>LR738714.1:614015559-614071123 GCA_902687465.1 Secale cereale | reverse complement strand
CCCCCCAAATCAAACCGGGCAAGCATTTATACACCTCTCCTCTCGCCGCCGGTTTGCATCAGCCCACGAGCACGCGGATGGATGGGATGGGATGAGTACGAACAAAATGGTTCTCGAGCGCACGCGATGCGTGCGGGGCGACGAATCAGGGGCGTGCGGTTAAGGGAGCAACGGTGCAGCTAAAGATGGCAACGGGGACGAAACCCATCGGGTTTTGCCATTCCAAACCCATCCCCACGAGAAAAACACAAACATGTCCCCGTCCCCTTGTGCGGGGCTAGTTTTTTGTCCGTCCCCTAAACCTATCGGATTTTCTAAATCCACGAGGACCCACGGGGAAATCAACTTATTTAAGAAAACATAGTAGCAACATAGAATAGCATTTCAACAACAAAAAGAGCATATTTCAGCAACATAGCTTGCAAAAATTTCAGCACAATACAATAGTACATGTCGAGATGGGATTGAGTGAGAGGGAGGCTGTAGGAGGCGAGATCGAGCGCCGGCGATGGGATCGCTAGGTTTAGGTGTGCGAGAGGGAGGCTGCGGGACCGACTATGAGGCTGAGACCTACACTACTAGGGAAAACCCTAGTAGTAGCGTGGGGTAATTGCCTAGCAGTAGCGCCCGCGCTACTGCTAGGGCGCTACAGCTAACTTTTAGCAGTAGCGCAGGTGGTACCCACGCTACTGCTACTTCTAGTAGTAGTAGCGCGATTGCCACCCGTGCTACTACTACTTAGTTGTCGCGCAGGTTAGGTCCCCGCGCTACTACTAACTAATTGCGAATTAAAAAAAGTTCCATCCATGGCGGCTGCTTCTGCTGGGTGTCATCGTCCTCTCCATCCATGGCTGCTACTGGTGCGGGAGGGGGTGAAGTTGTCCATGGTGATGGTGCTTCCCCACCCAACTTGTGCCTGCACCTCTCGTCTACTACTGCTACAAAAGAAGACAAAATTATTAGAAAGAGGAAGAGAGAGATAGAGCGCAATAGGAGGAGAAACTCACCGGTGGCCGCCGGAGTTGGAGCCAATGCCCGAAACCCTAGATGAAGCCCGGTGACCTGTTGCTGCTTGTCGTGATTCCCTTGACCCGACGAGGAGGTGCAAGTGGCTGCGTCCATGGCGGATCTGGCCGCCGCCATGGACGACGCTCTGCTGGTTTCCTTCTCCTTCCAACATCGGAGAAGAAGAAGGATGGAGGGGGAGGGGAGGGGTCTGCAGTGCGAGAGGAGGTCGCCGGATTTTTGAGTGCCGCCGAGGTGTGAGGCCAGCAGTGGTGGTGGGTGAGGAAGGGAATCGCGGGTGGGACGAGAAGGGGAATCAGAAGAGTGTGGTTTTGAATTTGGGCCTCCGCATGCTATGTGTACACATGTCATGGTGGGTCGATAGTAGTAGCGCGGGTTTATACCCCTCGCTACTACTATGGCATGTCCCGGGTGGGCACGGTAGAGACCACTTAGTAGTAGCGAGGGTTATAAACACCCACTACTACTATCAACTTAGGGCCAGTTCTTTTGCAGCTTCTAGCAACCTTTTGTCAAATTAAGCCAAAAGCCCAAAAGAACTCGTTTGAGAATGTTGGCTTAACTTATTTCCATCTTCACTTTCTTCACAATGGAAAAAAGCTGGGGGGATGGGTGCTTCCCGCAGAAGCCCACTTACGATCGAAGTGGTATATCTCACTGCCATTGAAGTTCGCTCATATTACAGAAGAAATGCCACCTCACCAGCCCTCCCAACCAGCGAAACGGTTCGCTCGGGCGCTCATTCCCATCCCGCACGAGAACAGAAGGAGCACCCGCAGCAGCTAGGATTTCTTGCAGTCGCCGCCGCCGCCGCTCCCTGCCCCTCCCTCCGCCGCAACCTCGCCTCCCTCCGGCGTCACCTCACCTACCTCGGGCTCATCACCCACCACCTCTCCTCCGTCCGGCGGCGGAGGCAGCCCCAACCTTGCCCCTTCTTCCCTGTCGCAAGAGACCGCCTCCAGCCATGCCCGTTGCTCCGGCCGTCGCCCCACTCCGGCGCTCGATGGACCCCGAGCAGCAGCTCGTCGGAGCAAGGCGAGATCTCCTCTGCCTTTTTTATGTTCATATGGGTATTACAGACTATTGCCGAGCGTATGTGGAAATAAGCTAAAAACACGGAACCTAAAAAGAACTGGATGGCTTATTTACATGGGCTTATTTCCACGACAGATTTTCTGGATCTTATTCCTATCGTAGCTTATGCATACGCTGCACCCCAAAAGAACTGACCCTTAGTAGTAGCGCGGGTTTATACCCCTCGCTACTACTATCACATGTCCCGGAGGGCACGGCAGAGACCACTTAGTAGTAGCGCGGGTTACAACTTAGTAGTAGCGGGGTTTATAAAGCCGCGCTACTAGTAAGTAGCAGTAGAGAGGGGTATAAACCCACGCTACTAGTGCATCTGCCTATAAGCTTTTCCCTAGTAGTGCTAGCGAGGCTGGGACTGGGATGTTGGGGCTATGACGCTGGGTGGGCCGATGTGTAGTCGAAGATGACTGACCCAATACGCTTAGTGTAGTATTTTGACGGGATGGCGGATTTCGGTTCGGTTATTGCTCAAACGTGTTTGAACCCGTCAAATCCGTGAAACGTGCCGGATTTTATACTTTACACATTAGCAGCCCCGCGGAGTTAAAAAAACGTCCATCCCCGTTCTCTAATAAGGGTAAAAACCCGGGCCAACCACGTTCGCATGGCCAGTGTCCAGTTGACAGCCTCGTAGCCGTCGGGCTTGGTGGTGGAACGCGGCACACAACCGTCTCCGTAAGATATTCGCGGGGTCGCAGTTCCGTCCGTCCATGTCGATGTGATGAACTTGTCACTATCGATATCAAAGTTCCAGTTTGGGGTTGGATCGGTCGTGGTGGAGAAGAGCTACCGCGGGGTAGAGAAAAAGATAAGGTAGGGCGGTTGTTGGGTCGCGTTGCTTATTCGCATCAACAGCTGAAGGTGGGTAATGACCACATGCGTGATAATAACAAGTAAAAGTCGATGTCAAACAAAGTCAAGGTGACAACAATCCAGATTAGTGTCTGCAGCTTCAACTTCTGCAGAGCCGTTCTAATGCTTAATATAAAGTTTTACGCAGAACCATTAGAACACCCTGATAATGTGATAAATCTACAAAGCACCACGATAAAAATACTTGCTAGGCAGTGGAACTGGCGCAGCGCTAGATAGGATTACTGGAGTTGCCTTCCGTAAAAACGTAGAGGGGGAGGATCATCAAATAGGGGATGGTACCAATATGGCTTAGGCACCGGCCACCTGTACGTCGTCCAAATTCTTCAGTGCAAATTCATGTTAAAAGATACTAAATGAAATTGCAGTGCGAAACAGCACAAATACCTGTTTTTCTTGACTGCTCCGTCCATTATGTCAATGGCATGGTCCAATCCTCTTCATCATAGAAAGAAAATATTAATGTAAGCACACCTCTAGACAACAAGAACTGAGACGGATATAAACGCGACAACAAAACAGGGAAAGATGTACATTTGAGATGGGAGATCAATCTCGCTTAAAACATCCACGATGGTTGCCCTCGTCAGGTAAGGAGTTACATCAGTTTCACCATAGAAGTTCATGCCAGCAAACAATCCATTATCAATATTAACAAGGGGCCCTCCAATCCCAACCTAGTACAAGAAATAGAATGGAGAAGTTGTAATGGCTTGGATAGATTACCATAACTAGGTAAATGTGCATCAGTAGATTACTGATTACAGGGAAAACACGCATAGATTCTGTCGCACCTATCTATATCGGTTACCATTTAAAAGGGATTGGGGGGGATTCACCAGTGTACCTTCGTGATTTTACAAGTAGAAAGCTTAAGGTCTTCGCAAGGAAGTTTGTCGCTTGCGAACTTCTTGACCGCTTTACCAATTGTCCCCATCAAGAATCCATACTGAGCCTCCCGCCCTATAGCTACTACTCTTAGTGGCCTTTTCGCCGTGCGGAAAATATACTCTGGCCGAATACCATATAGAGGCTTCTGAAGACTGATGACAGCAATGTTATAATCTGAATGGTACAATTCCAGTGTCCCATCAACGACCTGTTTCGGTGGGAGAAGTACCTTAATCTGCAATGGTAGGTAAAGTCAACTCAATTAGCCATCATCTCACTCAGAGGACAAGAAAAGCAATTGGCCATCAACTCAATTAGGAGCAGCAACCTTCAGTTTCTCATCAATCTCATTTTCATCAACCCGACTTCTAACCAAACTGGCCGAAGTCAGAATAACAGGCGTACCAGTTTTATGCCACTTTATAAGTAGGCCTGTACATGAAAAATATCTCATATCTCCTACACACAACAACTTTGGCCATTGGTCAGTGGAAACAAATACTAGAATAAATAGAATAACTTATCAACATATAACTGTAGAATCACCGTCGTATGAAGAAAGTGAGACAACACGCCGGCGAATATTTGTAACAACTTTTTTTCGAAGTTTATCCCAGACCT
Source organism: Secale cereale (assembly GCA_902687465.1). NCBI lineage: Eukaryota > Viridiplantae > Streptophyta > Magnoliopsida > Poales > Poaceae > Secale > Secale cereale. The sequence goes on along the minus strand of LR738714.1, from coordinate 614,066,620 downwards.
GCTCCTCAGAGCTACCATGATAGAAATTGCAATCACAGTCCTCATAACAATATAATTGCCCAAAATTCTCTTCAAATGTATTAAGCAAACTCCCATTAACTGGTTATAGAAACGAGAACAGAAGCTGTGTCACAGCAGAAAAAGGTTACAGAAGATAGAAATCAGAACCATAGAAAGCAACGACTTACCTTCGAGCACAAGTGGTGGTGGCTGAGGATATCCACATGATTTTAAATAGTTAACACGTGCCATAAACCCTGATGCAATGAAATGACCAATATGAGTACTCAAGATGATATGTAAAACAAAATCAACCTCCACATATGAGTACTCAGGAATTTTGGAACAATCATTCACACCTGATGGGACTATGCTGTTTACACCATCAGGCAAGGTATAATCACGGAAGTTGGTAGGGTTTGGCCTGCAATATAGAACAATGTCTAGTTGTCACGATAAATAAATAGATACACAGAAGTGCTAGTCCAACAGCAAAACAACAAAAACCAACACGGGAGAGAGGTCATAGAGAAGGAAAGAAGGTATGAAAGAAGACATGGATATCAAGCTTATCAATACTAAACAGAAGTCATGAGAGGATAGAGCAGATAAAAGTAGGTTTGATGATCTTCAACACATCCATTTGAATTCCCTGCGATCCGATCCTTGCGGATAGGTTAATTGATCGATCTGATATTTTTTATTTTCTGTTGCTGCGGCAGATCATGGCGCTAGTGTTGACGAGGGTTGAGGACGAGCAAAGAGATGCGGTTACCCAACATGGCCTTTCATGCAATGACTCGACCATCCTTTTTCAAGAGATACATTTTAATAGGCACTTCTTTATTACCGAAGAATAATCTCTCCCTCTCCACTCTTATGATCTCGAACAAGTTATATATACTATCTTATTCAATTCTTTATATGGTCTTTAAATAGGTGGATTTGTTCTATTTATTCTGCATTACAATTTACAACATCTGCTAGCTTATTGACCATCCATTTTCAAAGTTTCAGATACATACCAGCACATCCTTTTTCCTAGATAAAGGATTTGCACATCCTTACATGCACCGTAAACCGGAAAACATCAACTGTAACCTGCTATAAATAGACCAACAACCATAGAGACATGTACACCCAGCCAACCACATATATAATATCCCTACAAGCCAAGCCATAGACCATACACATGACACCGAGGAGAACACATCAATATGTAAAGCAAAGACAGGGGTAATAACAATTATAGTTACATAATAACTAACAACGGGCTAATGCTAGAGTGCGGCGGCGTACAGGCGCACTTCCATTCCGCTAGTTAGCAACATGAGATGATGCAAGTGCCACCAGCTAGAGCTAGAACAAACCAACTTGTTATTATTGCAGAGATTACTCTGTGAGAACTCTTAATGCTTCAATACTTGTATCACAAAGATGGTTCGCCTTACAAGAGAGGAACTAGAACAGGAGGTTTGTTTTGAACAAAACAACTATAGATACACAAATTGGGGATGATATAGCTCATAATCATAAGTACTAGAAGCACAGGAGACATACATGAACTTCTCCAAATATTCCAAGCGTGCAAGAAGTGCCACACGATGTAGGAAATAGGTACTTTCTTGGGTAGTTTCCTCGTCGACATCAACCTTAATGCTCAATCCCACAACATCCCCAGCTTGATTAATAACTGGCCCTCCAAGTCCAGCCTAGAACCGATAATAATAAAGCGGTAAGGATCATCACAAAGGAAAAATGACAACAAAAAAGATTGCTTTGGTGCCTAAAGTTAGAATGGCAAAATCAAAGGGGTAGGGATTACAGTGCAATAATTTTGTTATGCATTTTTTCATCATCCCAAAAAATTAGGAAAGAATCAACAGCTTACCTCTGTGACAGGACAAGGGAAAGGGATCAGATCATGGGTGATCAGATCATCTGCAGCTTGCAGCTGTGATGGGACAGTAGAAGTGGCCATCAAAGTGCCCGAGCTGAAGGCTCGCCCATAAGCTACTAGATCATGCTGCCAACCAATATGGGAATGCAGATCTACAGGAGGTACATTTGCGAACCAAAAGGACGTGACAATAGCAATATGACTATCATATAGTCCCAAGTACCCATCGAAACTTTCTTTGTCATGAAGGCGCACATTAATCTATAGTGAAAAGAGTAAACCATCAGCCAACAGAATGATTACATTTACCTTGAAAAACAAAGCCAAAACTGAGAACACTGTGATTAGCAGCACCAACCCTCAAATTATCAGCTCTGTTTCTGTTTTTCTCAAATTCTGTAACCAAACGTTTTGAAGTCACAAATCTTGATACTACTGGATACTTCCTTCCCTTGCGTCCTAAAGCTACGCCCGAACATGCAAATAACATCTTATCTCCTGTATAAAATTGTCATTTAGATCATGAACTGGTAATGGTTTAGATACAAATTAGAAAATTCAAAAGCAGAAAGAAGCATAATTACCATCATATAAAGCAAGTGAGATCACACTAGAATTCAACAACCAATCATCAGAAGCCGCATAACCAAATGGCTTCTCTACAAAACTCCGATTTGAAACAGGTGTATCAGGACATCCAAATCGGTCCAGATAATCCTCATTGAGCTTCTCCGAGGTCTTGTTGACTAATTAAAGAACATGGTAATTAAACCACGACCACGAGTTCACCATAATGAGAAAGCAATATATGCAAGAGAAGGAAGAACCTACAAACATGAAAACACTGACTCACGTTGCACCATTTGCTCTATCATGCGTTTTTGGCGAGGAGTAATTGTTGACATCAAATAGTCCCTCCTGCTCTTCTCTGTCGGCCTGAAGCAAAAAATCATTGGCCAGAAATGCTTAGTGGAGAATCATGTTCCTAGTAGATAAGAGGCCCAAAAGGTGAAATTAAAAAGTCCAATTAAAAAATAGGCCCTCTGCATGGAAAAGAACTTCTAGAAAGAGGGTTTTTTTATCACATCATTAATATTGCTAAGAGGTACATGAGAACTCGTAAGTACTAATCTAACTTTTTAATAAAACGCCTCATCTTTTCAACTTTATTTCTTATCTTATTGTAAATGACTTGTCCATCATATGAGAAATAAAGTTTTAAGTTGTAAAAAAAACTGTATTATAATTTATAAATTTTCAAGTATTGCTAATATTAATTATCAGTATTAAAGACAAAATTGGGGGCCTATCCCCGGGCATCAGTTGGAAAGCAAAACAGAAAATTCCTACATTTCTGTTATTTTATCGAATTTCTCGAAATCCAAGTGTATCATGGGGAAATGAAAAGGAGGTGGAATTATTGGCAGCTACTCCCTCCGTTCGGAATTACTTGTCTCGGAAATGGATGTATCTACAACTAAAATACGTCTAGATACATCCATTTCTGCGACAAGTAATTCCGAACGGAGGGAGTAGTTCCTAGCACTACTGGTTATCATGGAGAGATACTGGGTAAGTCAAAGAGAAGTAGATGACATCTTAAAAGAAGAGGAAGAAGAAAATCTTTTGTCTCACAGAGATCAATCAAATACTCGACTCGAGCTGCTCCATGCGCAACTACTACTAAATAGTACTCACCAGAACGCCTTATAGTTAGGAACGGAGGGAGTAGCAAATTAAATCAGGAAATAGATGCTTACAGCGAAAATATCTGCATTTTTTTAGAAATAACACTTGAAACCAATGAGTCGCGAATAGCTTCTTGTTCCCTCTTCGTCTTCTTTCGCTCTATAACGCGTTCTTCGCAAGTGTCACCATGACTGGCTTCATGGCCCCTCTTCCTCCTCTCTCTCTGCATCTTTGCAGCCCTGAAGCAAAGAATAAATGGAGAAATGCTTAGTGGAGCATCATATTCCTATCAAGATATTGGATGCCCATAGCAAAATTTAAAAGTAGGCGCTATGCATAGAAAAATAAATATTTCTAGAAACAAGTTCTTTTATCACATCATTAATATAGTTTCTTGTCCCTTCTAAGAATTAGATCTTTTCTAAAGGGAATATATAAGAACTCATAAGTACGAATTTAACTTTTTCGACAAAATGCCTCATCCTTCTAATGCTATTGCAGCCAATGCATGCATTCAGTCTTCCTTGTGAACACAGATTGGATTCCAACAAATGCCATAGTCACTGCACACAGGAATAGCCGACTTGCATTGGAAAGAGAAAAAATGTACAAAGGAGGGAGGGGGCCTTGTTTGAGGAAATCTCCAGAGAGGGAGGTGAGAGAGTTATTGGGTTAACTAATACTTAAGTTAAATTCTCCTTTTTGTTTATTACTCCCTCCGTGCGGAATTACTTGTCGCTCAAATGGATGTATATGGATGTATATGGCATATACATCCATTTGTGGGATAAGTAATTCCACGCGGAGGAAGTACAAAATCGTATCATAAAATTTTGATTGCTAATAACGAACACCAAATTGAGAATCAATAAAAAAATCAGCGTCTATGGGGACATAAGAGGTCGAATTACTTGCAGCCACTAACAGTAGGAAAGGGTCAACGAGAGCAGATGAGATCCGAAAAGAAGAAGAAATCGAACTTTTCTAAAAGGTACATATATACCAAAACATTTTGAGTAAATGCCCATCCTTGATATAAAAACTTCAAATATCTTGGGATGGCAATGTTCTCCAAAATATATTTTTCTAGCGCTATTTTGCAGCCAATGCATCCTGTCTTTCTTGTAAACACAGATTGGATTTCAACAAGTTCGCTGTGATGCAAATAATCACTACTCAGAGGAATAGCCAAATTGCATGGTTGCATAAGGGACGCAAAAATCTAATCGGTTCAGATTACTAATACTAACTAGTAGTACTATCGAACATTAAACTGGGAATCTAACCCTTGGTCCTAGAAAAGGCGCCGGCGGCTATCGAGATGAAGCAGCCGAGTTGGAGGCGAAGGATCTGAGGAATTAGGGTTGAGGGGAATCACGGACCTGTGGCTTCTGTTTCCTTGTCTTTTTCTTTTCTTATTATATGAACCAACCACGGTCCACGGGGCCACGGAGTATTTGAAGGACAACCTCGGCCCGGTACCGCCACCAGCCCGAGCCGGTGTCGACGGCCCAGGTCCGGTCGCGGCTACGCGTGCAGCAGTCGGAACTGGGTCGGCCCTGCAACCAGGTGCACAGACGTGGACACGTCATGATAACGTCATGCGCATTTCTTCTTTTTTTGCTTCGCGTTTTTATTTTGTTTTCTCCTTTTCAATTTTTTTATATTTCCAAATATTGTAAACATAAATATGACAAAAAAACTTTCAATAAAAATTTGAATATTTTAGTATTGCACTTCAAAGAATGATTTGTGTATATGAAAAATGTTTCTGATATATATGAAAAATAAATAAACTTGAATGTAAAAAGTATAAAATGTTACTTGTGTATAAAAATATGTTAAGTATAGGTATGAAAAAAATTAACAACTAAATAAAACTTTTCAAAAAAATGTAGTTGACATTTACAAATAATGTTTATGCAAATGTAAACAAATATTTGTTTAATTCGGAAAAAAATGTGACATACATTAGAAAAAATGTACGTCCAAAAATCTTTCAAAAATGTGTACGTGTCATTTTCAAATAATGTTTGTACAATGTAAAAAAATGTTTCCATTCTTCAAACAAATTGTTTTTTTATCATTTGATAAATGTTTAAACATGTATTTGAAAAAATGTCTAACACATATTCGAAAAATATATTCAAAACATAATATATTTTTTGTAAAATGATAAGCATGTACTTGGAAAATGTTAAACATCTATAACAAATGTTTTACATGTATACAATAAATGTACAAGAACTATGAAAAAGTAGACATGTGTTGAAACATAAGGGGGCAGCTACGCGTCCGCCGACGGATTTTTTTTAAAAGACCGGCCGGCTCGGCAGCCATCGGATCTGGCGCATCGAGCGGCCAGCGGCACTCTCCATTATTGCAACACAAGCCTTGTTGCGAAAATATTTTGCAACCAGCAGCGCCCTCCATTATTGCAACACATGCCTTGTTGCATATTTCTTATGCACCCTCCATTATTGCAACACAAGCCTTGTTGTAGAATTTTTTTGCAACAGAGAATTTGTTACAGATTTTATTTTTTGCAACTGGCAACGTCCTCCATTATTGCAACACAAGCCTTGTTGCAGAATTTTTTTGCACCAGAGATTTTGTTGCAGAATTCTTTTGCCATGTTATTGAAGAAGGAACTTTTGCAACACACAGGATATTGCAAAAAAATTTGCAACAAAGATGATGTTTCAGAAACACTACCACCGTTGCTGACAACACCGTCGCTATTCGCGTGGCCGGTGATGGTCAGGGGCGGCATGGACGAGGTCTTGCATACAGTCGTAGTTCCCTGAACCACGCATTGGCTGCAAAAAACATCATCTAGCAGGAGTTTTGGGTGAGAGATTGAGAGAAGGCTTGAGAGAGACAAAACGCCATGGAAGAATGGAAAAAGTTGAGCGGTTGGTATGAGTGAGATAAAGATGAAGGAAACTACTCCATACAATAATGCTAGACGGGTCCCACACAACACGCACATCGCACGGGAGAGGCGGCGGATGTTCGCGCTGCATCAGCCGTCTGATCTGAATCGTTTTCCATACAATAAATGTACAAGAACTATGAAAAAGTAGACATGTGTTGAAAAAACAAAAAGAAAAGCACGTAAACTAAAAACAAATATTGAAAAAACGAAGGAAGAAACAAAGATAAGAAAAATCAAAGGAAGCCATATAAAAATAAAGAGAGCCAAAAACATAACAAAGAAAAAAAGAAAGCAGAAGAAACCAGTAAAAAAACAAATCGAAACTAGAGAGGAAAACAACAAAAAAATGAAAATGAAAAAAAAAACGGAATCAAACGCAGCAACCGGATGCGGATGGAGCGAAGGCATCGAGCGACCCTAATGGGCTGGCCAATAGTCATCCACCCATAGGCGATTCCTATTAGTAACCGTACACACGAGACATAGCCCTTGCGCCCAGATCCGGTCTCAGAGCATCTCCAACAGGCGCGCAAAAAGGCGTGCGCGCGCTAAACTTGTGATTTCGCGCGCGCGGGGCAGAATTCCGCGCTCCAGCGGCGGCGGGAAAAACGCGCGCGCGGGAACCGCTTGCGCGCGCGCGCGAAACGACGGCCTCTCGCGCGTCTTTTTTGCGGCGGCTCCTCCCGCGCGCCTATAAAACGCAGCGCGCGCGCGCTGTCCTCGCTCCACCGCGCTCTCTCTCCCTGTCTCTCCCTGCCTCTCGCGCCACCGCTTGCGCCCGCCACCCCCGAGCGCCGCCGCCGCACCGGAGCACCGCCGCCGCCCCCGACGCGCCGCCATGGCGCCGCGCCGCCGTTCTTCGTCGGGCTACCGCGGCGTCCGCGCGCCCGAACGGCGGCGGCTTCTACGCCGAGATACGCTCCGGCGATCTCCGGCTTCCCCTCGGCACCTACGAGACGGCGCACGAGGCCGCCCGCGCGTACGACGCGGCGGCGTGGCGCCTAGGCAGGCCGCGCCGTCAGATGAATTTCGACGACGCCCGCACGCTCGAGCAGGCGTTGGAGCTCGCCCCGCCGCCTCGTCTACACACCGCACGAGACCGTGCGGAGCACACGGCGTCGCAGAACCGCCTCCTCGTCGCCCAGGAGGACGAGCGGCGCATGGCGGAGTGGCGCCGGCTCCACCTGGAGGACGTCGCCGCCGAGCAGCAGTACTGGGAACGTCGCCGCGAGGACAGGCGTCGTCGGAGGGAATTGGCGTGTCAGCAGTGCGCCATCCGCGATGCAGGCGGGAGAACGATCTTCGCCGCAGAGGATGACCGTTGGTTCGACGTCTGGTTGTCAACCTCCTCCGACAGCAACAACGAAGCCGGTGATGATGGAGATGACTGGAGCGATTAGTTTTTTTTTATGTTTTCGAACTATCTATCTATCTATCTATGTTTTAGAACTATTTATCTATGTTTTCGAACTACCTATCTAGTTGCAATATGTAAAATAACTTTGTATCCTTTTATTTTAATGCAATTTTAAGTATGAAAAAAATAGTTTGCGCGCGCTGTATTTTTGGGCACCGCTGGAGCAGCACGCGCGCGCTGCATTATAGCGCTGCTGCTGGAGCCAGCACTGCGCGGCGCAGCAAAGCAGACCTTGCGCGCGCGGCATATGCTTTTTTTGGGCGCGGCGCTAAGCGCGGCTGTTGGAGATGCTCTCAATGCCTCATTTTCCCACGTGTGGCCTTAGAGCGAGACCTCCTCCCAACATATATAACGCTTGTTAGCTACCGAAGGCATAGGCGCTTGCACGCATGGGCTAGGACAGGATGCTAAAACCGATGACATATTGTTCGCACACGAACACGTCATCGTGTACCACCGACGCCGGGGGTGATTCACCGCAGCTCACGTCGAAGTAGATCCAGCCGAAAGCGCGCTACACAAGACAATCCGGCGGATGCTTTTGTAGACCCAAAACCTCACACGCCCGAGAGGGACCCCGTCAGGGCGTGCGGTGGCAATGGGCTTCCCTAGGTCGACCTGACCGCCCCTAGGGCCTCATGAATCGCTGCCCTCCTAGCGAAGAACGAACGAAGAACAAGGGAACCTCCTCGAAAGTTTTGCCCGAAACATCCGGGCTAAAATTTTGTAGCATATTGTTTTGGCTCTAACTTTTGCATACGGATTTCAATTGAGACGTTTTTATATCAAAATCTACCATTTCAACGAGACGAAGACAATTCGTGTAGAAAGTTTTTTCATATGAGGCCTTTTTGAGAGCGTAATCAGTGGAATAGTGTTCTGGATACAAAATCCCAGTACTTCAAACACAACTTCGTCCTTAGAGATTAGATCGGATGGCTATGGCACAAATATCAAAGTTTCTCCTTTTGACGATACAGAACTTTCTCACTTTGAGATCTTTCTATTTGAGGTCTTCTTAATTATGTTTTTGACCATGCCAAAATCTGGTGTCAACAAATCCCCCCTGTTTTCGACAAAACTTGTGTGCCGAAAAATAATTTGCAATGTATTTGTTCTAAGGACGATATCAACACTCCCTCGGACATTTATATTTCTCAGGGCGATAATTATGTATCGGCCATGTTTATGCTAAGGACGATAGTTATATATCGGCCATTGCTTGTTTGAACATCTTGATGCAAACTTGGGTGAAATCTTCTCAACTTCATTAACAATCCAGTGATAAAGTTTATATATATATATATATATATATATATATATATATATATATATATATATATATATATATATAGGAAAATGGTTGTGTACTCCTGGGAGTACGTACTCCCGCTCCTCATATACCATATAGATGAATCTTGTATACCTTTTTATTATTTTTAATATACTTCATTAATAATTATTAGATACCTCTAAATGATTTTCATGAAAAAAATCATGCGAGTCTACATACTTTAAATGTTTACGTATATACTGATGTGTTTGTACGTGAAAAAGGTATATTACAAAAAGTACGTCGTAGATGATATTTTTTCAACAAAACTCGTATTGAGGTATCTTAGAATATTTAATGAAGTATATTGAGAATGATAAAGAGGTATAATTAATGCGTATATGATGTATATTGAGGATGGGAGTACATACTCCCAGGAGTACAAAAGAGGAGTCATATATATAGGAAAATATATATATATATATATATATATATATATATATATATATATATATATATATATATATATATATATATCTCAAAGTCATCCCCCGAACCATATTGTCACCCTTGCGCTAGGATTTTACAAATAATAAATAATGAACTTCCTCTAATCCTTGCTTTCGCTTGCATAACAAAAATTCATTAGTGGCCGAAGTGGTGGGCTTTGGATTCGGCCTTACCTATGTCGGTGAGACCAATCATCGGCTATTGATAGATATGCAATACAACATGATCAACATGGCAGCGGGATGCCTGTTGTGCCAACTCATTTGCTCTTCAATTGTCATGTGTAGATATATGAGAAATATTAAAGCAACCCAAGGTAAATTCTATATCTAGACATACCTCAAGGTAAACTATAAGTGATTCATCAAAACATTGATAACCCTTGGATATTTGTTGCACTACTCATAATGAATCACTGAAAGCCTCAATGTGTGCAGCACCTATGGCAACAAAAAGCTCCAAACCGAATAACATTGTATATTCGGCTTTGATTATTGTGCAAAAAATATTTTAAGCGGCATGAGGCTTCATAAAATAGCACCATAATGAGATATGTAAACAATACCAACACATTGTTATGAATTCAACCATCAAAACATAATCTCCGTAGTACTAGAGATACAAGGCTAATATCTATATTATGCATGTCATAAATCCGATACTCAATAATAAAATGACAAGACGAAAGCGGCGCCCATGGACGTCGTCACCTTCTTGAAGTCCTCCATTGTGGTTGCTCCTTGTCCTTTGTCATGCTCCAAATGAAAATCTTGATCTTTGGATCAAGTGATGGCAGCACTCCGGCGTCATGTCCAGAAGGTCATGGTTCGTTCTTCACCTCTTCGTGGTGTCTTTCGCACAAAAGGGCTCCGACGGCTCCATAGTGATGCATAGTGTCATTTTGTGTACTTTGAGTTGTTTGAGGTGTTATGGTTGTTGGTCTTTGTCACATATGTATCTTGTTTTGGGTGGATGCGTGTTTGTGTGGTGTTCTGTGGCATGCGCCGAATCGTAGGTTGGGTGTCGCTTTTATCTATAAAGCTATCTAAACAAAAAACTAAACTAAATCCCCCTTCAAGAAAAGCACAATCCCAAATTCCCAATCACCAAAGAAGAAAATCCAAACTGACACGCAGGAAATGTAGGATTACAGTACATATGAACTAGGGGATCTCCATGGATTTGGCTACTGTGGTAGCTTGTTGATCTTGCAGTACTTGTAGTCCTTAAACTTCTTGGCCTTGTACTTGGCCTGGAATTCGTCGGCAACGAGCTGCGGGTGCGGCCCGACGACGTGCTCCGGCGGCGGCTCCACGAACACCGGCCACGACATCCGCGTCTTCTCCCGGCTCACCGTCGTCCGGTGCAGCACGGCCTTGTACCTCCCGTTGCTCATGATCTATCACAATTCACAAACAATGCAAATTAAGACATGTTAAAGCTGAAATAGTTGATGCGACGGCGCAAGTCGATCAAGAGCGTATATAAGTTCCAAAGAAGCACTTGCCTCGATCTGGTCGCCGATGTGGATGATGAGGGCGCCGGGCACGTAGTTGACGTCGTACCAGCATCCGTCCTTGAACACCTGGAGGCCCTGCACCTCGTCGGGCAAGAGGACGGTGAGCGTGCTCATGTCGGTGTGCGGCGCGAGGCCGAGCGCGAGCTCAGGCTGCGGGCACGGTGGGTAGAAGTTGATCTTCTGGAGGTACACCACGTCGTCGCCGCCGAACGCCTCCGCCATGGCGCCCGCCTCCAGCCCCAGCTCCGCCGAGAGGCGCTCGAACAGCTCCCGCGTCAGCCGCAGCATGTGGCCGCAGTAGGCCTCGTTGGCCTCCCTGTACCCCTCGGGGCTCTCCGGCCAGACGGCATGGTTCACGGCGGCCGGCGGCGCGACGTTGTGGAAGAGGAAGTCGGCCCATGCCTTCTTGCCCTCGAGGTCCGCCTTCCGCAGCGTGGAGCCGTAGCCCTCGGTCTTGCCTTCGGCCGGGTTCATGGCGTACCGCTGCTTCTCCTCCTGCGGCAGCGCGAAGAAGTCGCGGCCCACGCGCTGCAGCTCCGCCACGGCCCCGGCCGGCACGCCGTGGCCCACCAACTGGAAGATGCCCCACTCCCTCGCCGCCTTCGCCATGCGGCGCCCGGCGTCCGGCGAGGACATGTCGACCACGGGGATCTCCGGCGGCGCGGCCCCGCGGAACGTGGTGGCGCGCGGCTGCTCGTGCTCGGGCCGCACGAACTCGGGCGGGAGCGCGCCCAGCGAGGACGCCAGCACCTGCACGCTCTGCGCCCCCGCCATTCCCGTCTGCCCTCTGCCGATGGAACCGGCCGAGTATTTGTTCACCTCTCCTCTCGCGCCGTTTTGCGTCAGCCGTGACAGGTCTCACGAGCACGCGCACGGCGCACGGGATGGGATGGGATGGGATGGGACGAGCACGCATTGCGCACAGAATGGTGCTCGATACGAGCGCGCGCGGTGCGCGTGGGGGGAGGATCAGAGGCGTGCGGTTGAGGGAGCGACGGTGCGGCCGTATCGCAACCACTTTTGCATGCCCAGTTGACAGCCTCATCACTCGTCGCCGTCGGGCACGTGGTGGCGGAACGCGGAACAGAGCTTTTTTCCCCGAACCGTTTTTCTAGGGTTCGAGTGGAGCGGCGGCGGCGCACGGGCGATCTAATCTACCTGTGGCGCTAATTCGAGTTGCCTCCTGTGAATCTCCCTGCTTGGCTTCGATCTTGTTGCTCCTTGGGTCCGCGCTCGGGGTGATTGAGGGGGATCCTAGTGATCCTACCCACCCTTGGTGCACTCGGGAGGGATAAGGGCGGGGCAAAGGTGAGATCGTAGGAGATGTCGACTTCAGCGGCGGCTGGCAAGGAGAAAGAGGGGGTGGAGAAGATGATGGAGAGGATGAATCTGACGGATAGAGAGAGTGCAAAGCTGGTGGTGGATGATCAGGAGGGAAACCAAGGGGAGCCAATTGTGGCGGTGGTGGGCAAGGTGCTGCATAGGAGGGTTCTTCATGTAAACACCATTGCCGAAGCTTTGAGGCCTGCGTGGGGTAATCCACGGGGCCTTTCGGTCAGCTCTGCAGGAGATAATATGTTCGTCGCAAGATTTGAAGGAAAGAGGGACAGAGACAGGATTTTAGATGGAGGACCATGGATGGTGGGCAAGCACGCGGTAGTGCTTCAGACCTTTGATGAGAGCTTAAGGCCATCTGATCTGAAATTTGAGATTATTCAGATCTGGGCCAGAGTTATCAATTTGCCCTTCAATCTTAGACGTTCCCCATGGCCACTAAAGATAGCTCAACTGTTGGGGAAGGTTAGTAGGATTGATCTGGACGCGAAAGGTTTTGCATATGGGGAAGCATTGAGGACACGGGTCTGGATTAATGTGCAAGAACCATTGATGAGATGGGTAAGATTGGAATCAGCGAAAACCAAAGAGGACATATTTTATGATGTTCAGTACGAATCTTTGCCATATTTTTGCTTTTCCTGTGGTATCCTTGGACATGCAGATACGTACTGCCCAAACCCGGCAGATCGTGATGCTTATGGGAGGCTTCCGTATGGGGAAAACCTCCGAGTGCCTATAAGGAAGAAGAGCTGGGGTAATGGACCAGCATGGGGCTATGGAGGGCCAGTGGATGGTCAGTTTGCTGAGGAAGATGAGGAAGTGGAGAAAGGAGAGGAAGTTACATCCCCGGACAAGTCTACATCTAGCAGAGTTAAAAATGCAGTGTATCAGTTTAATGCGCGTGGTGGAGGCGGCGCTGGAAGAGGTGGGTCATCTCAGCGTGGTAGAGGAGATGGGAAGAATCCGGTTTATAGAAGAGTGAATATGAACGAGAGTGGCCGTAGGCAACCACTTATGTTGGAGGACCAGGAGACTCTGAACAAGAAGAGAACTAGTGAGTCGGAACTGTCGAATGAATCAAAGGAGGATAGCAGGGATTCTAAGAAGAAGAAAGCAGAAGGGGAGAATAGCGCACAAAAGACGGTGGAGGCTGGAGTCCAGCCCCACCGGGGCCAATGAATTGCTTTGCTTGGAACTGTCGCGGGCTTGGGAACCCGGAGACAGTTCGTGAGCTTCACCACTTGGTGAGGTTGGAAGCGCCCGCCCTGGTCTTTTTGAGTGAAACAAAGATCGAGGGATCGAGAGTATCAGATATGCGAGCTCGTTTGGGATTTGCAGGATGTTTGCCCGTAAGCAGTGTTGGCTTAAGTGGCGGTTTAGCCTTGTTCTGGTCACATGAGGTAGATGTTACACTAAATAATGTTTCAGATCAGCATATCGATGTAACAGTCCAGAATGTAGGCAGTGACAATAAAAAGTGGAGATTTACTGGCTTCTATGCCAAGGCTCGGAGGAGTGAGAGGACTCAAAGTTGGAACAAGTTGAGTGCGCTGGCTGCGCAGGATGATCTGCCCTGGCTTTGCGGGGGGGATTTTAATGAAATAGTTGAGAATTCTGAATATTTTGGGGCCAATGAGAGGGCCGAATGGCAAATGGCTGGGTTTCGGGAGGTGATTGATTTGTGTGGATTTCAAGACTTGGGATTCACTGGTATCCCATACACATGGGACAATAGACAGGAGGACCAAGCCAATGTTAAAGTAAGATTGGATAGGTTCCTGGCTAATCAAGAGTTTTTGAATATGTATGAGGCAACAAGGGTGCGGCATATTCCTTCTCCTCGTTCTGACCACTGTCTGCTTTCCGCAAAAATTGTCAAGGTGCATGCAGATGAGGGACGGGGTCCGCGCCGCTTTGTTTATGAAGATGCCTGGCAGCGCGAGGAGTCGCTTGGGCAGGCAGTGTCTGATGGATGGGTGAGAGGATCTGAGGATTTTAATCTCCTTGACCTCAATGCAAATTTAATTCACATGCAGGGCCATTTGACAGATTGGAAAAATAAGAAGTTTGGTGATGTTCGTAGGAAACTAAAAAAGGTCCGGAAGGACTTTGAGAGGGAAAAGAACAACTCTTTATATAAGGGATCCTCTCCGAGGGAGAAGGAACTTGCGAAACAACTAAATGAATTGCTGCTTCGCGAGGAAATCATGGCGAGGCAAAGATCGCGGGTGGACTGGCTGAAGGCGGGGGATAGAAACACTGGTTTCTTCCATGCACAGTCAACAGCCAGGCGAACAAGAAACAGGATAAACACGTTGGAAAATTCCCAAGGAATCGTGTGCGAAACGAAAGAAGAGATCCAAGCAGAGATCCAAGGGTTTTATACAGAGCTATATACGGCTCAAGATGAGCTAGTTATAGAGGAAGTGTTACACCATGTTCCGGAAAAAGTAACCCCTATGATGAATGAAAGATTGATGAGAACATTTAAAGCTGAAGAAATAGATCAGGCTTTGTTTATGATGGGGCCTTCTAAAGCACCTGGGGTGGACGGTTTCAATGCTGGCTTCTATCAAAAGCATTGGCACCAAATTCGTGAAGAGGTGACACGAGCAGTTCTTAATTTTCTTAATGGCGGCCATATGCCTGAAGTGGTAAACAAGACAGTTATTGTTCTAATTCCGAAGGTTAAAAACCCTCGGAATATAACTCAATATAGGCCTATCTCTCTCTGTAATGTTATTTACAAACTCTGTTCAAAAGTTCTGGCTAACCGTCTCCGTGAAATGCTAGATGAAATTATTGCAGAAGAGCAAAGTGCCTTTGTGCCGGGGAGATTGATAACAGACAATATCCTGACGGCTTATGAATGTGTGCATGCTATGAAGAGGAAGAAAGGAAAGCAAGGATGGTGCGCGGTAAAGATAGATATGATGAAAGCATACGATCGCGTCGAATGGGAATATCTACAAGGAGTGATGCATCGGTTGGGCTTTTCAGAAGGATGGATCTCCTTGGTTATGAAATGTGTGAACTCGGTAACCTACCAAGTGAAAGTTAATGGAGAGCTGTTACCTCCGTTTCGTCCATCCAGGGGTTTTAGGCAAGGGGATCCCATCTCGCCTTACCTGTTTCTTCTGTGTGGAGAAGGGCTGTCATGTATGTTAAAAAATTATGATGGAGGATGGATCGATAGAGGGATACGAGCAGGACTCAGGTCGCCGTGGGTCTCCCACCTGCTGTTTGCCGATGATTGTCTAGTTTTCATGAAGGCAGATAATCGCAGTGCACATCGACTGAATGATATTCTTACTGCCTACTCCAGGGGGTCTGGGCAGTGTGCAAACAAGTCAAAAAGTTCAGTTTTCTTCAGCCCAAATTGTGGGGCATCAGTGAGAAGAGGGGTCCGGAATGCCCTGCAAATTCATCGAGTGGCCCTAGCTGAGAAGTACCTTGGTTTACCTACAGCAGCTGGTAGAATTACAGAACAGAATTTTGAACATTTGGTGGAGTCAGCAAGATCAAGGGTACAGGGGTGGAGTTATCGAAATGCGTCTTGTGCAGGAAAAGAAGTGCATCTCAAATCAGTGGTCCAAGCACTACCGGCCTTCTCTATGAGCTGCTTCAAGCTCACTAAAGGTTTGTGCCAAAAGTTAATGACAGTTATGTCCAAGTATTGGTGGGCTGGGCAACTTGATAAGAGAGGTATGCACTGGCAATCCTGGTCGAAGATGGCTATTCCTAAGTCTAAAGGAGGACTAGGTTTCAGAGATCTAGAGCTCTTCAATGACGCAATGTTGGCGAAGCAGGCGTGGAGACTGCTGGTTAATCCTGACAGTCTCTGCGCAAGGGTCCTAAAAGGGAGATACTACCCGGAGGGGGATTTTTTGCAAGCTGGGTGTCCGGCTAATGCTTCTTCCACCTGGCGGGCGATCATACAGGGGAGAGAGGCCCTGAAACAAGGCCTCATTCGTCGGGTGGGGGATGGCAGATCCACAGAAATATGGCATGATCAATGGATATGTGGGACTACTAGTATGAAACCGATTTGCAGGTTATCTGAAGACCCAGTTCAGCTGGTGGCAGACTTGATAGATGACCAGACTGGGCAATGGAATGCTGATTTGGTAACGAGGATGTTTATTGCTTCAGACGCTGCAGCCATACAGAACATGCCAAGACCGCGGCAAGCTGAAGGCGATTATTGGGCATGGGCTTGGGATAGATCTGGAGCTTATACGGTGCGATCGGCGTATAGAGAATTGAAACAAAGGCAACACAATTTGGGTGGAGTGCCAACCAGTTCCTCAGGTGGAGAAGAAAGTTGGAGAGCGTTGTGGAAGCTCAGAGTGCAACCTAAAATACGTGTGTTCTGGTGGAGGGTATTGAAAGGATTCTTGCCGGCCAATTCAGAACTACACAGAAGGCATGTGAATGAAGATGCTACGTGTTTGTTGTGTGGGCACGAGGATGAAACTCTACTGCATGCACTAGTGCAGTGTAACCACGCAAGGACTTACTGGGCAGAGGCGGAAAAATTCTTTGGAATTGATCTACCTCCGTTCGTCCCAGAGACTTGGACTAGAGATATCCTGGATCCTCAATACCTGTCCAAGGAAAAAGCAGAAATTTCAATTACAGTGATGTGGGCGGTGTGGAATAGCAGAAACAAATACTCGCATGGGGAGGTTCAGTACCAGCCAATTCGCTCGATGGAGCTAGTACAGGAGATGATCAGGTCGCTTGATATTCCACGAAGGGAAAAAATGATACGCCTCGAACGGCAGCCTTGGTGTCCTCCTGTCGAAGGAGTGGTGAAAGTGAACACGGATATAGCTACACAAGTGGCTACTGGAGAGTCCGGAGGATCGATGGTAGCGCGCGATAGCCGGGGCTCGTTTCTTGCAGCCAGGTACAATCACTATGAAGGATTTTCTTCCCCGTTGGTTGGAGAAGCAATGGCGTGCCGCGATGCTATGCTGTTTGCATTGGAACAAGGATGGACCAATGTTCATTTTGAAACAGATTGCAAAATCCTAGCGGATGAGTGGAATACGGGAAGTGTTTTTTCAGAAATAGGACCCATTATTAGAGAGATGAAGGTCTATCTCTCATCTTTTCAGGGATTCGAGTTGAACCATATTAGTAGAGACGCCAATGGGGTGGCGCACAAACTAGCTCGGCATGCTATGCTTTCAGGCATGAGCGATGTAACTTTCAGTTGTATCCCTGAGTTCTTGAGTGACGAGGTGCACTCGGACTATGTACGATCTATGAATGAATAAAAGCCTTTGAGGGCCGTACTTCAAAAAAAAAAGAACGCGGAACACAACCAAGAACGCAACCGTCCCCGTCGGGATCTTGGCGGGGTCGCAGTTCCGCACATGTCGATGGGATGAACTTGTCACTGTCTCCAGCTCCTAGCCTCATCGTACAGCTTGGAGTCCGATCGGTCGTGTAGCTGGGTTGATGGATGACTCGATGGCAGTGAAGGTCTGAAGGAGAGCGATGTGCGTCGTGTACTTTATGCTGTGCCCAACCTGGACCTCCCTTTTCTAGCAACACCAGTCATTTAAACCCTTTTCTATTAGTCTGGTGAAATAGCGGATGCTAAACAGTTCAACTCTCGAAACAGGGTGAACTCTGGAACTATTTCACCAGTGAAAATTTGTCGTAGGGCTCCGGGAATGTCTCATCTTTTATTTGCACATGATACCTTGTTTTTTTTTTTTGAAGCAAATTGTGTACAAGGAGAAATAATTAAGTCATGTCTTAACCTCTATGCTAGAGCTACAGGCCAGTTTCTCAATTATAATAAGTGTTCAATCATGTTTGGTGAAGCATGCCCTACCAATGTTCAGGAGGAGGTGAGAGATGCCTTGAATATTCAGAATGCTGGTTTCGAAGAGAAATACTTGGGGCTTCCAACTCCAGATGGTCGTATGTCAAAAGGCAAGTTCAGAATTTACAAGCACAACTTTTGAAAAGACCTGTCCAATGGGGTGATGGCCATCTTGCTCAGCCAGGCAGGGAAGTTCCTATTAAATCAGTGGCTCAAGCACTTCCAACATATATCATTGGGCGTTTTTAAACTGTCCTTTTCTGTTTGTGATGATTTAACAAACATGGTGAGGAACTTCTACTGGGGATCGAGGCAAGGAAAATGAAAGGTTCGTTGGAAGGCTTGGCAGAAAGTCCAGCAACGAAAATGTAAAGGTGGGCAGGTTTTCGGGACTTTCGGATTTTCAATCATGCACTACTTGCGCGCCAGGCATGGAGACTGTTGACGAATCCGGATAGCCTATGTGCTCAACTTTTAAAGCTCGGTATTATCCAAATGGGAAGCTGGACGATACTGTGTTTGCAGGTAACGCCTCATCCACGTGGATGTCGATTTCTCATGGCCTAGATCTTCTGAAGAAGGGGCTAATCTGGAGGGTCGGCAATGGCCAGCACATTAGAATATGGCGGGACAGATGGATTCCAAGGCCTTTCTCGTATAAACCTATTTTGACACAAGGCACGTCCCGGTTACACTTTGTCTCATAGCTGCTCAATAACAATGGTTCCTGGAATGTAAATTTGCTGCAATCTATCTTCCTACCATGTGATGTTACAGAGATTCGTAAAATTAGAGCCTCGCTAAGACTTGCAGATGATGTGCTTGCATGGGGACCCGGATGGGAGCTTTTCTCTGTGAAATCTGCCTATGACATGTGATGCGGAGCATCCCAAGGTCATCCCCATGGACCTACCTTCGCCTCACCAAGTGCCAAGTGGACCCATGACACGTGCTCGAGCACGAGCTCTCGAGACCGAGGTGACTTCACTCCTATCTCTACATCACTTTGATTCGCATGAGACATGGCTACTACCCTCATCAAAGACTCTTTGCATACTCAGGCACCTCGGGAGCAACCATGGAGAAGTCAAGGGACAAGAAGAATCAAAGGAGGAAGAAGGAGGAGAAGAACAGCCAAGACTGAGCCTGCCCGGACGATCCGGACGAAGTCCCGGACGATCCGGCCGAGGCCCGGATGATCCGGACAAACGTCCGGACGATCAGGCAAATGTGCCCGAAGACACCCGAAGCTCCACGCCGAAGCCGGATCATCCGAACACCCCCGGACATCCGGACGAAGACCCGGACATCCGGGCCACCCGCAGCAGATCAGACGTGTCTGGATCATCCGGACGCCGCCCCGGATCATCCGGCCCCCCGAAGCCCGGATCATCCGGACAAACGTCCGCATCATCCGGACAATGCCTGCGTGCATGATGTTGGGCCGAGGCCCATGTACCCCTTCGACCCTCCTAGCCTATATATAACACTCTACCTAAACTATCTAGGGTTAGCTTTGTGTTAGCTCATATCATAGACCTTTGGGGTTCCTCTCCTACGAGACCGCGGCCTCTTCGGAGAAGATCCACCTCGGATTCAAGACCTCCACTACGGAGAAGATCCCAAGGGATACCCCCAAGACCTCCTCCGGGAGAAGACTATCTTTGTACCGCCGATGTTGACTATGGATCGTGTATCTTGATGTGTATCGTGGATCTAGCACTTGTGTGACCGTATTCGTGTTGATTTGAGCGTTTCCTCTCGTGTATTCCTCCGTGTCTTCCTTGTGTTCTCCGTGTTCATCGTGGGATCCCCTCCATTTCGTGAAAGATCGGCCATCTAGGGTTCCACCCTACATCATCTATGGTATCATGAGCCTTGGTTGATCACGAATTTGGAGCCCCACACCTTGTTTTCTAGCTTGTTTTTGTTTTTTTCGTCCAAATTCGAAAATCCCCACAAAAATAGCCCCACATTTTTTTTGTGATTTGTGTGTTTTGATGAGATTTTGTAGTTTGTGATTTGTGGTTGAGTTGTGTGACAAGTGGATTACCCTTTTCCCCACCTCCCCCACCCTCAAAACCACCGAAAATCCGAGAAAAAAATCATTTTCCCCCAAATTTTTCACCACCTCCACGAGCTCATGCCGACCGGATTGACCCCCCCGGATCATCCGGCTGATCACCCGGATCATCCGGCCAACGCCCGGATCACCCGGCCGAACGTCCGGATCATCCGGCTCTGCCTGACGAAACTGCATTTTGTAGTATTTCGCAACCCGTTTCCGCCACCGCTTAAACCATAGACTCCTCTTTCGCTATACCTTCGACACATCTATCCCCACCACCATTACCTAACCATCACCACTGCGGTTTTACCTCTTTGGGTCTTGGATCATTTGAGTTGTGGTTTTCTCCATTTCCGTTTGTGTTTCGGCTATATCGGAGCGGAACGACATCGACAAGACCACCTCTCAACCTCGACAAGGACGGTAACATCGACGACACTTCGCTTACTACCTTGCAATTGCATTGATAAACCCTCATCAACCATTTTGCGTAGCTTTCCTACCGAGACTAGCCATTTAAGTATTGCCGGGCCACGACACTTGTGCACATTAGTGATAGTCATAGACATTGCATCCTACATTGTCATATCTACGTGTGACACAAGAGTGTTCCGCATACACAATAGCTACCTTGATCCAAGAAGCATGCATAAGTGGCCAAAGAAAGAGCTCAAAAGCTTTTAAGCAAACGAGCCATCCAAAGCTTATACACAAAAGCACAATAGCATCAAACGCCTTGCATCCAAAGAGATCATATGAGATAGCAATACTTCACCTTGTGCTAAAAGCACCGACACATCATACACTCATAACATACTTGTGATAGGAAGTCGTTACTTTGCTCTTATAGGTCGTGCACAAGTGCGTATCCGCCTATTAAGAAATCGGTTAGCGTCTCTCTAGCGTTGTGCAACACGAGCATTTTCCGTGGATTCCACATTTTCGCTCACTTTTGGTTGCACAACCACATTTATCTATCCGTGCGTGTGTTCCGTGCTACCTATTGCTTGTGATCTACTTGTTGCATGAGCCAATTGTGAATCATTTTCAACATCATTGAATCTTACTCACTTTTTGCATTGAATTTTGCCACCATCCTAACCAAGCTCCTCTAAAAGCTTTACTTGTGTAGGTGTGAGAATCGACAAGACTTGGTACCAATAGTGCTATTTCCGGGTTACATTATTGAGTGATCATTGATCCATTGTCAACTTCGGTCAAGGTACATTTGGCATTGTCTTCTCCTTTCTCCCACTCACATACTTGCTTGTGACGATGGATAGGCCAAGTACATCTACGAACCCGCTCTTCGACAATCCTCAAGAATCGAACAACTACGTCACCAAACTACATCTCTTCGGTGTCCAATGAGCTCTCCATAAAGAAAGTGAAGCTATGCGTGAACACATTGACCAAGTCGCCGCCGACGCGCGTCAATTTGAAGAAAGAACAAGAGAGAAATTCGACATCATGAAAACCAACATGGCTACTCAGTTCGATGCACTACGGACTTTGATAGTCAACCGATGCTCTTCTTCCACATCATCTCAAAGACAAAGCCGCTCAAGTCGCCACATCGACTCAACGGACGGCTCAAGTACCCCTACATCAAACACTCTTCGTCAAGCCGCACGTCAAGCTCAACATGACAACCGGAATCCACTTCATGACAAGAGCTCCCAAGACTTACTCGACGAACAAGAAAGTCGACATCGTCAAAACCAAGCTATATTTGAGCAAGCACAAGAACGGCAAAGACTACGCCAACAACAACAAGAGCGAGCACGTCAACACCAAGAAGAACAAGATGCTGAAGCTCATCGTCAAGCACAACACCGCCGAGAAGCTCAAGATCTTGAGGCGCAACGAGCATTACGTGATGCACATCGCAATGTGGCAACTCGCAATCGACACACTCGTCAAGAAGAGGATTTCCTTCGCGATGAGATGCAAGAGAGGTGCTACCAAGCATGAATGCAACAAGAAGTTCCTCCTCAAGCACGACAAGAGCAACAACCTCAACAAGAACCGCAAGCTCGGCAAGTACACCATGACAATGAACATCTACTACGCCAAGAGCAACATGAGGTTGACAACCGTCCAACTCACGAACGCCCTCCCAATAGGCAAGCAAACAATGAAGAGCATCTCTATGGCAAGCTTAAGTTCACCATGCCAAAGTTTTGCGGAAGCATTGATCCCGAAGACTACCTCTCATGGGCATTGAAAGTTGATAAAATCTTTTGCCTCCACAACTTTGATGAGGAGAAGAAAATCGCTATGGCCTCCCTTGAGTTCCAAGACTATGTTCTCATTTGGTGGGAGCAAATCATTGAGAGAAGAGAAGCAAAAGGCGAACCTCCTATCACTACTTGGACTCAAATGAAGGAAGTCATGAGAGCACGCTTTGTGCCAACACACTACAACCGTGACTTGTTCAAGAAGCTACAACTCCTCAAGCAAGGTACCAAGTCCGTTGAAGAGTACTACAAGGAGATGGAGATTGCCATGATACGAGCAAACATCACGGAAGATGAAGAACAAACGATGGCGAGATTCTTGAATGGGCTCAACTATCCCATCCAGAAGATTGCGGACTTTCAACCATACACCAATCTCCTCGAGCTAGTACATCAAGCTACCAAAGCGGAGCGACAAGTTCAAGAGGACTACAAGTACTCCAAGTTCACCTCCAAGAGCTTCGGCTCCTACAACCAAGCTTCAACAACTTCGGCTACTCCTACCTCTACCAAGCCATCCACAAACTTCGGTGACAAGTCCAACTACAAGAATGCGACTACATCAAGTCGGCCATCATCTACAAACACCTTCAAGCCAAGAGCTTCATCATCTACAACTCCAACCGAGGACAACTCCAAGACGAGTTCCATCAAATGCTTCAAGTGCCAAGGACGAGGCCACAAGTCATTTGAGTGCAAGATCGTTCGTACCATGATCACAAATGATGACGGATCTTATGACTCCATGAGCGACGATGAAATGGAAGCACTTGAACATTTAGCTATGCATCGCCAAGTGAATGAAGACGAAGACCATCAAGTATTTTGTGACAATGACTCGAGTCCCAATCTCGGTGTCTCCAAGGTCTTGACACTTCAACATCAACAAGATGACGATCAAAGATGTCATATCTTCCATACAAAGGCCGGCATCAATGGACGCTCCATCAAGGTCATCATCGATGAAGGAAGTTGTCACAACTTGGCAAGCGAAGAGCTATGCGACAAGCTCAACTTGGTGAAGTCAAAGCACCCTCATCCCTACAAGGTCCAATGGCTTAACGACGCCGGAACTCTTAGAGTCGAGCACACCATGCAAGTATCCTTCAAGATAGGCACCTACGAAGACACACTTGAGTGTGATGTCATCCCCATGTCCGTGTGCCACCTTATTCTTGGACGACCACGACAATATGATCGTGGAGTCACACACAATGGACGAACGAACCACTATAGCTTCAAGATGAAGGGAAAGGAATTCGTGCTACGCCCAATGTCACCAAGTCAAGTAGCCGCCGACAAACACTTACCTACCAACCATCATGAAGAGAATGGTGAGAGAGTGAGCCACCAAAAGGAGAGTGAGAGCCACAAGCCAAATATGAGCGACTCCACGATGAGTGACAAGAAGCAACTAGTGCTATTTGCCACCAAAAGTGAGATGAGAGAAGTGTGTGAGAACCCATCGAGTGTCTTTCACCTTGTGCTTTTATGCAAAGGGTAAGCCAAACCTACTAACACTTCACCACCTCCACCTTTAGTGTTGTCTAACTTGTTGCAGGAATTCTCGGACGTCTTTCTCGATGAGCTACCTCCAGGTCTACCTCCACTTTGTGGGATCGAACACCGCATCGACCTCATACCCGGCGCACCACTTCCGAACAAGGCTCCCTACCGCGTCAACCCCGAGGAAACCAAGGAGATACAACGGCAAGTACAACAACTCATCGACAAAGGTCATGTACGTGAAAGCTTGAGCCCTTGTGCCGTTCCGGTTATTCTCGTGCCTAAGAAAGATGGAAGTTTTCGCATGTGCTCCGATTGTAGGCCGATAAATGCTATCACCGTTAGATACCATCAACCTATCCCACGCTTAGACGACATGCTTGATGAATTATGTGGTGCCACCATATTTTCGAAAATTGATCTTAAAAGTGGTTACTACCAAATTCGCATTCAAGAGGGTGATGAGTGGAAAACAACTTTCAAAACCAAGTTTGGGTTATATGAGTGGCTTTTCGTGCCAATGGGTTTATCGGAAGCACCCGGTTCTTTTATGCGTCTTATGCATTTTGTTCTATGACCCTACATAGGCGTTTTTGTAGTGGTTTAATTTGATGACATCCTCGTTTTTAGCAAGTCGCTTGAGGACCATGTGACACACATGCATATGGTTTTGCAAACCCTTCGGAAAGAGCGCTTATATGCTAATATGGAAAAGTGCACTTTTGGCGTTGACAAGGTCGTTTTCTTAGGATTCGTCGTTTCTTCCCAAGGTGTTCACGTTGATGAAACTATAACCGAAGCAATTAAAACTTGGCCTCAACCAACGAATCTCCAACAAGTGCGTAGCTTTCTTGGTTTAGCCGGTTTCTATCGACGTTTTGTGAAGGAGTTTAGCACAATTGCTATGCCTCTACACGCCTTGAGTAAGAAGAACGCACCCTTTGTTTGGGGTCCTTCGCAAGACACCACGTTCTTTAAGCTCAAAGACTTGCTCACGCACGCACCACTTCTTGCCCTACTGAACTTTGATAAACCTTTTGAGATTCATTGTGACGCTAGTGGAACCGGCATAGGTGGCGTGCTCATGCAAGAAAAGCGCCCAATTGCTTACTTTGGCGAGAAGCTATCCGGAGCACAACTTAACTACCCCATCTATGATAAAGAGCTATATGCCTTGGTGAGAGTTTTGCGTGTTTGGGAACACTATCTTAGACCTCATGAATTCATTCTTCATATGGACCATGAGACTCTCAAGTATCTCAAGGGTCAAACTAAGTTGAACAAGCGTCATGCTAAGTGGAGTGAGTTCATTGAGTCTTTCCCCTACGTCATCAAGTACATCAAAGGCAAAGAAAATGTTGTGGCGGATGCGCTTTCCCGCAAATGCATGCTTGTTACAAAACTTGAGTTGAATGTTATTGGCTTTGAGCACATAAAAGACTTATATGAGCATGATCCTTTCTTTGCAAATCCTTATGCTAAGTGTTTGACTCACACTTCTTGGGAACATTACTACATCAAAGATGGATATCTTATGAGAGCTAATAAACTTTGCTTTCTCGAGTCTTCGCTTCGTTTGCTCCTTTTGCAGGAATCTCATGGAGGAGGACTCATGGGACACTTTGATAGCGACAAGACATTTGCTACGTTCTCCACGAGCTAATTTGGCCCAAGATGCTACGTGACGTCTCACGACTCACCAACCGATGCTCTACATGTCGCAAAGCTAAGTCAAAAGCTCAATCTCATGGTCTTTACATGCCACTTCCTATTCCATTCCATCCATGGGAAGACATAAGCATGGACTTCGCACTTGGATTGCCTAGGACTCAAAATGGAAAAGATTCCGTGTTTGTTGTTGTGGATAGATTCTCCAAAATGGCTCATTTCATCCCTTGTAACAAGATCGACGATGCTTCACATGTGGCAAATCTCTTTTGTAGGGAAATCATTCGTGTACATGGAGTGCCCAAGACAATCGTGTCGGACCGGGACGTCAAGTTCTTGAGCTACTTTTGGAAGACTCTGTGCACCAAACTCGGCATCAAACTACACTTCTCCTCGGCATATCATCCACAAACCGACGGCCAAACGGAGGTGACGAACCGCATGCTTTCGACGCTTCTTCGCGTGTTGATCAAGAAGAACATCAAGGAATGGGAGCAATGCTTGCCCATCGCCGAGTACGCCTACAACCGCGCAAGACATTCGACTACCGGCAAGTCCCCTTTCGAGGTTGTCTACGGCTTCAACCCTTTGTCCCCATTGGACATTCTACCTCTACCTCTACAAGAACGCACAAACTTGGACGCAAGTGCTCGAGCAAGCTATCTCAAGAAGGTGCATGAAGATACAAGGGCAACGATCAAGAGGCAAGTACATCGTCTAGCGTCCAAGCTCAGCGGCAACAAGAAGCCTATGGTGTTCCAACCGGGAGATCTCGTATGGCTACATCTTCGCAAGGACCGTTTCCCCCACGAGCGCAAGTCCAAACTACTACCTCGAGCAGACAGACCCATCAAGGTGCTCGCACGCTACAACAACAATGCATACAAGCTCGACCTTCCACGCGAGAAGTACAACGTGAGCGATGTCTTCAACGTCAAGGATCTCTCCACTTTCCATGGTGATGAAGATTTCGATCCGAGGTCGGATCTTTCCCAAGGGAGGGGAGATGGTGCGGAGCATCCCAAGGTCATCCCCATGGACCTACCTTCGCCTCACCAACTGCCAATTGGACCCATGACACGTGCTCGAGCACGAGCTCTCAAGACCGAGGTGACTTCACTCCTATCTCTACATCACTTTGATTCGCATGAGACATGGCTGCTACCCTCATCAGACTCTTTGCATACTCAGGCACCTCGGGAGCAACCATGGAGAAGTCAAGGGACAAGAAGAATCAAAGGAGGAAAAGGAGGAGAAGAACAACCAAGACTGAGCCTGCCCGGACGATCCGGACAAAGTCCCAGATGACCCGGCCGAGGCCCGGATGATCCGGACAAACGTGGCCATCTTTGCAATGATGTGATCCTGTTATCAAATGCAATTCATGTCTATGACCTGGAAACCATGGCCATCTTTGATCAACAAGCTAGTCTAGTAGAGCCTCACTAGGAACATGTTGTTTGTCTATGTATCCACACATGCATTTAAGTTTCCAATCAATACAATTATAGCATGGATAATAAACGATTATCATGAACAAGGAAATAGAATAATAACCATTCTATTATTGCCTCTAGGGCATATTTCCAACAGTCTCCCACTTGCACTAGAGTCAATAATCTAGCATTACATGGTAATGAATCTAACACCCATAGAGTTCTTGTGTTGATCATGTTTTGCCCGTGGAAGAGGTTTAGTCAATGGATCTGCAACATTCAGATCCGTGTGTACTTTGCAACTGTATATGTCCTCCTCCTTGATCGAATTGCGGATGGAATTGAAGTGTCGCTTTATGTGTCTGGTCCTCTTGTGAAACCTTGGTTCCTTGGCTAGAGCAATGGCACCAGTGTTGTCACAAAACAGAGTCATTGGGTCCAGTGCGCTGGGCACAACTCCAAGATCTGTCATGAACTGCTTCATCCAGACAGCTTCCTTCGCTGCCTCCGAGGCAACTATGTACTCTGCTTCACATGTAGAATCAGCTACCACGCTTTGCTTGGAACTGCACCAGCTTACCGCTCCCCCATTAAGAATATATATGTATCCAGTTTGAGACTTAGAGTCATCCAGATCAGTGTCAAAGCTTGCATCGACGTAACCCTTTACGACGAGCTCTTGATCACCTCCATAAACGAGAAACATTTCCTTAGTCCTTTTCAGGTACTTAAGGATATTCTTGACCGCTGTCCAGTGCTCCATTCCAGGATTACTTTGAAACCTTCCCGCCATACTTATGGCAAGGCTGACATCTGGTCTTGTGCACAACATTACATACATGATAGAGCCTATGGCTGAAGCATAGGGGATGACACTCGTCTTTTCTCTATCCTCTGTAGTTGTTGGGCATTGAGTCTTACACAACTTCACACCTTGCAAAACAGGCAAGAACCCCTTCTTGGACTAATCCATTTTGAACTTCTTCAAAATCTTATCAAGGTATGTGCTTTGTGAAAGTCCTATTATGTGTCTCAATCTATCTCTATAGATTTTGATGCCTAATATGAAAGCAACTTCTCCTAGGTCCTTCATTGAAAAACTCTTGTTCAAATATCCCTTCACATTTTCCAAAAGTTCTACATTATTTCCAATCAGCAATATGTCATCCACATATAATATTGGAAACGCTATAGAGCTCCCACTCACTTTCTTGTAAATACAATCTTCTCCGAAAACTTGTACAAACCCAAATGCTTTGATCACCTCATCAAAGCGAAGATTCCAACTCCGAGATGCTTGCACCAGTCCATAAATGGATCGCTGGAGTTTGCACACTTTGCCAACATTCTCTAGATTGACAAAACCTTCCGGTTGCATCATATACAACTCTTCCTTATGGAATCCATTAAGGAACGATGTTTTGACATCCATCTGCCAGATTTCATAATCGAAAAATGCAGCTATTGCCAACATGATTCGGACGGACTTAAGCATCGCTACGGGTGAGAAAGTCTCATCGTAGTCAACTCCTTGAACTTGTGAACACCCCTTTGCCGCAAGTCGAGATTTATGGACGGTGACATTACCGTCCGCGTCCGTCTTCTTCTTGAAGATCCATTTATTCTGAATGGCCCTTCGCCCTTTAGGTAATACTTCCAAAGTCCATACTTTGTTTTCATACATGGATCCCATCTCGTATTTCATGGCCTCCAACCATTTGTCGGAATCCGGGCCCACCATTGCTTCTCCATAGCTCGTAGGTTCATCGTTGTCCAACAACATGACCTCTAAGACAGGGTTACCATACCACTCAGGAGCAGAACGTATCCTTGTCGACCTACGAGGTTCGATACTAACTTGATCCGAAAGTTCATGATCATCATCATTAATTTCGTCTTCAACTGATGTAGGTGCCACATGAACTTCTTTCTGCACCATGCTACTATTTGGTTGAAGCGAAGGTTCAACAACCTCATCAAGTTCTATCTTCCTCCCACTCTATTCTTTCGAGAGAAACTCTTTCTCGAGAAAGGACCCGTTCTTAGCGACAAACACTTTTCCCTCGGATCTGAGATAGAAGGTATACCCAGCCGTCTCCTTTGGGTATCCTATGAAGACATATTTGTCCGCTTTGGGTTCGAGCTTTTCCGGCTGAAGCCTTTTGACATAAGCATCGCAGCCCCAAACTTTAAGAAACGACAGCTTAGGTTTATTGCCGAACCATAGTTCATATGGTGTCGTGTCTACGGACTTAGATGGTGCCCTATTTAAAGTGAATGCAACTGTCTCTAACGCATAACCCCAGAACGATAGTGGCAGATCGGCAAGAGACATCATAGAGCGCACCATATCCAATAAGGTACGATTACGACGTTCGGACACACCATTATGCTGTGGTGTTCTAGGTGGCGTCAACTGTGAAACAATTCCACATTGTCTTAAGTGATTGCCAAACTCATAACTGATACGTCTCCAACGTATCTACTTTTCCATACACTTTTGCCCTTGTTTTGGACTCTAACTTGCATGATTTGAATGGAACTAACCCGGACTGGCGCTGTTTTCAGCAGAACTGCCATGGTGTTGTTTTTGTGCAGAACAAAAAGTTCTCGGAATCGCCTGAAAATCAACGGAGAATTATTTCAGAAAATAAAAAAAATACCTACAAGAAGATCCACATCGGGGGGCCCATGGGCTGTCCTCGAGGGTGGGGGGCGCACCCCCCTTCCCAGGGCGCGCCCCCTGCCTCGAGGGCCCCCCATGCCCCACAGACGTATCCCCGGGTCCTATATATTCCGTTTCGTGGAGAAAAAAATCAGGGAGAAGGAATTATCGCGTTTCACGAGACGGAGCCGCCGCCAAGCCCTAATATCTCTCGGGAGGGCTGATCTGGAGTCCGTTCGGGGCTCCGGAGAGTGGAGATCATCGCCATCGTCATCATCAACCTTCCTCCATCACCAATTCCATGGTGCTCACCGCCGTGTGTGAGTAATTCCATCGTAGGCTTCCTGAACGGTGATGGGTTGGATGGGATCTATCATGTAATCGAGTTAGTTTTGTTAGGGTTTGATCCCTAGTATCCACTATGTTCTGAGATTGATGTTGCTATGACTTTGCTATGCTTAATGCTTGTCACTAGGGCCCGAGTGCCATGATTTCAGATCTGAACCTATTATGATTTCATGAATATATGTGTGTTCTTGATCCTATCCTGCAAGTCTATGGTCACCTACTATGTGTTATGATCCGGCAACTCCGAAGTGATAATAATCGGGACCACTCCCGGTGATGACCATAGGTTGAGGAGTTCATGTATTCACTATGTGTTAATGCTTTGGTCTGGTACTCTATTAAAAGGAGGCCTTAATATCCCTTAGTTTCTAATAGGAGCCCGCTGCCACGGGAGGGTAGGACAAAAGATGTCATGCAAGTTCTTTTCGATAAGCACGTATGACTATATTCGGAATACATGCCTACATTGCATTGATGAACTGGAGCTAGTTCTGTGTCACCCTAGGTTATAACTTCTACATGATGAATTGCATCCGACGTAATTTCCCATCACCGATCCAATGCATACAAGCTTTACCTATATTGCTAGCCACTTATTTACTTTTCCGTTGCTACTATAAAAAAACTACAAAAACATTATCTTTACTTTTATTGCTGCTACCGCCACTACCATATTACTGTGCTACTAAACTATCTTGCTGCAGATACTAAGTTTCCAGGTGTGGTTGAATTGACAACTCAGCTGCTAATACTTAAGAGTATTCTTTGGCTCCCCTTGTGTCGAATCAACAAATTTGGGTTTAATACTTTACCCTCAAAAACTATTGCGATCCCCTACACTTGTGGGTTATCAAGACTATTTTCTGGCGCCGTTGGCGGGGAGCATAGCTCTATTCTTTAAGTCACTTGGGATTTATATCTATTTATCACTATGAAGAATTTGAAGGACTCAAAAACCAAGATCTTACCCTCAACTACGAGGGGAGGTAAGGAACTGCCATCTAGTTCTGCACTTGATTCTCCTTCTATTATGAGTAAACTTGCGACACCTACTCCTGCTGTTGAATCTGATATGTCGTATGTTCTTGATGATGCTACTTCTGCTATGTATGATGAAACTATCTCTATGCCTGATACTGTGCCACCAGGTGAACTTCTAGATGAACAAATTGCTAAGGTTAGGGAGAGTGAAAATGTTGATGATATTTATGAAAGTGATGATGAAACTACGCCCAATAGATATGAATTGCCTGTTGTGCCTGAGGGTTATGTTATGGATGAAGAAACTACTAGAGACTTTCTTTCTTGCAATGATAGATATGATCTTAAAAAGTTATTAGCTAAGCTGAAAGAAAAGTCCTTGAATGCTAGAATGAAACATGACCCTGCTTTTGCTACTTCACCTATATGTGTCACTGATAAGGATTATGAATTCTCTATTGATCCTGAGTTAATTACTTTGGTTGAATCTGATCCTTTCCATGGCTATGAGTCTGAAACTGTTGTGGCACATCTTACCAAGTTGAATGATATAGCCACCCTGTTTACCAATGATGAAAAGATTCGCTATTACTATATCCTTAAGTTGTTTCCGTTCTCGTTAAAGGGTGATGCTAAAACTTGGTTTAATTCTCTTGATCCTGGTTGTGTGCGTAGTCCCCGGGATATGATGTATTACTTTTCTACTAAATATTTTCCTGCTTATAAGAAACAAGCTGCCTTACGAGAAATATATAACTTTGCTCAAACTGAAGAAGAGAGTCTCCCACAAGCTTGGGGGAGGCTTCTCCAGTTACTTAATGCTTTGCCTGATCATCCTCTTGAGATGCATGATATACTTGATGTCTTTTATAATGGACTAACTGATGCTTCCTGAGACCACCTGGATAGTTGTGCTGGTTGTGTTTTCAGGGAAAGAACAGTTGAACAAGCTGAACTACTATTGAATAATATGCTAGCCAATGAAAATAATTGGACACTTCCCGAACCAGCCCCTAAGCCAACTCCGAAGAAAAGATGTGTTCTATTTCTCAGTCCTGAAGACATGCAAGAGGCAAAGAAATCTATGAAAGAAAAAGGTATTAAAGCTGAAGATGTTAAGAATTTACCGCCTATTGAAGAAATACATGGTCTTGATAACCCGACATAGGTAGTAAAGGTAAATTCTCTTTATATATTTGATGAAGGTGATATTCCTCGTTATAAGTCTGCTAGCCAATGTTTAGATGAGTTTGACAATTTCATTGTCAAACAAGAAAACTTCAATGCTTATGTTGGTAAACAACTACAACACAATGCTTATATGATTGAACGCTTGAGTGATTATCTATCTAGTGCTAAAAGTGAACTGAAACTTGTTAGTAAACATGCTTCCATGGTCACCACTCAAGTAGAACAAGTACTTAAGGCTTAGAATGATTTGCTCAATGAATTAAATAGTAAGAATAATGACTATGCTGTTACAGTTGCAACTAGAGGTGGTAAAATGACTCAGGAACCTCTGTATCCTGAAGGCCACCCCAAGAAAATTGAGCAAGATTCTCAGAGAGCTAATTTAGAAGCACCTAGTTCCTCTAAGAAGAAGAAAAATAAAAATGATAGGACTTTGCATGCTTCTAGTGAACCTGTAGCTCACTCACCTGAGAATCCCAATGATATATCTGTTTCTGATGCTAAGACACTATCTGGTAATGAACATGAACCTAGTGATAATATTAATGATGGTGTTCATGTTGATGCTCAACCTAGCAATGATAATGATGTAGAGATTGAACCTGTTGTTGATCTTGATAACCCACAATCAAAGAATCAATGTTATGATAAGAGAGACTTTGTTGCTAGTAAGCACGGTAGGGAAAGAGAACCATGGGTTCAGAAACCCATGCCTTTTCCTCCGAAACCATCCAAGAAAAAAGGATGATGAGGATTTTGAGCGCTTTGCTGAAATGATTAGACCTATCTTTTTGTGTATGTGTTTGACTGATGTGCTTAAAACAAATCCTTATGCTAAGTATATGAAAGATATTATTACCAACAAAAGAAAGATACCTGAAGTAGAAATTTCCACCATGCTGGCCAATTACACTTTTGAGGGTGGAATGCCTAAGAAATTAGGAGATCCAGGAGTACCTACTATACCTTGCCCCATTAAGAGAAACTATGTTAAAACTGCTTTGTGTGATCTTGGAGCCGGTGTTAGTGTTATGCCTCTCTCTTTATATCGTAGTTTGACTTGAGTAAGTTGGCACCTACCGAAATATCTTTGCAAATGGCTGATAAATCAACTACTATACCTGTCGGTATTTGTGAGGATGTGCCTGTTGTAGTTGCAAATGTTACTATTCTAACAGACTTTGTTATACTTGATATTCCCGAGGATGATAGTATGTCTATTATTCTTGGAAGACCTTTTTTGAATACTGCAGGGGCTGTTATTGATTGCAACAAAGGCAATGTCACTTTTCATGTCAATGGTAATGAGCATACGGTACACTTTCCGAGGAAACAATCTCAGGTCTTCAGTATCAATTATATTGGAAAAACTTCAACTATTACTATTGGAGGTTTTGAGTTTCCTATTCCTACTATCAAGAAGGCATATGACATACTTATTGTTGGGGACATACATATCCCCATTGAGGTAACATAGTGTTATTCGAAAATTCTTCGGTTTCATGTTACTCGGAAAGAGTTTATTAACAAGACCTGATCAACCTTGTTAATGGATTCCTTTTGATGAGCATGGGATAGGTGAATCTAGATAGCACAAACCTTTTGGTACCCTCCTTTTACTTTCTGTTAATTAGGTTAAATAAAACAAAATTAGCATTATCTGTCTGTTTCCAGACTTACCCGTGCAATAAAAAAATATCCCGAAAATAAAAGTTCTCCAAATGCCATGAAAATGAAATATGATTTTTTTCTAGAATATTTAAGAAAATATGGCACTGAACACACAGCGAGGGGAGCCAGCACGTGGCCTCGAGGGCACAGGGCGCGCCCCCTACCTCGAGGGCCCCACGTGGCCCCCCTCCACTTATTCTTTCACCCATGCTCTTCTTCTTCCTCCAAAAAAAATCCCCAACCAGCTCAAACCCGAGTTCTAGCTCGTTTTGCTGCCATTTTCGATCTCCTTGCTCAAAGCACCATTCACCAAACTGTTTGGGAAGATTGTTCCTTGTTATGTGACTCCTCCATTGGTCCAAGTAGTTTTTGTTCTAGTGCTTTATTTGTTTCAAATTTATGCTGCTGTGGTGACCTTGTTCTTGAGCTTGCATGTCAAATTTTCTTGGTCTCAAGTAGCTCTAATGCATGATATAGCCTCTAGGCACTTGTAGGAGTTGTTGCTATCAATCTTTTTGAGTTTGGTTAAATTTTATTGTGAGTTACTAAAAATTTCAGAAAATTTCAGAAAAGGAAAATGTTCAAAAGATTATTGAGGGGCTCTTCCAGTAAGAGCTCAGAGAAGAAGAATAAAGAAGAAAATAAGAATCCCAAATATCATCTTCCTCGCATGGCGGAAGTTCGACCTTGCGAATGGCCTTGTAATAATTTCACGATGTCCGCCGGTTTTTACGAAGACTTTTATTAATTGGCGAATAATGCAGGTCTCACCAACTTCCTCAATGACCAAAAAGAACAGTATCTCTTACTCACCAATATTTTTACGCAAAGCTTTCAATTTCATTCTAGGAAAACACCACCTACGGTGGAGTTTCGCTTATATGATGTGAGTAAGGTGATATCACTGTTAGACTTTTGTGAAATATTCAAAGTACCCTTTGAAGGTAGACTTGATGAACCACGTCATGAAGACGTCGAAGGGTTTATTGATATGATAGCCAAAGGTGAAACTAGACAAGTTGCAGGGGAAAGAATCACTAGTATACACTTCCCTGTTCTGCGCTACTTTGCTTTATTTGCTAGTAGGTGTTTAATTGGTCGCGGGAACAGTGGAAATCTCAGTGCCCCTGATATTATCATTTTACGCCATGCTTTGTTTCGTGACACAACTTTTAGCTTGGGCGGCGTCGTTGCCAAACGATTGAGTCTTAACCGCTCAAGAGGGCCCGTCTTTGGAGGCATCTTTGCTTCTCGGCTTGCTGATTATTTTAATATACCTATTAGGCATCATGAGAAGGAAGAAAATTTGCTTGCCCCTGTTTATCTAGAGTACAAGAGCATGGTAGCTCATGACTTTATTGTTAAAGACAAAAATATGCAACTCCATTATAAATTGAGGTTTGATGAAATATACTGTGAAATTGTTACCTTGCCTGCACCTTCTTTGTTTGATCTATCTACAGTCGTATTCCTCATCACCTCAGATGCCTTCTACAAGTACCAAGGCTAGGCACAAGCTTCAGAGCCTGAGCCAGAACCACCCCTTGATCCTTCCCGTCAATCTGTTTATGGGTGGAAGCTGGACGAGCTCGCCAACCAGTGGCACCCAGAGGACACATCTCAGTACACTAGAGGGAGTGGCTTCGATCCGTGGCCATAAATCAACTTAGGCCAAAATCCTAAGCTTGGGGGAGTACGTGTTTCTCAACGACTTACATTCATGTTCACACTTATTCTAGTTGTCGGTGCTCACACTCTTTCACTGTACCATCCATGCTTAGTTTCAATTTCTTTTTCTTAGTCTTTTTCTTGTGTCCTAGAAAAACCCAGAAAAACAAAAAAAATATTAGTTGTAGCTTCTAGTAGTTTGCTTTCTTTGCTTGTAGTAGTAACTAAAAATGAAAACCCAAAAAGATTTCCCATTCTTCTATTTGCTTGTTGGGAGCTTTCCTGTGTAAATAGTATATTTTCTTTCCTTTAGGGGTTAAGAGTAGAAGACCATGATTAAAATGCTTAGTGGCTCACATATGCTCTGTTGTTGATTTAACCTTGAGCCATATTACCTTGTCTTCTCTCTTGTATCAAATGTCTGCAGATTCCAGCTTAGTCCAATGCACGTGCACTATTATTATTTTCCACACAGTTCGGCCGTGTGAGTGAAAGGCAATAAGGATGATATATTATGAACTAATTGAGATAAGAAAAGTTGGTATGAACTTGACCTCTCTTGTGTTTGTAAATATGATTGCTCGTCGTTCTTGATTCAACTTGTTATGAATGAAACATGTTTGCAATGACAATTAGAGATCATAGGTGCTTATGCCATGCTTAATTAGCTAAGAGTTTATAATGGTCTATCTTGCGTGCCAACATGATATTAAAATGGTTGTGATGTGGTATGATGGGTGGTATCCTCCTCTGAACGATTTAAGTGACTTGACTTGGCACATGTTCACGCATGTAGTTGAAACAAATCAACATAGCCTTCACGATATTTATGTTCATGGTGATTTATATCCTACTCATGCTTGCATTCATTGTTGATTAATTTTAATGCATGTTCATGACCGTTGTTGCTCTCTAGCTGGTCGCTTCCCAGTCTCTTTCTAGCCTTCACCTGTACTAAGCGGGAATACTGCTTGTGCATCCACTTCCATAAACCCGAGAGTTATTCCACATGAGTCCACTATACCTTCCTATATGCGGTATTTACCTGCCGTTCCAAGTAAATTTGTATGTGCCAAACTCTAAACCTTCAAATGAAATTCTGTTTTGTATGCTCGAACAGCTCATGTATCAACTAGGGCTGTCTATATCTTCCATGATAGGTGGGTTATTCTCACGATGAGTGGACTCCGCTCATCATTCACGAGAAAATGGCTGGTAATCGGGATGCCCAGTCCCATGCTCAAAATCATAATAATTAAACAAAACTCCCCCAGGGCTGTTGCTTGTTTGGACGGTAACCCGTGGATTCGGCTGGCCGTGGAGTGTGCTTGTTGGTGGTTGGGGGAGAATAAACTTTACCATTTTGTTTGGGAACCGGCTATAATGTGCGTAGCATGGGAGATATCGCGATTCTTGGTTGTCATGTTGACAATAAAAGCATACCACTCAAAATGTTATTCAATCTCTATTTAAAATCGAGCTCTGGCACCTCTACAAATCCCTGCTTCCCTCTACGAAGGGCCTATCTATTTACTTTTATGCAGAGTCATCATCCTCTTATCAAAGAGCATCAGTAGGAGAGCACCTCTGTCATTGCATGTATTACTATTAATTTGCATTGAGTATGATCATGACTGGATCTCTTTTACCATGAATTACAATGTCTAGTCAGTCATTGATCTTTAAAGGTGCTCTGCATTTATGTTTTGCGGTCTCAGAAAGGGCTAGCAAGATACCATCCTGTTATATCATATCATGATTGTTTTGAGAAGTGTTGTCATCCGAGGTTTATTATTATTGCTCGCTAGTTGATTATGACATTGATGTGAGTAGTCTTGAGACCTGAAAGTTATTGTAAATGTGGTTAGTTCATGATCTTGTTGAAAAACTGAATGCTAGCTTACATATTTACAACAACAAGAGCAAACAGAGTTTGTCAAAGTTTTTCTTTATCACTTTCAGTTTATCAACTAAATTGCTTGAGGACAAGCAAAGGTTTAAGCTTGGGGGACCAATGTATCTAGTTCTCCAAACACTTTTGCCCTTGTTTTGGACTCTAACTTGCATGATTTGAATGGAACTAACCCGGACTGACGCTGTTTTCAGCAGAACTGCCATGGTGTTGTTTTTGTGCAGAATAAAAAGTTCTCGGAATCTCCTGAAAATCAATGAAGAATTATTTCAGAAAATATAAAAAATACCTGCAAGACGATCCACACCGGGGGGCCCACGGGTTGTCCTCGAGGGTGGGGGCGCTCCCCCCTTCCCAGGGCGTGCCTCCCTGCCTCGAGGGCCCCCGATGCCCCACCGACGTATCCCCAGGTCCTATATATTCCGTTTCGTGGAGAAAAAAATCAAGGAGAAGGAATTATCGCGTTTCACAAGACGGAGCCGCCGCCAAGCCCTAATCTCTTTCGAGAGGGCTGATCTGGAGTCCGTTCGGGGCTCCGGATAGTGGAGATCATTGCCATCGTCATCATCAACCTTCCTCCATCACCAATTCCATGATGCTCACCGCCGTGTGTGAGTAATTCCATCGTAGGCTTGCTGGACGGTGATGGGTTGGATGGGATCTATCATGTAATCGAGTTAGTTTTGTTAGGGTTTGATCCCTAGTATCCACTATATTCTGAGATTGATGTTGCTATGACTTTGCTATGCTTAATGCTTGTCACTAGGGCCCGAGTGCCATGATTTCAGATCTGAACCTATTATGATTTCATGAATATATGTGTGTTCTTGATCATATCCTGAAAGTCTATTGTCACCTACTATGTGTTATGATCCGGCAACCCCGAAGTGACAATAATCAGGACCACTGCCGGTGATGACCATAGTTTGAGGAGTTCATGTATTCACTATGTGTTAATGCTTTGGTCCGGTACTCTATTAAAAGGAGGCCTTAATATCCCTTAGTTTCCTATAGGACCCCGCTGCCACGGGAGGGTAGGACAAAAGATGTCATGCAAGTTCTTTTTCATAAGCACGTATGACTATATTCGGAATACATGCCTACATTGCATTGATGAACTGGAGCCAGGGTCGGATCTAGGATTCCAGAGGCCCTAGGGCAAACTCTATCAATGGGCCCCAAAGAGAAAGAAAGTTGACTGAATACATGAGTGCATAAAATGATTGTAAAGCCATAAACACCGTTAAACTTTTATTAGCATCAAGTATTTGATAAGTATTCTTGTCTCTGTTCTAAAGACTATTCAAATTGGAGACAAACCCTTCATTTATGTACTTCTCAAAATATGAGATGGCAACTTCAATTTGCTTAAGAATAACATCAATGCACACAAACTTGGTGATATCCTCAACCAGATAAATGTTTTTTAGGCAACACGTTTAGAAAAGGAGAGAGAACACCTGCATGTTGCAGCAGATTAGCAAAGCTCAAACCCTCCAAGACCAGGCTATCTGAATGACAGGACAAAATGAAGACCGGCGATAAGCTACCAAATGGAAGCAACTACAAGTGTTGTACAATAATTTATAAAAGACAAATCAGTCAAGGATTGATAATTTTAGATTTTGAATGCAGAAATTTAGAGCCTTCTGGCTGGTCTAAACGAAATTTCGATCCAACATTTACATGTTGATCTTGCTCTCTACCCAATTTCTTGCCCAGGCCGTAGGCAGTAAGACGTACTCCCGTGACTCTGTCTCCGACTCTCATGCGTGATTAGGCATTGAGGGCGAGGCGATTCGAGTTAGCGACAGGGCCGGTGCGTGTTTTAGATCGAGAGAAAACAAAAGGAAACGCCTAGTGCGGGTGTGCGGCAGTGCATCCCCGATCCCTATGTGCTTGCAATTTTCTTTAGGTTTCACGCGTACTACAAATCTGGACCTCCCCGTGTGTGTATAG
Organism: Secale cereale; assembly: GCA_902687465.1. Taxonomy (NCBI): domain Eukaryota; kingdom Viridiplantae; phylum Streptophyta; class Magnoliopsida; order Poales; family Poaceae; genus Secale; species Secale cereale. The sequence continues at coordinate 614,026,881 of LR738714.1, read as the reverse complement.
TTGATAGATTGGCCTTTTTCTTCTCTAGTCTAGCCCATATGTACTTGTGTATGTTATAGATATGGGCCCCTACTTCAGCTGGGCCCCAGGCCGTCGCCCCTCTTTCCCTGGGCCAGAGCCGGCCCTGACTGGAGCTAGTTCTGTGTCACCCTAGGTTATAACTTCTACATGATGAATTGCGTCCGACGTAATTTCCCATCATCGATCCAATGCCTACGAGCTTTACCTATATTGCTAGCTGTTTATTTACTTTTCCGTTGCTACTATCACAGAAACTACAAGAACATTATCTTTACTTTTATTGCTGCTACCGCCACTATCATATTACTGTGCTACTAAACTATCTTGCTGCAGATACTAAGTTTCCAGGTGTGGTTGAATTGACAACTCAGCTCCTAATACTTAAGAGTATTCTTTGGCTCCCCTTGTGTCGAATCAACAAATTTGGGTTTAATACTTTACCCTCGAAAACTGTTGCGATCCCCTACACTTGTGGGTTATCAATAACTTAGATATTCACCCCCTCGATCGGATCATAGGAATTTAATCTTCTTGTTACGATGATTCTCGACGTCACTCTGAAATTGCTTGAACTTTTCAAATGTTTCAGACTTATGCTTCATTAAGTAAATATACCCATATCTACTCAAATCATTGGTGAAGGTGAGGAAATAACAATATCCACCGTGCGTGTCAACACTCATTGGACCGCACACATTAGTATGTATGATTTCCAACAAGTCACTTGCCCGTTCCATTGTTCCGGAAAACGGGGTTTTTGTCATCTTACCCATGAGGCATGGTTCACATGTGTCAAGTGGTTCAAAATCAAGTGACTCCAAAAGTCCATCAGCATGGAGTTTCTTCATGCGCTTTACACTAATATGACCTAGGCGGCAGTGCCACAAGAAAGTGGTACTATCATTATCAACTCTACATCTTTTGGCATCAATGTTATGAACATGTGTATAATCACTATCGAGATTCAATAGGAATAAACCCCTCACAATGGGTGCATGACCATAAAAGATATTACCTATATAAATAGAACAACCATTATTCTCTAATTTAAATGAGTAACCGTCTCGCATAAAACAAGATCCAAATATAATGTTCATGCTCAACGCAGGCACTAAATAACAATTATTCAAGTCTATAACTAATCCCGATGGTAATCGAAGAGCGAGCGTGCCGACGGCGATCACATCAACCTTGGAACCATTTCCCACGCGCATCGTCACTTTGTCCTTCGCCAGCCTCCGTCTATTCCGCAGTTCCTATTTAGAGCTGCAAATGTGAGCAACCGCACCGGTATCAAATACCCAGGCACTACAACGAGAGCTGGTTAGGTACACATCAATAACATGTATACCATATATACCTTTGCGGGGCCCGTTATTTTCAGCCAGATACTTGGGGCAATTCCGCTTCCAGTGGCCAGTTCCCTTGTGCTACTTCTCGAGCTTGCATTGTATTCCCTCGAAGAGGAAAGGGTGATGCAGCACAGTAGCGTAAGTATTTCCCTCGGTTTTTGAGAACCAAGGTATCAATCCAGTAGGAGACCACGCGCGAGTCCCTCGCACCTGCACAAACAAATAAGAACTTCGCAGCCAACGCGATAAGGGGTTGTCAATCCCTTTGCGGTCCCTTATGAAAGTGAGATCTGGTAGATAGGATAGTTTGATATTTTTGGTATTTTTGGATATAAGAACAGAAAGTAAAAACAGCAAAGTAAAGTAGATTGTAGATTGATATGTTGAGAATAGACCCGGGGGCCATAGGTTTCACTAGTGGCTTCTCTCATGATAGCAGAATTCTACGGTGGGTGAACGAATTACTGTCGAGCAATTGATAGAAAAGCGAATAATTATGAGAATATCTAGGCATGATCATTATATATAGGCATCACGTCCGTGATAAGTAGACCGAAACGATTCTGCATCTACTACTATTACTCCACACATCGACCGCTATCCAGCATGCATCTAGAGTATTAAGTTCATAAGAATAGAGTAATGCTTCAGGCAAGATGACATGATGTAGAGGGATAAACTCAAGCAATATGATATAAACCCCATCTTTTTATCCTCAATGGCAACAATACAATACGTGCCTTGCTGCCCCTGCTGTCACTGGGAAAGGACACCGCAAGATTGAACCCAAAGCCAAGCACTTCTCCCATTGAAAGAACTATAGGTCTAGTAGGCCAAACCAAACCGATAATTCGAAAAGACTTGCAAGGATATTACAATCATACATAAAATAGTTTACAAAAGAACCAAATATTTCTCATAGATAATCTTGATCATAAACCCACAATTCATCGGATCTCGACAAACACACAGCAAAAAGATTACATTGAATAGATCTCCTCGAAGACCGAGGAGAACTTGGTATTGAGATCCAAAAGGAGAGAAGAAGCCATCTAGGTACTAACTATGGACCCGAAGGTCTATGGTAAACTACTCACAACTCATAGTGAGGTAATGGTGTTGATGTAGAAGCACTCCGTGGACGATTTCCCCTCTGGCGGAGCTCCGAAATAGGCCCCAAGATGGGATCTCACGAGAACAGAAGGTTGCGGCAGTGGAATTAGGGTTTTCTCTGTTGCCTCGATGTTTTCAGGGTATGTGGGTATATATAGGAGGAAGGAGGGCATCGGGGGAGCCAGAGGGGATCCATGAAGGTGGGGGCGCGCCCGGGACCCTCGTGGCCGCCTCCTTCATTCCCTCGCGTGTACTCCAAGTCTTCTGTGTTGATATCATTCCAAAAATAACTCTCGCGAAGGTTTCATTCCGTTTGGACTCCGTTTCATATTCCTTTTCTGCGAAACCCTGAAATAGGCAAAAACAACAATCTGTACTGGGCCTTTGGGTTAATTGGTTAGTCCCAAAAATAATATAAAAGTGTATGATAAAGCCCATTAAACATCCAAAACATCATATATAATAGCATGGAACAATAAAAAGTTATAGATACGTTGGAGAAGTATCAAGCATCCCCAAGCTTAATTCCTGCTCGTCCTCGAGTAGGTAATGATAAAAACAGAATTTTTGATGTGGAATGCTAACCAACATAATTTAAATGTAATTCTCTTTATTGTGACATGAATGTTCAGATCCAAAAGATTCAAGACAAAAGTCTATATTGGCATAAGAAATAATAATACTTCAAGCATACTAATAAAGCAATCATGTCTTCTCAAAACAACATGGCTAAAGAAAGTTATCCCTACAAAATCATATAGTCTGTCTATGCTCCCTCTTCATCACACAAAATATTCATATCATGCACAACCCCGGTTTCAGCCAAGCAATTGTTTTCATACTCAATTTTTTCAATCCTTTCAACTTTCACGCAATACATGAGCGTGAGCCATGGATATAGCACTATAGGTGGAATAGAGTGGTGGTTGTGGAGAAGACAAAAAGGAGGAAGATAGTCTCACATGGACTAGGCGTATCAATGGGCTATGGAGATGCCCATCAATAGATATCAATGTGAGTGAGTAGGGATTCCCATGCAACGGATGCACTAGATCTATAAATGTATGAAAGCTCAACAAAAGAAATTAAGTGGGTGTGCATCCAACTTGCTTGCTCACGAAGACCTAGGGCATTTGAGGAAGCCCATTGTTGGAATTTACAAGCCAAGTTCAATAATGAAAATTCCCAAAAGTATATGAAAGTGACTAAACAAGAGACTCTCTATCATGAAGAACATGGTGCTACTTTAAAGCACAAGTGTGGAAAAAGATAGTAGCATTGTCCCTTTTTTTCTTTTTTTGGGGCCTTTCTTTTTCTTGGCCTTTCCTTCTTTTTTTTTCTTTGGGACAATGCTCTAATAATGATGATCATCACACTTATATTGATTTACAACTCGATACTAGAACAAAGTATGACTCTACATGAATGCCTTCGGCGGTGTACCGGGATGTGCAATGAATCAAGAGTGACATGTATGAAAAATTATGCATGGTGGCCTAGCCACAAATACGATATCAACTACATGATCATGCATGGCAATATGACAATATGAAGCGTGTCATATGAACGGAACGGTGGGATGTTGCATGGCAATATATCTCGGAATGGCTATGGAAATGCCAGATAGGTAGATATAGTGGCTATTTCAGGAAGGTATATGGTGCGTGTATGGTACCGGTGAAAGTTGCGCGGTACAAGAGAGGTTAGCAATGGTGGAAGGGTGAGAGTGCGTATAATCCATGGACTCAACATTAGTCATAAAGAACTCATATACTTATTGCAAAAATTTACGAGTCATCTAAACAAAGCAATAAACGCATGCTCCTAGGGGGGAGGTTGGTAGGAGTTAACCATCGCGTGCCCCCGACCTCCACACAAAGGATGACACTCAACAAATACATCATGCTCTAACTTCATCACATAGCGGTTCACCATACGTGCATGCTACGGGAATCACAAACTTTAACACAAGTATTTCTCAAATTCATAATTACTCCACTAGCATGACTCTAATATCACCATCCTCATATTTCAAAACAATCATCAAGTATCAAACTTCTCATCATACTCAATGCACTTTGTATGAAAGTTTTTACTACATTCATCTTGGATGCCTATCATATTAGGACTAGTTTTATAACCAAATCACATTACCATGCTGTTCTAAAAGACTCTCAAAAGGATATAAGTGAAGCATGAGAGATCAACAATTTCTACAAAATAAAATCACCACCGTGCTCTAAAAGATATAAGTGAAGCACTAGAGCAAAACTATTTAGCTCAAAAGATGTAAGTGAAGCACATAGAGTGTTCTAACAAATTCTAGACCATATTTATCTCTCACAAAAAGGTGTGTCCAGCAAGGATGATTGTGGAAAACTAACAAGCAAAAACACATATCATGTGGTGAATAAAAATATAGTCTCGAGTATAGTTACCGATAGATGAAGACGAAACAGGGGATGCCTTCCCGGGGCATCCCCAAGCTTAGGATTTTGGTTGTTCTTGAATTTTACCTTGGGGTGCCTTGGGCATACCCAAGCTTAGGCTCTTGCCACTCATTGTTCCATAGTCCATCAAAGCCATACTCAAAACTTGAAAACTTCACAACACAAAACTTAGCCAAAAATCTCGTGAGCTCTGTTAGTATAAGAAAACAAACGACCACTCAAAGGTACTCTAATGAACTCATTCTTTGTTTATATTGGTGTTAAACATACTGTATTCCAACTTATCTATGATTCATACTCCCCAATACTACTCGTAGATTCATCAATATAAGCAAACAACACACACAAAACATAATCTGTCAAAAACATAACAGTCTGTAGTAATCTATAACTTTCGGATACTTATGTAACTCCAAAAAAAATTGTTAAACGTGAGTAATTTGTCTATTAATCATCTGCAAAAAGAATCAACTAAATAACACTCTCCAGTGAAATCTGGTGACTATTCTCGTGAGCGCCAACGTTTCTGTTTTTTACAGCAAGATCATATAAACTTCACACAAGTATTCCCAAAAGTTCTACTTGGCACAAACACTAATTAAAACACAAAACCACATCTAAACAGAAGGTAGATGCAATATTTATTCCTAAACATAAGAAAAAACAAAGAAAATAAAATTGGGTTGCCTCCCAACAAGCGCTATCGTTTAACGCCCCTAGCTAGGCACGATACAAGGATAGATCTAGGTATTGCCATCTTTGGAAGGCAATCCATAAGTGGCTCTCATAATGGATTCATAAGGTAATTTGATTTTCTTTCTAGGAAAGTTTTCCATGCCTTTGCTTTATGGAAATTGGAATCTAATATTTCCTTCCTTCATATCAATAATTGCACCAATCGTTCTAAGGAAAGGTTTACCAAGAATAATAGGACATGAAGGATTGCAATCTATATCAAGAATAATGAAATCTACTGGCACATAATTCCTATTGGCAACAATAAGAACATCATTAATCCTTCCCATAGGTTTATTAATAGTAGAATCCGCAAGATGCAAATTTGAAGAACAATCATCAAGCTCATGGAAACCTAACAAATCACACAAAGTTTTTGGGATAGTGGAAACACTTGCACCCAAATCACACAAAGCAAATCATTCATGATCTTTAATTTTGATTTTAATAGTGGGTTCCCATTCATCATAAAGCTTTATAGGGATAGAAACTTATAATTCAAGTTTTTCTTTATAAGATTGCATCAAAGCATCAACTCTGTGTTTGGTAAAGGCTTTATTTTGACTATAAGCATGCGGAGAATTTAGTACGGATTGCAACAAGGAAATACAATCAATCAAAGAGCAATTATCATAATTGAATCCCTTGAAATCCAAAGTAGTGGGTTCATCATTATGCAAACTTTTAATCTCTTCAATCCCACTTTTAACAATTTTAGCATCAAGACCTAAAAACTCTGAATCATTGGGATGCCTTTTAATTAAAGTAGACTCATCTCCAGTCCCATCTTTATCAAGATTCATACTAGAAAACAAGGATCTAATAGGAGACACATCAATAACTTTCAGATCTTCATCTTTATTTTCATATTCTTCCGGTTTAGCAGCCATCTTATTAACTAAGGTGGACTGCTTATCCGAAATTTGGGATATTAAGTTCTCAAGATGAGCAGACTGAGATTTCAAACCATAAAATTCCTTACACATATCATCAAGTTCTTTATTCATGTGCTCCATAAAGCTTTCTGTTCTTTAAGCTCGTTCGTGAAGAAATCATTGTGCTCAAATTGCACAGACATGAAATTTCTAACATTGTTTTCAATCTCCTCCAACCTCTTGAGGTGAGGGTCAACACTGATAGGGTGAGCCATAGTGACAAGCAAGCAATCCAACACACAAGCAAACAAGAAGCAAGCGAACGGTAAACACACGACAAAAAGAAGGGCAAATAAAACGGCAAGGGTGAAGTGTGGGAGAGGAAAACGAGAGGCAAATAAAGGTAATGCGAAGGATAAGGGTTTGTGATAGGTACTTGGTATATGACTTTTGCGTAAGCCTCCCTGGCAACGGCTTTCTTCTTGCTACTTCTCGAGCTTGCGTTGTATTCCCTTGAAGAGGAAAGGGTGATGCAGCACAGTAGCGTAAGTATTTCCCTTAGTTTTTGAGAACCAAGGTATCAATCCAGTAGGAGACCACGCGCGAGTCCCTCGCACATGCACAAACAAATAAGAACTTCAAAGCCAACGCGATAAAGGGTTGTCAATCCCTTTACGGTCACTTACGAAAGTGAGATCTGATAGATAGGATAGTTTGATATATTTGGTATTTTTGGATATAAGAACAAAAAGTAAAAACATCAAAGTAAAGTAGATTGTAGATTGATATGCTGAGAATAGACCCGGGGGCCATAGGTTTCACTAGTGGCTTCTCTCATGATAGCATAATTCTACCGTGGGTGAACGAATTACTGTCGAGCAATTGATAGAAAAGCGAATAATTATGAGAATATCTAGGCATGATCATTATATATAGGCATCATGTCTGTGACAAGTAGACTGAAATGATTCTGCATCTACTACTATTACTCCACACATCGACCACTATCCAGCATGCATCTAGAGTATTAAGTTCATAAGAACAGAGTAATACTTTAGGCAAGATGACATGATGTAGAGGGATAAACTCAAGCAATATGATATAAACCCCATCTTTTTATCCTCGATGGCAACAATACAATACGTGCATTGCTGCCCCTGCTGTCACTGGGAAAGGACACCACAAGATTGAACCCAAAGCCAAGCACTTCTCCCATTGCAAGAACTATAGATCTAGTAGGCCAAACCAAACCGATAATTCGAAGAGACTTGCAAGGATATTGTAATCATACATAAAAAAATTCAGAAAAGAACCAAATATTTCTTATAGATAATTGTGATCATAAACCCACAATTCATCGGATCTCGACAAACACACCGCAAAAAGATTACATCGAATAGATCTCCTCGATGACCGAGGAGAACTTGGTATTGAGATCCAAAAAGAGAGAAGAAGCCATCTAGGTACTAACTATGGACTCGAAGGTCTGTGGTAAACTACTCACAACTCATCGTGACGCAATGGTGTTGATGTAGAAGCACTCCGTGGAAGATCCCCCGTCCGGCGGAGCTCCAAAACAGGCCCCAAGATGGGATCTCACGGGAACAGAAGGTTGCGGCGGTGGAATTAGGGTTTTCTCTGTTGCCTCGATGTTTTCAGGGTATATGGGTATATATAGGAGGAAGGAGGGCATCGGGGGAGCCACAGGGGGGCCATGAGGGTGGGGGCGCCCCCTGTAGGAGGGGGCGCGCCCTGGACCCTCGTGGCCGCCTCCTTCGTTCCCTCGCATGTACTCCAAGTCTTCTGTGTTGATATCGTTCCAAAAATAACTCTTGCGAAGGTTTCATTCCGTTCGGACTCCGTTTGATATTCCTTTTATGCGAAACCCTGAAATAGGCAAAAACAGCAATCTGCACTGGGCCTTTGGGTTAATAGGTTAGTCCCAAAATAATATAAAAGTGTATGATAAAGACCATTAAACATCCAAAACATCATATATATAATAGCATGGAACAATCAAAAATTATAGATACGTTGGAGACGTATCACCTTGCAATAGAAGCACTCAGTTTCTGGCTTGGGTCCAGCCTTGGGTTTCTTCACGAGAGGAGCAACTGCTTTGCCACCTTTCTTGAAGTTTCCCTTCTTTCCCTTGCTCTTATTGAAACTAGTGGTTTTATTGACCATCAACACCAGATGCTCCTTCTGGATGTCTGACTCAGCGACTTTCAGCATCACGAACAGCTTGGAGACTGACCTATTCATCCCTTGCATGTTATAGTTCAACACAAAGCTCTTGTAGCTAGGTGGTAGCGATTGAAGAACTCTGTCAGTGATCCCCTCGGGCGGGAGCTCAATTCCCAACTCAGCCAGACGGTTGTAGTACCCAGACATTCTGAGTATGTGCTCACTGATAGAAGTGTTCTCCTCCATCTTGCAGGTGTAGAACTTATTGGAGGTCTCATACCTCTCGATTCGGGCATTTTTCACAAAAATAAACTTTAACTTCTGGAACATCTAATATGCTCCATGACGTTCAAAACGCCTTTGAAGTCCCGGTTCTAAGCCATACAACATGGCGCACTGAACTATTGAGTAGTCATCAACATGCGACTGCCAGGCGTTCATAACATCCACAGACGCGGGAGCGGGTGGCGCACCAAGCGGTGCATCAAGGACATAAACCTTTTGGGCAGCCGTGAGGATAATCCTCAGATTACGGGCCCAGTCCACAAAGTTACTTCCATCATATTTCAGCTTAGCTTTCTCTAGGAACGCATTAAAATTCAGGGGAGCTACTGCGTGAGCCATTGATCTACAACATAAATTTGCAAAGACAACTTAGACTATTGTTCATGATAAATGAGTTCAATTAATCATATTACTTAAGAACTCCCATTCAAATTGACATCCCTCTGGTCATCCGAGTGTAACATGATCCAAATTCACCAACCCAAGTCCGATCATCACGTGAGATGAGGTGGTTTCAATGGTGAACATCTCCATGTTGATCATATCTACTATATGACTCATGCTCGACCTTTCGGTCTCTTGTGTTCCGAGGCCATGTTTGTACATGTCAGCCTCGTCAAGTTTAACCCAAGTGTTCCGCATGTGCAAAACTGGCCTGCACCCGTCGTATATGAGCATAGAGTCTATCACACCCGATCATCACGTGGTGTCTTGAGACGACGAACTTTCGCAACGGTGCACACTTGGGGAGAACACAATTTTACCTTGAATTTTTTTAGTGAGGGATCACCTTATAATGCTACTGTCGTCCTAAGAAAAATAAGATGCATATAAGGATTAACATCACACGCAAATCATAAGTGACATGATATGGCCATCATCTTGTGCTTTTGATCTCCATCTCCAAAGCACCGACATGATCTCCATCATCACCGGCATGACACCATGATCTCCATCATCATGACCTCCATCATCGTGCTGCCATCGGGGTTGTCACGCCAACCATGCTTCTACTACTATTGCTACCGCTTAGCGATAAAGTAAAGCATTACAAAGCGTTCAATGATTGACACGCATGTCATACAATAATTAAAGACAACCCTATGGCTCCTGCCGGTTGCCGTATTCATCGACATGCAAGTCGTGATAATCTATACAAAACATGATCATCTCATACATCAAATATATCTCATCATGTCTTTGGCCATATCATATCACAACATACCCTGCAAAAACAAGTTAGACGTCCTCTAATTTGTTGTTGCCTGTTTTACGTGGCTGCTATGGGTATCTAGCAAGAACGATTCTTACCAACGCAAAGCCACAACGGTGATATGCAAATTGCTATTCAACCTTCTACAAGGACCGCCTTCATCGAATCTGATCCAACTAAGGTGGGAGAGACAGACACCCGCGAGCCATCTTTATGCAACAAGTTGCATGTCTGTCGATGAAACCGGTCTCATGTACGTGAACATGTAAGGTTGGTCCGAGCCGCTTCATACCACAATACCGTTGAATCAAAATAAGACTAGGGAAGGAACCAATCTGAATATCAATGCCCCCAAACTCTGTTGTGTTCTACTCGTGATGTCATCTATGCATAGACCTAGCTCATGATGCCACTGTTGGGGAACGTTGCATGGGAAACAAAAAAATTCCTACGAACACCCAAGATCAATCTAAGAGATGCACATCTACGAGAGGAGAGTTTGATCCACATACCCTTGTAGATTGCAAAGCAAAAGCGTTACTAGAACGCGGTTGATGGAGTCGTACTCGCGACGATTCAAATCGCGGAAGATCCGATCTAGTGCCGAACGGACGACGCCTCCGCATTCAACACACGTACAGCCCGGGGACGTCTCCTCCTTCTTGATCCAGCAAGAGGGAAGGAGAAGTTGAGGGAGAACTCCGGCAACACAACGACGTGCTGCTGGAGCTCGTGGTTCTCCAGCACGGCTTCGCCAAGCTCTGCGGAGGAGGAGGAGGTAAAGGAGGGAGAGAGGGCTACTCCAGGGGCAAGGGATTGGTGTGTTCAGGCCCTCCCTCTCCCTCAATATATATAGGAGGCAAGGGGGAGGGGTGGGGGCGCAGCCTTGGCCCTTCCTCCAAGGAAGGGTGCGGTCACGGAGGAGTCCACCCTCCCCAAGGCACCTAGGAGGTGCCTTCCCCCTTTAGGACTCTTCCTCCCCTTTATCTCTTGGCGCATGGGCCTCTTGGGGCTGGTGCCCTTGGCCCATATATGCCAAGGCGCACACCCCTACAGCCCATGTGGCCCCCCGGGGCAGGTGGACCCCCCCC
>LR738714.1:613770289-614015511 GCA_902687465.1 Secale cereale | reverse complement strand
CCCCCGGACCCCTTTCGGGACTCCCAATACAATATTGATAATACACAAAACTTTTCTGGTGACCAAAACATGACTTCCCATATATAAATTTTTACCTCTGGACCATTCCGGAACTCCTCGTGACGTCCGGGATCTCATCCGGGACTCCGAACAACTTTCGGTCAGCCACATAGAATTCCCATTACAACTCTAGTGTCACCCGAACCTTAAGTGTGTAGACCCTACGAGTTCGGGAACCATGCAGACATGACCGAGACACCTCTCCGGCCAATAACCAATAGTGGGATTTGGATACCCATATTGGTTCCCACATGTTCCACAATGATCTCATCGGATGAACCACGATGTCAAGGATTCACACAATCCCATATGCAGTTCCCTTTGTCCATCTGTATGTTACTTGCCCGAGATTCGATCGTCGGTATCTTCATACCTAGTTCAATCTCGTTACCGGCAAGTCTCTTTACTCATTCCGTAATACAAGATCCCGTAACTAACTCCTTAGTCACATCGCTTGCAAGCTTCTTGTGATGTTGTATTACCGAGAGGGCCCAGAGATACCTCTCCGTCATACAGAGTGACAAATCCCAGTCTTGATCCATGCCAACTCAATAGATACCTTTAGAGATACCTGTAGAGCACCTTTATAGTCACCCAGTTACGTTGTGACGTTTGGTACACACAAGGTACTCTCCCGGTGTCAGTGAGTTGCATGACCTCATGGTCATAGGAACATATACTTGACATGCAGAAAACAATAGCAATAAACTGACACGATCATATGCTACGTTCACAGTTTGGGTCTTGTCCATCACATCATTCTCCTAATGATGTGATCCTGTTATCAAATGACAACTCATGTCTATGACCTGGAAACCATGGACATCTTTGATCAGCAAGCTATTCTAGTAGAGGCTCACTAGGGACATGTTGTTTGTCTATGTATCCACACATGCATTTGAGTTTCCAATCAATACAATTATAGCATGGATAATGAACGATTATCATGAACAAGGAAATATAATAATAACCATTTTATTATTGCCTCTAGGGCATATTTCCAACAGAAATTAATTTCTCTTCCTGTAGGGAGCTCTTCTCCTGTCAAGATGCACTTGAGGCCGAACTATGTTCTTGCACACGGTATTTCTATTGCTATCCATCGATCAGAGCTGCCGATTTGCGTGGAAATGGATTCGGTGGTGGCAGTGAATATGGTTAAGGGCGGAGACACAGATAGGTCTATATTTACCTCCTTGGTGAATGAGATCAAACATTTGATGTCCCTTTGTGCGACTAGTGTTATTCATATCAATCGTAATCAAAATGTGGTTAGCGATTTGGCTAAATTTGCTAAAACAGAAGGTAGAACAGTAGTTTGGTTGGGCTCTGGTCCCTCGGAAGTTGTGGACTTGTGTAAGCTGGAATGTAATTCCCTGGAACCTTGATTCATACAAGTCTTACTCGCGAAAAAGGACTTCCCTTCCAGCTTATCAAAAAATATTCTTCGGATTTACATGGATAACGAAACAAAAAAACATTACTCCAACAATATATGCTTGAGACAGACAGAGGTAGCAACCGTAACTGGCAGGAAGACAATTGAATTACAATGAGCATAATAAATATAAATGCATAGTATGAAAACAAGATTTTCATAAGTAAAGTGAGAAAGCGTACTTTATTAGGAAATGGTTGTATAACACGAAGTACGATCCAAGATCAGAAAAGAGAAAATAAAAACATGTTCAAGCAATATAATTCTGGAACGCTGCAGAGTCCAGAGGAGCAATCCTCTATTATCTACCAGAGAAGTTAAGCATATGAATTGACCAAAGATGAAATTTTGGAGCCATTCCATTTCAAAAAAAATATGGATCCATGACCCTTGGTGAAATCTCTAGTCATTACAAACTTCACACATTTGATGATGGTACAAATTTCGAGTCATTACAAACTACGCAAATTTCATGTCTAGACCACCTCTTTACCTTACCTTGAGCAATCACAGAAATAAGCACAAGCCTCTTATATTAAAATATGCAACAAGATGCATGGCATAGACGGTACAACAAACATGCGAGGTGGATCCGTGTGGGTAGTGTCGGATGCGCCTTGAACATCGGACGCGCGTGGGGCAGAAAATTTAACCATGGAGGTGTTATTCAATTTCACCATGTTCTGAATCTTCGTTGCCTAGAATGAAAAATGGAAGTGTTATTCAGTAAATGAAGCAAATCAGAATGATTTCCCTACACTTCCATATAAGCTTGGTATTTAAGAAGGCAGACTGATAAGCCTCATCATGTCAAGAAATTCACTTACATCAACATATTCACCTTTCCCTTGGCGTCCACTCAAAGCGTTTTCAACTCCTAAACGCAGAGACATGCTTAGTAATTCTACAACAAATTAAAACTAGAAACTATGTTAACTTATGTTTAAACAACATGACATTGTGATAAATCAAAGAGTTTTGAACTGGTGCAACAGCCTAAATACTGCTGGCAAGAAGGATACATATTCATCTCAAGACGAACCTTCTTTATCCACCTTGCATAACATGAACAGAAACAATAAATAAATAAAAATAATTAGTATTAAAAGAAGATGAGAAGTATGCCTGAAAGGATAAGATAATAAAATGGATTACCATGATAGAGAACAAACCTGTGTTATCCTTGCAAGACATCTCTATACACAATATTTTGGTGTTTTTTTGTGAGAATGTCATCAGCCTATGAGCAAGCTTGTCTGTCAACAGTTCCAAAACCAGGAAGAGATTTGAGTTAAAAAACAACACATATTCCAGTACCTGCAGTTCAAGATCCAAATGCCCAATTTATACTGCTCTTGATACGAATGTGTTACCAACTTGCTCAAATAGGTCGTTAGAGCATCTTCAGCCACGTACCTCTAATTTGAGCCCTCAAACGCCCGCGGACGCGCCCCGTCCATGACCGGGTGTGTCCGTTTAAAGCCCCTATTTATTTGTCTGCAAAGCCATTCTTATTTTCTTCCGCATACGTCCGGTCATGTGCATGTGATTGTTGTACATGAAGAGAGAGAAAGAAAATAATAAAGAAAGAAAGAGAAAAGGTGGTCCGGGGTGGGGACGCGTCCTATGTGGTGGACTGACCAGGCGCGGCAAAATTTCGTGTTTTGACCCTTTTCCGATAGAAATTCAGGATCTGACCCCGGTTTGAAAAAATTGGGATTTGACCATTTTTCTTACCACCACTGGCTCTGGCGGTAGGGTTAGACAGCCTACCGCCAGGGCCCCTGGCGGTAGGATACTTATACACGTCAGCACTTGGTGACGCCCACTGTTCTCCTCCGTCGCACCCTACCGCCAGGGCACCTGGCGGTAGCCTGTCTAACCCTACCGCCAGGACCCCTGGCGGTAGGGTCCGGGCAGTTATTTCGCCCGAGACCCCGCGCCCCTGCCCATCTCCCAACCCCTCCCCCTCCCTCCCTCGTCGGCAGTTCTCTTTTTCTTCCCCAAGTCGCCCCTCTCTCCCTCTTTCATCTCCTCCACTCTCCTCCTCGGATCTTTGCCGTTTCTCCATCATTTTTGCGGATCGAGATGGCCCCGAAGAGAGAAACGTAAGCTCCTTCGATCCCTCCAAGTAGTTTTCGCAAACTTGCTTCCGATTTGACGCATTATTTGCTTGAAATCCCTCATCTTTTTGAACTTAGATTAGATTTTTTTAACCTATGATTGTTTTAGTTTGATTGTAGTTCTAGTTCTTAGTTCTTTAATAACTAGTGGTATTGAATATGAACTCTAATCAATAGTTAATATGTTAGTGTGAAGATGAACCCTAGTTCATAATTTTTTGATATGCTGAACTCTAATCAATAGTTCATAATTTTTTGTTAAAAAAATTATGATGTATGTTGATATGATGATGAACCCTAGTTTGATGATGCATGTTGATATGATGACATGATGTAGTGTGAAGATGAACCCTAGTTTTATGATGCATGTTGATATGAAGATGTTGTTGGAAAAAATTATTTAAAAATATGATGATATGATGTATGTTGGAGGATTTTTTTATATGATGCATGTTGATATGATTTGATCCATCATGTGTAGAAGATGTTGTTGGACGAATATGCTTAAGATTTTATTTTGATATGATGCATGTTGATATGATTTTGATATGATTTCATTTAATTGTTTGTTTATGTATGCTTATGCTTATGATGCTTTTGTTTATGAAATTTTATTAAGGCGGCCACCTCTTGCGGACAACATCGGCCCACGGTACTCCATGCTGGACTGGGCATTCGACAAGGGTCATTGTGCCCGTTTCATAGAGAACGGAGAGGTAAGTGATATGAATGAAATATTGATCAAAGTTTTCGAATGGATGAAAATAAATTCCTAACTTTTGGCGTTCACTTTTTGACAGATGCTCCAACCACTGCGCATGAGGGGTCACGGGGTACATGGGCATATGGAATACGACGAGCGCTACGCGCCTTTCTTCAAGAAAACCCGTCTATTGGGTATTGTGTTGCAGTTCAAGCGTCAGCCGCCGACACTTGTCCATGCAGCTCTGACAGCGTTGATTGACCGGAGACCCATTCTTTCCATCTGCCATGCGGGGAGATGACGGTGACCCTTGAGGATTGGTCGATGATTACTGCAATGCCGATCGAGGGTCATGCACTCACCGGGCGAGTGGAGAGGACCAACTGGCAGGAGAGGGTTGCCACCCTCATCGGCGACTACCCCGTTGTTAAGGGTAACCGTACATCCGGTGTGCCATTGATCTGTCTCTCGGAGCACCGGCACAAATTCCCCGAAGGCGCCGACGAGACGAAGGTCGAGTGGTACGCGAGGGCCTACTTGTGGTACATTCTCACGAAGGTCGTGTTTCCAGACAGCTCCGAGAACTCTGCCAACTGGTCGTACCTCTTCTTCCTAGTGGACTGGGAGGCAGGGTACAGTTGGGGGACAACATCTCTCGCCTACCTATACCGTTCGGTAAGAGAGTATCTAATTGCCTACCTACCTACGAAAGTGTGTCCATGACATTTTGTTATATCTGATCCTTATTTGATGTTTTGCAGCTTGATGACGCAACGCAGAGGACGGGAGACAAGTCCAATATGGGTGGCTTTGTCTGGGCCTTGTCCATTTGGATGTGGTAGCGGTTGCCGGTGGGGCATCCAGAGAAGATGCGAAGACGCCCATGGGGTGCCTATAGCGAAGACGGCGACGAGACTCGAAACCCCACCATAGCTTACGAGTGGGACATTGTCAAACTCTACACGGGCCTAAACAAGACTTCGTACAAGACGTACACCAACGAGATGGACGCTTTGACGATTTAGCAGGTATATGAACTCGCTCAACACCATTCTCATGGATTCCACTTTTGACCGAGAGTGGGAACTTATTAATGTATATGTAATAGGTAAACAGGTGGCCGTATCATGACCGAGAGCGGGACTTTGATCTGAACGTGATGTGCACTGCGGAGAGTGGTATCTGCCGGTGCATCGTGCCCATGATCTGTGTGTACGCCGTCGAGTGGCACTTGCCACACTGCGTGGCCACGCAGTTTGGGATGTATCAGCATACCCCATCGGGCCTGCCCACCGATACCGGCCGCCACGCGCTCCACATGTGAGCGCTTTATTCTCTATGCACATGATTTCATTGCATGGCGACTTTATTACGATGTTTCTTGTGGCCTATGCCTTGCAGGATGAGTCGGCAGAAGAACCAGTCGACCACATACTGAGGAGAGGAGCATAAAACTCATGTGACGGAGTGGAACGAATGGAGGGATCATAAAGATAGGGATAGGAGAGTGACCGACTGGGATGATTACGAGAGCCGTCACATGAGGTGGTACGATGATGGCCAGAAGCATCGTCTTCGTCTCAGGCCTCGGTGGACGGCGGAAGACATCGCGAAGCTGGAGAGGGATGACCTCGAGGAAGAGGCCTACCAGACCGGCATCAGAGGCATGCAAAGTGGATTTAGGGAGTTTGCACCCCTCATCAACAGAGTGGTAAGTTTGAACGGACGGTTGTATTTAAATTATTGTATTCGTCATCGTGACTGACTTATGCCGTTGCAGTCTGGTGAGCTGAACAGATGCATCTTTGAAACCTCACATGTACTAGGTGATATCCCCGGGAGCGTAGAATCTGAGAACAAATGAGGAAGACAATGAAGGTACAATTTCAGCCTCCTCGGAACAGATGCATCTGGTTCACTTGCAATCATAAATCTGATACTTAATATGCCCTTGTTTCATTGTGAGTGCAGAAGCTCGTGAAGCATTGTCGCAAGCTGGTAGGCCTGCTTGGATGTGCTGGAGCTGGGTCGATTGAAGCTTATCAACCTGCAGCCACACAGGGTCACATCGGCTCATCGAGCCATGTCCCTTGTCGTATAGGTTGGTTGAGGAGGAGGAAGAGGATGGGAAGGAGGAGGAGGAGGAGGAGGAGGAGGAGGAGGAGGCCACATATGAAGAAGGGGAGGAGGAGGATGAGCGCAACGGGGAGGAGGAGTACGATGAAGATTATGGACCTCCACCAACCCAATCATCTCAACCACCTGAGATGCCGAAGGGTTCTTCGAAGAAGAAGGATTTGCTGAGTCCGGACCCTTTCCAGAGACCGATCCCTCGACGACCCAAGAAGAAGACGGAAGAGACTCGTTTAAAGAGTAACGAGGACCGTACCTCCAAGAGGGGAAGGAGCAAATGATTATGCTCTTCGATAGTTGACTCTTGTAGTTGGGTTGTCTATGTGTTTGAACTTCATTTGGTTGAACTTGTCTAGTGGTTGTGAAACTACGTGGAACTATGTGTTTGCTATTTGTGGATCTATGTGTTTGCTATTTGTGAACCTATGTGGAACTCCAATTACTAATTAGTTGAAGTTCGTTTGAAATGTTCTATGCACTTGAAGTTTTGTTAATGTGTATGTGATGCCCAAGTTTAATTGTTTAAGATCTGTGATATTGATGTCCTATTTGTGAAACTTGATGCGATATTGTTGTCATATTGAATTTGAAAAGAAGCAAGCAAATGAACTTAAAACAATGAAACACAGGACCCTACCGCCAAGGGCCCTAGCGGTAGGGTCACACAGCCTACCGCCAGCCCCCCTGGCGGTAAGGTGAACCTACCACCAGGGCCCCCACATATTTCGTTACAGAAGGGTTCTACGGCAAAACCCAACCACACAGCCTACCGCCACGGGCTCTGGCGGTAGGGTTAGGCAGTCTACCGCTAGTGGGGGCGGCGGTAGGGTTCTTATCCACCTCAGCACCGGCAAACGGCCGTCGTCCCCCTCCGTCGCACCCTACCGCCAGGGGCCCTGGCGGTAGGCTGTCTAACCCTACCGCCAGAGCCCGTGGCGGTAGCAAAAGGGTCAAATCCCGAAAAAAATTCAAACCAGGGTCAGATCCTGAATTTCTATCGGAAAAGGGTCAAAACACGAAATTTTGCCACCAGGCGTGTCCAGGCGCGTACGCGAGCCCTCACATCCTCCCCATATTTGATAGTTATAAGGAGCGGGTTTCAAAGAATCGGAGATCAACATGTTGCCAGTTGACCTGACAGTTGCACAATGTAACTTACACAGCCACAGACTGACCAATTTCTAAGCAACGTGTGGGTTATGTATATTAAGCAAGACACTCCAAGTGAATACTAGCCGGAAAGGCGGAAATGTATGATAGCTTAGAAAGACCAGCCTTGTTTTTGGTTTGTGTTCCACTGCTCCTTGTGAAAGATGGACTTGGTAAGTTGGTATGCTCTAAAAATTACTAGTAGAAATGCCCCTCTATGACGAATTATTCATGATAATTCGCAGGAAAGAAAACTATCCCTGATGTTTCGTATTACATCATAACTAGGGACTTTCTATGATGGAAATACTTAATTTGTCATGGCTTCTGGATGAATTTATGGCAAAAGTACATTTTGTCAAAAAAAAACTTGGTACATAATTCATCATTTTGCATGTCCACTGGTCCATTCATTACTTTTTTTTACTTTTTTTAATGCCGTACAGACGGTGAATCAATATTAGTTGACCATCATACATAAGATGGAAAGCATTTGTTGTGGAACCAATTGATATGCTAAGGGCATCTCCAACGTTAAAATGTAAATAAAGAATATTGAAAACATGAAATTGCTAAACAGTATAACGTAGTGAGTTAGGAGCCTCCACAGCGTTTTAAGTCTCTGAACCGTCGGATCACTCTAATGTACGATTTAGATCAGCTTGGGCATCTCCAATCTCCTAACTCAATCAGCCCACGTAACAGGGCTGCTGCTCCGGAGAATGATCCGGATGCCTTCTCGTGAATTTGGCCAACATGCACGGATGCGCCATGGGCCGCGCTGCTGCGAGGGTACGCAGTTTTCTCAAAGAAAAATGAAATTATGGTAGGCCATGGGCTTTGCTTCGCTCGCGAGTGTGCGCCGCAGGAGCGCCTCCTCCACCCCTTCGCCCAAATCCATGGCCGTCGTGCTTGGATGCTCGCCCACCGCCGCTGCCCCGTGCAAATAGAACACGAAGATATACCCTGCCAATCATGGATCTAGAAGGATGCCCAGAAATTGATTATCAGGCCATTGGCCGTTTGAACCTAATCTGTCAACAAACGAGCGCTGCAAGTCCTACACCCATCGAACTGGCAGCCAGCGGCCACCTTTGGTCAGATGTGGTGGACGACCTGGTCTACTCCAAGAAATTTGATGGGTTGACCTTACTCGATTTTGTTAACCATTGGCTCTTCACTACCTGCAGGCAGTGATCCTCCTCACATCCTTCGTGTTCGAGAACTGAACTGGTGATCTCCTGTGTAACGCCTCTCTGTTCTTGGTATCCGATTTCCTGTGCAACGACTCTCTATTCTTCCTTCCCTGGTCGATGTATCTGAACTGGTGCAAAACTGTCAACATCTGAATATGAATCAATTGTCTTCATACTTCATGCAAATTTCCCTTTATATCAGTAGCATGTTGTATACATGGTTCTGTGCGGTAGCCTTGGTCTATTATAACAACACAAAGTTTCAACATTTTGAAGCAAATTGTTCATGCGTTACTTATTTTATTACACGTACATGTTGATAGGGTATTTTGTATGTATTTTATGGTACAACAATTATGCCATTTGAGATGAACCTTGTCTGTATTTTCTACCATCCGCAGACGAATTGATTGGTTGTCAACAATATAAAACCGGTGAATAAGAAAAAAAAAGACATTGTATGCAGGTGCATGATGTTTATCTATAGAAATATTAAAATAATACGCCCTCTGTTCACAATTTGAACTAAGCAAACGTCTTATATTTAGGAATAGAGGGAGCAATATATTAATGATAATAACAATTCATCCAAAATAAAAATAATTTATTAATGTCAATTAGCAATTCATCCGAAATGTAAATGATATACTTCCATCTATCAGCTATTCAGGGAGTAACAAAACTAACCTAGGAAGAAGCATCACAATTGCTACGATCTACTTACTCTGTCCGGAAATAATTGTCGCTCAATCTGCATTGAGCGACGATTATTTCCGGATGAAGGGAGTACAGCCTAATATTTTGACATAGCTTTCACTCTACATACAATTCTTTACTGACAGTTTACGCACGGGCGCGGCAACGCGCGTCATCATGTTCTAGTTAACAATAAGCCCACTTACCCACGCACCCCCTAGTCACGTGCCTGCGGTGTCGCTTACAATTGCGTAACTGGTTGCACACCGATACCCGCACATGCAATTTCACATTGGCCTAGATGGGCAACTGAGTGGCACACTAAAAAACAAACACCTCTATTCCTAAAAGACGAAGACAGCCCAACCTAAAACCCAAATTAAATGAAATAAAAAATAAATTCATGTTTTTTATTAATAATAAACACGACTATGTGGCTGCTTACACAACCAGACGGTTGCATTCCCTAATTACTCGTACGTTACGCCGCTTACCCTTACAGTCAAGGCTGCATCACATGAAGTTGTATATGGATGCGGCCATTTGGAAATAAAATTATATTACAAAAGAAATAAACAAACCCAAAAACATAAAGGAAATGTAAACAGATGGGATGCCAGTGGGCGTACTAATCAACGAGAGCTCCGACATCAAAAAAGAAAGAAAGGAAAAGAAACAAGAACTTTCAAATCGGTGCCTTCAGCGCGGGTTAGGAGTTACGGCGCCCACTAGTGCAACCATGGGCCGGTCCTTTAACACACGCGTTGCGGTTGCATTCGCCAGGGTGCATTTGGGTTGTCGGTCAATGGTTGACCGACAGACGGTTAAACAGTTGACCAGTCAGCCATTGACTTTGGAGAAAAAAAGGCAAGAAAAAAGTATTCAAAAAATGTAATAAGTAAAATTCAAGAAAGCGGTGCACGTGGACATCGTCACCTTCTTGAAGACCTCCATTGTGGTTGCTCCTTGTCCTTTGCCATGCTCCCCATGAAAATCTTGCTCTTTAGATCAGGCGATGGCAGCGCTCCAGCGTCATGTCCAGGAGATCGCGGTTCGTTCTTCATCTCTTCGCGGTGTCTTTCGCCCAAAATGGCTTCGACGGCTCCATAGTGATGCATAGTGTCATTTTGTGTATTTCGAGTTGTTTGTTATGATTGTTGGCCTTTGACACATACTCCCTTCGTCCGAAAATACTTATCATCAAAATAAATAAAAAGGGATGTATCTATGTCTTTTAGTTGTAGATACATCTCTTTTTGTCTATTTTAATAACAAGTATTTTCGCCCGGAGGGAGTATGTATCTTACCTTGGATGGGTGTATTTTGTGTGGTGTTATGTGGCGTGCATCGAATTGTATGTTGGATGTCATTTTATCTATAAAGCTATCCAAACAAAAGCCTAAACTAAATCCCCCTTTACGAAAAGCACAATCCAAATAAAGAAGAAAATCCAAACTGACACGCAGGAAATGTAGGATTACAGTACATATGAACTAGGGGATTATATTGGTTAAAGGTCTCTCGATCACGAAGGATTTGGCTACTGTGGTAGCTTGTTGATCTTGCAGTACTTGTAGTCCTTGAACTTCTTGGCCTTGTACTTGGCTGGGAACTCGTCGGCGACGAGCTGCGGGTGCGGCCCGACGACGTGCTCCGGCGGCGGCTCCACGAACACCGGCCACGACATCCGCGTCTTCTCCCGGCTCACCGTCGTCCGGTGCAGCACGGCCTTGTACCTCCCGTTGCTCATGATCTATCACAAACAGTGCAAATTAAGACCCCATCCAATTAAGACATGTTAATGGTGAAATAGTTGATGCGACGGCGCAAGTCGATCAAGAGCGTACTACGTTCCAAAGAAGCACTTGCCTCGATCTGGTCGCCGATGTGGATGATGAGGGCGCCGGGCACATAGTTGACGTCGTACCAGCATTCGTCCTTGAACACCTGGAGGCCCTGCACCTCGTCGGGTAGGAGGACAGTGAGCGTGCTCATGTCGGTGTGCGGCGCGAGGCCCAGCGCGAGCTCCGGCTGCGGGCACGGCGGGTAGAAGTTGATCTTCTGGAGGAGCACCACGTCGTGGCCGCCGAACGCCTCCGCCATGGCGCCCGCCTCCAGCCCCAGCTCCGCCGAGAGGCGCTCGAACAGCTCGCGCGCGAGCCGCAGCATGTGGCCGCTGTACGCCTCGTTGGCCTCCCTGTACCCCTCGGGGCTCTCCGGCCAGACGGCGTGGTTCACGGCGGCCGGCGGCGCGACGTTGTGGAAGAGGAAGTCAGCCCAGGCCTTCTTGCCCTCGAGGTCCGCCTTCCGCAGCGTGGAGCCGTAGCCCTCGGTCTTGCCCTCGGCTGGGTCCATGGCGTACCGCTGCTTCTCCTCCTGCGGCAGCGCGAAGAAGTCGCGGCCCACGCGCTGCAGCTCGGCCACGGCCTCGGCCGGCACGCCGTGGCGCACCACCTGGAAGATGCCCCACTCCGCCGCGGCCTCGGCCATGCGGCGCCCGGCGTCCGGCGAGGACATGTCCACCACGGGGATCTCTGGCGGCGCGGCCCCGCGGAACGTGGTGGCGCGCGGCTGCTCGTGATCGGGCCGCACGAACTCGGGCGGGAGCGCGCCCAGCGAGGACGCCAGCGCCTGCACGCTCTGCGCCGCGGCCCGCGCCATTCCCGTCCGCCCACCCCCGATCGAGCCGGCCGAGTATCTATGCGCCTCGATCTCCTCTCGCGCCGGCTTGCATCAGGCGTGACGGACAGGTCTGGCGGGCACGCGTGGGAGTGGCGGGATGGGACGCGCACTAACAGAAAGGTGCTCCATGGGAGCGCACGCGGTGCGTGCGGGGCCGAGGATCGGGGGCGAGCGGTTGAGGGAGCAACCAATGGTGCAGCTGTATCGCAACGACTTTTGCATGTCAGATTTAAAGCAGGGAGAACATTTATGTCAGTCGTCGTCGTCGGGCACGTGGTGGAACTCGGAACACTGCCTCTTGGATGTCTCCGTCGGGATCTTGGCGGGGTCGCAGTCCCGTCCACGTCGATTTGATGAGCTTGTGACGATCAGTAATCAAGTAGCTATAGCAGTATGGCAAGTTTTTGTTTTAACTTATGCGACTGAGCAATACTCCTCCATTCCGAAATATAGTGCGCCCGCGCTTCCCGAGGTTCAACTTTGACCATAAATTTAACCCACGAGACCGACTGCGGCGGGAGAAAAAATTACAAGATTGAAAACTTCTTTTGAATACGAATTCATTGGTATAACTTTTGCTCCCGCCGCAGACGGTCTTGTTGGTTAAATTTACGGTCAAAGTTGAAGCACGAGGATAGAGAAAGCACTACATTGTGGAATGGAGGGAGTAATAGCTAGCGATTCTAGCTCCTCGTCGTACGGCTTGGAGTTAGATCTGTCGTACTACTTCTAACAGCTGGTTTGGTGGATAGCTCTGATGGAGCGCAAATATGCGTCTTCACCAACCACCGCGTACCGAATAAGTAATTTTACCGGAGCCATGATGTATTGTGTTGAATCCACTGTCCATCCGTTTCATCAAGTTCCGTGCTGTCTAACTCAGTATAACACAATAATTTATTCCAGCAAATATACTTCGTAATACCGTCTGACACAAAACAGTGACCAACAGCTTTTTGCTGAGGAGAGAGAGAGAGTTAGGGCATCTCCAGCCGTTGGCCCCCCAGGAGGGGCTAAAAATCGCCCCCTGGGGGCGCACCGGCACTAAACCGCGCACAGGGGGAGTAATGCCCTCCAGTCGCGGCCCCCCCAGGGGTTTTGAAAATGTTCAAATTCGGCGCAAACACGGCTCAAATTTAACAAACACGGGCGAGTTCGTTCAAACTTAAACATATTTTACAAAAAGAAAAAAAACTACCGCGGGCTACCCCCGCCGTCTCCCTCGCGGCCTGCCCACGCGGTTCTACATGCCGAGGAGGCTGTAGAACCGCGTGTAGTCACCGCCGCCGTCGTCGTCGTCGTCGTCGTCGTCGTCGTCGCCCCCGCCTCCGCCGTCCCTGCTGCATCCCTCCCCCGGTGGGCGCGGCGGGTTGAATGGTCCGGGGGCGTCGTCGTCGTCGCTATCGAGGACGACGACACCGTCCTCGTCCTCGCGCCCACGTTTGCGGGCGGCGATCTCCTCGAGGGCCCAGCACTGTCGGACCATCACCTCGCGCAGGTAGTCGTCGCGCGACCACCGCATGGCGTCCTCGTCGGAGAAGCCGCGCCGGACTATCTCCTCGTAATCCGGGGGGAGGCCGGAATCCGTCTTGGGCTCAAGGAGGGCGCCGGAGCTGCGGGTACGCGCGCTGACAGGCGTGTCCTGGGGCTCCTGGGGCTCCGGCTTGACGGGGCGGAGGTGGAGGCAGGGAGAGCCGCCGGACGAGGAGGAGGACACCCCGGTCTCCATGCGCCTTGGCGTCCAGGAGCTTCCCCGGCGGTGTGAGAAGGACGAGGAAGCGGGGTACTCGAGGCGCGGCGTGTTGCCACCCTCGATGTACTCGAGGACGGACTCCAACGTGCGCCCTCGCACGCCCCATCACCGGTGCCGACCGTCGGCGTTGTACCTGCCGGAGGGCACTGGCCTCGAGCTGCTCGTTGTGCCGGCGGCGGAAGTACGGCTCCCAAATTGTGCTGTCGGGGGCGTACCGTGGCCCCTCCCTCGCCGCACGCGGCAGGGACGAGCGGATGCGTGCGATCTCCGCACGCCGCGCAGCGCCGGTGGGCACCGGGGGCACTGGCACGCCGCCGGCGCTGATCCTCCACGCCCCGGGCACCCGCATGTCCGGCGGGACCGGGTACTCGGCCTCGAAAAGGAGGCGAGCCTCGTCCTCGTGAAGATGTCGGCGCCCGAATCCGTTCGCCGCCGCGCCGTCGTCTGGGAAACGCTCGGCCATGCTGTGGCAACTGATGACGGCGAGAGGAGGAAAGGGGGAGAAGATGAGCGCGTCGTCGGAGGATGATTGGGGGCGAGTCTATCCGGCGCGCTTCTATCGGCTTTTATAGGCGGAGAAGCCGCGTGGGAGGCTTGGCCGGCGCGTTACGCGTGGCGTGATTGCGTGGCGGCCGAGGGACGCGTCGCCCAGCCTTCACTACGCCGCCCGTGAGGCATCAACGGAGGCTGACCGGCGCGGCAGCACGCGGCAACTTTGGCATTGATTCGTCGCGGGAAACGAGGCGATGAGGACGACGAAGGGGCGAGAAGGGAGTAGAGCCGCTGACGCGGCGGGCCCGCGGCTCTTCGCGCCAAAAACGATTCGCCCGGCGCCCCCGAGCGACCCTCGGCGCGCCGGGTTCGGGTTGGGTCCGCCGGCGCTAATTTCGGCCCAAACCGGCGAAAACTGGGCTCTTGGGGGCGCGACTGGGCCGATTTTTTGGCGCCGGCGGGCAAAAAAACGCCTGGGGGCCTTCCTGGGGGCGCGGCTGGAGATGCTCTTAGAATTGAGAAAGGGACGACTGCATGCATTCTCTCTCCATACAAATGATATGTATTTAATTTCATTCTTAAATTTTGAATGATTGATATATGTTAAATAAAATATCCATATTTGAAACTTTTTATATATTTGGAATCGTGGTGACAAGATCTTTAGAACAAGATCAATCTTGGATATATTTGAAATACTTTTTATTTATATATTTCAGTTATCTTCAAAATGACTTTCACAAAACATAAAATTATTTCGTTTTGAAAAGATATTTCATATATTTGAAATAATCATAATACTCGCATGTACAGACTTTGCACACACAGAATACTCGGGTTAAACTTGACGAGCCTAGCATGTACAGACATGGCCTCGGAACACTGGAGACCGAAAGGTCGAGCGTGAATCATATAGTAGATATGATCAACATAAGATGTTCACCATTGAAAACTACTCCATCTCGAGCCCAAGACTAGAGGGATGTCTATGTAAGTGGGAGTTCTTTAGTAATATGATTAATTGAACTTTAATTTATCATGAACTTAGTCCTGATAGTTTTTGCATATCTATGTTGTTGTAGATCAATAGCCCGTGCTACCGTTCCCTTGAATTTTAGTGCGTTCCTAGAGAAAGCTAAGTTGAAAGATGATGGTAGCAACTACACGGACTGGGTCCGTAACTTGAGGATTAGCCTTATTGCTGCACAGAAGAGTTATGTCCTAGAAGCACCGCTAGGTGACAGGCCTGCTACAGGAGCAACTCCGGACGTTATGAACGTCTGGCAAGCTCGTTCTGATGACTACTCGATAGTTCAGTGTGCCATGCTTTACGGCTTAGAATCGGGACTTCAAAGACGTTTCGAACGTCATGGACCATATGAGATGTTCCAAGAGTTGAAGTTAATATTTCAAGCAAATGCCCGAATTGAGAGATATAAAGTCTCCAATAAGTTCT
Organism: Secale cereale; assembly: GCA_902687465.1. NCBI lineage: Eukaryota > Viridiplantae > Streptophyta > Magnoliopsida > Poales > Poaceae > Secale > Secale cereale. The sequence goes on along the minus strand of LR738714.1, from coordinate 613,999,630 downwards.
ATAGCTGCAAGATGGAGGAGAACAGTTCTATCAGTGAACACTTGCTCAGAATGTCTGGGTACTACAATCACATGACTCAACTTGGTTGCAAAGTTGACGAAGATAGTGTTATTGATAGAGTTGTTCAATCACTGCCACCAAGCTATAAAGGCTTCGTGATGAACTATAATATGCAAGGGATGCAGAAGATAATTCCCGAGCTCTTCGCTATGCTCAAAGCTGCGGAGGTAGAAATCAAAAAGGAGCATCAAGTGTTGATGGTTAACAAGACCACTAGTTTCAAGAAAAAGGGCAAGGGAAAGAAGGGGAACTTCAAGAAGAATAGCAAGACAGTTGCTACTCCCGCGAAGAAACCAAAGTTTGGAGCCAAGCCTGAAACCGAGTGCTTCTACTGCAAAGGGACTGGACACTGGAAGCGGAACTGCCCCAAGTATTTGGCGGATAAGAAGGATGGAAAAGTGAACAAAGGTATATTTGATATACATGTTATTGATGTGTACCTTACTAATGCTCGTTGTAGCACCTGGGTATTTGATACTGGTTCGGTTACTAATATTTGTAACTCGAAACAGGGGCTACGGATTAAACGAAGAATAGATAAGGACGAGGTGACGATGCGCGTGGGAAATGGTTCCAAAGTCAATGTGATCGCTGTCGGCACACTACCTCTACATCTACCTTCAGGATTAGTTTTAGACCTAAATAATTCTTATTTGGTGCCAGCGTTGAGCATGAACATTATATCTGAATTTTGTTTGTTGCGAGATGGTTATTCATTTAAATCAGAGAATAATGGTTGTTCTATTTTTATGAGTAATATTTTTTATGGTCATGCACCCTTGAAGAGTGGTCTATTCTTGTTGGATCTCGATCGTAGTGATACACATATTCATAATATTGAAGCCAAAAGATGCAAGGTTGATAATGATAGTGCAACTTATTTGTGGCACTGCCGTTTAGGTCATATTGGTGTAAAGCGCATGAAGAAACACCATGTTGATGGACTTTTGGAATCACTTGATTATGAATCACTTGGTGCTTGCGAACCATGCCTCATGGGCAAGATGACTAAAACTCTGTTCTCCGGAACAATGGAGCGATCAACTGATTTGTTGGAAATCATACATACTGATGTATGTGGACCGATGAGTGCTGAGGCTCGCGGCGGGTATTGTTATTTTCTGACCTTCACTGATGATTTGAGAAGATATGGGTATATCTACTTAATGAAAACAAGTCTGAAACATTTGAAAAGTTCAAAGAATTTCAGAGTGAAGTAGAGAATAATCGTAACCAGAAACTAAAGTTTCTACGATCTGATCGTGGAGGCGAATATTTGAGTTACGAGTTTGGTCTTCATTTGAAACAATGTGGAATAGTTTCACAGTTCACGCCACCCGGAACACCACAGTGTAATGGTGTATCCGAACGTCGTAACCATACTTTATTAGATATGGTGCGATCTATGATGTCTCTTACCCATTTACCACTATCGTTTTGGGGTTATGCTTTAGAGACAGCTGCATTCACGTTAAATAGGGCACCATCTAAATCTGTTGAGACGACGCCTTATGAACTGTGGTTTGGCAAGAAACCAAAGTTCTCGTTTCTCAAAGTTTGGGGCTGTGATGCTTATGTGAAAAAGCTTCAACCTGTTAAGCTCGAATCCAAGTCGGAGAAATATGTCTTCATAGGATACCCAAAGGAAACTGTTGGGTACACCTTCTATCACAGATCCGAAGGCAAGATATTCGTTGCTAAGAATGGATCCTTTCTAGAGAAGGAGTTTCTCTCGAAAGAAGTGAGTGGGAGGAAAGTGGAACTTGATGAGGTAATTGTACCTTCTCCCGAATAGGAAAGTAGCACATCACATAAACTAGTTCCAGTGATTCCTTGATACGTCCAAAACGTATCTATAATTTCTGCTTGCTCCATGCCTCTTTTGGGTGATATTGCTATGATATTTATACACTTCCATACACTTTTGATCATATTTGGACTAACCTATTAACTCAGTGCACCCCAGTGCCAGTTTCTGTTTTCTGCTGTTTTTGTATTTCAGGTTTTCCCATCACGTAAACTGCCAGAAGAATCCCGGAAAAATTATATAAAAAATCAGCGTTCCAGAAGCTTCCACACGGCCAAAGTAGGGCCGGAGGGGGGCCACCAGGGCTCCTGGCGCCCTGGTGGCGCGACCCCCCTCCTGGCCGCGCCGGGGGGGGCGCCTGGGCCCCCCAGGCCTCCGCTGATGCCCCCCTTTGGCATATATTTAACACGCGTCCCGAAACCCTCGAGGACGGAACCCTTTTTCGCGATCTCATCTCTGTTCCGCCGCCGCCGCGCTTCCAAGATCGGGAGCACCAGGAGAACCCTTCCCGGCACCCTGCCGGAGGGGAGGATCACCACCGGGAGCCTCTCCACCACCATGGACGCCTCCTGGATGAGTTGTGAGTAGTCTCCCTTGGACCATGGGTCCATGACCAGTAGCTATGTGATGTTCTCCTCCCCTTCTTGTGCTTCACTAATTAGACCTCGTGAGCCGCCCTACATGATCGAGGCACATATGTAATCCTTATGCTGTTGCTATGTTGAGTTTGCTGGGATCCGATGGATTGTGAGATTATGTTCAGATTGTGTTTGAGTAATATATTTGATTCACCTCTTTTATATTTATGTTCGTATGTAATTCTTGCATGTTCTCTGTTGTTATTTATTGCTTTGGCCAAGTAGTAGGTAGTGACTCCAAGAGGGAACGTTATGCTTGATTGTGGGTTCATGCCCCTCGATGACTAGCTTGAGTGACAGAAACATGAGTCTAGGGGATGTGCTGTTGCCACAAGGGGGAAAACAATGGTGCTTGTGCCCGCGGGTGCAAGGATTGTTTACTTTACGCAAAGTTCTTTTAATGCAGTTGTCTGTTGCTTTGAGTTTACACTATGGGTGGGACTCGCAACTTAATACCAGCGAGATGTTCTGGATAGATATCTCAAGGTGGATGACTAGTAGTAGATGCAGATGGATTTCGGTCTACTTGCCTTGGCGTACCGCCCATGCTTTGAACCTCTACCTTTCTTGCAACATAGTTAGCATTGGTTTGCGCACATAATTCTGTCAATTGCCCAGCTGTAATTCGTTTACCTCACATAGTTGTTTTATCGTCTTTTGGGAGAGAGACATCACTAGTGAACATCATGGGACCCCGGTCCATATTACCATCACTGATCACATCCGCTATTTATTTTCTGCTTTTACATACTAGTTACAGTTTTACCTATCACTATTATCTCTTGCGTTTGACCCTTTGTAAACGACAAGGCCGGAGGGATTGACAACCTCTCTGTACTCGTTGGGAGCAAAGTTATTTGTATCTGTGTGCAGGTCCAAGTTGATTGCTAATATCTGGCGCCGTTAGCAGTTGACACCTTCTTGTTGAAACTAGGAGTCTCAGGGGAAATCGATCCTTGGTATCTTTGCCAAGGGAAAACTTCCGCTACACTGCATCTCAAACCTTCCACTTGGGGTAACCAACGAGTGGCGAGAAGCCATCAAGCAAAGTTTTCTGGCGCCGTCGCCGGGGACTCCACTCTTCAAGATAGGGGAGTTCCACGCTATCTTTTACCTTTGCTTTTAGTCTTGTTAGTTTAACTTTCAGTTTTTGCTTTAGTATCTTTTATCGAAAATCACAAAAATAGTTATCTTGCTTGCTTGCTGCTATGGGTTCCACCGAGAACACCAAGTTGTGTGACTTCACTAGTCACAACAACGATGACTTTATCTGCACGCCTATCACTACACCTGCCACTTCAGCACCTTCGTATGAAATTAAACCTGCTTTACTGAACCTAGTTATGAAAGATCAATTCTCCGGTGCTGGAGATGATGCTGCTTTACACTTAAACAATTTTGTTGAACTCTGTGATATGCAAAAGTACCAAGAAATAGATGGTAATATTGTTAAGCTTAAGCTTTTTTCCTTTCTCCTTGAGAGGTGGAGCTAAAATTTGGTTTCAATCTTTGCCTAGAAATAGCATAGATTCATGGGACAAGTGCAAAGATGCTTTTATTGGAAAATACTATCCACCTGCTAAAATTATCCAACTAAGAAGTAACATAATGAATTTTAAACAATTGGATAATGAACACGTTGCCCAAGCTTGGGAATATATGAAATCTCTTATCAAGAACTGCCCTACTCATGGTTTGACTACTTAGATGGTTATCCAAACTTTTTATGCAGGCTTGAACTTTACCTCGCGGAACTTGTTAGATTCGGCTGCGGGAGGAACCTTTATGTCAACTACACTTGGTGCTGCCACAAAGCTTCTCGATGAGATGATGACCAACTATTCCCAATGGCACACCGAACGCGCTCCAACAGGTAGGAAGGTAAACTCTGTCGAGGAGATTTCCTCCCTAAATGAAAAAGTTGACTTGATCATGTCTCTACTTTCCAAGCAATCTTCTATTGATCCTCGTGATGTTCCTTTAAATTCTTTGATTGCTCAAGAACAAGTAGATGTGAACTTTATCTCTAGAAACAATTTTAATAACAATGCTTATAGGAGTAATTTTGGTAGCAATCCTAGACCGTTCCCCTCTAATTCTTATGGGAACAACAATGCTTATCCTAGCACCAAGAACTCCACCCAAGGGGATAGAGACATGCCTGGTTATGAGAAACTTCTAGAAATAGAGAAGGCCACTAAGAACTACATGCACACCCAATATGAACAAAACAAAACCTTCTCGAGGCAATTAAATGAGCATACTGCTATCTTACGAGACATTGGTAGACAACTAGAGAGCCTAAATGTTGAGATTTCTAACCTCCAGACTAGGCTCACTATCACTGAGACCCAAGTTTCCAATATGTCCCACACACAAGCCACTTTGATAAACCAAATGGCAGCTAAACCCGAAGTGGTTGCACCCCTAGAGGAGGAAGAAGATAGAATTAAGAACCTTCCTACCCACCACACTGTTGCTACTATCCAAGTTGTTGAGGATATCCAAACTCTTAGCACCCAATGCACTCCTGCTCCCGTTGGACCTATTAATGGTGATGCTATGACTATAGAAACTACCAAACAAGTGAACCTAAAGGACACCACTACCACTTTGCTTGATAGTAGTGACCTTGATTTTGATAATTGCACTCTTACCGAAGTTATTGATTTCCTTCACAAGATGTCTAGAGATCCCCGCACTAGCACGCTTAATCTTGCCTTCACCGAGCATATCACTAATGCTTTCATCAAAGCTAGGGAGGAGAAATTTAGAGTAGAAGCCTCCATACCTAGAAAGCTAGTAGATGGTTGGGATCCTATGATTAAAATTAAGTTGAATAACTTCTCTTGCTATGCTTTATGTGATGTTGGAGCTAGTACCTCTGTTATGCCTAAAAGAATATATGATATGCTTAAATTGAAACCTTTTGATTCTTGTTCTTTTGGTGTTCGTCTTGTTGATTCTTCCATAAAGAAACCTTTGGGGAGGATCGACGATGTTCTTATCATTGTCAATGACAATTACGTTCCCGTTGATTTTACTATTATGGATATTGAATGTGAACCTTCTTGTCCAATTATTTTGGGACGTCCTTTTCTACGCACCGTTGGTGCTATCATTGACATGAAATAGGGAAATATAAAATTCCAATTTCCTCTCAAGAAAGGGATGGAACACTTCCCTAGAAAGAAGATTAAGTTACCTTTTGAGTCTGTTATACGGGCTAGCTATTCTTTTAATCTTGATAAAACTTGATCTTTTTGCATTATGCCTAGCTTAAAGGCATAAAAGAAAGCGCTTTTGGGAGGCAGCCCACAATGAATAAAATTTTTATTTTGCTTTTGTTGTGTCTTGATGTTGTTACTACAGTAGCATCATCATTGTATCTTTGCTTTTCAACTTTGTGCCAAGTGTAGCCTCTGATTGCAAGAAGTTCAAAAGTGGTGACGTGCTGTCCAGGAAACAGATTCTGTCCTTGCATAGAAAAATTCGTATAAAATCACCAGATCATCTTTTTAGTCTGAATTTTTTCGACAGCGTGCTCTATACAATTTCCTTTCAGGCGTCTGTTCTGAGTTTTTTGATTAGAGTTGCAGAAGTGCCCCGAAAAAATCATTTACTACCTGCTGGTCTGTTTTCACAGATTCTGTCCTGTTTTGACTTTCCTTCATTTTGCAAACCTTGAGCTTGCTTTTTCTTTGCAAAAAACCTTTTGGCAATCTTGAGAAACAGTAGACCTTCAAGAATATCCTTATTTCCAGCAAGGAACAATTATTTTATTATGGGTACTAACCTCGCTATTCAGATTATGATGAGTTATGTATGAAGGGAGTTTTCAAGTGTGCGAGGGAAGATGATAAAAAGATTCAGGAGTGTCAAGCGCTCAAGCTTGGGGATGCCCCATCCACCCCCAAGAAATATTCAAGAAGACTCAAGCGTCTAAGCTTGGGGATGCCCCCGTGCATCCCCTTCTCCATCAACATTATCAGTTCGTCTTTCGTTCCACTATATTTTTATCACTTCATGTGTTATGTGCTATGCTTGGAGCGTCTTGCTCTTAGTTTCCTTTTTAGTCTTCTTTAGCTTTTCATGACGAGTCGGAACTCAGCTTTCTTTGTGTGGGAGAGAGACACGCTCCACTCCAACCTAGAACACAACATAGAATTTTCATGTTTATCTTTGTTGTGTATGTTCTTGGTCTTTCAATAGCTACTATCATGTTCAGCTCTTAGTTTTCATGCTTATCTTTTTAAAGAGCTTTTGTTTAGTTGGTCGCTTGAACTCTCTTTAGTTATCATGCTTATCTTATTAAGAGAGTTTGCTTCTGTTGCATTGGTCGATATGTCTATGATAAAAATGCTACGTGCATAATGGTGCTTAGTAGTTCATGTTTTCTTATGGTTAGTCTCAAATAGCTGGGGGGTTCCCAATGTGTTATTGGAGTACCAACATGATTTGTTTGCCTATGATGTGGTATGGTTTAGTAATATCTTCCTTCAAGAATTTATTTTGATTGACTTGGCGTATGCTCACGCATATTTAAGACTGTAAAGAAAGTTTGTCAAGCCTTGATGATCTTTAATTTCTGAGTAGCGATATAACTACCATGCCTGATTCAATGTTGCTTTGTCGCTCTGCATGATTATGACCGTCATTGCTCTCTTAGTTGGTCGCTCTCAGTCTTTTGCTAACCTCCACCTGTACTAAGCGGACTGACTGCTTGTGCATCCAAAATCCTTTAAACCAGTTATGCCATATGAGTCCACCATACCTTCCTATACATGGTATTTACCTGCCATTCCTAACGAAGACTTTGATGTACCATCTCGAAATTATTCAAAAAAAAAGCATTCCTATTTTGTGTCTCTGTTTTAGTTCATGAGGAAGTAGTAGTTAATTCATGATCTTTTTAAGTTGGACAAGCTTCACCCCGGGATTGCATGTCTAATGTGCAAACCCATAATACGAGAAGGAACTGGCAAAGAGTGCGCCCGGCTCAAAATTAATATAACAAACAAACCCTCCTTCACGCTTTGTTCATGAGAAATCAGAAAACTTTGGCAGTGATAAACAAAGGAGATTAAGAGGATGTGATCGTCCTCATTCGGGAGCCGTTCCTCGAAACTTGTCCATCTCAAGAAGTGATTGAGTTATCTGCTAGCATTCGTTGACGAAACATGCATAATCTAAAAATAATTATTACTTCTGTTTTTAAAACCAAGAGCTCTGGTACATGCTTTGTCTTTGTTTCCGACCACGGGTTTTCAACCTTGCCAACAAAAGCCACAGTTCGAGAGTCTCCACCTTCTTTTAAAGCACCAACTACTGAGAGCATGATTGTCATTCTGAGTGTAATGTGCATTGTCCCAAAGTAGCATTGTCTTTTGCATGATTATGATATCGTTTATTCTGAAATCATTGTATCTAGTCATCACTTAAACCTTGGAGGTGCCCCTGCATTTATGTTTTGCTTCACTAAAGGGGGCAAGCGAGATATCACTTTGTCATATTTGCACACCATGCTCATTACAAATATTTTTGATGTTTCAGTATCATATTGTAAAACTTTCAGTTCTTTGTGATTTTCTCATAAGGCAACTTAATTACTACAGATTCATTGTCTCAGTAAGCTTTTGTCATGTGACTATGAAAAAGTCCTTATATGGTTAATAGCATGTCACCACAGAAATTATGCTTGTTATCAATTACCTACTCGAGGACGAGCAGGAATTAAGCTTGGGGATGTTGATACGTCCAAAACGTATCTATAATTTCTGCTTGCTCCATGCCTCTTTTGGGTGATATTGCTATGATATTTATACACTTCCATACACTTTTGATCATATTTGGAATAACCTATTAACTCAGTGCACCCCAGTGCCAGTTTTTGTTTTCTGCTGTTTTTGTATTTCAGGTTTTCCCATCACGTAAACTGCCAGAAAAATCCCGGAAAAATTATATAAAAAAGCAGCGTTTCGGAAGCTTCCACACGGCCGAAGTAGGGCCGGAGGGGGGCCACCAGGGCTCCAGGCGCCCTGGTGGCGCGGCCCCCCTCCTGGCTGCGCCGGGGGGGCGCCTGGGCCCCCAGGCCTCCGCTGATGCCCCCCTTTGGCATATATTTAACACGCGTCCTGAAACACTCGAGGACGGAACCCTTTTTCGCGATCTCATGTCTGTTCCGCCGCAGCCGCGCTTCCAAGATCGGGAGCACCAGGAGAACCCTTCTCGGCACCCTGCCGGAGGGGAGGATCACCACCCGGAGCCTCTCCACCACCATGGACGCCTCCCGGATGAGTTGTGAGTAGTCTCCCTTGGACCATGGGTCCATGACCAGTAGCTATGTGATATTTTCCTCCCCTTCTTGTGCTTCACTAATTAGACCTCGTGAGCTGCCCTACATGATCGAGGCACATATGTAATCCTTATGCTATTGCTATGTTGAGTTTGCTGGGATCCGATGGATTGTGAGATTATGTTCAGATTGTGTTTGAGTAATATATTTGATTCACCTCTTTTATATTTATGTTCGTAAGTAATTCTTGCATGTTCTCCGTTGTTATTTATTGCTTTGGCCAAGTAGTAGGTAGTGACTCCAAGAGGGAACGTTATGCTTGATTGTGGGTTCATGCCCCTCGATGACTAGCTTGAGTGACAGAAACATGAGTCTAGGGGATGTGTTGTTGCCACAAGGGGGAAAACAACGGTGCTTGTGCCCGCGGGTGCAAGGATTGTTTACTTTACGCAAAGTTCTTTTAATGCAGTTGTCTATTGCTTTGAGTTTACACTATGGGTGGGAGTCGCAACTTGATACCAGCGAGATGTTCTGGATAGATATCTCAAGGTGGATGATTAGTAGTAGATGCAGATTGATTTCGGTCTACTTGCCTTGGCGTAACGCCCATGCTTTGAACCTCTACCTTTCTTGCAACATAGTTAGCATTGGTTTGCGCACATAATTCTGTCAATTGCCCAGCTGTAATTCGTTTACCTCACATAGCTGTTTTATCGTCTTTTGGGAGAGAGACATCACTAGTGAACATCATGGGACCCCGGTCCATATTACCATCACTGATCACATCCGATATTTACTTTCTGCTTTTACATACTAGTTACAGTTTTACCTATCACTATTATCTCTTGCGTTTGACCCTTTGTAAACGACAAGGCCGGAGGGATTGACAACCTCTCTGTACTCGTTGGGAGCAAAGTTATTTGTATCTGTGTGCAGGTCCAAGTTGATTGCTAATATCTGGCGCCGTTAGCAGTTGACACCTTCTTGTTGAAACTAGGAGTCTCAGGGGAAATCGATCCTTGGTATCTTTTCCAAGGGAAAACTTCCGCTACACTGCATCTCAAACCTTCCACTTGGGGTAACCAACGAGGGGCGAGAAGCCATCATTCCTACACCAATCAGGGAGGAAGCTAATGATAATGACCATGAAACTTCAGATCAAGTTACTACTGAACCTCATAGGTCAACCAGAGTACGTTCCGCGCCAGAGTGGTACGGTAACCCGGTTCTGGAATTCATGTTTCTAGACCATGATGAACCTACGAACTATGAGGAAGAGATGATGAGCCTAGATTCCGCAAAATGGCTTGAGGCCATGAAATCTGAGATGGGATCCATGTACGAGAACAAAGTATGAACTTTGGTTGACTTGCCCGATGATCAACAAGCCATTGAAAATAAATGAATTTTTAAGAGGAAGACTGACGCCGATGGTAATGTTACTGTCTACAAAGCTCGACTTGTTCCGAAAGGTTTTCCACAAGTTCAAGGAGTTGACTACGATGAGACTTTCTCACCCGTAGTGATGCTTAAGTCTGTCCGAATCATGTTAGCAATTGCCGCATTTTATGATTATGAAATCTGGCAAATGGATGTCAAAACTGCATTCCTTAATGGATACCTCAAAGAGGAGTTGTATATGATGCAACCAAACAATTTTGTCGATCCTAAAGGTGCTAACAAAGTATGCCAGCTCCACCGATCCATCTATGGACTGGTGTAAGCATCTCGGATTTGGAATATACGCTTTCATGAGGTGATCAAAGCATATGGTTTTATACAGACTTTTGGAGAAGCTTGTATTTACAAGAAAGTGAGTGGGAGCTCTGTAGCATTTCTGATATTATATGTGGATGACATATTGTTGATTGGAAATGATATAGAATTTCTAGATGGCATAAAGGGATACTTGAATAAGAATTTTTCAATGAAAGACCTCGATGAAGCTTCTTATATATTAGGCATCAAGATCTATAGAGATAGATCAAGACGTTTAATTGGACTTTCACAAAGCACATACCTTGATAAAGTTTTGAAAAAGTTCAAAATGGATCAGTCAAAGAAAGGGTTCTTGCCTATGTTACAAGGTGTGAAGTTGACTAAGACTCAATGCTCAACCAATGCAGAAGATAGAGAGAAAATGAAAGTCATTTCCTATGCCTCAGCCATATGATCTATCATGTATGCAATGCTGTGTATCTGACCTGATGTGTGCCTTGCTATAAGTTTAGCAGGGAGGTATCAAAGTAATCCAGGAGTGGATCACTAGACAGCGGTCAAGAACATCTTGAAGTACCTGAAAAGGATAAAGGATATGTTTCTCGTTTATGGAGGTGACAAAGAGCTCGTCGTAAACGGTTACGTCGATTCCAGTTTTGACACTGATCCGGATGACTCTAAGTCACAAACCGGATATGTATTTTTATTGAACGGTGGAGCTGTCAGTTGGTGCAGTTCCAAGCAAAGCGCCGTTGCGGGATCTACGTGTGAAGTGGAGTACATAGCTACTTCGGAAGCAGCAAATGAAGAAGTCTGGATGAAGGAGTTCATATCTGATCTAGGTGTAATACCTAGTGCATCGGGTCCAATGAAAATCTTTTGTGACAACATTGGAGCAATAGCCTTGGCGAAGGAATCCAGATTTCACAAGAGAACCAAGCATATCAAGAGACGCTTCAATTTCATCCGCGATCAAGTCAAGGAGGGAGACATAGAAATTTTCAAGATACATACGGATCTGAATGTCGTTGACCCGTTGACTAAGTCTCTTCCACGAGCAAAACATGATCAGCACTAAGACTCCATGGGTGTTAGAATAATTACTATGTAATCTAGATTATTGACTCTAGTGCAAGTGGGAGACTAAAGGACATATGCCCTAGAGGCGATAATAAAGTTGTTATTTATATTTCCTTATATATCATGATAAATGTCTTTTATTCATGCTAGAATTGTATTAACCAGACACTTAGTACATGTGTGAATACATAGACGAAACAGAGTGTCCCTAGTATGCCTCTACTAGACTAGCTCGTTAATCAAAGATGGTTATGTTTCCTAACCATAGACATGAGTTTTCATTTGACCAACGGGATCACATCATTATGAGAATGATGTGATGGACAAGACCCATCCGTTAGCTTAGCAAATTGATCGTTTAGTTTTTCTGCTATTGCTTTCTTCATGACTTATACATGTTCCTATGACTATGAGATTATGCAACTCCCGAATACCGGAGGAACACCTTGTGTTCTATCCAATGTTGGGGATATCGCTTATCGAGAACTTATCGGTCGACCCATGATAAGGGGTAAATCGGCCAGTTTATCCGCATATCGGCCGATTTATCGCCATATTGGCTGATTTACCGGCCGATTTATCTTATCAGTCAGACAGTGGTAAGCGATAAATTGGCCGATTTATCGGCATATCGGAAGATATGTAGAACAGTGGTTCTATCAAACGTCGCAACGTAACTGGGTGATTATAAAGATGCTCTATAGGTGTTTCTAAAGGTGTTTGTGGTGTTGGCATAGATCGAGAATAGGATTTGTCACTCCGAGTGTCGGAGAGGTATCTCTGGGCCCTCTCGGTAATACACACCATAATAAACCTTGCAAGCAAACGACTAATGGGTTAGTCACGAGATGATGTATTACGGAATGAGTAAAGAGACTTGCCGATGACGAGATTGAACTAGGTATGATGATACTGACGATCGAATCTCGGGCAAGTAACATACCGATGACAAAGGGAACAACATATGTTGTTATGCGGTTTGACCGATAAAGATCTTCGTAGAATATGTGGGAGCCAATATGAACATCCAGGTTCTGCTATTGGTTATTGACCAGAGATGAGTCTCGGTCATGTCTACATAGTTTTCGAACCTGTAGGGTCCCACGTTTAACGTTCGATGACGATCGGTATTATGAGTTTATGTGTTTTGATGTACCGAAGGTTGTTCGGAGTCCCGAATGTGATCACGGACATGATGAGGAGTCTCGAAATGGTCGAGACATAAAGATTGATATATTGGAAGGTTATATTCGGACACCAGAAGGGTTCCGATGGTCATCGGATAAATACCGGAGTACTGGGAGGTTACCGGAACCCCCCGGAGGCTTAATGGGCCTACATGGGCCTTAGTGGAAATAGAGGGCAGCAAGGGGAGTGTGGGCGCGCCCCCAAGGCCCAAACCAAATTGGTTTAGGGCAAGGGGGGCCGGCCCCCTCTTTCCTTCTCCTCCTCTCCCTTCCTTCCCCCTCTCCTACTCCTACTAGGAAAAGGAGGAGTCCTACTCCTAGTGGGAGTAGGACTCCCCCTCTTGGCGCGTCCCCTCCTTGGCCGCACCCTCCTCCCTCCCTCCTTTATATACGTGGGGAGGGGGCACCCCATAGACACGCAAGTTGATTTGCAAGCCGTGTGCGGTGCCCCCCTCCACAGTTACACACCTTGGTCATATCGTTGCAGTGCTTAGGCGAAGCCCGGCGCCGGTAACTTCATCATCACCGTCACCACGCCGCCGTGCTGACGAAACTCTCCCGTGACGCTCAACTGGATCAAGAGCTCGTGGGATGTCATCGAGCGGAACGTGTGCTGAACGCAGAGGTGCCGTACGTTCGGTGCTTGGACCGGTTGGATCACGAAGACGTTCGACTACATCAACCGCATCACTAGACGCTTCCGCTTTTGGTCTACGAGGTTACGTGGACACACTCTCCCCGCTCATTGCTATGCTTCTCCTAGATAGATCTTGTGTGATTGTAAGTTTTTTTTGAAATACTACGTTCCCCAACATGTTTCACTCCTTTCAAAAAACTGATTTCACTCATTCGAAAAAGATAGATTTCACATGTTTCACTAGTTTCAGAAAACACACCGCACTCATTTAGAAAATATATATTTCACCCATTTCACTAGTTTCAGAAAACACATTACACTCATTTTTCAGAAAAATTATTACACTCATTTCGCTAGTTTCCAAAATTAAGTATTTCCGAAAATGTATTACACTCATTTCACCCATTTCAGAAAACACATTGCAGACCCTCAATGGAAATACTATATTTCACTTGTTTCAAAAAATTGATTACACTCATTACAAAAGATAGATTTGACTAGTTTCAGGAAAAACACGTCACAATTACTCCATTGAAGAAAGAATTTCGCAAGATGGAATATGAAACTCAGAAAGAAAACTATATTCAGAAAAGTATTTTCAATCATCTTGATAACTGATTTCAATCATTTTGAAAATTGTAATTTGAAATGAGTGAAATTAATATTTTGATATGATTGAAATAGTAAAAATTAAACTAGTTTAAATATACTCAAGATTGGACTCATTCTAAAGTCTTATGTTCAAGGATTTGAATATATGAAAATTTTAAATAATAGAACAATGATGTAAAAAATATTGGCCATCTAAAAATGTATACAAAAATAAAATGCTTGGGTTTGTTTGAGAGAGAGGAAATATGTTGCATACATGCGTACCTTCAACTACACAAAAGGACAACACCCATTGCAGGCTGGTGCACTGCTCAAGAGGGATTGCACATGGTGGGCACTAGCCCTGAGAAATACGGGCCATGCAAACATGAGAACACTTGGCCTGTATATGCATGTGGTCCCACAAGTTTAGAGGTGGTAGCATTCTATTGGTTTGGAATCCTCCGGTACCTCCCGCCACCGGTAAAAAGGAGATTGCGCCACCGCCTACTCCCACGAGGCATGATGAAACCCAGGCACATACAAATGCGAAAAAGTAAATTTACATGTGGTGGGATGTACCGGCTAAGCATCCGTCGTTTATGTCAACACCAAGATGCACACTGTCCTTTAACTAATAAATTAAGAAATCATTTGTGAACTGAAATACATCTCTATACTAGTACGTGTACTCCCAGACCACTCCACCTGTAGTAGTAAATTTTAATTGTTAGCTATTAAATGATAGATATCTTTTAAATAAATGTTTTATTTTTAAACCTTTATATATATTCGAATTCCTAAAGACAACATCTTTAAAACAAGACCAACATTCAATATATTTTAGGGTAGTTTGATTATACCGTTTCATTCTGTTTGCATTTCAAAAAAATGGATTTAACTCATTTCAAAACTGACTTCGCACAATTAAGAAAATAAATTTCAGTCATTCCAAAATACAGATTTAACTCATTTTGAACTAGATTCAACTCATTTTCGGAAAACTAATATTATTCATTTTCTAACACTGATTTCACTCGAATCAAAAGTTCAAAACACATTTTAAGTCATTTCAGATAAATGGTTTCGCTCATTTTAAAAAGGTGATTTCACTCATTTCAAAAAATCAAATTCACTCATTTTTGAAACACCGATCTCACTTATTCTGAAACACAGATTTCACCCATTTTTTTTAAAAAAAATCACTCATTCAAAAACAGATTACGGTCGTCTCAAAAGACCAATTTAAAAACCAAGTTCACATATTTGAAAACACATATTTCGTTCATTTCAAAGAACCAGTTACACCAATTTCGTAAAACTGATTTCATGCATTAAAAACAAACTCATTTCATTATGTTAAAAACATGATTCCACTCATCTGAAATAACTGATGTCACTCATTTCAGAAAAATAATTTCACTAAGTTAAGAAACAGATTTCACTCATTTTCATATTTATGTTCAAAATTGATTTTAGTTAGTGCGAGAAACTGATTTCACTCATTTATAAATTGATTTTGCTCAAAGCAAAAAACTGATTTCAAAATATTTCAAAACAAATGGTTTGACTCGATTAAGAAAATATCAATTAAAGAAACACTTTCACTTGTTTCGTAAAACAAATTTCATTTATTTTAAAAAGGTTTGAAATAAATAGTTCCACATGTTGTAATTCGGAAATAATTCACGTATTTTACACCCAAAATTGTCTCATGTGTATGAAAAACATATTTTCCTCATTTAAAATAATTGGTTTCACTATTTTATGATCATATTTCACTATTTTCAAAAGCTTCGGCCTGAAATGTGCTGGGAAGCCCACGGAACATTAGCAGATCGAACCCTGACTTAGACCAGCGTCGGCCCAATCACATGTTGGGTTGTTAACATGCCAATCGCCCGCTCGAGCCATAAATGCGCCGACGTACTACACGGGCCTTTAACAGGACAAATGTGAGGGCATGCCGGAATTGTGACCCGGGGAACATGGGCCGTTAATAGGCTGAATGTCACGTTGGACTAAAAATGGCCCAAGTGTACTATTAACCGCTAACAGGCTGAAAGTGACACATGCAAGGAAAAGGCCCAACTCTTTAACGGGCCACTAAAAGTCCGAAAGATAGATGTGACAAAAAATGGCCCAATTCCAGCATGGGTCGTTAGCTGGTGGAAAACACATCGGGTTGTAATTGGTCCCACATACATAGCACACTGTTAATAGGTCGGAAGTGCCGACAGGCCACAATGATGTAAAATGGACAACATGTTAGTGATTGGCCCAATTGATACACCTCATGGGTCATGGCTTAAATGAATCATGTGCAAGCATGTCGTTATTGGGCCAACATATTTATACTAAATGGGCCACTCTTGGGCCATGCCACGTGTTGACGAATCATATGCGCCTCCCGTTCATTGGATGTATGCCATTTGTCGCAATGCATAGCTGACACGTGGATCTGGTGGCGAATGAGAAATTGACACGTGAAAATCACCATTGGTCGTGGTTGTTAACGGGTTTCAGATCTAAAACCGACACTCGATAGCTTAACAGCGATCCATTATGTTGGTTGCCACATGTCGGTTACTCCTGACGAAATCACTTCCATGACGCGCCATTTATCGTCACTGAAGTGAACACTTCCGTGATGATAAATGGAGTATTATCATAGAACACTTCTACGACAACACATGTATAACTATCTTGATTCTATCATGAAATCGTCATGGATGTACATGCGTGACAGAAAATGTGACCTACTATGGCAAACACGTATTATCACGAAATTGTTTTTATTTTGTAGTGCTCATCCAACTCCTCCATCTTCTGTCTCAACATCGTTGTGTCCTCTAAAGCGGACGCGATCTCAACCTTCTTCTCTTCGATCAAGATTTTCTTCTATTCGAGTGTGAGCTTTTTCTTGGTTGTTCACATCAACAAGTTAAACCTCTCTGCCTTTTTACCTCCTTGACATCGGAGCGCTTGATAGTTGACACACGCCTCCTCCTTCTTCGTCAAGATGTCCTTGAATCTCTCCGTCACCTTGGCCGTCACCCCTTCTCTCTTCTCCTTCTCCTCCCACTTTTCCCCTTGGAACCCTCTTTTATCCTTCTTGGGCGGTCAGTTGGATCACCCGCTTCTTCCTTGGTGCCGATGTTGGTAGTCTTGGCACTGTTGGCAATGAATAAATTTCACTTGGGTTGCCCACTCAAATTCAACCAGCCCCGCGTCCCTGGCCGCTCCGCAAACCATGCCTGCCCCTTGCACGTCCGCGGCCAGGACGATCCCCCTGTCCGCTCTTCTTTTTAAGTGGCGCCGCCTTCTTTGTTATATGTCTGAGGTGGCGGTCTTGCCGTGTCGCTGAATCTTTCACGCAGCCGCGATCGTCGGCTCCTCCACCACCGCCGTCTCCAGCAGCTTTCCGTACGGGTCCATGTGATGGCGGTTGCGAAAAGGCCAGTAATTTACGTGGAGAGCAGCGAGATGGTAGAGGAGAGGGTTGAGAAATGAGGGTTTGGCCGCGAAAACGGTGCAACTATCTCCAAATGCGCAGGCTCCGACTCAGTTTTGGATGGGCGTGGGATGTCGGAGTCCTACGTGGCTCGTGTCCGAAGTCCCACAAAGCCCTCCCCTTTGCTTCCGTTTTCCGGAAAAAATAGAAACCCGGACTGGTCCACGAACTAATGCAGGACACCGTTGGATGGTTTGCGGTGTCTGGACTGCTCGGTCTGGATAGATGCGGGAAGTTTGAGGTTCGCATTGGAGATGCCGGATGCCCTAACCTCATATGCCGAGGGGCTCAATGAGAGCGAGAGCGAGTCGGTCCAGATCCTCGGTTGTACTTGTAATGGAATTAGTCTGATATATGGATCATAATTTCTTAATTCTTACAGTCGTACATGAAGAACCAACATTCTGCAAGCTACTCTCCCGTGTCATAATGTAAAACATCTGCAGTGTCAAAAAAGAGTCTTACATTATGGCACGGAGGGAACGGAGGGAGTATGTTTCTTCGGCGTGTGCAGTTTAGCAAAATGTCTAGCACCAATTATTTTTTTATTTTAAGTCATCGTTTATGTATGGAGTGAGATGGGATTAGGGGCGATCAATTCAGAGGTCGGCAGGCACAAATGCTTAGAATGGTCGCCGAGATCTAGATAAACATAAGACTGCTGGTTAATAGACCATCCGGCCATCAACCGATCAGCTAGCTCACTACAAGATATAGGGCACCAGAGCCTTGATGCTCGCCGGGAACTCCTCGAACTTGGATTCGTACCATCTTCGGGTGGCGAAGCTTCGGCCGACGAGATAGGCTGCCGTACCGGAGGCCAGGGCGAGCGCATAAACCGTCTGCGAGATCATCGCGAACCCGAAGAATCCGGTGATCTCGAAGAGGTAGTGCGGGCAGGTGACGAACTCGAAGAGCCCGCCCTTGGGGATCTTGTACCCCTTATCGTCGTCACCTCCCTTCCTGAGTTGCGAGAGGAGGTAATGGTGGTAGAAGTTGCCGACGATGCCGACGGCGAAGAGGAGCACGCCTGGGTAGAGGAGGTTGGTTGTAGGGTCGGGGAGTCCGACGGCGAGGTGCTGCGCGTAGATCATCGTGATGGTGCTGAGCAGGTAGCTGGAGGAGATGGTGAGCGCCGTGTTGAGTGGCATGTTTCCACTGTACCGGTGGATGAAGAGTACCTTATAAAAAGAGTAAGATTAAGTACTAAGTTACAATCATGTAACGGATCAATATTCATGCCTCTACTGGAACATGATTTGTTTCCAGTTAACCTATGAAAATTTCAATACCATCAAAATATTGTGAAGTTTAGTATCTTCAGGTTTATGGTTTCGATCAGATTTCAACTACCGTTGAAAACACAGAAATTACTCTTCTTTGATTTTGCATCTCATTTTTCAGTCAATCGACAGAAAATAGTCGACTCCAATTCAACTAACATTCGACGAAATAGTTCGCATTTTGTTTCAATTGAGCTCAAATTCACTTGTCACCCAAATGGCTTGACCTAAATGCACTAAAACATCGAATTTTCCTGTGAAATTTCATCCAAGAAGTGAACCCCATTTCTATGTCTTTGTTGCTACAGTACCACGGCTGAAGGACCCATTCACGAACTGGAAGAAATAAATACAGTAATGACAACTCCCGAACGTTCGAAATTTAAGCATGGCAACCCGAACGTTTTAGATGGCAACTTTAGTTTGCGTGAGATTAAGAAAACATGGTAATTTTCAGACAAAAAAAAGAAAAAAGATAAAGTTGCCATCCCCTATCAACTAAAGTTACCATCCCCTGTAAACTAAAGTTGCTGTGTAAAATCGTTCGAGATGAAATGCTTAAAATCCGAACGTTCGGATTTTATTGGATTCTAAAAAATAGTGCAGAGCTATTTGTATTTTATAGAAAAATATGCATGAGCTGCAACACTTTTGATAGCACCTAAAGACCACTTCTATCGTTCAAAAATTGTACTAGTACTGAAGAAGGACCTTCGATCATTACCTCGAGGACACGCTTGAGGAAGTGGACGGCGAGCGCGGCAGCGAGGAGCTCCGCGCGCAGCCCTTCCACGGCACCCGGCACGATGAAGGACGCGGCGCCGGCGACCAGCGCCGGCGCGTAGGCCACCAGCATCCCGTCTCGGCTCGACAGCAGCGCGCCACCGGTGTCTCCTTTCTTCTGCTGCTGTCCTCCAGACACGACGTGCCAAAACTTGGAGTAGGCCATGTGCTGGCCGCGGAGCTCCGAGAGGCCCGCGGACGCCATCGACGCGAAGGACACCAGCGACATCGCCGTCACGAAGACCGACGCCGGCGGCGGGTACAGCACCGCGGGCAGCAGCGACGACGGCCACATGTTTCTCTCTCTCTATGGAACGACCCTTGCGTTTCGCATCTCCTGCCTACTCACGCCGTTGGTTTATGCTCAGGTGGTTGCCGACGAGACGTGGCGTCATGGGAGCCTATGGAGTGAGTTGTGGTAGAGGATGCATGCGACGCAGCACAAGCACGCGGCGTAACTCCCTGCGTTGCTTACCTACGCGAATGAACGGGCGCCAATTAATTCTGCAGGCCGCATGAATGCGCACACACGTACGGCTGTCGTATCCATACATGCGGCTTCCTATTTTTTCTAACACAGTATACACACACACAAGCTTATATGTACACACATACACTCATTCATAGGAACATACACGCACCCTCTATCCCTATGAGTATCTCTGAAAGACTGAGTCGGTACATCATCTTGAGAGTGACGAAGTCACCACACACTCCTTCGTAGTGGATGGGAACATCTTATCCCAGTGAAGCACATCATCAAAAGGTCTGCAATAAATCTAGAAAAAATGGAAGCACTAATGTCAAGTCTGAAACTTGAACTCTCATGGTCAAGAGATACCAATGTCTTTCTAACCATCCAACCGAAGGTTAATTCGCAGCGCCTTACTACTTTGGTTCGACGCTTCAGGACATGCACATTGTTGACGAGCATGAACGCGTAATTTAAACGTGTGCAACAATATGCTCATTTCCGTGACGTGAAAAATATGTGGTGAGCCGATGCTTGTTTCAGACATCTCGTTCTTGTTAGTCAGTGGGCACCTAGAGTTTGTTGCATCACTAGTGGTTGGGACGTCACCCTGTTGGGTTGCCTAAGAGGGAGCTGGGCAGCGCCAGGTGTGGTGCGCCCCATGCACTTTCGTATCTGTATTATGAACTTTTTTTGGCTCAAATCGATGGACTTAATTTTGAATCCGGGCTTTACAATACTCGGATTTACTAAATACAGGAGCCTAAAATTTCGATCATGTAATTGAGTTTAAGAATTACAAATCACAATAGCCAAATCGTTGGAGCTTAAACCTTCTCAATCTTTACCCATACATGCTAGCATGTAAACATGAAGGCCACAATGATGGACTTGCTGGAGACGATGGCATCTACGACTGCCACCTTCGCTTGCTCTCCACCGCGTCTCCATTCTGTAAGCATATAACCCTCCAAGTCCAATCCCACCCCTCCTCCTTCCCCTGGTTCATAGCGTGATGTTGTCAAATCGAGATTGTTTTGTTTGGTCCCTTAACATGCTTGCCAGTTTCTCTTCTTCTGCCTGGGCATAGTACAACATTGACCTTTGAGTGCAATCATAAATGGCAGCAACTATCCACATATAGCAAGAGATAAGACTGTCAAGGAATATGTTACCATTGTTCAAAGAAGAGAATACTTATTCATTATAGGAAGAGTATGACCATCATGTGAGTGTAAACATTAGGACAAACTATCATGTGAGAGTATACGTAGTTGCATTATGACAAGATGTTTTGCATGATAATACCTATAATGAGCACTACAAATTTCTACCACTAAACCAACCATATGAATTGCACAAGTTCAAGCTAAACAGAAAAGATCAGCAAGAGAATTCTCTCCATACCAAAGTGATGAAATGCATACCAATGGCCATGTATAGAAGCTTCTGAGGGTGAACCAGGAGAAAGAGCATATATATGTAATCAAACATGCATCGGAAAACCTCAGCAAATGTTGCCGTCAAGGGTTGTGGTAGTAGAAGTGAGAACCAACAGTCAACGTATAATTTGATATTGATAAAGTTGAAACGTTCTTATTAGGGGAGGAATAAAATGCTTCTAGTGAGATTGTTTATAAAGTAGAAAATTGCAAGGCCTCCTAACTAAAATAAAATTGAATATTCTTGGGAGATTCACTTGTCGAGACATTAATTTGCAATGTATTTTGATAGAAAGCGAAATACTCAACTATAATCATAAACTGCGGTATAGAGTTTGAATAGTTGAACTACAAGGTCATCTTGACAATTTTGGAGTTACTTTTAATTGCAACTATCATAGGTAATAGTATATAAATCCGTAAAATGAAAAAAGCATATACCTCACGTTCCATATCAAGTCGAACATTCTTCTCTATGCTCCTTTTCTCCATCTGGTGATAGGGTGTACTGCCGCAATCTATCTCATCTTTAGAATCTTCAAATTTGCTAGGAATGAATAAACGGTATAACTTAGCATTAGTATGTGGTTAATGAGACCCTCAAAAAGCATGTGGTTAGTGAATTGTGATGCATCCCGCATAAAATAAACAAAATACGATGTGCTTAGTTTTTAAGCGGTTTAGGAAAAGAATTCACGAAAAAAATCATTGCTCTTATTTAAACATAAAATTAAATTGAAGATAAATCAGGTTCACCGATGATTGTCCAACATTTCACCTTAAGTGTGCCGCAATGAGAAGCTATTAACTGATTGAAAGGTAATCGGGTAACCAAAAGCTAAATTTCAAAAAGCAGTTCAACGTGGAAAATGTATCATAATAAAATCCACCTCAATGTTCGCACAACTGAACTGTCACAACTCTTGAGAATCAGCAAGACAAGACTTAGTAAGGCCATCCGAAATCACAGGGAAGACAACAACATTTTAGTCAACAATCTATTCTAGGTAAAGCTTCAATTTTGGAACACGGTGATACGTCTCCAACGTATCTATAATTTTTGATTGTTCCATGCTGCTATATTGTCATTCTTGGATGTTTTACAATCATTTTATATCATTTTTGGTACTAACCTATTGACACACTGCCAAGTGCCAGTTGCTATTTTCTGCATGTTTTTACATCGCAGGAAATCAATATCAAACGGAGCCCAAACACCGCGAAACTATTTTTGTGATTCTTCTGGGCCAGAAGGAAGACATTGGGCCCTGGTGGCACCTGGGGGGAGTCCCGAGGAGGGGACAACCCACCAGGGCGCGCCAGGAGGCCCAGGCGCGCCCTGGTGGGTTGTGCCCACCTTGGGTGCCCCCAGACCGCCTCTTTGCTCTATAGATACCCCAATATTCCCAAAACCCTAGGGGAGTAGACGAAATATTCATCCAGCCGCCGCAGAGTCCAGAAACACCAGATCCAATCTAGACACCATCACGGGGGGATTCACCACTTTCATTGGTGCCTCTCTGATGATGCGTGTGTAGTTCTTTGTAGACCTTCGGGTCCATAGTTAGTAGCTATATGGTTTCCTCTCTCGCTTTTGATTATCAATACAATGGTCTCTTGGAGATCATATGATGTAACTCTTTTTACGGTATGTTTGTTGGGATCCGATGAACTTTGAGTTTATGATCAGATCTATATTTTTATATCCATGAAAGTTATTTGAGTTCTTTGATCTCTTATATGCATGATTGCTTATAGCCTCATATTTCTTCTCTGATATTGGGTTTTGTTTGGACAACTTGATCTATCTTGCAACGGGAAGAGGTGCCCAGTAGTGGGTTCGATCTTACGGTGCTTCATCCCAGTGACAGAAGGAGAACCGACACGTATGTATCGTTGCCACTAAGGATAAAATGACGAGATTCATATCTACCACCATAGATATACAGATCTTGTCTACATGATGTCATCATTCTTAATGCATTACTCCATTTTTTCATGAACTTAATACACTAGATGCATGCTGGATAGCGGTCGATGTGTGGAGTAATGGTAGTAGATGCAGGCAGGAGTCGGTCTACTAATCTTGGACGTGATGCCTATGTAATGATCATTGCCTGGATATCGTCATGATTATTTTAAGTTCTGTCAATTGCCCAACAGTAATTTGTTCACCCACCTTTGCTATTTTTCTTGAGAGAAGCCACTAGTGAAATCTACGACCCCCGGGTCTTCTTTCTCATATATTTGCCTTTGAGATCTATTTGCCTTTGCTTTTATTTTCAGATCTACTAAACCAAAAACCCAAAAATACCTTGCTGCAATTTATCTTATTTATCAACCAATCTACCAATATTTATCTCTCACAGACGTTCGTTACCCGAAAGGGATTGACAACCCCTTTTACACGTCGGGTTGCGAGGTGTTGTTATTTGTGTGCAGGTACTGTTTATGTTGTGTTGCTTTGTTCTCCTACTGGTTCGATAACCTTGGTTTCACATCTGAGGGAAATACCTACCGCCGATGTGATGCATCATCCCTTCCTCTTTGGGGAAAAACCAACGTAGCTTTAAGCGACATCAAAAGGAATTTCTGGCGCCGTTGTCGGGGAGCACCGTCAACATATACCAGGTTCCTAATCACAAATCACATCTCCTCGCAATTTACATTATTTGCCATTACCCTCTCGTTATCCTCTCCCCCACTTCACCAACATTTGTCGTTCTATTCGCCCTCCTTTTCAGTTTGCCGTTTTTCCGGCCGGATCTATCGCCACGTGTGTTCTTGTTTACAATTGCTCAAAAATGATGCAAGAGAACACTAAGTTGTGTGATTTTTCCAATACCAACAACAATGACTTTATTGGCACTCCGATTGCTCCTCCCGCCACTAGTGCGGAGACTTGTGATATTAATACTACTTTTTTGGATCTTATCATGAAAGATCAATTTTCCGGCACTCCTAATGAGGATGCCGCATCCCATCTCAATACCTTCGTGGAATTATGCGATATGCAAAATAAAAGAGATGTGGACAATGATACTATGAAATTGAAATTGTTTCCATTTTCTTTGCAAGATCATGCAAAAATTTGGTTTTCTTCTTTACCTCGCAATAGCATTGATTCTTGGAACAAATGCAAATATGCTTTTATCACTAAATATTTCCCGCCCGCAAAAATTATATCCCTTAGAACCCAAATCATGAATTTCAAGCAACTTGAACATTAGCATGTTGCACAATCTTGGGAAAGGATGAAAATGATGCTAAGGAATTGCCCAACTCATGGGTTAAATCTTTGGATTATCATACAATTTTTTATGTGGGATTGAATTTTGTCTCTCAAAATCTTTTGGATTCCGCCGCTGGTGGCACCTTTATGGAAATCACTTTGGGTGAAGCCACCAAATTGCTTGATAATATTATGGCGAATTATTCGCAATGGCATACCGAAAGGGCGCCGACAAGCAACAAGATTAATGTGGTTGAGATTGATTCTTTGAATGAAAAAGTTGATGCTCTTATGAAAATGGTTGCTAGTAAAAGTGCTCCTATTGACCCTAATGATATGCCTTAATTTGTCTACCTTGATTGAGCAAACTAGTGATGCTATAGATGTGAACTTTATCTCTAGATTTTTTTAATAACAATGCTTATAGAGGTAATTTTAATCCTAGACCTTTTCCGAGTAATTCCTCTAATAATTATGGTAATTCCTATGGAAATCAATCTTACAATAATAATAGGAATACCTCTGATCGAAGAAAAAAAAATCAATGCTTCCATACAAGAAAAATTGAATAAGATCGAAGATATGTCTAGGAGTATTGATAGGATTTCTCATGATGTGGAAAATATCAAGATGAAAAATTTTGTGCCTAAAGTTGAAGAATCAATTAAAGCTCTTTATGTTTCTATGGATGAAAGTAAGAAAAGAACCGCCATGCTTAGATCTAAATGAGAACTTTTAGAAAAGGCATTTTCTAGTGATTGCTTTCATAAAAATGACGAAGACATTGAAATGATTGGTGTTTCTTCCATTGATTCTTTGTTTAGTAAAGTTCAACTTGATGATAAAGGGACTGAAGAAGAGTCAACTTTAGGTAGAAGGCGTCC
Organism: Secale cereale; assembly: GCA_902687465.1. NCBI lineage: Eukaryota > Viridiplantae > Streptophyta > Magnoliopsida > Poales > Poaceae > Secale > Secale cereale. The sequence continues at coordinate 613,974,006 of LR738714.1, read as the reverse complement.
CAATATTTTGGAGGGTGAAAATCTTGTTGAAATTTTTGATAAAAGTGGGTTTGGAGAGGTACAAGACTTTAACTAGTGATGCACCCACTATTTTGGATTACAAAGACTTTAATTATGATAGTTGTTCCTTGATTGCTTGTATTTCTTTGTTGCAATCCATGATTAATTCACCCCATGCTTATGAACAAAATAAAGGTTTTACTAAACATATTGTAGATGCTATGAAAAAAGCTTTTGAATAAAAGTTGGAATTAGAAGTTTCAATTCCGAGAAAGTTGCATGATGAATGGGAACCTACCATCAAAATCAAAACTAAAAATTATGAGTGTTTTTCTTTGTGTGATTTGGGTGCTAGTGTTTCCACTATTCCGAAATCTCTTTGCGATGTTCTTGGTCTTACCAATATTGAAGATTGCTCTCTTAATTTGCATTTGGCGGATTCCACTATTAAAAAGCCTTTGGGAAGGATCAATGATGTTCTTATTCTTGTAAATAGGAACTATGCACCCATAGACTTTATTGTTCTTGATATCCATTGCAATCCGGCTTGCCCAGTTATTCTTGGTAGACCATTTTTGCGCACTATTGGCGTGGTGATTGAAATGAAAGAAGGGAATATTAAATTCCAATTTCCCTTGAGAAAGGGCATGGAACACTTCCCTAGAACCAAGATCAAATTTCCTTATGAATCTATAATGAGGGCAACTTATGGAACATCCAACAAGGATGACTATACTTGAAATCTTGGTATTATGCCTAACTAGTAAAACGATAGCGCTTGTTGGGAGGCAACCCAATTAATAAAATTTATTTTTGCTTTTTTCTTGATGTTCTTGAGTGTTTACACAATTATGCTACTGGTATTATTGTGTTTTTTGTGTTTTAATTAGTGTTTGTGCCAAGTAGAACCAATAGGATCTTCTTGGGTGATAGTTGTTTGATCTTGCTGAAAAAGACAGAAACTTTGCGCTCACGAGAAAAAAATCCCATTTTTAACAGAAAAGTGCTTTTTAGTTGATTCTTTTTACAGAAGATTAATATACAAATTGCTCACGTGGCCCTATTTTTTCAAGATTTTTAGAGGTCCATAAGTTTTCGAAACTTCCAGATTACTACAGACTGTTATGTTTTTGACAGATTCTGTTTTCTTTGTGTTGTGTGCTTATTTCGATGGCTCTATGGTTTTCTTTGACGAGTTTTTGCCATAGACAAGTTGGAATACAGTATATATGATACAAAAACAAAATATGAATTGGTTTGATACAATACTTATAGTAGTGGTTTGCTTTCTTACACTAACGGATCTCACGAATGTTTTGTTGAAGTTTTGTGTGATTGAAGTTTTCAAGTTTTGGGTTATCTTACGATGGATGAAGGAAGGATGTAAGAGCCTAAGCTTGGGGATGCCCCGGCATCCCAAGCTATTATCCAAGAATGAGCAACCAACTAAGCTTGGGGATGCCCCCGAGTGGCATCCCCGCTTTCTTCCAACAACTATCGGTATTTCACTAAAAACTATATTTTTATTCGTCACATGATATGTGTTTTGCTTGGAGCGTCTTGTATTATATGAATCTTTGCTTGTTTTGTTTTTATTTTTCAGTCATCAATCCTTGCTTTACACACCTTGAGAGAGCCAAAATTATGCCATGACTTGTTACAATAGCTCTCCATGCTTCACTTAAATTTTTATGAGCTAGGACTTGCTCTAGTGCTTCACTTATATCTTTTTGAGCACGGTGTGCTTAGTGTTTTTGAAGAAATACTCTCTTGCTTCACTTATATTATTTTCAGAGAATGAAGAAAAAAATTATGCTCATGATCTTCACTTATATTTGTTTGAGCTTATCAAAAGCAACACATGAAAATTAGTCCCAAAGTGATAGATATCAAAGAAGGATAAAGTAAAAAAATGTCATGAAGATCATTGGACAAAATAAACTTGATTCCTTGTAATAGTTTTGAGACATGATGATGTGATATGTGAGTCGTGTTGATGAGTAATTGTGCTTTAGTAAGAATACTAGTGTTAAAGTTCGTGATTCCCTGTGCAAGCACGAAAGTCAGTAATTATGCAATAAAGTTATATCCTACTTGTGGTGCATTATTCGGTGTTATTTATGCTCAATGTTCGCTTACGAGATTATTTGTTTCATGGTTGGTCGCTTCCCAGTCTTTTGCTAGCCTTCATTTTGCACTAAGTATGAGCTCTACTTGTGCATCCAAAATCCTTTATCCCGGTTTTGCCATATGAGTCCACCATACCTACCTATATGTGGTATTTCCTTGCCATTCTAAGCAAATTTGTGCGTGCCATCTCAAATTTTCAAAATAAATTTCCCTTTTGTGTGCCCGTACCGCTCGCGCGGCAGTGAGGGGTGGCCAATATTTTCCATGCTGGACGTGTTATTCTCACGATGAGTGTTTATTCACTTGTCATTGCATGAGAGTACGTCAAAGGTATTAGGGATGCCAGTCCTGAAATAAAAAAAAATACTTTAGGTTGTGAAATAATAAATTCCTTGGAAAGTGTTGGTATGGAATGCAACCGTGGATTCGGCTAGCCATGGCTTGTGAAAGTTTGGTGGAAAAGGAATAAACTTTATTTTTATGTTTGGGAACCGCCTATGATATATCTAGCATGAAAAGTGTTGGGAACCTCAAGTCGTTCTCGTTGGTGGGAAAAGTATACCTCCCAAAAAAAATTATCTTTTAGTTTAAGCTTTGAGCTGTGGCACCTCTACAAATCCCTACTTCCCTCTGCAAAGGGCCTTTATTTTACTTATACAATTTTTATTTCTGAATTTGAGTCTCCATCTTCTCTTACAAGCACCAACTAGGAAACGCTATGATCGTACTTGAGCATTGGATGTAACTAATATGCGAGAGTGTTTCATGAATGGATCAATGATTGAGCATAATGAGCTAGGGATAACTTATTTTAGCATTGATATTTTGAAAGACATGCTTGCTTGTTGATATGCTTGAGTATCTAAATTATTATGCCAAAACTAGACTATTGCTTTGAACCATATAAAAGTCCACATGTCCATGCTATAAAGAAAATAATATGATATGACTTCATAAACAGCACTACACATCAAAAAATCTGTTTTTATCACTTACCTACTCGAGGACGAGTAGGAGTTAAGCTTGGGGATGCTGATATGTCTCCAATGTGTCTATAATTTTTGATTGTTCCATGCTGTTATATTGTCATTCTTGGATGTTTTACAATCATTTTATAGTCATTAAATATCATTTTTTGGTACTAACCTATTGACATAGTGTCAAGTGCCAGTTGTTGTTTTCTGCATGTTTTTTACATCGCAGGAAATCAATATCAAACGGATCCCAAACACCGCGAAACTATTTTTGCGATTTTTCTGGGCCAGAAGGAAGACATTGGGCCTTGGTGGCACCGGGGGGGGGGGGTCCGAGGAGGGGACAACCCACCAGGGCGCGCTAGGAGGCCCAGGCGCGCCCTGGTGAGTTGTGCCCACCTCGGGTGCCCCCCATACCGCCTCTTTGCTCTATAAATACCCCAATATTCGCAAAACCCTAGGGGAGTCGATGAAATATTCATCCAGCCACCGCAGAGTCCAGAAACACCAGATCTAATCTAGACACCATCACAGAGGGGTTCGCCACTTCCATTGGCGCCTCTCCGATGATGCGTGAGTAGTTATTTGTAGACCTTTGGGTCCATACTTAGTAGCTAGATGGCTTCCTCTCTCTCTCTCTCTCTCTCTCTCTCTCTCTCTCTCTCTCTCTCTCTCTCTTTTGATTATCAATAAAATGGTCTCTTGGAGATCCATATGATGTAACTCTTTTTCCAGTGTGTTTGTTGGGATCAGATGAACTTTGAGTTTATGATTAGATCTATCTTTTTATATCCATGAAAACTATTTGAGTTCTTTGATCTCTTATATGCATGATTGCTTATAGCCTCACATTTCTTCTCCGATATTGGGTTTTGTTTGGCCAACTTGATCTATTTATCTTGCAAGGGGAAGAGGTGCCCGGTAGTGGGTTCAATCTTACGGTGCCTAATCCCAGTGACAGAAGGGGAACCGACACGTATGTATCATTGCCACTAAGGATAAAACAACAAGATTCATATCTAACGCCATAGATATACAAATCTTGTCTACATCATGTCACCGTTCTTAATGCATTGCTCCATTTTTCCATGAACTTAATACACTAGATGCATGATGGATAGCGGTCGATGTGTGGAGTAATAGTAGTAGATGCAGGCAGGAGTCGGTCTACTAATCTTGGACGTGATGCCTATGTAATGATCATTGCTTAGATATCGTCATGATTATTTGAAGTTCAATCAATTTCCGAACAGTAATTTGTTCACCCACCGTTGCTATTTTTCTCGAGAGAAGCCACTAGTGAAAACTACGGCCCACGGGTCTTCTTTCTCATATATTTGCCTTTGAGATCTATTTGCCTTTGCTTTTTATTTTCAGATCTACTAAACCAAAAACCCAAAAATACTTTGCCGCAATTTATCTTTTTTATCAACCAATCTACCAATATTTATCTCTCTCTCACGTTCGTTACCCAAAAGGGATTGACAACCCCTTTTACATGTCGGGTTGTGAGGTGTTGTTATTTGTGTGCAGGTGTTGTTTATGTTGTGTTGCTTGGTTCTCCTACTAGTTCGATAACCTTGGTTTCTCATCTGAGGGAAATACCTACCGCCGCTGTGTTGCATCATCCCTTCCTCTTTGGGGAAAACCGACGTAGCTTTAAGCGACATCACACAGTCAAACAATTAAAGAGTTAACTCCGTCTGAACAAAAGCTAAATCCTTTTGTGCCAATGTACAGAAACTGAAGCAGCCAGAAAATTGATGTGAAGTGAACCAACTAGGGTGAAGATTCTAGAGCAAGTATGACCTATTTCATATACCTCAATAAGAATGGATGGTACAATGGCCAGACTGATATTATACAAAACAAAAAAGAATAGTCTTGGTAGCAATGTTCCAATATCTGGAGATGTTCCTGATTCAACGGAGTCATTCAGACAAGTGCCGCAACAAGAAGACGTCCATAACAAGTCGAATTGCAAGTATAGATTATCAAATGGAATGATGGACAAAGAAGAGAATCTCACAATATGCGAACCAGCATGATGGACGATTTTGCTAAGAAGAGAATCTCAACGAGGTTCGCATAATAGAACGGGGAGGGAAGCGACCTGCCTGACAGAGATGAGAACGAGGTGAGGGGGAGGGGCATGGGCGATGGGTACGTAGTTCTATTCTTGTAGAGGAGCACAAAGGGGTGATCACCACCGGCTGACTTGCTGGTGTCGTGGTAGATGTTGATCAAGTATCTCTACAGCCAACATCATACCACCGCTGGCATCCTACCATCGCTGGCATCTTGTAGATCACTTGATCTTGCAAAAGGAAACTGTGTTGTGCTGCCGCCAAATACGACATGCCACATACCTAGCCTCAAGCGGTCCACCACTTCCATCCACTTTGCCTTATTAGCTGGTCTGCTCAAAGGGGAAGAGAAAAATGGAATACAGGGCAGCAACCCGGCGCATCATCGGAACCAACTAATTTTTTGGGATAGAGAAGGAGACGATGTGTGGGGCTCGAGGCAGGCTCATCTTTCTCTTTCTTCCTTCTGGACGAAGGAAAGGAGCAGTGGTATGAGCGAGATGAGAAAGCGCCCTTGTCTCGCATGCGTTGGCTGCCTTTGTAAAGTTACCAACTGAGCGGCAACAACAGTAAATCTTCGACCTGGCACTACTAGGAAAAAGCCTAGTTGTAGCGCGGGTTAAACAACTAGTAGTAGCGCGGGTGCCCGCGTTACTACTACGACGCTATAACTAACTGTTAGTAGTAGCAGGGTGCATCCCGCGCTACTAGTACATGTGTTAGTAGTAGCGTGGCTTCCACGCGCGCATCTACTAACTATCTGTAGCGCGTGTTTTTGACCCACTCTACTACTATTAATTCAAAAAATAAAAATAAACCTCGACCCCGTGCAGGTTAATGGTTGGATCTAGCGATGACAGGGGTCGCTGGAGGTGTGGACGGGTAGCGGCAGACCAGATCCGGCGATGGTTGTTGGAGAGGGACCGGATCCCGTGTAGAGCAAGACGACGGTGTGAGGATCCTCTTCGTGACCAAGGCGGAAAGCTCCTGGTTGGCCATATCGACGAACTACGCTGGCATGTGCATGGGAGGTGAGTAAAACCGAAGGGAGAGGGAGAGGGAAAAAGATAAACAAAGAAGAAAGGAACGAGATGGAGGGCGCAACGGGGCTGCTCACCGATGGTGAGGTGCTCCATCGTGGTGGCATGGAGGCAAGGGGGAAGATGGGCGAGCTCTTGGACACCAGCGACGCGAGGAGGCAGACTCGTTGTGCGCCATGGAGGAGGAAATGTGCTTGGGCAGGAGCACCATGGGAGAGCCTATGGAGAGAAGGGGGAGAGTGAGGGAGATAGGAGGGATTCGGCTGGGCATATGGGGACTTCACCTACCTCGTACTTAGTAGTAGCGAGGGGCATAAACCCGCGCTACTACTATCAACTTAGTAGTAGCGCGGGTTTTTACCCCTCGCTACTACTATGGCATGTCCCGGGGGGCACGGTAGAGACCGCTTACTAGTAGCAAGGGGTAAAAACCAACGCTACTACTATCAAAATAGTAGCAGCGTGGGGTAAAAACCCGCGCTACTAGTAAGTAGCAGTAGCGAGGGGTATAAACATGCACTACTAGTAAGCGTCTGCCTATAAGCTTTTCCCTAGTAGTGTGGCATAAGCGAGCGGCCGCTCCTTCCGCACAACTTTTCCAGTTCTTTGACATTCATCACAAGAGAGGACAAACTTACGTGCATCTTGAAGAGAGTAGGCCAATAAAAACCAGACTATAATACCATATGTGCAGTTATATCTCCAGCATGGTGTCCTCTGTATGCTTCAGAATGACACGTTCGAATGATTTTTTTCTGTTCATGCTCAGGTACACAACGTCTAATAACACCATCTACTCCTTTATATAGGTGTGGGTCATCCCAAAATAATGTCCTAAAATAAATAAGAATTTTTTCTTTTGTTGGTATGTTAAACTAGGTGGTATATATTTAGCAACAATGTAATTAGTGTAGTATGCATGCCAATCATTATTATGAGAAGAAACTCTTACAACAGCTAATTGTTTATCAGGAAAACTATCATCAATGGGCAGTGGATCATCAAGAAACTTCTCCATCCTAGACACATTATCTGCTGCGGGATTTTCAGCTCCTTTTCTATCAAGAATATGCAAATCAAACTCTTGCAATAAAAGAACCCACCTAATTAGTCTAGGTTTAGCATCTTTCTTTTCCATAAGATATTTAACAGCAGCAAGATCGGTGTGCATAGTAACTTTTCAATCAACAATGTAAGGTCTATAACTTATCACATGCAAACACAACTGCTAAAAATTCTTTCTCTGTAGTAGCATAATTTGTTTGAGCACTAACCAAGGTCTAGCATAATGAATAAAATTTAATTTCTTGTTAAATCCTTCACTTAGAACATCACCAATGTCATAATCATTAGCATCACACATAATTTCAAAGGGAAGGTTCCAATCAAGTGGTTGAACAATAGGTGCGGAAATTAGGGCTTTCATAAGTATTTCAAAGTCTTCTATGCAATCATCATAAAAAAAATGGGACATCCTTTTGAAGGAGATTGGTTAGCGGCCTACAAACCTTGAGAAATATGTAGTGAACCTTCTACAGAAACCGGCATGACCAAGGAAACCTCTTATACCTTTAATATCTTTAGGACATGACATCTTCTAAAGTGCATCAACTTTAGCTTTATCTACCTGAATACCTCGTTTAGAAATTTTATGCCCAAGGACTATACCTTCATTCAGCATAGAGTGTCACTTCTACCAATTCAAGACAATATTAGTTTCTTCACAGCAAAACTCGACCAAGATTTCTTTAGCAATCATCAAAAGAAGTCCCGTAAATGGAAAAATCATCCATGAATACCTCAAGAATCTTTTCACAAAAGTTAGAGAATATATCAGTCGTACATCTTTGAAAGGTAGCAGGTGCATTACATAAACCAAAAGTCATACCTCTATAAGCATAGGTTCCAAAAGGACAAGTAAGAGTAGTTTTCTCTTGATCTTCTTTAGACACAGGTATTTGAGAAAAAAACAGAATATCCATCAAGGTAACAAAAGTGTGTATGATTAGATAATCTTGCTAACATTTTATCAATAAAAGCCAAGGGGTAATGATATTTCTAGTAGCTTTATTTAATTTCCTAAAATTAATAACCATCCTATAACCGGTTACAATGCTTTGTGGGATAAGTTCATTTTATCATTAGGAAAAACTGTGATACCTACTTTCTTAGGAACACAATGAACATGACTCACCCATCTACTATCAGTAATAGGATAAATTGTACCTGCCTCCAGAAGCTTTAATATTTCAGTTCAAACCTTCATTTTAGGATCTAGACGATGTTGATGATCAACCACGGATTTAATATCAGGCTCCATATTACTCTTGTGCTAGCATAAAATGAGAGTAATGCCCTTAAGATCATCAAGAGTATAACCAATAGCAGCACGGTGCTTCCTCAGAGATTTAAATAATCTCTTTTATTCATGCTCTGAAAGGTTAGCGCTAATAATAACATGATATATCTTCTCTTCATCAAGATAAGCATATTTTAGTGTATCAGGTAGTTTCTTCAATTCATACACATGATCACTCTTACGTGGGATAGGATCTCCAAAAGTGTCAACAGGAAAATTTTGTTTAAGGGTAGGTGCTTATTTAAACAATATCTCATCTATTTCATTTCTTTCATTCATATGCATATCATTCTCATGGTCTAACATATATTGTTCTAATGGGTCGGTAGGAGGTACGACAATAGAAGCAAGACCAATACTTTCATCTTTACTAATTGATTCTTTATCATGTGGTTGTGAACGAAACTTAGAGAAATTAAACTCATGAGATACATCACCAAACTTAACTCTAACCCTTCATTCAACAAAATCAATTTCAGCATTAACAATATTCAAGAAAGGGCTACCGAATATAATGGGACAAAAATTATCTTGTTGTGAACTGAGTACTAAGAAATCAGTAGGGTATTTGATCTTACCACACAAGACTTCAACATCTCAAACAATGCCAGTGGTGAAATAGTATCTCTATTTGCAAAGCTTAATAGTAACATCAATGTCCTCAATCTCAACAGGTGCAATATCATTCATAATTTCTTGATATAAAGTAAATGGAATAGCACTCACACTGGCACCCATGTCACATAGTCCATGATAGAAATGATCTCCAACTTTAACAGAAACAACAGGCATGCCAACTACTAGCTTATTCTTATCCAACATATCTTGCTCATTTCTAGCAGGTTCAGCAATTCTAGCAGCCTCATCACATAAGTAAATAGCATGCCCATCAATTTTATCAACCAAGATATCTTTAACCATTTCAATATTAGGTTTCAATCTATTTTTTCACAGGGTATAGGTGTTCTAATATTACTTTTATTAACCACAGTTGTAGATTCAGCATGTTCCTTAATCCTAACGGGGAAAGGTGGTTTCTCAATATAAGCAGTAAGCACAACTGGATCAACATTATAGATAATTGTTTCATCTTTATCTATAATAGGTTATTCACAATTTTCTACAATAGGAGGATGAAACTTAAACCACTTATCCTTCAGGAGATCAATGTAAGTAGCAAATGTTTCACAAAAGGAAGCTACTATCTCAGAGTCAAGGCCATATTTAGTTCTAAACTTATGAAAAGCATAAGTTTCCATGAAAGATTAACACAATTGAACTCAAGTTTTATATCTGACTCTTTACCTTTGTCAAATTCCCAATCTTCAGAGTTGCGTTTAATTCTTTCAAGAAGGCCTAATGTGGAGCATCCTTCATCATCCACATGGACACTACTTCCACTCATCAAGCACCACATGGACCTATGATAAGAGCTCGCGCAAAGGCCATTGAAACCAAGGTGAACTCTTTCCTCTATGATATTGATATGAATATGGATCTAACTCGAATGCTACCTCGCCATAATGTGCTATGTGTCATGCTAACCCACAAGTATAGGTGATCGCAATAGTTTTCGAGGGTAGAGTATTCAACCCAAATTTATTGATTCGACACAAGGGGAGCCAAAGAATATTCACGAGTATTAGCAGTTGAGTTGTCAATTTAACCACACCTTAAAGACTTAATATCTGCAGCAAAGTGTTTAGTAGCAAAATAGTATGATAGTAACAGTAATAGTGGCAATCGTAACAGTAGCAGTAACGAAAGTAACTTAGGAAAGATCAATATGTGATGAACTCGTGATCAATATGTGATGATATGTGTCGGATGGTATTCATCATGTATAAGCTATAACCTATAGCAACGAGGAATTAGCTCTTCATCAATGTAATGTACGCATTTATTCCATATATAGTCATACGTGCTTATGAAAAAGAACTTGCATGACATCTTTTGTCCCACCCTCCCGTGGCAGCGGGGTCCTAATGGAAACTAAGGCATATTAAGGCCTCCTTTTAATAGAGAACCGAAACAAAGCATTAGCACTTAGTGAATACATGAACTCCTCAAACTACGTCAATCACCAGAAATAATCCCAATTATTGTCACCTTGGGGCATGCGGACCATAACACGTAATAGGTGCATATAACTTGCAAGATCTGAAATCATGGCACTCAGGCCCTAGTGACAAGCATTAAGCATAGCAAAGGCGTAGCAACATCAATCTCACAACATATTGGATACTAGGCATCAAGCCCTAACAAAACTAACTCGATTACATGATAAATCTCATCCAACCCATCACTGTCCAGCAAGCCTACGATGGAATTCCTCACTCCGAGCAGTGAGCATCATGAAATTGGTGATGGAGGAAAGCTGATGATGACAACATCGACAAATTCCACATTCTGGAGCCCCGAACGGACTCCAGATCATTCCTCCCGATGAAGAACAAGAGGTGGCGGCCGATTTGTATCGTAAAATGTGATGAATCCTTCTCTTTGATTTTTCTCTCTCCGTGAATAAGAATATATGGAGTTGGAGTTATGGTTGCCGTAGGTCCAGGGCGCCCACAAGCCTGGGAGGCGCGCCCTGGGGGTGGCGCACCCCCAAGGCTTGTGGCCTCTGGGTGGCCCCCCTCTAGTATCTTTTTCCGCCAGTATTTTATATATATTCCACAAAAATTCTCAATAAATTTTCAGGTCAATCCGAGAACTTTTATTACCGCACAAAAATAACACCATGGCAATTCAGCTGAAAACAGCGTCAGTCTGAGTTAGTTCCATTCAAATCATGCAAATTAGAGTCTGATACGTCTCCAACGTATCTATAATTTTTTATTGTTCCATGCTATTATTTATGAAGTCTTGGATGTTTAATGGGCTTTATCATTCACTTTTATATCATTTTTGGGACTAACCTACTAACCCAAAGGCCCAGTCCAGATTGCTATTTTTTGCCTATTTCAGGGTTTTGCAGGAAAGGAATATCAAACGGAGTCCAAATGGAATGAAACCTTCGCGAGAGATATTTTTGGAGGAAATCATGCTCGGGAGCCTTCGGGGCCAAGTCAGGGGGCGTGGGACCAGCCCTCGAGGGTGGGGGGCGCGCCCCCTTCCTAGGGCACGCCCCCTGCCTCGAGGCTAGCCCACACGGCCCCCGGTGCCCTCCTTCTTCCTATATATACCTACGTACCCCATAAACTCCATACATAGAGAGAAAACCCTAATTCCACCTCCGTAGCTGCTGTTCCCGTGGAGATCCCATCTTTGAGCCTATTCCGGGAGGGGGATCCATCACGGAGGCCTTCATCATCATCATCATCGCCCTCACCATGAGTTGGGAGTAGTTTACCATAGACCTTCGGGTCCATAGCTAGTATCTAGATGGCTTCTTCTCTCTCTCCGGATCTCAATACAAAGTTCTCCTCGGTCTTCGAGGAGATCTATTCGATGTAATCTCTTTTTGCGGTGTGTTTGTCGAGATCCGATGAATTGTGAGTTTATAATCAAGGTTATCTATGAAAGATATTTGGTTCTTCTATGAACTTTTTATGTGTGCTCATAATATCCTTGTAAGTCTCTTCGAATTATTGGTTTGGTTTGGCCTACTAGATCTATAGTTCTTGCAATGGGAGTAGTGCTTGGCTTTGGGTTCAATCTTGCGGTGTCGTTTCCCAGTGGCAGTAGGGGCAGCAAGGCTCCGGCCAGCTACCTCCGCCTCGGGCTCCAGCTCCATTCACTCTGGTGAGGGCTCCTCCGCCGCCGTGATCTTGAACGCAGTACCCTGGCATCCACCTAGTCCTAACCCCCAGCCCAATTTCTCTCCAGAAACCTTCCCCGACGAGGTCCACGAACACCCGAGCCGCCGTCCGCCGGAGATAAGCTCGCCCTCGACGTGGGACTCGCCGGCACCCAACTCCACCACCGTTCGACGCGGAAGACCACCGTGGAGCCATAGGTACCACTCCCCTCCCCTATCTCGCCGTGGATCGACGCCGGCGATCACCGCAGCACCGGCGCCGGCGCGGCTCTGTTTCTTTTTCAAACCTGACAGGTGGGGTCCCTCTGTCAGTCTCTCACATCTCCCCCTCGAACCGTTTTCTGTTGGCGTATTTACGCAAAGTGCGTTTTCCCTTTGCGGGTGACGTACTACGTACCGGTTCGCTTTGTCCTTTTCTGTTCTGGCCCCTAGATCTTTTCTGTTTCATTACAGATAGGTCCCTAGACAGAAACCTTAATATCTTTTAAACTAAAAGTGATTTTTAGTTGATTCTTTTTCTGTCCATCTTGGTTTTCTGTCTAGTTTTTTGTCATATTTATGTGGAAATATTTTGAGCAACTTTATTTGCACGCGCGATATTTATGTCAGTATATATTTTTGTTTGAATACATAGATACCGGAGGCCGTGACGGAGACGCGAATCACGCCGAGTTAGGCTCCGACTTTTCAGAACCAGGCAAGCATGTTTGAACTCTTGATATGATGAGTGTGTTGCATGTTTGCTCGAGTAGCTCGTTCATAAGCATGATTATATGAGCATATGTGTATGGCATATTTCATGCAAGTGATGCTTCGGGTGAGTCCCGAAGGAGAATGTTGAACCACCTCGATCATATGGTGATGTAATGGGGTGGAATACTAGTATTGTTGGAGCATGCCAGTAGTTGGTCAACTCAATATCAACGGAGATCATGTCGTGATTCCGTTCGTCTCCTTTTCAGTACTATCATAGGCCGTCCGTTGGGATTACGGTCTAGTCGGTTGTAAACCACTTTCCGAGTACACACCAAGTAGAGGGGCCGGGATGAGGGTTCCATGGCCCTGGATTAAAGCCCGTCATCCGGTCAGGGGGCATGGGTGTTTCCGGTTGGAACCGAGAGGGGGGCACCCCTTAGAGTGCGCTTATATAAATTTGATCCCATGCTATTCGAGGTTGTAGCCTCCCCGTCTTAAAGTTTTCCGTGAATGTCGTCGCGGGTGATTCCGGACGGCAGGATGTTAAATGGGTGTGTACTGGTTAGTTGGGTTTCTACTAAAACACCGTAGACGGGGTTAGCCCACGTGGCTAGTAGAACCCGTTGGCTATGAGTTATTAGTACAAGCTCTGCAGAGTTAAAATCCCTTCAGTAGCCATGTTTGTGGCCTAGGATCTATATTCATGTCAACCCGGTGACCGTCTCTAGTATATTCTTGTGAGTAGCCAAAACAGCGTTGTCATCAGGTTCATTTGGTAAATGAACTCACCACCATCCCTGTATTGATCTTTCTTTCCGAAGTATCTCATCATTATATCTTTTTATTTATAAGCCCTTTATGTGATGTCCCTCAGACGTCCGACTGTGGCATTCTTGTTATTTATTTACGTTATAAGCCCTTTATGTGATGTCGCTCAGACGTCCGACTGTGGCATTCTTGTTATTTATTTACGTTATAAGCCCTTTATGTGATGTCGCTTAGACGTCCGACTGTGGCATCCTTGTTATTTATTTTTGTTATAAGCCCTTTATGTGATGTCGCTCAGACGTCCGACTGTGGCATTCTTTTTATTTATAAGCCCTTTATGTCATGTCGCTTAGACGTCCGACTGTGGCATTCTTGTTATTTATTTTTGATATAAGCCCTGTATGTGATGTCGCTTAGACGTCCGATGGAGGCATTCTCGTTACTTACTTTGGTTATAAGCCGTTTATGTGGTGTCGCTCAAACGCCCGACTGTGGCCTGTTATCATTTATTATTTTCCTACGAGGCGTCACCCAGACCCTCGTTTGGTCCCGTTATTTTTATCTTTTGGATTTCGGGAGGATTACCGCCCGACTTCCAGTCTTTACTTTCAGTGCATCATATTTTGTTCCGGTTGCATTTTTGCTGGAATACTCATATGCATTCATGTTGGCATTTGTTATATCTTAAGTCCAAACTATCTTGCGAGTACATTCAAAGTACTCACCTGGCTTGTTGATTTGGCCAGATGTGGACGAAGGCGATCTCATGGATGAAGAGTTCGATAGCGAGTCCGACGCTTAGAGGAGTCCCAGTCAGTCTCTTGCGATCCTGGAGTTGATCACTGTTTTATAACCGCTTCCGCTTACCACCAAATAAATTCATCGGGTCTCACTCCGACACTCGATGAACTGTAAAATATCGGAGTCACACCACCCACTTCACTATGACATATTCCACCGCCTTTTATTACGAGTCAGTAGTATGCCACCCTGCCTTGTGCCATATCCGCCTCTATGTAATATATTGGCGCGCTTGTAATAAAATCCGTTGAGCCATCCCTAGCTCAACCTTGTATAATATTCAGTGTACTGGAAATTCTGAATCAAGGAATTGTCTGCTAGCTGGAATATTATTCCTCGACAGTTTAATAAAGCAACCGGTCTTCCGGTAATTATTTTACCGAAGGACCGATGGCGACAACCTAAGATATTAAGGTTTCTGTCTAGTTGACCTATCTGTAATGAAACAGAAAAGATCCAGGGGCCAGAACAGAAAAGGACAAAGCAAACCGGTACGTAGTACGTCACCCGCAGAGGGAAAACGCACTTTGCGTAAATACGCCAACAGAAAACGGTTCGAGGGGGAGATGTGAGAGACTGACAGAGGGACCCCACCTGTCAGGTTTGAAAAAGAAACAGAGCCGCGCCGGTGCCGGTGCTGCGGTGATCGCCGGCGTCGATCCACGGCGAGACAGGGGAGGGGAGTGGTACCTATGGCTCCACGGTGGTCTTCCGCGTCGAACGGTGGTGGAGTTGGGTGTCGGCGAGTCCCACGTCGACGGCGAGCTTATCTCCGACGGACGGCGGCTTGGGTGTTCGTGGACCTCGTCGGGGAAGGTTTCTGGAGAGAAATTGGGCTGGGGGTTAGGACTAGGTGGATGCCAGGGTACTACGTTCAAGTTCACGGCGGCGGAGGAGCCCTCACCGGAGTGAACGGAGCTGGAGCCCGAGGGGGAGGTAGCTGGCCGGAGCCGGGGAAGAAAAGCCTCTCGGGGCTCTTCCAGAGGTTGGGCGTGGTCTAGGGACGTAGTGGAGGCGTGCGTGCTCGAGCACGAGCTCGGGGGTGCCTTTTATAGGTGGCTCGAGGTGGCTGCCGCGAATGGATAAGTCCGGCGAGCCAATTACGGTGCTGTAGTGGTCGGACGGCGGTGTTAGGAGCTTGAGCATCTTCCAGGAGCTGTTGTGGTTCCATTCCCGCGCCTAACCTAGCAGGAGAGGTAGAGTTACGACCTGTCACCGACGGAACGGCCGTGCGGCACGTCGGCGGCAGAAACGACGCTCTGCGCGTGCCAGGCCACGGCAACGGCGTGCTAGGCGTGCGCTGGCTGTGGAGAAGGACACGCGGGGCACTGGGGTGGTCTGGGCGGCGCGAAACAGCGTGGAGCTACGGCGTTGCGTCTGTCAGCCGCCACGGGCGGCGCTGTGGCCGTGGCCGTCGCCGGCGCGGTCGGGCCAGGGCGCCACCGACGCCCAGAAGCTGCCAAGCGACCGTGCGCCGCGTGGATAAGAAGAAGCTGAAGTGCAGCATCGAGCCAAGGGAGATACAGACGGAGTTTTGTCGCCACGCCCGACGACTGTTGAAACTGACGAAGTGTTAAACTGTCGACAGTTTCAGTTAACAGCTAACAGTTCAGTGAAGGCTAGGTGTTTGATGAAATGATTCTGGTATTTGTGCAATGTCTCTGGAGCTGATTTTTGGTGGAGTGGCCTCTTGATGTACCTAGAGGCTGCATGATTTTTCACAGAATTTTTGGATGAAGATAAATATGAATTTCACCAAATTTTGCAAATCTGGTCCAAACTTGCAGCAGGTGAAATTTGAAAAAATTGAACTGTGGACCAGTGAAACAAGATGGCTCTAGGTTGTGGGTATTAAGGACTATCTAGGAGAGTTGGTTTGGAGTCAAATAGGTAGATGAAAAAGGTGGTTCCTTTGTAAATCACCAAGGTCCACTATAAAAGACAGAATTTGTTTTGAAGTGAAATAAATAGGAGAAAAATCCCAATAAGGTTCAAACTTGCTGGAATTGATGAAATGCTTGTCCCATGGTGTGAAGAGAGTCTTGGAGAGGATTGTTCCTGTTGGGATCATGGCAGGAGGAAGTTTGGAGGGGAGATAGGTCAAGGCTAAACTTGAGAATTTTAAAACAAGAAGTGGTGAACTCAAACAACTCCATTTGAATCTCAACTTGTGCTTGAGCCAAACACAAGAGGAGAACTTCAAGGCTAAAAAACAAGCTTGAGAAGACACAAAAACTTTGGCAAAAAGGGATTTTAGAAGGGCAAAAGAAAAGATCAAGCAATCCCCTTTCAAAAAGGCCAAAAGTTTGCAAGAAAAACCAACTCAAAAATTTGGGGTGTTACAACTTTTTCCGCTTTTACTTTCTGTTCTTATAAACAAAAATACCAAAAATATAAACTATCATCTCTATCAGATCTCACTTTCGTAAGTGAATGTAAAGGGATTGACAACCCCTTATCGCATTGGCTGCGAAGTTCTTATTTGTTTGTGCAGGTGCGAGGGACTCGCGCGTGGTCTCCTACTGGATTAATACCTTGGTTCTCAAAAATTGAGGGTAATACTTATGCTACTGTGCTGCATCTCCCTTTCATCTTCGAGGGAATAGAACGCAAGCTCAAGAAGTAGCAGTGAGCTGGCCCTTGGGGGCTACCAATTGCTCATGTCAACAATTCAAGGTACACAAGTATTAATCCATTATATTGAAGGGTAAGCTGCTCAGTTGGTGAAGCACAAAGCTCTTAACCTTGTGGATGTGGGTTCAAAGCCCCATGGTGGAGTTACATCATATGATGTTATTTTCAATGAAGCATGATCATATTTATAAAGTCCCTACTCATTATTGCCTAATGACCCGGCCCTTGGGGGCTACACTGGTTGAAGTTTTTTGAGCATCAGGCAATTACAAGTCCCAGGTTGCTGCAAGCATGACAACCCGGCACTTGGGGCTACATAATATGGAGTATTCAATTTTTACTGGTGACTAGGATGAACAATCTGGGTTTCTTCAAGGTTGCAACATTTATATTGAAACAAGTCTTAAGCTATCATTGTGTTCTCCTCTTAAGACTTGGGGGCTACAGGTAATATGCATATAAAGGAGGAACATCTTCAAATTCTCAGTTTTGGGCAAATCAAGAAGATTAATTGTGTGACCCGGCGTCGGCAACAATAACCCGGCGTCTACAAAGAGTCTTGACCCGGGATCATCAATTTTTATAACCCGGCAATTTTGGCAATCATAAACCGGCAAGTTCTACATTTTTGAACCGGCTGAATTTCAGTTGAATATTTGAAGATCAATATTTTGTTAAATCAGAGCGTTGAAGGCCGATTCAAATGGATTCTTGATTTACAATATTTCTTATGCAAGCAAGTTGATTATGAAGCTGGTCTGTTGACCCGGATTTTCTAGAAGAAGGAAAGGACAAGGACTTAAGGATGGTCAGGTGCCGGCTGATACGTCCAAAACGTATCTATAATTTCTGCTAGCTCCATGCTTCTTTTGTGTGATATTGCTATGATATTGATGCACTTCCATACACTTTTGATCATATTTGGACTAACCTATTAATTCAGTGCACCACAGTGCCAGTTCCTATTTTCTGCTGTTTTTCTATTTCAGGTTTCCCCCATATTAAAAGTGCTCCAAAAATTCCAGGAAAAATACAGGAAAAATCAGCGTACAGGAAGCTTCGCGAAGAATCAAAGATGGGCCAGAGGGGAGCCAGGGGAGGCCCAGGCGGCCACCTAGCGCGGCCCCACCCCTGGCCGCGCCAGGGGGGCGCCTGGGGCCCCTGCTCCGCCTCTGGCTGCCCCCCTTCACCTATATATCACTCTCGTCCTGAAACCCTCGAGGACAGAACCCTTTTTCGCGATCTCGCCTCTGTTCCGCCGCCGCAGCGCTTCCAAGATCGGGAGCATCAGGAGAACTCTTCCGGGCACCCTGCCGGAGGGGAGAACCACCACCGGGAGCTTCTCCACCACCATGGATGCTTCCCGGATGAGTCGTGAGTAGTCCACCTTGGACCATGGGTCCATGATCAGTAGCTATGTGATGTTCTCCTCCCCTCTTTGCTCTTCATGGTTTAGACCTCGTGAGCTGCCCTACATGATCGAGGCACATATGTAATCTTTCTGATGTTGCTTTGCTGAGTTTGCTGGGATCTGATGGATTATGAGACTATGTTCAGATTGTGTTTGAGTAATATATTTGATTCACCTCTTTTATATCTTTGTTCTTGAGTAATTCTTGCATGTTCTCCGTTGCTGTTTATTGCTTTGGCCAAGTAGTAGGTAGTAACTCCAAGAGGGAGCGTTATGCTTGATTGTGGGTTCATGCCCCCTAATGACTAGCTTGAGTGACAGAAACATGAGTCTAGGGGATGTGATGTTGCCACAAGGGAGAAAACAACGGTGCTTGTACTTGCGGGGTGCAAGGATTGTTTACTTTACGCAAAGTTCTTTTAATGCAGTTGTCTGTTGCTTTGAGTTTACACTTTGGGTGGGATTCGCAACTTAATACCAGCGAGATGTTCTGGATAGATATCTCAAGGTGGATGATTAGTAGTAGATGCAGATGGATTTCGGTCTACTTGCCTTGGCGTACCGCCCATGCTTTTGAGCCTCTACCTTTCTTTGCAGCATAGTTAGCATTGGTTTGCGCACATAATCCTGTCAATTGCCCAGCTGTAATTTGTTTACCTCGCTTTGCTGTTTTATCGTCTTTTGGGAGAGAGACATCACTAGTGAACATCATGGGACCCCGGTCCATATTACCACCGCTGATCACACCTTCTATTTACTTCCTGTTTTTATTTCCTAGTTGCAGTCATAGCTATCATTATTATCTCTTGTGTTTGATCCTTTGTAAACAACAAGGCCGGAGGGATTGACAACCTCTCTGTACTCGTTGGGAGCAAAGTTATCTGTATCTGTGTGCAGGTCCCGTCAACCGCTAAGTTTCTGGCGCCGTTGACACCTACTTGTCGACCCTCGGAGTCTCACGGGATTCGATCCTTGGTATCTATGCCAAGGGAAATTTGCCGCTACGCTACATCTCAACCTTCCACTTGGGGTAACCAACGAGGGGAGAGATGCCATAAAGCAAGTTTCTGGCGCCGTTGCCGGGGACTCCACTCTTCAAGATAGGGGAGTTGCACGCTATCTTTTATCTTTGCTTTTTAGTCTTGTTAGTTTACCTTGCAGTTTTTGCTTTAGTGTCCCTTACCAAAAATCACAAAAATAGTTATCTTGCTTGCTGCTGCTATGGGTTCCACCGAGAACACCAAGTTGTGTGACTTCACTAGTCATAACAACAGTGACTTTATCTGCACGCCTATTGCTACACCTGCCACTTCAGCACCTTCTTTTGAGATTAAACCTGCTTTACTGAACCTAGTTATGAAAGATCAATTCTCCGGTGCTGGAGATGATGCTGCTTTGCACTTAAATAATTTTGTTGAGCTCTGTGATATGCAAAAGTACAAAGAAGTAGATGGTGATATTGTTAAGCTTAAGCTTTTTCCTTTCTCCTTGAGAGGAGGAGCTAAAATTTGGTTTCAATCCTTGCCTAGGAATAGTATAGATTCTTGGGACAAGTGCAAGGATGCCTTTATTGGGAAGTACTATCCCCCTGCTAAAATTATCCAATTAAGGAGTAACATAATGAATTTTAAACAATTGGATAATGAACACGTTGCCCAAGCTTGGGAACACATGAAATCTCTTGTCAAGAACTGCCCTACTCATGGTTTGACTACTTGGATGGTTATCCAAACTTTTTATGCAGGCTTGAACTTTACCTCGCAGAACTTGTTAGATTCGGCCGCGGGAGGAACCTTTATGTCAACTACACTTGGTGCTGCCACGAAACTTCTCGACGAGATGTTGACCAATTATTCCCAATGGCACACCGAACGCGCTCTAACAGGTAGGAAGGTAAACTATGTCGAGGAGATTTCCTCCCTAAATGAAAAGGTTGACTTGATCATGTCTCTACTTTCCAAGCAATCTTCTATTGATCCTCATGATATTCCTTTAAATTCTTTGATTGCTCAAGATCAAGTAGATGTGAACTTTATCTCTAGAAACAACTTCAATAACAATGCTTATAGGAGTAATTTTGGTAGCAACCCTAGATTGTTCCCCTCTAATTCCTATGGGAACAACAATACTTATCCTAGCACCAAGAACTCCACTTCTGAACTAGAGATTATACTTAAAGACTTCATCACTACCCAAAAGGCCTTCAATAAGAGTGTAGAAGAAGAACTAGACAAACTAGATAATCTCTCTTCGAAGGTAGACAATTTAGCCCATGAGGTAGAGTTGCTTAAAATTAGAACTTCTCCTCTTGAGGAGAGGAAGATCACTCCTATGAATGCTATTCAAGTGCAAATTAATGAAAACATTAGGATGATGGCTAAACTTAAAAAGAGATGGGCTAGAGAAAAGGAGGAAGAAGATAGAATTAAGAGCCTTCCTACCCACCACATTGTTGCTACTATTCAAGTTGTTGAGGATATCCAAACTCTTAGCACCCAATGGACTCCTAGTCCCATTGGACCTATTAATGGTGATGCTATGACCTCAACCGTAGAAGAAGAAACTCATATGACCATAGAAGCTACCAAACAAGTGAGCCTAAAGGACACCACTACCACTTTACTTGATAGTAGTGACCTTGATTTTGATAATTGCACCCTTTCTGAAGTTATTGGTTTTCTTCACAAGATGTCTAGAGATCCCCACACTAGCACACATAATCTTGCCTTCACGGAGCATATCACTAATGCTCTTATCAAAGCTAGGGAGGAGAAGCTTAGGGTAGAAGCCTCCATACCTAGAAAGCTAGAAGATAGTTGGGATCCTATGATTAAAATTAAGTTGAATAACTTCTCTTGCTATGCTTTATGTGATGTTGGAGCTAGTACCTCCGTTATGCCCAAAAGAATGTATGATATGTTTGAATTGAAACCTTTTAATCCTTGTTCTTTTGGTGTTCGTCTTGTTGATTCTTCCGTAAAGAAACCTTTGGGGAAGATCGACGATGCTCTTATCATTGTCAATGATAATTATGTTCCCGTTGATTTTACTATTATGGATATTGAATGTGAACCTTCATGTCCAATTATTTTGGGACGTCCTTTTCTTCGCACCGTTGGTGCTATCATTGACATGAAAGAGGGGAATATAAAATTCCAATTCCCTCTCAAGAAAGGGATGGAACACTTCCCTAGAAAGAAGATTAAGTTGCCTTTTGAGTCCGTTACACGGGCTAGCTATTCTCTTACTCTTGATAAAACTTGATCTTCTCTTTTTGCATCATGCCTAGCTTAAAGGCATAAAAGAAAGCGCTTTTGGGAGGCATCCCACAACGAATTTGGTTTTATTTTGCTTTTGTTGTGTCTTGATGTTTGTTACTACAGTAGCATCATCATTGTATCTTTTCTTTTCAGCTTTGTGCCAAGTTTAGCCGCCGATTGCAAGAAAGTTCAAAAGTTGTGACGTGCTGTCCAGAAAACATATTCTGTCCTTGGACAGAAAAATTCGAATAAAATCACCAGATCATCTTTTTTATCTGTGTCGGTGTACTAAGGTAGGGGTACCTCAGTACCCCAACTTGTGCACGGCCAGTAGCAGCTTCCCGCGGCAGGGCCTACCACGTGCTTGCCGAAGACCTCCCTGCTCCATATAAAACCATTCAAAAACAAAGTATACAAGACAGAAGATCAAGACCCCGGCAAGTGGAGCTTGCCGGGAAGGCCGTCCCAGGCTCAAGATTACTTCACTAACACAAGACCCTGGCGAGAGGAGCTCGCCAGGAAGACCAGAAGACACGCCTCGGCGCAGCATGCGCCCCGGCAGGGCCCGGGGAGCGACAAGCTTCAGAGCCCGGCAAGCTTCCGGGCCCGGCAAGGTCAAGACCCCGGCAAGGTGCTTGCCGGGGAGAGTTGCGCTGTGTGCCCGCGCTCCAGCTCATCGGTCCACGCGTCGCCCTGGGGCCACTCTAGGGACGCGTGGCGGATGGCTGTGCAGCCTGGGGGACACGGTGGCACTCCACGGTGATAAAGCTATCGCCGTGGCAAACGGAGACGCAAGGGCGGGCGCTTTTGGGGTCGACGGCGATGGGTATTAAATGCTCTTGTCCCCCACTGTCAAAGTAGGTGATGACCACTGTTCATGCACTGTTGCTCCACTATTCCCGCACTGTTACAACTACCACCACTATTACATTTTTACCCTTTCTCCTACGTTGACACCTGTCGGTGACCCCTTGAGCTATAAAAGGAGGCCCATGCACAACGTAGAAAGGGTTCGGAACCTAGATTGCTCATTCGCTCGGTGTAGCTAGTTCTTCAAGCTCCCGAGCTCCAACACTCAATACAAGCAAAGCAGGAGTAGGGTTTTACGCGTCCACCGCGGCCCGAACCTGGGTAAACTGCCCGCGTGCTCACCACGATCTGCTCTTTGTGCTCCCTCCGCTCCCTTACCGCAAGAACAAGGGGCTCCGGTCCCATAGGTGCTCGTGGTGGACAGTTTCCCCCGACATCTTTGGCGCGCCAGGTAGGGGGCGTCGAGGTTGTGCGAACCTGATCCGGCGTTCACGCGGGCGCATTCTTCATCAACCTCTCCAAATTCGTCAGCTTCATCAACAACTGCGCCATGGCCCCGAAGAAGAAGGTTTCGGAGGTCGCAGGCCCGTCTGCGTCTCATCCGCCGCCACCGGAACCAACGGTGGGCGGGGGAGACGCCGTCGGAAGGGTGGTCGCCGGCGAGGAAACTCGCGGCGCCACCAAATCCAAGGACAAGACGGACGACCGAGCCTCGGTCTCCGTGGACGCGCCACGTCCATCTTAGCAAACAACAACCCAGCAGCGCCATGCCACAGGAGGTGGCATCTGCTTGCTGGGCCAAGGGCAAACCGGAGGTTCGCGGGACGCTCCGGGCCATCGTCCTGGCACGAGCAAGGCGCGGTCGCCGGGGCGGGACCCTGCTCCTTCTAACCCAGTTAGGAGTCCGAGCATATCCCGCTCCTCGCACCGCTCGCCTCCGCTCCCCTCCTCTCCAGCAGAAGCGCTCGCAAGGGCGCAACTGCTCCTCGACTTCCCTCCAGCGGCAGACAAGGCCGAAGACTGGAGGGCAACCATTCAGAGCCTGATCGCCTTCGCCAACAACGACTCTCCACAGCAGCCGGTGGCCTCGCGGCCGCGGCAAGTCGAGAGGACGAAGGCCGACGGCGACAAGACCGCCGGGGGCGCAACCACCGTGCACTCCCCGCCGCGGAAGCAAAAGACGCCGCCCCGCCGGATCAACGTCGACGACGACTCCACGGCGTCGTCGGATCCGCGGGCTCGCCGGGACCAGCGCCAAGTCCTTGACGACCGGCGACAAGAAGACGCTCGAACGACGATCGAGCGCCGCCGAGAAGCTCGGCGACAATCAGATCAGCGAGCTGGGGCCGCTGCTGACACACCCGAGCCCGGTGAACCAGGCGACTTGCCGTACGCGGCAGGTTGCCCTGCGTTTACCCGTGAGCTGCGGCGCGTCCAGTGGCCCAGCATGAAGAACTTCAAGCCCGACGTACCGGAGAAGTACGACGGCAAGACGCACCCCTCGGAATTCCTCAGCATTTACACCATTGCGGTGCAGGCTGCCGGGGGGCGCGACGAGAAGATATTGGCGAATTACTTCCCGCTCGTGCTTAAGCCGAACGTCCGTTCTTGGCTTATGCACTTGCCGGAAGGCTCCATTTCTTCTTGGGCGGACCTTTGCCATCAGTTTGTTGGCGCCTTCACGGGCGGCCACAAACCCCACGGCCAGGAGAGCGATCTCCACATTCTGGCCCAGAAGGAAGGAGAACCCCTGCGCAAGTACATCCAACGCTTCAGTCGTGTGCAGCACAACATCCCCGACGTCCACCCTGCCGCGGTTATCAGCGCATTCCACCTGAACGTGCGTAACCGCCGCATGCGTGAAGAAATGGCCATGACCAAGATACGGGATGTCAGCGAGCTCTATGCTCTAGCTGATAAGTGCGCACGCGCCGAAGAGGGGAGGAGACTCCCCGGGGAGGAGACCGGCGCGGGGGGAAGCGACAGCGACGACGCCGCCCCGGCAAAGAAGAGCCGGTGGCGGAACAACAGAAGAAAGAACAAGAAGGAGGTGCTTGCCGTCGAGAAGTCCGGCAAGGAGGCTCCCGCCAAGCAAACACAGGCTGGCGGCTCCGGCAAGGAGCCTACCCCTGTAGCGGCAGCCGACAAGCAGGACGGCTCCGACAAGCAATACTGCAAGATCCACCGCACCAAGGGCCACGACCTCTCCAACTGCAAACGCGTCGAGTATCTCGTCGAGCAGCAGAAAGCTGAGTACGAGAGGCACGACAAGGAGAAGGCCCAAGGTGGCGGAGGAGAACCAAGCAAGAAGCGGCCATTCAATGGCCGGGGAGGACGCCGCGGCAAGGCCAAGCAGCGGCAAGGTGACCGACCTCCCCGGGGCCGCGACAAGGACGAAGAAGACGACGACGATGACATGGAGGATGAAGATAACAGCGAGCAGGAGTTCCAGAAGGCCACGGAGGTCATGTGCGTCGACGGTGGCGCCTCTCTGCATACTTCCCACCGCCAGCTCAAGCAGTGGGTGCGGGAAGTGAATGCAGCGGAGCCGCCCGTGGAGTCGCGCAGGCTCCTCAAATGGTCCAGCACGCCCATCATTTTTGATCTTGAGGATCACCCTGACCGCACCACTGCGGTCGGGTGCTTGCCGATGCTGGTCTCACCCACCATCCGCAACCTCAAGGTCACTAAAATGTTGGTTGACGGCGGGGCCGGGCTGAACTGATCTCCTCTACTGTGATCAAGAAACTCCAAATCCCAGATGGCGAGCTCGAATAGACCGGTTCTTTCCAAGGAATCAACCCGGGAAGGAGCAAGCCCAAGGGGAAGATAACTCTGCCGGTGACCTTTGGCGGGGAGCTCAACTTCAGAACTGAGCGCATCACATTCGACGTCGCCGATATCCCATTACCGTATAATGGGATACTCGGCCGTCCCGCCCTCGCCAAGTTCATGGCAGCTTCCCACTACGCCTACAACGTACTCAAGATGCCGGGGCCGATAAGCGTCATCACTGTCCATGGCGACAAGAAAGATGCGCTTGTCTGCGCCGACAAGATCTACCGGGACGCAGCAGCCGCAGCAGAGAAGGATACACTTGCCGCTGAAGCTCCCGGGGGGAAGAAGACCAAGACCAAGTCCGGCAAGTGCTCTGGGGCCCACTCCGGCAACCGCACCTCTTCGGAGTGCTGCGCTGCCGTCGAGGACGTTCCATCGAGCTCCACCGGCAAGTGTAAGAAGGGGATGGCCGCTCCACCGGCAACCAAGAAGGTGTCCGCCAAGGAGGACGGCACTGGTGGTACCTTCACCATCAGTGCCACACTTGACAGCAAATAGGAAAGCGCGCTCGTTGCCTTCCTGCGGGCGAATGTCGATGTGTTTGCCTGGCAACCATCTGACATCCCCGGTGTTCCCAGGAAGGTAATTGAGCACAAGCTTGTTGTTTGTCCTCATGCGCGACCCGTCAAGCAGAAGGTGAGGAAGCAAGCTGTGGAGCGCCAAGAATTCATTGCTGAAGAAATCAAGAAGCTAGAGGCAGCAGGCCTAGTTAGAGGTGTGATCCATCCGACGTGGTTAGCAAACCCAGTCGTCGTGCGCAAGGCCAATGGGAAGTGGAGACTGTGTATAGACTTCACCGATGTGAATAAAGCATGTCCCAAGGATCCATTCCCCTTGCCGCGCATTGACCAGATCGTTGACTCCACTGCCGGATGTGAGCTACTCTCTTTCCTTGATGCATATTCAGGCTACCACCAGATCTTTATGGCCAAAGAAGATGAAGAGAAGACTGCATTTATCACTCCATGTGGCACTTATTGCTTCATACGCATGCCATTTGGACTGAAGAATGCAGGATCAACATTTGCAAGGGTAGTGCACACTGCTTTCGAGCCACAGATCCACAGAAATGTAGAGGCTTACATGGATGATATCGTGGTGAAGAGTAAGAGCAAGGATACCCTGATCCAAGATTTGGAAGAGACATTTCAGAACCTGCGCAAGATACAGCTTAAGTTGAACCCCGAGAAGTGCGTCTTTGGAGTCCCCTCCGGCAAGCTTCTCGGGTTCTTTGTGTCACAGAGGGGGATTGAAGCCAACCCCGACAAGATTAAAGCCATCGAGCAGATCGAAGCCCCGAAGCGCGTCAAGGATGTCAGAAGGCTTGCAGGTTGTGTGGCTGCTCTCAGTAGGTTCATTTCAAAGTCTGCAGAGCGCGCCCTTCCTTTCTTCAAAATCTTGAAGAAGGCAGGCCCTATGAAATGGACTCCGGAAGCGGAGGCAGCGCTGCAGGACTTGAAACGGTACCTATCCTCCACTCCAATACTTGTCGCACCTAGACCACAGGAGAAGTTGCTGCTATACCTAGCGGCAACCAACCAGGTGGTTAGTGCTGCGTTAGTAGCGGAGAGGGAGGCCGACGAGGAGTCTGCACCACCGGCAAGCGGATCCAGCGACAAGCAGGGGGCCCCTCCGACAAGCTCTGGCCCCGACAAGGACAACTCTGCGCAGGAACAAGAAGAAGTGCGGAAGAAGATGGTGCAGCGCCCGGTGTATTTTGTGAGTTCCCTCTTGCAGGGGGCTAGATCAAGGTACTCCGGGGTGCAAAAGTTGCTTTTCGGCCTCCTCATGGCCTCGAGAAAGCTGCGCCATTACTTCCAGGCACATGAGATAACAGTGGTCACTCGCTTTCCGCTGAAGAGGATATTGCACAATCCAGAAGCAACAGGCAGGATCGTTGAGTGGGCACTGGAATTATCAAGCTTTGGACTCAAGTTTGAAAGTACCTCAACTATACAGAGCCGAGCTTTGGCAGAATTCATAGTTGAATGGACCCCGACGCCCGATGAGGAAGTTCCAGAAACAAGTGCACCCGTACAAGAAGCGACAAGTGAATGGGTAATGTACTTTGATGGTGCCTTCTCGCTGCAAGGCGCCGGTGCCGGCGTAGTACTCATCGCGCCCACCGGAGAGCACCTCAAGTATGTTATCCAGATGCACTTTCCCAGGGAGCAAGCGACGAACAACACTGCTGAGTATGAAGGTTTGCTCGCCGGCCTCAGGATTGCGGCCGAACTTGGGATCAGGAAGCTGATTGTGCGGGGAGATTCTCAGTTGGTGGTCCGACAAATTAACAAGAGTTACCAGAGCCCTTTGATGGAAGCTTATGTAGATGAAGTGAGGAAGCTTGAAGAGCACTTTGAAGGTCTGCAAATGGAGCACGTCCCGAGAGCTCAGAATGAAATTGCAGATGGCCTTTCGAAGTGTGCTGCGATGAAGTTACCTGTGGAACCAGGGACCTTCCTGCTCAAGCTAACTCAGCCATCCGTTACACCATCAATTGGGCAGCCCAAGAAGAGAAAGTTGGTCTCCGGCGACTACTTGCCGGCGGATCTCCCCGAGGCCGCCGCCAAGGCCCCCAAGATCAACGATCAGAACGCTGAGGAACAGTCTGCTCCTGCAGATCCGAGGATCTGTGCAGTTGAAGCAAGTGTTCCCGACAAGCCTCGCCCCGGCGAGCTTGCCGGGGGGCCATCTGCTCCGGCAGAACCAGAGGTTCTTGTCGTAGAAGCAGAGGTTCCCGCAGCGGCCCTCATGTCCTTAGTCCTTGCCGTCGAGCCCCGGCCTCCGGCATGGGCACAGCAGATCGTCCGTTTTCTGCAAACTGGAGAACTTCCCGACGAACCTCAAGAGATAGAGAAGATAACCAGGCAGTCAAGTATGTACCAGTTTGTGGATAACGAGCTGTACAGAAGAAGACTCAATGGTGTCAGGTTGAAGTGCATTTCCAGAGAAGATGGACAGAAGCTGTTGGCAGAAATACACGGAGGCATATGCGGCCACCATATTGGTGCAAGGGCGCTTGCCGGGAAAGCTTTCCGGCAAGGGTTCTTTTGGCAAGAAGCCCTCCAAGATGCAACTGCACTAGTAACCAAGTGTGAAGCGTGCCAGTTCCATGCAAAACAAATTCATCAGCCAGCTCAAGCTCTCCAGACGATCCCTTTGTCCTGGCCCTTCTCGGTCTGGGGGCTCGATATCCTCGGCCCCTTCCCTCGCGCTGTCGGGGGCTTTGAGTACTTGTACGTCGCAATCGACAAGTTCACAAAGTGGCCAGAAGTGGAACCAGTGAGAAAGGCGACAGCACAGTCAGCGGTCAGGTTCTTCAGGTCGATTGTTTGCCGTTTCGGAATCCCTAACAGGATCATCACCGACAACGGTACACAATTTACTAGTCGCACCTTCATGCAGTACGTCCAAGACCTTGGCGCCAAGGTCTGTTTCGCTTCTGTTGCTCACCCGAGGAGCAACGGTCAAGCGGAGAGGGCCAATGCTGAAGTGCTGCGCGGACTCAAGACAAGGACCTTTGACAGGCTACGTAAGTGCGGAAGAAACTGGATAGAGGAGCTACCGGCGGCTCTTTGGTCAATCAGAACGACACCAAGTCGAGCCACCGGACAGACACCCTTTGCTCTAGTCTATGGAGCAGAGGCAGTTCTCCCACAGAACTCGTATACGGATCTCCTCGAGTGCTCGCTTATGATGAGCTCGAGCAAGAGCAACTGCGACAAGACGACGCATTGCTCCTCGAGGAGGAACGTCTCCATGCTGCTGTACGAGCTGCTCGATACCAGCAAGCCTTGCGTCGCTACCATAGCCGCAAGGTCAAGGCCAGGAGTCTCGAGGAAGGCGACCTTGTTCTTCGGCGTGTTCAGTCCGCCAAGAATTCCAACAAGTTGACGCCGAAGTGGGAAGGCCCTTATCGGGTGAGACAAGTCACAAGGCCCGGCGCTGTCCGCCTTGAGACCGAAGAAGGCTTACCGGTGAGCAACTCCTGGAACATAGAGCATCTTCGCAAGTTTCACCCATAAGGCGCGGTTGCCGTGATCCGCTCCGGCAACCACCTTTTGTACAAGCTTTGCCGTTGTTGCATGTAACCCTTTGTACAAAGCCGGGCGCAGATCCCGTGCATCAGTAAAACTTTTGTGTTTTGCGCTATTTGCCTTTTCCATGCTTTTCTTCGCTATTTGCATGCGTTATTTGGCATCTTGTGCAACATGCGTATCCGGTAAGCATTAGCACGCCGAAAGGCCATATACTTGTTTCCCCCTTCTTTTTATTTCCCTCTTAAGCAGAAGGAATATTCCTCGCACACAAGTTTGCCGGGGGGGGAGGAGATGGAAGATGAACCAAGTACTGTTCAAGAAAGAGAAGCCTTACCGGGAAG
The DNA here is from genome assembly GCA_902687465.1 of Secale cereale. NCBI lineage: Eukaryota > Viridiplantae > Streptophyta > Magnoliopsida > Poales > Poaceae > Secale > Secale cereale. The sequence continues at coordinate 613,944,051 of LR738714.1, read as the reverse complement.
CAGGCAATATATAAAAGCTAAGTTATTAGAATTTGAGCAGTTCAAATTTTTAAATTTTAGTTATCTTCCTTGAACAACCACACTTTGTATGGAAAACCTGTGCGCGGAGGAACCTACCCGTGGCTAGCCGCACCCTTATCTTGTTTTCGAGTACGCTCAACGACTTAAGTGAGTTGCGACAAGTGTCGCGCCCTTATTTCGTTTTCGAGTTCACTCAACAAGCTGAGTGCGTTGCGACTAGCTGCGGCAAGGTTGCTTGCCGGAAGGACCTTGGCCAGCAGGCTGCTCAGAGTCCAGCACTCAGCGCTCGCGGCAAAGGGCCCTTGCCGGCAAGCTCCCTGGAAGCGTAGGGTGAAAAGCATACAAAGTAAAGAACCAAGACAAGGGAGATAACATTGCACTAATTGATCAAAAATAAAGATAAATATCTTACAAGGGATAACTTGTCGCAATGACTAATGAGTTCATAGCACACTATGCAGCAACAAAAGAGATAAAGGAAAAGGAGGCCTAGTCTACGCGGTCGCCTTCAATCTTGGAGATCTTGTTCACTTTGGCGATAATGTGGGCGACCTGCGCCTTCAGCGCCTCCATATCCGCGTCGGCCGGCAAGCTGCGGAGAACGTTGGCAAGGTTTATACCAGGATTGCGGTACACAATCTTCGTCAGAACGCGCTCCAAGGTTCCCGCGCAGAGCTGGCGCAACTCCTCGGCCAGTTGCGCGGGGAGCTTCTTCCGAAGATCTGCAAGGGCCGGCGCGATCCCTCTGAAGAAGAGGCTGAGCTTGGCGCTGTGGGGAAGGTTTGGATCCGGAGAGTATATAAGATGCTCAACCTTCAGCGCCAACAGCTCCTGGTCGATGTTGGATGCAGAGGCCACCAGGTCATCGGTCCATACCTCGACGGTACGACGGAAGTTCTCAGCCGCAGTGGTGGCGCTCTCCACCAAGCCTCGCTCCCTGCGGAGCTCTTCCTTCAGCTTGGTTTCCCGGTCCCGGACGGCATCAAGCGAGTCCTTCAACGTGGAAACCTTCAGCTCCAGATCCTCAATCGAATCCTTGGCGGCCTTCAGCTCGTCGCCCTGCTTGGAGAGACGCACCTGGAGTTCAGAGTTAGTGTGGGCATCCTTCTCGCGCTCCGTGTTGAGCGCGGTGACCCTCTCCACGCTCGCTTTCAGAGACTCCTCCAGCTGCGCAACCTTGGCCTCGAGCTCCTCCTTGGCGGTCTCCGCGGTAGCTGCGGCAGCCTTCGCCTCCTTCAGCTCTCCGCCAAGGGCCTGCTCCCGGGCGGCAAGGTCTTCCTCGTGAGAGTCGAGGTTGACCTTCCGTTGGGTGAGCTCTCCTTCTCGCCGGGACAGCTCTTCTCCGGCGAGTCGCTGCTGCTCCTCGGCCTCGGCCTTCTCCAAGAGCCACTCCTGGTACTCCCCGGCGAGCCTCTCGCGCTCCTCCGCCACGTCGCGGAGGGCAGCCTGGTTGGCGGCACGGAGCTCCGCCGTGCGCTTCTCCATGTCAGCGGCGGCCTTGGCGGTGAGGGCCTCCCGAGACGCGAGCTTCGCCTGCCTGGCCCGGTAAAGGGCCAGGAGCCGGTGGAGCAGCTTCTCCTCCTCGGGCTCGTCGCTCTCGCCGGGCGCCTCGACAACCTTTAGACCCGCGGAGGCGAGGACCTCCCCATCAAAGGCCTCTCCCTCCGCGGGGGCTCGCGAAGAAGATCCCCACGGCACCTGGATGTAAACGCCGTTGGGGGCCTCAAGATAGTATGCGTACGGCTCCTTCTCGGTGGAGGGGTCGGCGACCGGCGCAGCGCTCGACGCTTCTGCCGCCTCTGGGCCGGCAGTGTGGCCGCCGTCCCCCTCCCCGGCCGCTGCGTCTGCGGTCGGAGCAGTCTCCTCCGCAGCCGGCTCGGCGGCTCCCGCCGCGTCCTCAACGACAGGGGCGTTGCCGCCGTCGCCCTGCGCGCCCTCCTCCACGACGATGGTTTCCGTCTCCATCTGTTCTGGGGGAGGAGGATCTAGAAGAAGAAGAAAAAGAAGAAGAAGTTCAAGCAAATGTCCAAAAAAAAGACGAATCCAGGAAGACAAGACTACAAGACTTACCTTGGCGGACCTCGTCGACGGCGGGCTCCCTCGCCGGGGAGCTCTGCCTTGGCGGGGTGGCCACCCTCGCAGGGCTGCCCGCCCTTGGCGGAGTGCCCGCCCTTGGCGGAGCACTCTCCCTTGCCGGAGAGTTCGTCCTTGGCGGGGACGGCGGGGCCTGCGGCTCCTCGGGAGCGGTCTCCGGATGCTCCTGTGGCTGCGGCTCCACCTCTGCACAAGACAATCAAAGCAAAACAAGAACAGCAAGGTGTCAATATAACCAAGTTCCTCAAGCGCGCCCGACGAGCGGAAGGATTGAAACCAAACTTACGCTGGGGGCTGCGCAGGGGGCTGCTCCTCGGAGCAGCGCTCGGGTCCGGCAGGCTCGTCTCCGGCGCATCCCCAGTCGCCGCAACGGGCGAGTCGTCCGCGACCTCGACCACGAGAACCTTGGCCTTCTTCGCCGTTCGCTGGGCCAGGGTCCTGAAATCAAAGCAGAAAGCAAGATCAGAATCAACAAGGATCAAGATAAAGTTAAAAAAGATGCAAAACCTCAAGTTCTTACTCCTATTCCTCGTCGTCATCGTCGTCGCTCAGGGCGGAGAAGTCGAACGCCACCTGAGGCGCGTCCGCGCGAGGAGCAGGAGGCGAAGACTCCCTCGGGCGCTTGGCGGTCCCCGAGGCTGGGGGCTGCGAGGACCCGGCCCCCATGGACGCCGAGGCCCGGGGAGCAGGCGGAGCAGCTGCTCCGCTCTGTGAAGACCCTCCTCCGCTTGGCGCTGACGCGCGGGGCGCCTCCGCCGTGGCCTGTGTGCGGGTCTCCCCCGCTGTGGCTTGTGTGCGGGTCGCCCCCGCCGTGGTTGGTGCGCCGGGCGCCCCCGTCGCAGCATGACTCCCCCGGGTAGCTCGCGCCGCCCGGCAAGTTGGTTGTTGTCGGGGCGCCTGCGCCCTCGTCCCCGTCGTCGCCTTGCGGAGACGTTTCAGCAGAGACCGCTTGGGACTTGCCCGAGGCGGGGAGGTCTCCGATGACGAGGAGACGTCGTCGGCGTAGAGCCCCAGAGACCCGTCGGAGTCCTCGTCGGCCCCGACGTCCTCCTCCTCCTCCTCCTCCTCGGCTGGCTTGCTGGACCCAGCTCCCTGCCCTGCGGCCGTTTTCCCTCCGGCGCCTCCGCCCCCTCCGGCGCCTCCGCTCCCTGCGGCGCCTCTGTTTCCTCCAGCAGCGCCGCCTCTCGCCGCGGCCTCGGTCACGATTCCGGGGATCCCGGAGTGCCTCAAAGAAGGGACCCCGGCGAGCTCATTGGGAGGAAGCTGCAGCAGCCTGCGGATCTCCGCCTCCTCTGCTTGGCAGGACGCATCCGCAGCCTCTGCCTCCTCAACTGTGAAGCCAAATTCTCCTGCCGCTGCGGCTGCAGCGGCCTCTTCTACCCGAGAAGCTATATAAGCAATCTCCTGGTCGGTGGTGTCCCGGGTGAGCCCCTTGATCGCATCCTTGTTCTTCGCCACCTCCACCAGGTTGTCGAAGAAGCTCATGATGACGTCTGGCTTGGGCGGAATCCATGTGCGGTCGACGCCATGCGAGTCACATGCGGGCATCATGGCGCGAAGGGAATCCCGGGCCGTGCTGTTGCATAAGGGCACCACTCCCCGGGGAGCTCTGAACCACTCTGGGTGGGCCGGGTCGTGCTTAAAGAGTTCCCGGACCATCCCCTTCAGCTCCAGCGCCGTGAAGTTGAAGTTTAGCCCCGGGCGCAATCTCATTACGTCCGTCATGTTGCCGTACTCCCATGCTGGCCTCTTCCTATCTTGTAGAGGGGCAATGCGGCGGCGGAGGAAGTCTGCTCCTACTTCTCCGACGGACAACCTAGCTACCCGGAGACGAAGAATTCTGACGAGGGCGACGTTGAGTTTGATGTCGTCCGAGTCCAACTCACTCCAGTCCCTGCCGCGCACGATGGCTATTGTGCGCGGCGCAGTGAAAGGTTGCGGCTCGTCCTCAACTACCCAGCACCAGTCCGCGCGCCACTCCTCCCACTTGCCGCGGAGTTCCCCCGGCAAGTAGGACTCCTTCTTGTTCAAGCGGAAGACCCAGGAGATTCCTCCGGAGAGGGGAGCGCCGGCCTCTACTCTAGGGGTGAAGAAGTGCCTAAACAGCGCTACATTCGGATAGATCCCAATATAGTTTTCGCACAGATGTGCGAAAACCGCCATCGTGAGGATGGCGTTGGGGGTGAAGTCTAGAAGGTGGAGGCCGTAGGTGTGCATGATATCGCAGAAGAAATCAGAAAAAGGGGGACAAAGGCCGCAGTGGAAGAATGCAGCGAAGAAGAAGTACCCGTCGGGGTAATTGTCCTTGGCGGCGGCGGGATTAGCTCTGGTCCGAGGATGCGCCTTGGTCTCCTTGGCCCAGAACAAGTAGTACTTGTTCCAGAGCTCCCGCGCGCTGAGCCTCGGCGCGAAGACGACATTCCTCTTCCGCAGAAGAGTAAGCCTCGCCGCCTGCTCGGATTTCTCCTTCTTGGTCTTCTCCTCCTTCGACTTCTCGGTCTTCGGGGCCATGGCGGAGGCGGCGAGGGAAGGGGGGACGAAGAGTCCGGCGGCGCCGCGGATGCGGAAGACGGCGGAGGAGGTGTGGAGGCGGAGCGCAAGGGGGAATCTCTGGAGATGGAAGAAGAAGCAATGAAGGCGTAGGAGGGGAACCGCTCCTGCTTCCTCTGCTTTTATGGGGAAGTGGGGGACGTTTAACGTGGCCACGTCCCATCCCACGACGCCGCAATCGACGCGTGCCGTTACGGAGGGACGCGGCGGATGCGGAAGTGGATTCGGCGCGCCGTGGGCCGCGCGTGCCCGTGCATTGTTTTGGGCCTGGCCCAACAGCGCTCGGCACCGTATGTGGCCCAGGCCCGGGGGCTCCTGTCGGTGTACTAAGGTAGGGGTACCTCAGTACCCCAACTTGTGCACGGGCAGTAGCAGCTTCCCGCGGCAGGGCCTACCATGTGCTTGCCGAAGACCTCCCTGCTCCATATAAAACCATTCAAAAACAAAGTATACAAGACAGAAGATCAAGACCCCGGCAAGTGGAGCTTGCCGGGAAGGCCGTCCCAGGCTCAAGATTACTTCACTAACACAAGACCCTGGCGGGAGGAGCTCGCCAGGAAGACCAGAAGACACGCCTCGGCGCAGCATGCGCCCCGGCAGGGCCCGGGGAGCGACAAGCTTCAGAGCCCGGCAAGCTTCCGGGCCCGGCAAGGTCAAGACCCCGGCAAGGTGCTTGCCGGGGAGAGTTGCGCTGTGTGCCCGCGCTCCAGCTCATCGGTCCACGCGTCGCCCTGGGGCCACTCCAGGGACGCGTGGCGGATGGCTGTGCAGCCTGGGGGACACGGTGGCACTCCACGGTGATAAAGCTATTGCCGTGGCAAACGGAGACGCAAGGGCGGGCGCTTTTGGGGTCGACGGCGACGGGTATTAAATGCTCTTGTCCCCCACTGTCAAAGTAGGTGATGACCACTGTTCATGCACTGTTGCTCCACTATTCCCGCACTGTTACAACTACCACCACTATTACATTTTTACCCTTTCTCCTACGTTGACACCTGTCGGTGACCCCTTGAGCTATAAAAGGAGGCCCATGCACAACGTAGAAAGGGTTCGGAACCTAGATTGCTCATTTGCTCGGTGTAGCTAGTTCTTCAAGCTCCCGAGCTCCAACACTCAATACAAGCAAAGCAGGAGTAGTGTTTTACGCGTCCACCGCGGCCCGAACCTGGGTAAACTGCCCGCGTGCTCACCACGATCTGCTCTTTGTGCTCCCTCCGCTCCCTTACCGCAAGAACAAGGGGCTCCGGTCCCATAGGTGCTCGTGGTGGACAATTTCCCTCGAGAATCTGAATTTTTTTGACAGCGTGCTCTATACAATTGGCTTTCGAGCGTCTGTTCTGAGTTTTTTGATTTGAGTTGCAGAAGTGCCCCGAAAAAATTATTTACTACCTGCTGGTCTGTTTTTCACAGATTCTGTCCTGTTTTGCCTTTTCTTCGTTTTGCAAACCTTGAGCTTGCTTTTTCTTTGCAAAAACCTTTTGGCAATCTTGAGAAACAGTAGCTCTTCAAGATTATTTTTATTTCCAATAGGGAAAAAATATTTTATTGTGGGTACTAACCTCGCTAATCAGAATATGATGAGTTATGTATGAAGGGAGTTTTCAAGTGTGCGAGGGAAGATGATAAAAGAAGATTCAGGAGGGTCAAACGCTCAAGCTTGGGGATGCCCCCGTGCACCCCGAAGAAATATTCAAGAAGACTCAAGCGTCTAAGCTTGGGGATGCCCCCATGCATCCCCTTCTCCATCAACAATTATCAGTTCGTCTTTCGTTCCACTATAATTTTATCACTTCATGCGTTATGTGCTATGCTTGGAGCGTCTTGCTCTTAGTTTCTTTGTTTTAGTTTTCTTTAGCTTTGCTTGCTGTTCATAACAAGTTAGAACCCAGCTTTCTTTGTGTGGGAGAGAAAAACGCTCCACTTCAACCTAGAACACAACATAGGATTTTCATGCTTATCTTTACTGTGTGTGTTCTTTGTCTTTCCATAGCTGCTGTCATGTTTAGCTCTTAGTTTTCATGCTTTTCTTTTTAAAGAGCTTTTGTTTAGTTGGTTGCTGAACTCTCTTGAGTTTTCATGTTTATCTTGTTAAGAGAGTTTGCCTGTTGCACTGAGTTGTGTGTCTTAACTTAAAGTAGGTAATTGAGGTTGCTATTTAATTTTAGTAGTAACTTGCAATAGTTTTGAGGTATTGCCATGAGTAATGTCTGAACTTTTGGTGTCAAGATCTTTAGCCTATTAGTGATAGATGTCGTATTTTGGGCAATCCGTGTTTATTTTCGAAAACCTACAAAATAGTTGAGAACTTTCTCTACTAGATGGATCACTAATCTTTGGAGGGATCGAATATTAGAGTACACTCACGTACCATGAGTCGAGGATGCGCAAGGATAACTAAACCCCCATACACTCCTCCTCGGGGTACTTGTCTCTTTGTGAACCTCCTAATTAGATTGAGAGTTACCGATAATAAGTGCATGAGTTCTTCGGACTAATGTGAGTATTCGAAAGTTGACACTTCCACCTAGCCATATTTTTCTAGCCTCTTCGGTACCGTGCATTGCCCTTTCTCACCTCGAGAGTTGGCGCATACTTCGCCGGTGCATCCAAATCCTTGGCATGATACGCTCTGTCATCATAAGCCTCATTATATCCTTCCTCAAAACAGCCACCATACCTACCTATCAAGGCATTTCCATAGCCTTTCCGAGATACATTGCCATGCAACATCCATCTTCTCATGACTTGATCTTCATGTCATACATGCTTTTGCTTGATCGATGAGCCGCATGCTAGTTGGGCCTTGCCCTAATCATTGCTACATGACGCGCTAGTATCATTGCATATCACTACAAGAAATATGTCAACTTATGACCTTTTGTTAGTGACCCTGGAAGAATTGGTCATAGATCTATGACCATTTCAGACCAATTGGTCAAAAGCTGTTCGGGGGGCTCCAAACCCTAAACTATAACGACCATTTTGGTCAGAAAGGTCATAATTTCCTTACACGAAATGGTCATAAAGCAGATAGCACTGGTTCGCTGCCTTATTTCTAGCTGATCATGACCAATATAGATGGTCATAACCTTGTAAATTGTGGTGGGTTGCTACGACTAGGCGCCACCTCATCACTTTTGCCTATGTGTCATGTCCATGTGGCAGTTTTTGCCCTAGGTTGTGAAGCAACCTATATTTCTGTCATTCCCAAAATTCCCCAAAAAATCTCATAAATTCTTTGGGTCATATCTTCGCCAAATATGTAAAAAACCTTCCTTGCCTAGTTCAAAAATAATTCAAAAATATCCATTTTCCTATTCAGTTCAAAAAAACACTTTGTGAAGGAAGTACCACTTTGGCATGTCCAAATGGTATCCATTTTCTACAGTGCTTTCCTATGCCCAAATAACTATCCTCCACCAAATGCCAGCTCAATCCGTTCATTATTTTGAGCCCATCTTCAACATTCGTATTTATGTCCAGTGTGGTACTTTGCAAAGCAAGTACCACCTAGACTCCTCCTTTTGAGCTGAAAATTTGTGAAGACGGTCTTCTTAGTAACTGATCATCCTCAACCAAAACTCACGCCCATTAGCCATGTGCATTTTCCGTACCGCTAATCAAACACTTGGCTGCTAATTCATGTTTGAGCATCGATCGGTCGCCTCGTGAGAATCTTATGTTGTAATTTTCTTCCTAGCACCTAACTGGGGAGTGGCCAACCCACTAGACATGCCTAGGCCGCACAGAACACATGGCAACGCCACAGTCACGCGGTGACCACGCAGCGGGCATGCGAGTTTACGCACTCTAGAGTTGGGGCCCTCGACCACTGCCCAAACCTCGACGTATCGCCACCAAACCATGTATTTATGATTAAATAGGTACTTATGTACCTAGAAATGATTTTTGAAAAAAATAAATAGCAAACTATGAGGCAGACGCAGTTCAAATTTGACCCGCTTCCAACTGAATCGGCGGAAATTTGTCTTTTTCACGAGAGGTGTATCAAAACTTTTTACACCCAACCATTTTGTCAATTGTGCATTAAATATGTCCTAGTATTTTAGAAAAATGATTTGGTCAAATTTTGCAACAATTATTTGGGAGGTCCTTCACAAAAAAAACCTCCTTTTGGGCACTCGAAAAATGGAAAATGATTTTTTCGTCCAAAGAAAATGAAAACTTCCTTAAGAAATATTGTTTGCCATTCCAAGATGCACCCTTGTGCACAATATGAGATCATTTGAACAAACTATGCTATGAATGTGGCCATAGGATTGATCATTTGGCTTGAAAGCCATGAATGTTCACGCATGATAGCTCATTTCTGAGAACACTTTTTTAAAAGAATTGCCGTATTATAAGTTTATTATTTTTCCTGGTAACTTGGTCATATATAATGACACAATGCGAAGGTTTTCCAATTTTTTGATTTTTTTTTAATTTTGTATGCCCGTTTCAAAATGCGGTCAAAACGGCGGGAATGACCGTTCCTAGCTAGTGGTTGAATCTTGGAATTTTTTTGGTGTTTCTCTGATTAAATAGATACTTATGTACCTAGAAATGATTTTTATAAAAAATAAAAAGCAAACTACAAGGCAGCCGCCGTTCAAATTTGACCCGCTTCCAACTGAATCGGCCGAAATTTGTCTTTTTCACGAGAGGTGGATCAAAACTTTTTACACCCAACCATTTGGTCAATTGTGCATTAAATATGTCCTAGTATTTTAGAAAAATGATTTGGTCAAATTTTGCAACAATTATTTGGGAGGTCCTTCACAAAAAAACCTCCTTTTGGGCACTCGAAAAATGGAAAATGATTTTTTCGTCCAAAGAAAATGAAAACTTCCTTAAGCAATATTGTTTGCCATTCCAAGATGCACCCTTGTGCACAATATGAGATCATTTGAACAAATTATGCCATGAATGTGGCCATAGGATTGATCATTTGGCTTGAAAGCCATGAATCTTCACGCATGATAGCTCATTTCTGAGAACACTTTTTAAAAAGAATTGCCGTATTACAAGTTTATTATTTTTCCTGGAAACTTGGTCATATATAATGACACAATGCGAAGGGTTTCCAATTTTTTGATTTTTTTTGAATTTTTTATGCCCGTTTCAAAATGCGGACAAAACGGCGGGAATGACCGTTCCTAGCTAGTGGTTGAATCTTGGTATTTTTTTGGTGTTTCTCTGATTAAATAGATACTTATGTACCTAGAAATGATTTTTGGAAAAAATAAATAGCAAACTATGAGGCAGTCACAGTTCAAATCTGACCCGCTTCCAACTGAATCGGCGGAAATTTGTCTTTTTCACGAGAGGTGGATCAAAACTTTTTACACCCAACCATTTTGTCAATTGTGCATTAAATATGTCCTAGTATTTTATAAAAATGATTTGGTCCAATTTTGCAACAAATATTTGGTAGGCCCTTCACAATTAAACCCATTTTGGGCACTCAAAAAATGGAAAATTGAGTTTTCATCCAAAGAAAATGAAACTTCCTTAGGCAACATTGTTTGGCATTCGAAGATGCACTCTTGTGCACAATATGAGATCAATATTTAATTCTTTTCATGTGAATAAGTAGAAGAAAAACAAAAGAAAAAACACAATTATATGTGCTCTATTCCCATTGGTGGAATTCGTTGTCACACGGATCGATGACATGGCGCCCATCCATCCATCCAGATCTCCATACCACATCCATCCATCCATCCATCCCTTTATGTACAGAAAAAAAAGAACATGAAAAATAAAACCCCACCCGCATCCACCTATCCAAACCCTACCCAGATCCCATCGATCCCCTCCTCCCATCGCACCCCTCCTCCCCCCATCTCCTCTCCGCCGCCACCGACGGCGCTCCCCTCGATCCCTCCCACCGCCGTCTCCCTCCCTCAGATCCTGTGGTGGGCGAGCAGCAGCAAGCGCCCACCCTCCAGATCCACCTCACGCGCTCCCTCTCCCACATCGCCGCCGCCACGCCGCAGATTCAGATCCGACACCGCCGCCCGTGCCCGCGCACCACCACTCGCTCCTCCGCCCGTCCCGGAGGCCTCAGTCGGCGCCCTCCATCGCATGGCCGCCGCGCTCGTCCCGCCCTCGGCGCCGCACCTCCACCGCCATCTCTGCTGGCTCCTCGCCGACGCCTCCGCCCCTTCCTCGTCCAGCGTGCCTCTGCTCAGGCTCACATCGGCCTCCTCATCATCCTCCTAGACCTGCTCCTCCCGCCCGCGCTCCTCTCCAACTTCCTCCCCGCCGGCGTCCACCACGCCTCCGCGCACAGCCTCCTCGACCAGGCCAGGGGCTTCCACTTCCGCTCCTCCTGTGGCAGGCGCGTACACGGCATGCGGGGGCGACGCGGCCTACCTGTGGGTGGCGGCGGCCTGCAGCATCGGCTCCCTCTTCTATGTCCTCGCCAAGGCCGTCGTGGTCTTTGGCGTGGCCGCCGACGGCGCCACCGGCCTCGAGCTGCATGGCAAGGGCCAGCTCCTCGCCTTGGCCTACCGGGCCAGTAGCCGGGAGAAGCGTCGGCTGCACGTCGTCTACAGGATTCAAGGACCGAATCATCGACGCCGTCAGTGACAAGCAGGTTCGACATCTTTCTCGGTTCTTTCCCCTGCATTCCTTTGGTAGCAGCACTAGTAGTATATGTAATTTGTGCAGATGCAATTGAAGTGAATTAACTGGGTCCGATGTAGTTTCATTCAGTTTGGATTTTTTTTGAAATGTGACCGACTTGGATTGGATGGTAGATGGTTTAGTTCATGTGAAGCATCCCTCTTATAGTATCCGTGTGTTCTTCTTGTTCCACAGGAGGCTATGCGGTGACCACCTAGGTGCAAGAGGAGATTCTCCGTGAAATGGGGATTGATAGCAGTAACAGTGTAGTGTTGTACAGGTTATGTTAGTTAGTCACAGTTTTGTCTGTTCATGAAAAATTAAGGTAATGTGGTGCACCTATGACTGCTACTCTCCAGTACTTTTAGCTCAGACCACATGAAACTAACAATATTGGTAGTGTCTGTCTTACTACAATAGCAGTCGACACTCGCTGATGTGAGATCCCTTAGTAGTGGAGCTATGATTTTAACCCTGTGGCTGTAAGTGGTGACTAATGAGGAGGAGTACCTGTCCTAGTCCTACTTCATTGTAGCACTTCATATGATTATTAGTTATTTTTTAACCAATGCTAGTCCTAGCATGTGTAGTCTATGTGGTGATGTTCTTTAGGTTGCAGCAAGCAAGGACATGATTAGAACATATTAGTATGACATTTGATCTTAGCTTATTGATCCTAGCTATAAACCCATATATTTTGCAATAATATTTTTGTTTGACTTGCTCATATTATTTGCAATCTACAGTAGTAGTGGTACTTTGATTTCACTACAATCTATAGTAGTAGTTTTTTTTTCTTGTAAAGCTTCTTTCCATGTATGTGATTGCTCTTCCGGATTCGTGGGAACTGAATCTCGAGTGCATGCTAGAGGCTAGAGCTGTAGGAGGTTCAGTTACATGCTCTTTAGTTTTTTTCAGTCAATGCTATGTTATGGTAGTCCATCCTATACGTTTCCAGGTTTTCTAACTATATGCAAAACTTCATGTAGGCTCGGTGAGGGATGCTCCACCAGCATCCTGCTGCTTGGCGGTGGACGACAAGGACTTCCTCGCGCATGAGGTGTCTTCTAAGATCTACGGCAACAAGGTAATCTCACTCTCTTCAACCCTGGTTGTTTTGTGTGTGCGGTTGCTGCAGATGGTGGTCTGTGTGGATCTTGTTATAGTGATAGTGTTATGCTGGTGCTGGCTTGAAAGAAGGGCATAAATGCTCAACAATCTATTTCCTGCAACATTTAGCTATTTACATTATGAAATATGTGGACAGTAGGTATGTTTCCCATGTTATATGGTAATAACTATACACGTAAACTATGCCACAGTAAACTTTGATCATGAAAAATATGCCACAGTAAATAGGCACCTTTATATTCCTTGCTCTCACTCAATGATGGGAAGTTTATTGCAGTGCTATGCCACAGTAAACTGCAGTGCTATTGGTTAGTATTTATAAGAAGTCATACTGATCATGAAAAATATGCCACAGTAAACTTTGAAACAATACTGATAACAGTTTCACACAGTTGTGCCCCTTTATATTGCTTGCTCTCACTCAATAGGCACCATTTGTCCATTTCTGTTCCATATCTCTTACCCTCTTGTTAAGTAATTAAGTCTTGAACTACTTGAATCTTTAATGTGCTGTAAATCTATGCTCGGTTCTATATGTGAAGGTAGACACTATCTTTGCTGCTTGTGTCTTGAATAAATAAATGCAGTTATGTAATTATGATCTAAAATGTCACATAGGTGACCATTTGTGCCACCGCCGTCGCTATGCCGGTTGGAGGTGTTGCTGCTGCATCTGACGGAGCTGCAGCTGCCGCCCCAAAGGGCAACCTTCATCGGACACAACCCCATAGCAAGGCCTCAAGGTTCTGTGCCCCATCGCCCCTCTTTCTAAATTACAGAAATGAAAATGGCTAGGCCTGATGTGCCTCTAGTATCTATTGCTCGATTTGTTATGATTTGATTCACCAAGAGTGATTCTTCTACTGTCTTGTAGTATGGTTAAATGGAATAACGAGGGGTCTTTCTAATTTAGTTATTGCTAGAATAATTCATCGACTTGAGATATGATGGGAAGTTTTGCATGTCCTTGCTGAAGAAGATAAGAAAGGAATTTAATTGGATGGTCCTTTTCATCGTGCTTAATTAGCTGTAAATGTGCCCCTCTTACTGAAGAAGATAAGAATCCATGTGTTATGCAAAATTAACTTTGTCATCTTGTAAGCGCTCTAGGAAGTGTCCTTGTTGGCTTAATTTACAACATCCATTCTTTACTTCGTCCGTGTCGTTGTTGTTTACCCCTAGGAGTATTTTTACCTTGAAAATCTCTGGTGAACTGCCATTTGGAGTACATTTGCATGCTCTATTTTTTTGGGTTACTCCATCTTGCTCTGTTAAGTAAAATTTGATATGTGGAGTACCATCAGTAAGCTAGACCCTCCATCTTGCTTTTTACATAGTCAAAGCTACTCCAAGTTAGCAGCACTACTGTTAACTTCTCAATGTGCTTGGATTACATTTACCTTGTAGTACTCCAGTACTCCAGTAATTTTTCTTAGAGTGGCTCCGACCAACTTATCTTATGATGTTCTTCTAATGCTCTTCTAATGTTCATGATGTCCGTTGCTATATACCTCTCATTGTAGGATGGCAAGTTCTGGCAGCAGATGTACATTGTAGGATGGCAAGTTGTGGCAGCATGTCTAGTAAGAGAGAGCAATGACATCCATTGTACTGTTCCGTTTAAAAAAGTGCATTGTGCTGTTATGATAGTAGCAGATGTACATTTTCTTATTGTATATTCCTGTGTAAGGAAATGTATTCCTGAGATGATATTTTGTGTTATGTAAACCTGGGAGATGTGTTATGTGAAGTGATATGATGGTTGATTTGAATTTGACCTGGATTTTTTCCTAATTTGAATGAAATAATGTTGGATGTATGTGTGATTGGGCTAAAGTCAGCTTGGGCCGAACTGGACAAATAATTGGGTCGAAAAAGGCCACATCCCAACAAGCATAGAACAGTTTTAAAAATGAAATGAAAATGGTCTTACAAAAAAAGAAATGGACTGCAAAAAGGCCGAGGGCCAAAAAGATTGCATGAATCTCAAAAACTAAAAAGGCCGAATTTTTGGGCTAGGCCCATATAGCTTGAGAAAATTAACAGAAAAATATAAATTAAAAAGGCCGAATTGTTGGGCTAGGCCCAAGTAGAAAACCGAATTGGACCGGGCTAAATCTTGTGCCACATCAGCTTGCCACGCTGGATGCCTACGCGGCCTGGGGAGGCTGCTAGTGACCAAAACACGATAGTAGGCATATTTTGGTCATAAACGTCCATGACCTTCTCATAGAGAAGGTCGCTATAGTCAGTTTATGACGGCCAGCTTTTGACCTTATGTTTTTGGTCACAAAAAGGTCACAAATGGAAATTTGTGACCATTCAGTGACCAATAGTGGTGGTCACAAGTTGACATATTTCTTGTAGTGTATCCTGCTAGACCGGCAGAGGCATACATTTGCATACATCATGATAGTTACATTTTCTTTATGTTGAGTACTTTTGTAAAGTGTGAAAGATCTTCTATACTTCTTGTAATACATAGAGTGTTGCCCCTAAAGTGAGGAAAAGATCCCAAAGAGGACAAAATCAAAAGATCCCAAAGAGGACAAATGAGAGTTAAATAGAAAGAGCCATTGAGGCCACAAAAAAATAAAAAAAATAGAAAAAAGAGAAAAAGAAATAAAAGGAGAGAAGGGGGCACACTACTATTCCTTTTGAGAGATCCACACTCGTACTCCATCTTATACCTTGTACTCCGTAGAGATTATCATTCATGCATATAGCTATGTGGGGACCTTCACACTATAGAACTTTGCTTGTATATTCCAATGATGAGCCTCCTCAAAAGAGCTCTAGGTCTTCTTGAGCGAGCAAGTTGGATGCACCCCCACTAGTTCCATTGGAGAGCTTACCTTAGCTCATATGTGCATCCGTTGCATGGCAATCCCTACTCTTCACATCATATCTATCATTTTGCTTTCTCTCACCTATGATTGTCCTCATTGATGTGAGCCTTTCACACCTTTTTTGTCTTCCCCCTTCATCATTATTCTCTCTTTGCCATCCTAAGTGTCAACTTTCTTGCTTACGCTCATCCATTGCATGAGTGCTCAAAATATCAAAAGGGAGTGGATCATTTTGACTTGTACCTGGCTAGTGGTCTGGGGATGAGTCAAGATAAGATTCCAAAGAAGACCAAGTGTGAAATTTTAGTAGATTAAGTTCTCAACAATACAAAAACTATGTTTTACTCTCTCGTATATCCCTATCCCCTTTCTTGCACGCAAACACCATTTGGAGACATTCGAGTCACGGACAGCGAGAGCTCTTGCACCTTTATGTTCTTATGTTGCTTGTTACAATGCTAATATAGACTCTTGCTTGTTATGACTTGAATTGAATTACATGCCTTGATTGCTTTACTTAAAAAGTTCTTATATTGTTGGTAGCATGTCACCACAGAAATTATGATTGTTATCATTTACCTACTCGAGGACGAGCAGGAATTAAGCTTGGGGATGTTGATAAGTCCAAAACGTATCTATAATTTCTGCTTGCTCCATGCTTCTTTTGTGTGATATTGCTATGATATTGATGCACTTCCATACACTTTTGATCATATTTGGACTAACCTATTAACTCAGTGCACCACAGTGCCAGTTCCTGTTTTCTGCTGTTTTTCTATTTCAGGTTTCCCCCATATTAAAAGTGCTCCAAAAATTCCAGGAAAAATACAGGAAAAATCAGCGTACAGGAAGCTTCGCGAAGAACCAAAGATGGGCCAGAGGGGAGCCAGGGGAGGCCCAGGCAGCCACCTGGCGCGGCCCCACCCCTGGCCGCGCCAAGGTGGCGCCTGGGGCCCCTGCTCCGCCTCTGGCTGCCCCCCTTCGCCTATATATCCCTCTCGTCCCGAAACCCTCGAGGACAGAACCCTTTTTCGTGATCTCGCCTCTGTTCCGCCGCCGCAGCACTTCCAAGATCGGGAGCGTCAGGAGAACTCTTCCGGGCACCCTGCCGGAGGGGAGAACCACCACCGGGAGCTTCTCCACCACCATGGACGCTTCCCGGATGAGTCGTGAGTAGTCCACCTTGGACCATGGGTCCATGATCAGTAGCTATGTGATGTTCTCCTCCCCTCTTTGCTCTTCATGGTTTAGACCTCGTGAGCTGCCCTACATGATCGAGGCACATATGTAATCTTTCTGCTGTTGCTTTGCTGAGTTTGCTGGGATCTGATGGATTATGAGACTATGTTTAGATTGTGTTTGAGTAATATATTTGATTCACCTCTTTTATATCTTTGTTCTTGAGTAATTCTTGCATGTTCTTTGTTGCTGTTTATTGCTTTGGCCAAGTAGTAGGTAGTAACTCCAAGAGGGAGCGTTATGCTTGATTGTGGGTTCATGCCCCCTGATGACTAGCTTGAGTGACAGAAACATGAGTCTAGGGGATGTGTTGTTGCCACAAGGGAGAAAACAACGGTGCTTGTACTTGCGGGTGCAAGGATTGTTTACTTTACGCAAAGTTCTTTTAATGCAGTTGCATGTTGCTTTGAGTTTACACTTTGGGTGGGATTCGCAACTTAATACCAGCGAGATGTTCTGGATAGATATCTCAAGGTGGATGATTAGTAGTAGATGCAGATGGATTTCGGTCTACTTGCCTTGGCGTACCGCCCATGCTTTTGAGCCTCTACCTTTCTTTGCAGCATAGTTAGCATTGGTTTGCGCACATAATCCTGTCAATTGCCCAGCTGTAATTTGTTTACCTCGCTTTGCTATTTTATCGTCTTTTGGGAGAGAGACATCCCTAGTGAACATCATGGGACCCCGGTCCATATTACCACCGCTGATCACACCTTCTATTTACTTCCTGTTTTTATTTCCTAGTTGCAGTCATAGCTATCATTATTATCTCTTGTGTTTGATCCTTTGTAAACAACAAGGCCGAAGGGATTGACAACCTCTCTGTACTCGTTGGGAGCAAAGTTATCTGTATCTGTGTGCAGGTCCCGTCAACCGCTAAGTTTCTGGCGCCGTTGACATCTACTTGTCGACCCTCGGAGTCTCACGAGATTCGATCCTTGGTATCTTTGCCAAGGGAAATTTGCCGCTACGCTACATCTCAACCTTCCACTTGGGGTAACCAACGAGGGGCGAGAAGCCATCACCGGCTTACAAGAATTCTTAACCCAGAGCACAACCTGTCAAATTTGTTCTTGTGTTTATTTTGCAGCATAAGTTTACCATGGATAAATCCAAGCTAAACTGGGGGGCTAATGTCGGGGATATACCCCGCGGAGTAACCCGGCCGGAAGTATGATCCGGCCGGACTTGGCGATTCATTGGCGACCCGCCCTGACCATACGGTTTACAAGCAACCTGCCTGGTTAGTATGACTCACTGGTAACCCGGCGGATGGGGGACGGATGACGAGGCCCAAGGCCCAAAAGGCTGGTTCATGTTATGGTGGGCCGGTTTATGAGGAAAGCACAAGGAATATTCTCCTACAAAGGAAGAAAGACTAGGACTCCACTAGTAATAGAGTAATCCTAATCCTACTAGGACTAGTGCTACCTCTTGAGCTTGCGTTGTATTCCCTCGAAGAGGAAAGGGAGATGCAGCACAGTAGCATAAGTATTTCCCTCGGTTTTTTAGAACCAAGGTATCAATCCAGTAGGAGACCACGCGTCAGTCCCTCGCACCTACACAAACAAATAAGAACTTCGCAGCCAACGCGATAAGGGGTTGTCAATCCCTTTACGGTCACTTACGAGAATGAGATCTGATAGAGATGATAATTATATTTTTGGTTTTTTTGGTTTAATAAAACAGCAAATAAAAGCAAGAAAAGTAAAGTAGATGTAGATTGATATGTTGAGAATAGACCCGGGGGGCATAGTTTTCTCTAGTGGTTTCTCTCATGATAGCGGTATTCTACGGCGGGTAAACAAATTACTGTCGAGCAATTGATAGAAAACTGAATAATTATGAGACTATCTAGGCATGATCATTGTATATAGGCATTACGTCCGAGACAAGTAGACCGAAACGATTCTGCATCTACTACTATTACTCCACACATCGACCACTATTCAGCATGCATCTAGTGTATTGAGTTCATACGAACAGAGTAACGCCTTAAGCAAGATGACATGATATAGAGGGATAAACTCAAGCAATATGATGAAAACCCCATCTTTTTATCCTCGATGGCAACAATACAATACGTGCCTTGCTGCCCCTACTGTCATTGGGAAAGGACACCGCAAGATTGAACCCAAAGCCAAGCACTTCTCCCATTGCAAGAACTATAGATCTAGTAGGCCAAACCAAACTAATAATTTGAAGAGACTTGCAAGGATATTATGAGCACACATAAAAAGTTCAGAGAAGAACCAAATATCTTTCATAGATAACCTTGATCATAAACTCACAATTCATCGGATCTCGACAAACACACCGCAAAAAGAGATTACATTGAATAGATCTCCTCGAAGACCGAGGAGAACTTTGTATTGAGATCCACAGAGAGAAGAAGCCATCTAGATACTAGCTATGGACCCGAAGGTCTGTGGTAAACTACTCACAACTCATGGTGAGGGCGGTGATGATGATGACGATGATGAAGGCCTCCGTGCTGGATCCCCCTCCTGGAACAAGCTCCAAGATGGGATCTCCACGGGAACCGAAGCTACGGCGGTGGAATTAGGGTTTTCTCTCTGCGTATGAAGTTTCTGGGGTACGTAGGTATATATAGGAAGAAGGAGGGCATCGGGGGCCGTGTGGGGGAGCCTCGAGGCAGGGGGGCACGCCCTGGGAAGGGGGGCGCTCCCCCCACCCTCGAGGGCTGGCCCTTCGTCCCCTGACTTGGTCCCAAAGATTCGCGAGCGTGATTTCCTCCAAAAATACTCTCGCGAAGGTTTCATTCCGTTTGGACTCCATTTGATATTCCTTTTCTGCAAAACCCTGAAATAGGCAAAAAACAGCAATCTGGACTGGGCCTTTGGGTTAGTAGGTTAGTCCCAAAATGATATAAAAGTGAATGATAAAGCCCATTAAACATCAAAGACTTCATAAATAATAGCATGGAACAATCAAAAATTATAGATACGTTGGAGACGTATCTGCTAGGCTTCTCGCCCCTCGTTGGTTACCCCAAGTGGAAGGTGTGAGATGTAGTGTTGCGGAAGTTTTTCCCTTGGCAAAGATACCAAGGATCGAATCCCCAGAGACTCCTAGGTTCAACAAGAAGGTGTCAACTGCTACGGCGCCAGATATTAGCAATCAACGTGGACCTGCACACAGATACAAATAACTTTGCTCCCAACGAGTACAGAGAGGTTGTCAATCCCTCCGGCCTTGTAGTTCACAAAGGATTAAACGCAAGTGATAGTAGTGATAGATATAATTGCAATAGTAAATAAAAGCGAAAAGTAAATAACGGATGTGATCAATGATGGTAATATGGACCAAAGTCTCATGATGTTCACTAGTGATGTCTCTCTCCCAAAAGACGATAAAACAGCTATGTGAGGTAAACGAATTACAGCTGGGCAATTGACAGGACCATGTGCGCAAACCAATGCTGACTACATTGCAAGAAAGGTTGAGGTTCAAAGCATGGGCGGTACGCCAAAGTAAGTAGACCGAAATCCATCAATATCTACTACTAATCATCCACCTTGAGATATCTATCCAGAACATCTTGCTGGTATTAAGTTGCGAGTCCCACCCATAGTGTAAACTCAATGCAACAGACAACTGCATTAAAAGAACTTTGCGTAAAGTAAACAATCCTTGCACCCGCGGGCACAAGCACCGTTGTTTTCCCCCTTGTGGCAACATCACATCCCCTACACTCATGTTGATGTCACTCAAACTAGTCATCGAGGGGCATGAACCTACAATCAAGCATAACGTTCCCTCTTGGAGTCACTACCTATTACTTGGCCAAAGCAATAAATAACAACAGAGAACATGCAAGAATTACTTACGAACATAAATATAAAAGAGGTAGATCAAATATATTACTCAAGCACAATCTGAACATAATCTCATAATCCATCGGATCCCAGCAAACTCATCATAGCAACAGCAGAAGGATTACATATGTGCCTCGATCATGTAGGGCAGCTCACGAGGACTAATTAGTGAAGCACAAGAACGGGAGGAGAACATCACATAGCTACTGGTCATGGACTCATGGTCCAAGGGAGACTACTCACAACTCATCCGGGAGGCGTCCATGGTGGTGGAGAGGCTCCCGGTGGTGATCCTCCCCTCCGGCAGGGTGCCGGGAAGAGTTCTCCTGGTGCTCCCGATCTTGGAAGCAGCGGCGGCGGCGGAACAGAGATGGGATCGCGAAAAGAGTTCCTTCCTCAAGGGTTTCGGGAGACGCTTTAAATATATGCCAAAGGGGGCATCGGAGGAGCCTCGGGGGGCCCAGGCGCCCCCCCGGCGCGGCCTAGGGGGGGCGCGCCGCCAGGGCGCCTGGAGCCCTGGTGCCCCCCCCCCCTCGGCTGTCCTTCGGGCGCACGGTAGTTTCTGGAACGCTGATTTTTTATATAAATTTTCTGGATTTTTCCTGGCAGTTCTCGTAATGTGAAAACATGAAATACAAAAACAGCCGAAAACAGAAACTGGCACTGGGGTGCACTAAGTTAATAGGTTAGTCCAAATATGATCAAAAGTGTATGGAAGTGTATAAATATCATAGCAATATCACCCAAAAGAGGCATGGAGCAAGCAGAAATTATAGATACGTTTTGGACGTATCAGTATCAAGCATCCCCAAGCTTAATTCCTGCTCGTCCTCGAGTAGGTAAATGATAAAGAAAGAATTTTGGAAGTGGAATACTAACCAATATAGTTTTTCAATGTAATTCTCTTAATTGTGGCATGAATGTTCAGATCTGAAGTATTCAAGATAAAAGTCTATATTGACATAAGAAATAACAATACTTCAAGCAATACTAACAAAGCAATCATGTCTTCTCAAAATACTATGGCTAAAGGAGGTTATCCCTACAAAATCAAATGGTCTGGCTATGCTCCCTCTTCATCACACAAAATATTCATATCATGCACAACCCCGATTTCAGCCCAGCACTTGTTTTCATACTCTATCCTTTTCAAACCTTTCAACTTTCACGCAATACATGAGCGTGAGCCATGGATATAGCACTATGGGTGGAATAGAAGTGGTTGTGGAGAAGACAAAAAAGAGGAAGATAGTCTCACATCGACTAGGCATATCAACGGGCTATGGAGATGCCCATCAATAGATATCAATGTGAGTGAGTAGGGATTGCCATGCAACGGATGCACTAGAGCTAAATATGAATGAAAGCTCAACAAAAGAAACTAGTGGGTGTGCATCCAACTTGCTTGCTCACGAAGACCTAGGGCATTTGAGGAAGCCCAACGTTGGAATATATAAGCCAAGTTCTATAATGAAATTCCCACTAGTATATGAAAGTGACTAATCATGAGACTCTCTACAATGAAGATCATGGTGCTACTTTGAAGCCCAAGTGTGGAAAAGGATAGTAGCGTTGTCCCTTCTCTCTTTTCTCTCATTTTTTTTGAGGGGATTTTCTCTCCCTTTTTTTATTTGCCCCTCTCTATATTATTTTTTTGGGCCTTCTTTTTTTTTATATTGGCCTTTCCTCACACGGGACAATGCTCTAGTAATGATGATCATCACACTTTTTGTTACAACTTGAAATTACAACTCGATACTACAACAAGTATGACTCTACATGAATGCTTCCGGTGGTGTACCGGCATAAGCAATGAATCAAGAGCGACATAAATGAAAAAATTATGCATGGTGGCTTTGCCACAACTACGATGTCAACTACATGATCATGCATGGCACTATGACAATATGATGCGTGTCATATGAACGGAACGGTCGAAAGTTGCATGGCAATATATCTCGCAATGGCTATGGAAATGCCATGATAGGTAGGTATGGTGGCTGTTCTGAGGAACAATATGGTGGCTGTTTTGAGGAAGGATATATAGTGGGTTTATGGTACCGGCGAAAGTTGCGCGGTACAAGAGAGGCTAGCAATGGTGGAAAGGTGAGAGTGCGTATAATCCATGGACTCAACATTAGTCATAGGAACTCATATACTTATTGAAAAAATCTACGAGTCATCAAAAATAAAGTAATCAACGCATGATCCTAGGGGGGAGGTTGGTAGGAGTTAACCATCGCGCGCCCCCGACCTCCACACAAAGGTTGGCACTCTACAAATACCTCATGCTCTAACTTCGTCACATAGCGGTTCACCATACGTGCATGATACGGGAATCGCTAACCTTAACACAAGTATTCTTCAATTTCATAATAACTCCACTAGCATGACTCTAATATCACTATCCTCATGTCTCAAAACAATTATCAAGCATCCAACATCTCATTCTATTCAATGCACTTGGTGTGAAAATTTTACTACATTGACATTGGATGTTTATCATGTGAAGACTAGTTTCTTTAACCCAAACACATTACCATGGTGTTTTAATAGACTCTCAAATAGATATAAGTGAAGCATGAGAGTTCAACAATTTCTAAAAAATATTACCACCACCGTGCTCTAAAAGATATAAGTGAAGCACTAGAGCAAAAACTATTCAACTCAAAAGATGTAAAGGAAGCACATAGAGTGTTCTAATAATTTCTAGGCCATATTTAACTATCTAAAATAGGTGTGTCCAGAAAGGATGATTGTGGCAATCTAAAAATCAAAGACTCAAATTATACAAGACGCTCCAAGCAAGACACATAGCATGTTGCGAATAAAAATGTAACTCCAAGTATAGTTACCGATGGACGAAGACGAAAGAGGGGATGCCTTCCCGGGGCATCCCCAAGCTTAGGTTTTTGATTATCTTGATTTTACTTGGGGTGCCATAGGCATACCCAAGCTTGGGCCTTTGCTACTCCTTGTTCCATAGTCCATCAAAGCAATACTCAAAACTTGAAAACATCACAACACAAAACTTAGACAAAAATTCTCGTGAGCTCCGTTAGTAAGAGAAAGCAAACCACCACTCAAAGGTACAGAAATTAATTCATTATTTGTTTATATTGGTGTTAAACCTACTGTACTCCAAGTTCTCTATGATTCATATCTTCCAATATTACTCATAGATGCATCGGAATAAGCAAACAACACACGAAAAACAGAATCTGTCAAAAACAGAACAGTCTGTAGTAATCTGCTGGGTTCGCCTACTTCTGGAACTCCAAAAAATTGAAACTAAATTGTTAAATTTGCGAAATTTGTCTACCAATCATCATAAAAAAGAATCAACTAAAAATCACGCTCCAGTAAAATCTGAAGACTACTTTAGCGAGCGCTAACGATTCTGTTTTTCACAGCAAGATCAAATATACTTCACACAAGTCCTACCAAAGGTTCTACTTGGCACAAACACTAAACAAAACATGAAAACACATCTGATCAGAGGCTAGATGCAACATTTATTCCCTAACAGCAATAAAAGCAAAAAAATATAAAATTGGGTTGCCTCCCAACAAGCGCTATCATTTTACGCCCCTAGCTAGGCACGATACAAGATAAATCTAGGTATTGCCATCCTTGGAAGGCAATCCATAAGTGGCTCTCATGATAGATTCATATGGTAATTTTATTTTCTTTCTAGGAAAGTGTTCCATGCCTTTCCTTAACGGAAATTGGAATCTAATATTTCCTTCCTTCATATCAATAATTGCACCAATCGTTCTAAGGAAAGGTCTACCAAGAATAATAGGACATGAAGGATTGCAATCTATATCAAGAACAATGAAATCTACGGGCACATAATTCCTATTGGCAACAATAACAACATCATTAATTATTCCCATAGGTTTCTTAATAGTGGAATCCGCAAGATGCAAATTTAAAAAACAATCATCAAGCTCATGGAACCCTAGCAAATCACACAAAGTTTTTGGGATAGTGGAGACACTTGCTCCCAAATCACACAAAGCATAGCATTCAAGATCTTTTATTTTTATTTTTATAGTAGGTTCCCATTCATCATAAAGCTTTCTAGGTATAGAAACTTCCAACTCAAGTTTTTCTTCATATGATTGCATCAAAGCATCAACTATATGTTTAGTGAAAGCTTTATTTTCACTATAAGCATGCGGAGAATTTAGCACGGATTGCAACAAGGAAATACAATCAATCAAAGAGCAGTTATCATAATTGAATCCCTTGAAATCCAAAGTAGTGGTTTCATCATTATGCAAAGTTTTAATCTCTTCAATCCCACTTTTAGCAATTTTAGCATCAAGATCTAAAAACTCCGAATTATTGGGACACCTTAAAGCAGAATCATCTCCAATCCTATTCTCATCAAAATTAATACTAGAAAACAAGGATCTAATAGGATACACATCAATAACTTTCAGATCTTCATCTTTATTTTCATGATAACTAGAAGAACATGATTTAATATAATCTTCTCTTTTAGCACACATTCTAGCAGTTCTTTCTTTGCATTCATCAATGGAAATTCTCATGGCTTTGAGAGACTCATTGATATCATGCTTAGGTGGGATAGATCTAAGTTTCAAAGAATCAACATCAAGAGTAATTCTATCCACACTTCTAGCCAGTTCATCAACTTTAAGCAATTTCTCTTCAAGCATAGCATTGAAATTCTTTTGCGAGATCATAAACTCCTTAACACTAATTTCAAATTCAGAAGGCATCTTTCCATAAGAGGTGTTTGTAGGAATTACCATAATTATTAGAGGAATTACTAGGAAAAGGCCTAGGATTAAAATTACCTCTATAAGCATTTTTACCAAAATTATTCCTACCAACAAAATTCACATCCAAAGATTCATTGTTATTCTCAATCAAAGTGGGCAAAGGCATATCATTAGGATCAGAGGAAGCACTCTTAGCAGAAAACAATTTCATAGGTTCATTCATCTTTCCACTCAAAACACTAATTTCTTCGATAGCATGCACTTTTTTACTAGTAGATCTTTCGGTGTGCCATTGAGAATAATTAACCATAATATTATCTAGGAGTTTGGTAGCTTCTCCTAAGGTAGTTTCCATGAAAGTGCCCCCGGCGGCCGAATCTAAAAGATTTCTAGAAGCAAAATTCAAGCCAGCATAAAAGTTCTGAATAATCATCCATAGATTCAAACCATGTGTAGGGCAATTACGTATCATTAATTTCATTCTCTCCCAAGCTTGTGCAACATGCTCATGATCTAGTTGCTTAAAATTCATAATATCGTTTCTAAGAGAGATGATCTGAGCAGGTGGGAAATACTTAGAGATAAAAGCATCTTTGCACTTATTCCACGAATCAATACTATTTCAAGGCAAAGAGGAAAACAAAGTTTTAGCACGATCTCTAAGTGAAAACGGAAATAACTTCAATTTAACAATATCATTATTCGTATCCCTTTTCTTTTGCATATCACACAAATCAACAAAGTTGTTTAGATGGGTAGCAGCATCTTCACTAGGAAGGCCGGAGAATTGATCTTTCATGACAAGATTCAACAAAGCAGCATTGATCTCACAAGATTCAGCATCGGTAATAGGAGCAATCGGAGTGCTAATAAAATCATTGTTGTTGGTATTGGAAAAGTCACACAATTTGGTATTGTTCTGAGCCATAGTGACAAGCAAGCAATCCAACACACAAAGCGAACAAGAGACAAGCGAATGAAAAACACACGGCGGAAGGAGGGCGAATAAAACAGCAAAGGTGAAGTTGGGGAGAGGAAAGCGAGAGGCAAATAAATGTAATGCGAAGGATAAGGGTTTGTGATAGGTACTTGGTATATGATCTTTGTGTAAGCCTCCCCGGCAACGGCACCAGAAATTCTTCTTGCTACCTCTTGAGCTTGCGTTGTATTCCCTCGAAGAGGAAAGGGAGATGCAGCACAGTAGCGTAAGTATTTCCCTCAGTTTTTGAGAACCGAGGTATCAATCCAGTAGGAGACAACGCGCCAGTCCCTCGCACCAGCACAAACAAATAAGAACTTCGCAGCCAACGCGATAAGGGGTTGTCAATCCCTTTACGGTCACTTACGAGAGTGAGATCTGATGGAGATGATAATTATATTTTTGTTTTTTTTTTGTTTAATAAAACAGCAAATAAAAGCAAGAAAAGTAAAGTAGATGTAGATTGATATGTTGAGAATAGACCCAGGGGCCAGAGTTTTCTCTAGTGGCTTCTCTCATGATAGCGGTATTCTACGGCGGGTAAACAAATTACTGTCGAGCAATTGATAAAAACGCGAATAATTATGAGACTATCTAGGCATGATCATTGTATATAGGCATCACATCCGAGACAAGTAGACCGAAACGATTCTGCATCTACTACTATTACTCCACACATCGACCGCTATCCAGCATGCATCTAGTGTATTGAGTTCATACGAACAGAGTAACGCCTTAAGCAAGATAACATGATGTAGAGGGATAAACTCAAGCAATATGATGAAAACCCCATCTTTTTATCCTCGATGGCAACAATACAATACGTGCCTTGCTGCCCCTACTGTCACTTGGAAAGGACACCGCAAGATTGAACACAAAGCCAAGCACTTCTCCCATTGCAAGAACTATAGATCTAGTAGGCCAAACCAAACCAATAATTCGAAGAGACTTGCAAGGATATTATGAGCACACATAAAAAGTTCAGAGAAGAACCAAATATCTTTCATAGATAACCTTGATCATAAACTCACAATTCATCAGATCTCGACAAACACACCGCAAAAAGAGATTACATCGAATAGATCTCCTCGAAGACCGATGAGAACTTTGTATTGAGATCCAGAGAGAGAGAAGAAGCCATCTAGATACTAGCTATGGACCCGAAGGTCTGTGGTAAACTACTCACAACTCATGGTGAGGGCGATGATGATGATGATGAAGGCCTCCATGATGGATCCCTCTCCCGGAACAGGCTCCAAGATGGGATCTCCACGGGAACAGAAGCTACGGCGGTGGAATTAGGGTTTTCTCTTTGGGTATGGAGTTTCTGGGGTACGTAGGTATATATAGGAAGAAGGAGGGCACCGGGGGCCGTGTGGGCCAGCCTCGAGGCAGGGGGGCGCGCCCCCACCCTCGAGGGCTGGCCCTTCGTCCCCTAACTTGGTCCCGAAGATTCCCGAGCGTGATTTCCTCCAAAAATATCTCTCGCGAAGGTTTCATTCTGTTTGGACTCCGTTTGATATTCCTTTTCTGCAAAACCCTGAAATAGGCAAAAAATCAGCAATCTGGACTGGGCCTTTGGGTTAGTAGGTTAGTCCCAAAAATGATATAAAAGTGAATGATAAAGCCCATTAAACATCCAAGACTTCATAAATAATAGCATGGAACAATCAAAAATTATAGATACGTTGGAGACGTATCAACTAGTCATGTAACCCGCCCCTTCAACATATATAAGGAGGGGCAGGGCTCCCCAAAGGGGGACATGCAACAACAAAGAATCTCTAGGGCTAGACACAAGAGCCGGTTTATCGGCGACTCCCTCGTGATGATAATGAGACCTAGCCACAAACAGCATGTAGGGCTATTACCGGAGGATGTTTCCCGGGGCCCGAAGCTATCTAAACCCTTGTCTTGTGTGTTAATCCGCCTCGCGTCTCTCGATTCCGACCAACCCCTTCAAACTACCACATAGATGCGTTGGCCTCACGACTAAGTCCTCACACTAGGACATCTGCCGTGACAATTCCACGACAGAACCGGTATCAAATACCTAGGGGTTTCTATGAACACTAGTAAAGTACACATCAATAATCTGTATATCAAATATACCTTTGTTCACTTTGCCATCCTTCTTATCCGCCGGGTATCTCGGGCAGTTCCACTTCCAGTGACCATTTCCTTTGCAGTAGTAGCACTTAGTTTCAGGCTTGAGTTTAGCTTTGGGTTTCTTCACGGGAGTGACAACTTGCTTGTCATTTGTATTGAAGTTCCCCTTCTATCCCTTTGCCCTTTACTTGAAACAAGTGGTCTTGTTAACCATCAACACTTGATGCTCTTTCTTGATTTCTACCTTCGCCGATTTCATCATCGCGAAGAGCTCGGGATTCACTTTCGTCATCCCTTGCATATTATAGTTCATCACGAAGTTCTACTAACTTGGTGATGGTGACTAGAGAACTTTTCAATTACTATCTTATCTGGAAGATTAACTCCCACTTGATTCAAGTTGTAGTACCCTGACAATTTGAGCACATGCTCACTGGTTGAGCTACTCTCCTCCATCTTGTAGGCAAAGTATTGTCAGAGGTCTCATACCTCTCGACACGGACATGAGTATGAAATACTAATTTCAACTCTTGGAACATCTTATATGCTCCGTGGCGTTCAAAACGAATTTGAAGTCCTCGTTCTAAGCCGTAAAGCATGGTGCACTAAACTATCAAGTAGTCATCATACCAACCTTTTGTCAAACCGTTCATAACATTTGCATCTGCTCCTGCAATAGGTTTGTCACCTAGTGGTGCATCAAGGACATAATTCTTTTGTGCAGCAATGAGGAAAATCCTCAGATCACAGAACAAGTCCGCATCATTGCTACTATCATCTTTCAACTTATATTTCTCTAGGAACATATAAAAATAAATGGGGAGCTACATCGCGAGCTATTGATCTACAACATAGATATGCTAATACTACCAGGACTAAGTTCATGATAAATTAAAGTTCAATTAATCATATTACTAAAGAACTCCCACTTAGACAGGACATCCCTCTAATCATCTAAGTGATCACGTGATCCATATCAACTAAACCATGTCCGATCATCACGTGACATGGAGTAGTTTTCAATGGTGAACATCTTATGTTGATCATATCTACTATATGATTCACGCTCGACCTTTCGGTCTCCAGTGTCCCGAGGCCATATCTGCATATGCTGGGCTCGTCAAGTTTAACCCGAGTATTCTGCGAGTGCAAAACTGGCTTACACCCGTTGTATGTGAACGTAGAGCTTATCACACCTGATCATCACGTGGTGTCTTGGCACGACAAACTTTCGCAACGGTGCATACTCAGGGAGAACACTTATACTTTGAAATTCAGTGAGAGATCATCTTATAATGCTACCGTCAATCTAAGATAAATAAGATGCATAAAAGATAAACATCACATGCAATCAATATAAGTGATATGATATGGCCATCATCATCTTGTGCCTTTGAGCTTCATCTCCAAAGCACCGTCATGATCACCATCGTCACCGACGCGACACCTTGATCTCCATCGTAGCATCGTTGTCGTCTCGCCAACTATTGCTTCTACGACTATCGCTACCGCTTAGTGATAAAGTAAAGCAATTACATGGCGATTGCATTTCATACAATAAAGCAACAACCATATGGTTCATGCCAGTTGCCAATAACTCTGTTACAAAACATGGTCATCTCATACAATAAAATTTAGCATCATGTCTCGACCATATAACATCACAACATGCCCTGCAAAAACAAGTTATACGTCCTCTACTTTGTTGTTGCAAGTTTTACGTGGCTGCTACGGGCTGAGCAAGAACCGTTCTTACCTACGCATCAAAACCACAACGATATTTCGTCAAGTATGTGCTTAACCTTCACAAGGACCGGGCGTAGCCACACTTGATTCAACTAAAATTGGAGAAACTGACACCCGCCAGCCACCTGTGTGCGAAGCACGTCGGTAGAACCAGTCTCGCGTAAGTGTACGCGTAATGTCGGTCCGGGCCGCTTCATCCAACAATACCGCCGAATAAAAGTATGACATGCTGGTAAGCAGTATGACTAGTATCGTCCACAACTCACTTGTGTCCTACTCGTGCATATAACATCTACGCATAAACCTGGCTCATGATGCCACTGTTGGGGAACGTAGTATTTCAAAAAAAATCCTACGCACACGCAATATCATGGTGATGCATAGCAACGAGAGGGGAGAGTGTCGTCCACGTACCCTCGTAGACTGTAAGCGGAAGCGTTATGACAATGCGGTTGATGTAGTCGCACGTCTTCATGATCGACCGATCCTAGTACCGAACGTACAGCACCTCCGTGATCTGCACACGTTCAACTCGATGACATCCCACGAACTCACGATCTAGTAGATCTTCGAGGGAGAGTTCCGTCAGCACGGCGGCGTGATGACGGTGATGATGAAGTTACCGATGCAGGGCTTCGCCTAAGCACTGCTACGATATGACCGAGGTGGATTATGGTGGAGGGGGGCACCGCACACGGCTAATAGATCAATGATCAACTTGTGTGTCTATGGGGTGCCCCCTCCCCCGTATATAAAGGAGTGGAGGAGGGGGAGGGCCGGCCCTCTATGGCGTGCCCTTGGAGGAGTCCTACTCCCACTAGGAGTAGGATTCCCCCCTTCCGTAGTTGGACTAGGAGAGAAGGAAGGGGGAGAGAGGGAGGAAGGAAAGGGGGGCGCCGCCCCTCCCTTTCTAGTCCAATTTGGACTAGAGGGAGAGGGGGCGCGCGGCCTACCCTGGTATCCTCTCTCTCTCCACTATGGCCCAATAAGGCCCATACACTTACCGGGGGGTTTCGGTAACCTCCCGGTACTCCGGTAAAATCCCAATTTCACCCGGAACTATTCCGATGTCCAAATATAGGCTTCCAATATATCGATCTTTGTGTCTCAACCATTTCGAGACTCCTCGTCATGTTCATGATCATATCCTGGATTCTGAAATACCTTCTGTACATCAAAACTCATAAACTCATAATGCCGATCGTCGCCGAACGTTAAGCGTGCGGACCCTACGGGTTCGAGAACTATGTAGACATGACCGAGACTCATCTCCGGTCAATAACCAATAGCGGAACCTGGATGCTCATATTGGTTCCTACACATTCTACGAAGATCTTTATCGGTCAAACCGCATAACAATATACGTTGTTCCCTTTGTCATCGCTATGTTACTTGCCCGGATCGTCGGTATCTCAATACCTAGTTCAATCTCATTACCGACAAGTCTCTTTACTCATCCCGTAATGCATCATCTCATGACCAACTCATTAGTCATTTGCTTGCAAGGCTTGTAGTGATGTGCATTACCGAGAGGGCCCAGAGATACCTCTCCGACACTCGGAGTGACAAATCCTATTCTCGATCTATGCCAACACCACAAACACCTTTCGGAAACACATGTAGAGCATCTTCATAATCACCCAGTTACATTGTGACATTTGATAGCACACAAGGTGTTCCTCTGGTATTCGGGAGTTGCATAATCTCATAGTGAGAGGAACATGTAGAAGTCATGAAGAAAGCAATAGCAATAAAACTAAACGATCATAGTGCTAAGCTAACGGATGGGTCTTGTCCATCACATCATTCTCACAATGATGTGATCCCGTTCATCAAATGACAACACATGTCTATGGTTAGGAAACATAACCATCTTTGATTAACGAGCTAGTCTAGTAGAGGCATACTAGGGACACTCTGTTTTGTCTATGTATTCACACATGTACTAAGTTTCCGGTTAATACAATTCTAGCATGAATAATAAACATTTATCATGATATAAGGAAATAAATAATAACTTTATTATTGCCTCTAGGGCATATTTCCTTCAAATATGTGACATGATATGGCCATCATCATCTTGTGCTTTTGATCTCCTTCTCCAAAGCATCGTCATGATCTCCATCGTCACCGGCTTGACACCATGATCTTCATCGTAGCGTCGTGGTCGTCTCGCCAATTATTGCTACTACTACTATCGCTAACTCATAGTGATAAAGTAAAACAATTACATGGCTTTCGCAATTCATACAATAAAGAGACAACCGTAAGGCTCTTGTCGGTTGTCGATAATTTACAAAACATGATCATCTCATACAATAACGTATAACTCATCACGTCTTGACCATATCACATCACAACATGCCCTACAAAAACAAGTTAGACGTCCTCTACTTTGTTGTTGCAAGTTTTACGTGGCTGCTACAGGCTTAGCAAGAACCGTTCTTACCTACACATCATAACCACAACGATTTTTCGTCAAGTGTGTTGTTTTAACCTTCAACAATGACCGGGCATAGTCACACACGATTCAACTAAAGTTGGAGAAACTGACACCCGCCAGCCACCTATGTTCAAAGCACGTCGATAGAACCAGTCTCATGAACGCGGTCATGCAATATCGGTCCGGGTCGCTTCATCCAACAATACCGCCGAAGCAAAATATGACATGCTGGTAAGCAGTATGACTATTATCGCCCACGAGTCTTTGTGTTCTACTCGTGCATATCATCTACGCATAGACCTGGCTCATGATGCAACTGTTGGGGAACGTAGTATTTCAAAAAAAAATCCTACGACCACGCAAGATCTATCTAGGAGAAGCATGGCAACAAGCGGGGAGAGTGTGTCCATGTACCCTCGTAGATCGAAAGCGGAAGAATTTAGTAACACTATTGATGTAGTCGAACGTCTTAGCGATCCAACCGATCCAAGCACCGAACGTACGGCACCTCCGCGTTCAGCCACGTTCAGCTCGATTACGTCCCTCGAGCTTTTGATCCAGTTGAGGATGAGGGAGAGTTTCGTCAGCATGACGGCATGGTGACGGTGATGATGAAGTTATCGGCCCAGGGCTTCGCCTAAGCACTGCAACGATATGACCGAGTTGTGTAACTGTGGAGGGGGGCACCGCACACGGCTAAGAGAAACTTTGGTGTGCCTTTAGGGTGCATCCTCCCCACGTATATAAAAGAGGGAGGGAGGAGGAGGCCGGCCTAGGAGGAGGCACACGCCAAGGGGGGGCAATCCTACTCCAAGTAGGTTTGGCCCTCCCCTTTCCTATTCCTACTAGGAGAAGGAGGAAAAAGGAGGAGAGGAGAAGGAAAGGGGGGGTCGGCCCCCCAAACCCTAAAACAATTCGGTTTGGGCCTAGGGGGCACGCGCCCCACACCTTGCTTGCTGCCCTCTTTCTCCACTAGGCCCATTAAGGCCCATTGACTCCCCCGGGGGTTCTGGTAACCTCCCGGTACTCCGAAAAATACCCGATACACTTAGGAACCCTTCCGGTGTCCGAATATAACCTTCCAATATATCAATATTTATGTCTCGACCATTTCGAGACTCCTCGTCATGTCTGTGATCTCATCCGGGACTCCGAACAATCTTCGGTCATCAAAACCACATAACTCATAATACAAATCGTCATCGAACGTTAAGCGTGCGGACCCTACGGGTTCGAGAACTATGTAGACATGACCGAGACATATCTCCGGTCAATAACTATAGTGGAACCTGGATGCTCATATTGGCTCCTACATATTCTTCGAAGATCTTTATCGGTCAAACCGCATAACAACATACATTGTTCCCTTTGTCAACGGTATGTTACTTGCCCGAGATTCGATCGTCTGTATCATCATACCTAGTTCAATCTCGTTACCGGCAAGTCTCTTTACTCGTTCTGTAATACATCATCTCGTGACTAACTCATCAGTCATTTGCTTTCAAGGCTTATTATGATGTGTATTACCGAGAGGGCCCAGAGATACCTCTCCGACACTCAGAGTGACAAATCCTAATCTTGATCTATGCCAACACCATAAACACTTTCGGAAACACCTATAGAGCATCTTTATAATCACCCAGTTACGTTGTGACGTTTGACAGCACACAAGGTGTTCCTCCGGTATTCGGGAGTTGCATAATCTCATAGTCAGAGGAACATGTATAAGTCATGAAGAAAGCAATAGTAATAAAACTAAACGATCATTGTGCTAATCTAACGGATGGGTCTTGTCCATCACATCATTCTCCTAATGACGTGATCCTGTTGATCAAATGACATCACATGTCTATGGCCAGGAAACATAACCATCTTTGATTAACGAGCATATATTAAGTTTCTGGTTAATACAATTCTAGCATGAATAAAATACATTTATCATGATATATAAGGAAATATAAATAACTACTTTATTATTGCCTCTAGGGCATATTTCCTTCACACAAAAGCTTTGAGTCTCATGCCACATTCAATGCAGAAGAGAAAAATAGTGGTCATGCATGCATCTTATTCTACATGCAACATTCAAGTCCAATGAAATAGGGTGCTGCATTTATTGCTTTGGGAGTTGAATAAGTGAGAGATATTTTATTGAACTGACTAATAAGTCCCTGTTTATACTCTTATATAGTGTGCGAATAATTTTGAAAGATGGCCGTTGGATGAAACCAATCCGACGGTGCAGAGATGACAAATCCGAGCACTACTGGTAGTTCGATATCATCTACATTTCACCAGATTCCGCCACACGTACAATCTAGAAGACTCCATGGTTAAACTTAACTAGAATACACAAACCTGAAAACACAAGCATTTCACATTTGTTCTAGAATCTTCCGTATCATAATTGCCCAATTTTTTTAGATGAATTGTCATTATTTCTTTTTACTTTATGCTTTACAACGCACAATTCATTAATCTTAAAATATATTAGCATTTTGATAAAAAAACTAATTAATTTTGAATGAGATAAACTATAAGAATTAAACGAACATCTACATCATGCACATATATGACTCAAAGCTTACATGCTATAATGTGGTATTTATTCGTAATTTAGTTGCCAAATCGCATTTGCGTGCAATGCACGTGTACGTTACTAGTAGGTAAAGAAAACAGAAGAATCAAAAAGTACAAGAATTAAGTTGACTTGTGCAGTGCAAACCTACAAGGATCTTAAACCGAGGAATAAAATAGTGGGTTGTTCTACTCATAGCAAGATAACTGGACGAGTCGGCTTTTCCCATGTTGTTGCTTCGAGTGAATGTTTTGTTTCCCGTAAAAGGTACAGGATATGTAACATTTCCTACGGAATAAGCGCTCTCATTCCTTTGAAAAGAACGGTGTTGAAGGAAATCTTTACCTAAGAATAAAGAAAATTAGGTTTCTGATCGTACGTCACCAAAATTACCCCAGAGTTGCGTATAAATTACCCACTATGCCACCCGTAAGTTAAAAAAATATATCCAGTTTTTATTTATATTTCGAAAGTCGACGTGGTGAATCTTTTATAGAACCATCACCACGTGTTCAATACACATAGGGCAACTAGTGTAGTGGCCAAACGCTACCTCTCCCACGCAAGAGATCAGTGTTTGATCCCCAGCTTAGCCGGTTTCCCATCTCCTTTTTCTCACGCACATGCGCCCCTGTTTTCTTTTATTTTGCTTTTCTCTTTTTCCTTTTCTTTGCTCATTCTGTTTTCTTTTTTCCTTCTTTAAATTTATTCGACTTTCCAAATTTTAAAAGGCTATGAGATTTGAAGAAAAAAAAATATGAATTCAAAACCATAAAATTTCACGGTCTCATTTTTTTGAGGATTTTACAAAACTGTTTAAAATTATATAAAAATAATTACAATTTGAAAACAAATGTCAGGAAATAAACATCATGTTGATGATTTTGAAAAAATGACAGTGTATTCCAACATATTCGTTCATCTGGAAGAAAAAGTCCACGAAATTTGACAAAATATTAAAAAATATCATTTTTTGCGAATTTCAAAATTTGTTCCCCAATTTCAAAAAAGTTCATCGATTGAAAAATTGTTTGCTGAGTCAAAACAGGTTAATGAGTTTGGAAGATATTCATGCATTTCAAGAAATATTTGTGAATTTTAAAAAGGCCAAATTTTTAAAAATTGTTTACCGAGTAACGAAATGTTCATAAATACAAAAAATATTCATGTAAACATTCCCTTGCGCGACGCAATGACAAGTGTGTCATGCAGTGGCAAGCTCATTGCCAAGGGATTTACCACGTTGAATATATTGTGATCACGTGGACATCGCGTCCATAATCAGCAAGGGTGTGAAGAAAGATATGTGGCAACATGGTGTGCCAAAGTGTTACAATAAAGGACACTTATATTTCGAGGATTGAGTGATACTCATTTGACTAGCGTGCAATTTTTTTGTCTCCTCCTGTTGCAATGCACGGGCATTGTGCTAGTAAAACCAAAAGGATCAAAACCTGCAAAATTCCTACAGCTCACCCGTGAACCAAACAGAAGGATCGAAAAGTACAAGAATTAAGTTGGCTTGTGAAGTGCAAACCTACAAGGATCTTAAACCGAGGAATAAAATAGTGGAGTGTTCTACTCATAGCGAGATAACCGAACGAGTCGGCTTTTCCCATGTTGTTTCTTTGCTTCGAGTGAATGTTCTGTTTCCCGTAAAAGGTACAGGATATGTAACCTTTCCTACGGAATAAGCGCTCCAATTCCTTTGAAAAGAACAGCGTTGAAGGAAATAAAACCAAAGGGATCAAAACCTGCAAAATTCCTACAGTTCACCCGTGAACCGAACAGGGCCTATAAGTTTGAAGAGCTGGAGTCCGGCCCGGTCCAGGTCCAGGTCCAGGTCCAGGTCCGTGAGTGAGTTGGGCCCGAGTCCGGCTCGTTGCCATACACATCTAGGGTTTGGTTCCTCTATTGCCACATATATAGATCGAGCCACCGCCCCCTCCCACTTCTACCCAACACCCGCAGCCGCAACCCCATCCCCAAATCTACCGGAGAATCAAATCTCTCGGCGAGTCGAGGAGGGTTCCGGTGGGCTTCCGGCGAAGTTGTTCTGTGATCGGTGTGTGGTCAAGGAGTCGAAGATGGACAAAGCCAAGTCGGAGACGTGTGCCACCGAGAAGGTGTCGGAGATCCAGAAGATCCAGACGGACAAGGCAGCGATGAAGGGCGAGAAGCCACCGTCGCGGATCGACAAGATCCAGACGGACGTCCAGTGTGCCCCTGAATCCGATCCGCGTGCCGGTCCAACCGGCAAGATGAAGCTTCCTGACGAGTACGTCAGTTTCATCCTGGCCATGCCGGTAGAGAAGCCCGACTACCCAGACATGCCCTCCTACCTCCGGGATGACAATATGGCCGATTACCTGGGCGTGACCGAGGAGTGGCTGGAGGACCAAAGGCAGGGGTACAGGGAAGGCGCTCTCCGTTCCCAGAGGATACACAACCACTTCACGCAGTTCCAGGCCAAGGTCCGGGACGAGCTGTTTGAGAAGGGCTACGTGGAGGTGGACAACGACTACTTCACCAACATGGCCGACATCCAGGAAGAGGGCAGGGCAATGTGGGAAGAGTTGAAGAAGAAGCGAGACCCCACTATCACATTCGTCAAGTACAGCGACTCCCCGTATGACTACGAGGGGCAGGCGAGGTGCTTGTTCCCTATGTGAAGGAAACTGCAGCTTGAATCCAACTGACAAGATTGATTTGTCTGTCTTGTCCATATCTTTTATGTATATATCTATCTACTATATATGTCAGCCATCTTCGCTTGTTGCAGCTAAGTTATGCCCATCTATGTTATCCATTTATTGAACCATCCATCATCCATGTATCTACCGTGTTACCTATGTTGCTTAACTATGTACCGAACCATCATCCATGTATCTATCTATGTTATTGGTACTCCTAAATTAAGTTGGTGTTTGGTGATCAATTGATTTTCTCTTGGCTTGTCCAAGTATGCACTTGGTCCTCCTAATCTAGTTTTTTGGTCTGTTAAATAAGAAAATTTTGGTCTTGGTAGTCTTTGTAGTTTTTGACAAGAATGAGTGCTTGTGCTTTGAATTAGGTTCATGTTTGGTTTGTTACTCATACTATTTTCTGAACCAGCTTAATAGTTTTTGTAGGATAGTAGCTAAGAATTATGGCACCAGCTTGTTTGATTTAATGAATCATATTATACTTGCTGTACTGAAGTATCATGGTGTTGTGAACTGGGCTGATTTCTTTACCCAAGTAGAAGTATGCAGTGGGTGCTCTGTCTCTGAATTTATTCCTTTGATCTCTTATGACAAGGGGAAAAAATTCTCTATTGAGCCTTGCATGATTTTATATCAACTTGTATCCATCGTGCACAATTTGCCTCTGTATCTTTCACTTAATTTGGGCCACAAGAAAGCTGTTGCCGCTGACTTCTTGACGCCCTTCGAAAATGCAAGGGGAGGCATATCTTTTCTTTTTAACCGGGAGCTGAGATTGATACTTCGTGTTAACTTTTGGGGTTTATATGACCTGCCAAAAGGTTATTTGCCATGGTTTGGTATTTTGGGTGGGGCAGAATAGTAATATGAGTAGTGCAAGTTAACCTTCTCTCCTTCTAAGTGATATAGTACAAGTACTTCTTGTAAAGTTTATGTACAGTAGTTTAATGTGCTTCAGGCCATATTTCTCTGCCTTTTGAGTTCCTGACTATTCTCTTTTCTTTTCTTAAGGATTAATGAAGCAAACACATGTTCTCTTGACAAGATTGGTGCTGGGGGTTTGAATTCACTTGTTGTTCTCAAGTATCATTGTGTTGTGTGAACTGGGGTGATTTCCTTTACTCAAGTCTGCAATGGATGTTCTGTCTCTTAATTTAGTCCTTTGATCTCTTTTTAACAAGTACTAATAAAAATCTCTATTGAACCTTGCATGATTTTATATCAACTTCCTTGTATCTATAGTGCACAATTTGCTCCGGTATCTTTCTCTGCCTATCCATATCAATTGATCTATTTCTTGCACTAAAATTGGGTGACGGTTAGGCTGTGCTAGCTATGGTTGAGTTCATCCTCTCTGTCTGTGCTTACTTGCATTGCACAATCCCATGTTTTAGTTTCTATACATGTTA
This sequence comes from Secale cereale, assembly GCA_902687465.1. Taxonomy (NCBI): domain Eukaryota; kingdom Viridiplantae; phylum Streptophyta; class Magnoliopsida; order Poales; family Poaceae; genus Secale; species Secale cereale. Next base: position 613,904,969 of record LR738714.1, on the reverse strand, counting down.
GAGCATCTCCAGTCGCCATGTTTTAGTTTCTATACATGTTAGAGCATCTCCAGTCGCGCCCCCCAAAGTCATTTTTTAGCGTCGGTGCCGAAATATTGGCCCAGTCGCGTCCCCACAAGACTTTTTTTCGCCGGATTGGGCCGAAACTGGCGTCGGTGGACCCAGGTCGAACCCGGTGCGCTGGGGGCGCCGACGCGAATGTTTTGGCGCGAAAGAGTGGCGGGACCGGCGAGTCAGTGAGACGACGCCTCGTTGTCCTCATCGTCTTGATTTCCCTGCGGGGAATTAATGCTAAGGCTGCCGTCGGTCAGCCTGCCATTGATTCACGGGCGGGGCAGTGCGGCGACGCCGCCCCCCTCCCGCCACGCGTTCGCACGCGGCCGCCCCCGAGCCGCTATAAAAAGCGCCCCTGGCCGCGTCGATGAGGCATCCATCCATCGGCAGTCCTCCCCCTCCTCGCCGCAGCACTTCTTCCCCTCTCTCCGTCGTTCGAGCTCCTCTCTCTCCCCTTGGCAAACATGAGCGCGAGGTTCCCCGACGACGCGGGGGCGGCCAACGGTTTCGGCCGCCGCTCGCTGCATGAGTGGGAGGCCTACCTCCTCCACGAGGCCAACTACCCCGCGCCGCCCGACGTACGCGCTCCGTCGCGGTGGAGGCTCAGCGTCGGCGGGGTCTCAATCCCCACTCTCCCCGTCCCGGAGACGCCATATTTCCTCGCCGAGATCGAGCGTGCGCGGGCGCTCCCGGAGTACGCCGCCGACAACCATGCGGCGTGGGCGGCGTACTTCGAATGCCGACAGGAGGAGCGGCTCGTCTCCACCAACAACGCGCCGATGCCGCGCGGCCGCAACAACAGCGAGGGCCGCAGTCTGTGGTGGGGCGTCCCTGGCCGCACGCTCAGCGGCATCGTCGCGCACCTCGAGGGCGGCAACGACCCGCCGCTCGAGTGAAGCAGCGCGCCGGGGCGAGGGGTCGAGCAGCGGCGCCGGCCGTGTCAAGGAGGAGAAGCAGGAGGACGACGCCGGCGACGACTACGCCCTGCTCCGCGCCTACTTTGGCCCGTAGTTTAAGGTTTTTTCGTCCCTTTTATTTGTGTAAAAACCGCCTAAATTTCGTCGAAATTTGGCCGTGTTTGTTGGAATTTAGCCGAACTGTGGAGGTGTCTGAGGACGACCTGGGGGCAGCGGCTGGGAACGTGCTCACCCCCGCGCCAAAAAAAGGCCGACTCGCCCCCAAACGGCGCTTTTTCGTGCCCTTGGGGGGCCGAACGGCTGGAAATGCTCTTACTAGCCAGTGCAGAGTGGCGGCACCATGCGTGTTGCTTTTCCTTTTGGCCAAAGGAGACGTGTAAGTGGATTTGAGAGAGAGTTGGTGATGTGCGTGTTTTTGTTTGTTCGTGACCCAATCTGATGGGAATGCCGATACAAACAGAGGAGGAATCCCTGGTCATTCAAATATGAGGTTTGATTAGAAAAAACATGTTAAAAAGCCACAATATCATGAATATATGAAAACTATTTGAAATTTGGTATATGACCAAAGACCATTGCGCTATAATATGTCACCATGGCCTTTTTAGAGCAGGAAAAAACACACGAACGATACTCCCTTCTTTTCTAAATAGTACTCCCTCTGTCTGAAAATACTTGTCATCAAAATGAATAAAAGAGGATGTATCTAGATGTATTTTAGTTTTAGATACATCCTTTTTTTGTCATATTTTGTCCGGAGTACAAGTCTTTTTAGACATTTCAAATGGACTATAATATACGGATGTTTGTAGACATATTTTAAATTGTAGTTTCATTCATTTTGCTTTGTATGTAGTCATTTGTTGGAATCTCTAAAAAGACTTATCTGGGAACAGAGGGAGTAATCTGCATGCCGTAAAAAAACATGTTTTTTCTTACGTGTCGAACACGAAGAAATCGAGAAATGCCAGCTGTCATGCTTCTCATCCACAAAATTTGTGCACATCACGACGTATTACCATGGGCCCTCTTGCATATAACAACACGGACCAGAAAATTGAAAAATTTGAACGAACACAAAACTTGTTAAGATCAATATTATAACCTGAAATCATGTGAATTAGGAACGGTCACAACCCGCATCTATTTTAAACAATCATCATAGAATTGAGTCACTAATGCCTTACCTTACAACAGAAATAAAAAATGATAATCACACTACATTGCTGCACATTCAAAAATTAATGCCTAGGTTGAATTGACTACGTACATGACAATGTGAGATAACACCATCGTATACTTCATTACCAAACATGTTACCAGGCCAACATGGTTTAGCCCCATACCCCCTATCCCACGTGGTGCATATCCTCGCGACGCCCCTGCGCTGGTTTGGAAGCACGTACCGGCACTAGCTAGGGGCACAACACAAGAGAAAAAACATGAGAATGAGAGGTTGCCAAATGGAGAGGAAAGGGAGAGGCGACATGTACCTAAGATGGAGAGAACACCACCACGGTTGCTGCTATGGTGACCTCCACACCATCAAGTGCTGGTGATGAGTTGTTTTCAAGTTCCTGTCTCAAATTGTGAGAAAATAAGCCAAGCTATAGCTGATCATTGGTGGGGCAGGGAAGATGGTAAGAAGAAGTTGCACTGGCGCTCGTGGGACTGGCTCTTGTCAACTAAATCTTTAGGTGGTATGGGCTTCCGAGACCTCGTCTTGTTTAACCAGGCCATGTTAGGGCGACAATGTTGGCGGCTGCTCACAGAGCCGGACTCGCTCTGCGCGCGAGTTCTGAAGGGTCGGTACTATCCTAATGGCAACTTCTGGAATGCTGCTAAGCCGCGGTCATCATCGTATACCTGGCGCAACATCTTGTTTGGCCGGGAATTGCTAAAGCAAGGTGTTAGGCGGGGTATTGGGGATGGTAAGAAGATTCATATTCTGTCTGATCATTAGATCCCCTCTGTTCCACCACATCTTCTTCGACCAATCTCTCCCATTCCAGCCGCGACCACTGTCCACTGCCTTATGGATGAAGAGCTTGGTAGATGGAATGAGGACACTGTTCGTGCTTTCTTCAGGGACGATATTGCTTCTGAAATTCTTATGGTCCAGATCAGTCAGCACGGAGGCGATGATTCCGTTAGCTTGCCTCACACAAAGTACAGTGACTACTCTGTGCGCTCAGCCTACAACCTACCGCGCACAGCGTGCTTCATGGCTTTCCGCATCTGCAGGGGCCGTGGTCAGTCCTCGGTTAGGAGCACTCGGTTAGGAGCACTGAGGAGAAATACTGGAAGTCAGTTTGGTCGGTGAAAGCACCTAATAAAATGAAAATCGTGCTATGGAGATTAGCTCATGATTGTCTTCCTACGGGGTTGCAACTGCTCCGGCGTCAGGTTCCAGCGTCGGGGAACTGTCCTTTTTGTTGTAAGCCTGAAAGCATCGAATATTGTTTGTTGTTCTGCCAATACGCTCGGGCTGTTTGGGAGGACATTAAGTTGTCTTTTCAGATTAAGCTTCGTCGCTCGGAGTTCAGATCACCGAAGCAGTGGCTCTTTGATTTCTTATCTCGATCGATTGATCGCTGTGCTACGGTGATGACTGTGACTATCTGGCATATATGGGAAGCCCGAAACTGTGCGTGGAATTCTGACGAGGTTGCTCTTGAGGCCTGTTTAAGACCGTAGAGAGATTTCTGAAGAAGACAGACATGAGTTGGAAAGGATGGATTTTCAAAACCCAGAGGTTGCTGACAGTAGACAGTTTCTTGATGGGAACCATGGAGGAAAGCATTTTTAACATCAAGTTGGTGAATAGGCCAGGAAGAGGAGACAACAACACTAAGAACGGTACGAATGGTGCTAGGTTTAACAACAGGAGAAAATGTTTCATCGTAATCAATTCCTTGTTGTTGAGAAAAGCCACGACAAACCCACCTGGCTTTATATCGTGAGAGGCTCCCATCGGAGTGAAACTTTTGGCGAAAAATCCATTTGCCAGAAACAATATTTGTGTTGGGAGGACGAGGAACAAGTTGCCATGTGTTGTTTTGAAGTAAAGCATTATATTCTTCTTGCATGGCAGCGGCCCAATTGGGATCAAGTAGAGCAGTTTTGTAATTCTTTGGGAGGGAAGTGAGAGATACGGTGGTATGAAGGTTTAGGCGGTCTCGGGGTTGTTGAAATCCTGATTTGGCCCTAGTACGCATGGGATGATCATTAATCGGGACTGCTGTAGGAATAACACGAGGGGGTAACGTGGGTACGGGTGAGTCCGGCGCAGCGGAAGAGTCGGACGAAGGAGCATGGTTGGGTGGTGGAGAGGGAGCAGGGACCGGGGGTGTTGGGGAGGGAGCAGGGGTCGAGGGTGTTGGGGTCGTCTCGGGTGGGGTGAGGGGAGGGTTGGTATTGGTTGTGGCTGGTGTTAAAGTTGTTGGTGGTATGTTGTGTTCATCATGAGGGGGTGCAGGAAGGGGAGTATATAGTTGGAAAGGACGGGGAGAGGGGGTGTTTGCCGAGCTAGGGGTGTTGGATGATGTAGTAGTGCGTTGTGAGAAAGGAAAAATATGCTCAGCAAAGGTGACATGACGAGAGACATGAACGTGTCCTGTCTGAAGATCGAGACAACGATAGCCTTTGTGCTCGACAGAGAAGCCGAGAAAAGCACATGGGATAGATCGTGGTGACAATTTATTTGTAGAAGTGGCATAGGCATTTGGAAAACATAGACAGCCGAAAACACGAACCGCAGAGTAGTTGGGGTGGGAAAGAAAGAGGGAATAATAGGGAGTAGTGTTGGGTTTAGTTTTAGAAGGTCGAATATTTAGAAGGAAGGTGGCCATGTGTAGGGCTTCAGCCCAAAACTTGGGAGGCATAGATGATTGAACGAGAAGAGTGCGAACTATATCATTGAGGGTGCGAAGAGAACGTTCGGCTTTACCATTTTGCGGGAAGGTGTAGGGACATGAGAATCTAAGAAGGATGCCATGTTGTAAGAAGAAAGTATGATTTTTAATGTTATCAAACTCGCGACCATTGTCACATTGGATAAATCGAATTGGGAGAAAGAAGTGGACAGACACATAGCGTTGAAAATTAAGAAAGAGAGAATGGACCTCGGATTGGTTGCGTAGAGGAAAAGTCCAGACAAAGTGGGTGAAATCATCTAGTATAACAAGGTAATATTTAAAACCCGAAACACTTGCAATGGGAGAGGTCCATAGATCACAATGTATTAATTCAAAGGGATAAGTGCTACAAGAGCTAGAGGAACTAAAGGGAAGACGCACATGTTTGCCTAATTGACATGACTCGCAAAATGCAGAATTATGAGAATCCCTATTACATGGTATGGTAAATTCACTAAGCATAGAAGCTAAGACAGCAGGGTTGGGATGGCCCAAGCGACGATGCCAGAGATCGACGGAGGCCAGCATGGATGTTGGAGGGGCGGCGGCAGGAACTCCATTAAGAGAGTAAAGATCACCGGAGCTATTGAAGCGAGCGATCTCGGCCTTGGTCAGGTAATCCTTCACGGATAAACCAAAAGGGTCAAATTCAGCCGAAACTAGATTGTCGCAAGTAAACTGGCGAACAGAAATAAGATTTTTAATGAGGGCGGGTGCAACTAGAACATCACGAAGTAGAAGAGGTTTAGTGGAAGAAGGAAGTTGAGCCTGACCAACACAATTTATAGGAATAGATGATCCATCTCCGAGGGTAATGGAAGGGAAAGGAGATGTAGTGCAAGATGATAACCAATTACTAGATGCAGACATATGACTAGAGGCCCCTGAATCAAAGATCCAATCCGTACCTGAGTTTCCTTGCGCAACAAAGTTATTCATTGCTTGGAGAAAAGCAGCTTGATCCCAGCTCGACGTCGCAGGTGAGGGTGGCGTCGGGAGCAGTGCCGGTGGATATGATGGTGAAGGCAGCAAGGCCGGCTGGGGTGTGTAGTAGGCGCCGCCATCGGTGGAGTAGTGACCATAGGGAGCATACGTCGGGGCGGCGTGAGAGGCATTGGCCGGCTGTGGCGTCGGGAGCAGTGCCGACTGAGGTGTGTAGTAGGCGCCGCCGTCGGTGGAGTAATGACCATAAGGAGCATACGTCGGGGCGGCGTGATAGGCATTGGCCGGCTGTCGGGGGTTGAGAACCCCGGGAGCAGCAGTAGGCGGCCGAAGGCCGGGTTGCCAGGCACCTGAGTATGCCGGCGGAGCACAGAGCGGGGACGGAGCGGACCAGGGCATGGGCCACGCCTGAACGAGCCCCGTCCAAGGATCATGAGGAGGCCGCCATGCAGCCGCCGATGGAGCACTGGTGGGTGGTGCAGGACTCGGTGCTGTCGTAGGCGGAACTGAACGAGTCGACGGCGGCCTGTAGATAGGATTTTTGCCGCGGTAGTTCGGACTAGGGCGCCAGCCTGGGGGCGGTTGAGCGGATGACGACGCGGATGGCCCGGTGATAGGAGCCGGCATGGGAGGCGGTGCTGCTGTAGGCGGCGGAGGAGGGCGAGCCGCAGCATGAAAGACCTTGGGGCGAGAGTCCTTGCGAGCTTGTGTTTCCGCCGCGAGTTGGAGCAGAGAACGAACTTCAGCGAAGGTGGGAGGAGGCCGTATCATTGGTATGAACGAGGCTTGCTTGTCAAAATCCTCGCTGAGGCCGACGACGACGATGTTGATGAGCTGTGAGTCGCTGACGGTATCGCCGAGTTCGCGGAGCTCATCACCAATGGTCTTGACGCGCTGGCAGAACAGGTTCACCGGGGCGTCTCCTTGCACCATATTGCGAAGCTCCGTGTGGAGAGCGTTTTCCGAGCGTCGGTGTTGCTTTGGAAGAGCTGACGGAGGGAGTGCCAGATGTTGGCAGCGGTGGCGCCGTCGTGATCGAGCATGTTGAAGATCTCGGTGGTGATGCGGGTGTAGAACCACTGGACGATTGCGAGATCGTCTTTCAACCATTGCGGATCGTCGGGGCGGGGAAGACAGTTGGCGGCGACATGCGAGCGCAGGTTGCAGCGGCCGAGGTGGAGATCGAAGAGATGTCTCCAATGGTAGTAGTTATGGGCGGCGAGATCAAGAACTATGGGGATGTATGGGCTGACGTCGGAGATTGTGTCAGCAAGAGACATTGGTGCGGCGAGGATGGGTGTAGGAGAGTTTTGTGGAGCTAGGGAGAGGGCCGAGAGAGAGGCGGCTGCGGCGTTGGCAGCCTTGGCGATGAGCGCGGCCCGGCGCTCGAAGTAGCCGGGCGGCGGCAGCGGCGGCGGCCTTGGCGGAGCCATAACCTAAACCCTAGGACCGGTATCTGATACCATGAAAGATGAATAAAACTGATTCTTATTGATTGATTTGGTGCGGCATACAAGTGTATATAAGAGGGTACAAACCGACTTGGGGTAAGGTTACAAAGCTGACTTGGACTAGGAGTCGTATACGATAAAGACTACTCTAACACTTACGTTGATACGATCATGCTGCATCTGTATAAACCGGCATCTGGACAAAGGCGTGAGGCCCTTGCATCGAGCACTTCCTGGTCTCCGCCGCCGTCAGGTACCGTTCCACTAACATCTGATGCAACTATTTTTTCGGAGCTTGATAAGTCAGGCCTTGGTGTTGTTGCTCGGAACCACACGGGTCAGTGCATAGCTGAATGCAGCGAGCCAATTCTGGGAGCCCTCACACCTGAACTGCAGAAGCATTGGCGCTTCGCTAGGCTGTCTATCTGGCTTGTGAAGGAAACTTTGAATCGGTGGCCTTTGCTTCTGATTGCTTGTCGTTGGTGCAACGTCTCAATTCCAAAGTCCGCGATCGCTCTACTATTGGTTTAGTGGTGGCTGACATCAAGCATGCATCCAGCAGATTCACAAATGTGGTCTTCCAGCATATCAATCGGTCTCTTAATCTAGCGGTACATGTTTTAGCTAAGTCTTGTAAGAACTCAGTTACCCTGTGTACTTTTCCTTTTGCTCCGGAGTGCATCCCGGAGTTCATGTGTAATGTTGGTGCCCAATTAATACAGTGATGTTGGTCTAAAAAAAGTGCTGGTGATTGCAGCGAGCAGAGCAACTTGGGTCCAGCCGCGATAAAGAAAAACATGCGAGAACATACAAAATAAATCTTAATATCTCAATAAATCATTTCATCATTCTATTACATGAAATGAACTTGATATAAAAGTACATCAATTTGTGTTCAACAATACATATAAGATTGACGACTACTACTAGCACATACCACGGTTCTTCAATTCAATTTTCTTGATGAAGGATCCTAACCGATCAAGGCTAGAGTGAAATCTTGTGCCCCACGCAATCCTTCCATAAAATAACACCTGCCCCCACCCCTAATACCCAATAGAAACAATCAAAAAGGAAGAATAATGTGTGTATATATATGTGTGTGTGTGTCGTGGTGATATCATGGCAGATGCCATGAGATGGCTAAAGATGGGGGGCTGCGTGAGGACGCCGGTGGGTTCCGGAGGCAAGGTCGGCATGCGCGAGAGCAAGATTCGTAACGTATCCAGGTCCGTGGCCCTCCGTGGGAGGTAACACCCATAGTCATACCGAATATGGTATGGTAAGCACAAGGGCTACAATGGTGCTCCTGGAGCTATTTGGTCGAGGAGGGAGAAGGAGCTAGCTCTCCATTCTCGCGTCTCGTGCGTGCGGGTGTCTGTGTGTGTGCGCGCGCGTGCTCAAAACTATCTTCCTCCTGCATGGAGGGCTACTGGGGGTCTTATAGGCCACCCCCAGGGTTACAATGGTAAGTCTAAGTGGGAGCGGGGCCCTGTTGTCATCGTCCAGAGCCGGCAGTGGGCCCGCCAGCTACGGGGCCCGCTAGCTGTACGACACTGTTGCCCGTCGCCTTTCCGGTCACGAAGTGGTTGGCGTTGTGGGGCTACAATTGCGAGCCGCGCTGACGTCGGTCGCCTCGGGTCAGCGGGCACAACCTCAATATAGCCATGCGCTCCTGTCGTGGGAGAGTTATCTTGTCGTATGGTTGGATGGGACGGCCGCTGACCCGCTGCTAGCCGGCCCGGCCATGCTATCGCGCCGGGGAGCCGTCCGGAGGGCTAGTCGGATTGAGGGGCACCAGCTGCCCCGATGTTTACAAAAATGCTCTGGTCTCGTTCTGCTACTTGTGATCTCCTTTGGGATTTCACCGAACAAAGGATGTCACAGTACCTTAGAGATAAGTATTTCCCTTAGTTAAGAACCAAGGTTATCAATCTAGTAGGACAACCAATCAACACCTTGTTAGCAGCACCGGCACACAAACAACAAATCCTTACAACCCAACATGAACAAGGGGTTGTCAATCCCTTGACAGTTGCGACCAAGATTAATTTGTATGGTGTTTGATAAATAGATCAGACAAAAATACAAAATAAAAAAAATGCAACAAGATATTTTTGGGTTTTAATATATGATAAAGGATAGACCCGGGGGCCATAGTTTTCACTAGAGGCTTATCTCTTGAAAATAACATACCGTGGATAAACAAATTACTGTTGGGCAATTGATAGAAAAGCAAATAATTATGACGATATCCAAGGCAATGATCATATATAGGTATCACGCCCGAGACAAGTAGACGGACTCCCGCCTGCATCTACTACTATTACTCCACACATCGACCGCTTTCCAACATGCATCTAGAGTATTAAGTTTATAAAGAACAGAGTAACGCCTTAAGCAATATGACATGATGTAGACAAGATACACTACAAAAAAAATACACTTCCGTGATGATACGTGTTTGTCACAGTAGGTCACGTTTTCTGTCATGCATGTACATCCATGACGATTTTATGACAGAATGAAGATAGTCATACCTGTGCTGTCGTAGAAGTGTTCCATGACATTATCAAAATTATCATCACGGAAGTGTTCACTTCCATGACGATAAATCGCGCGTCACAGAAGTGCTTTCGTCAAGGGTGACCAACACGTGGCATCCACCATAACGGAACACTGTTAAGCTATCGGGTCCGGTTTTGGATCTGATAACCCGTTAACAGCGCCGACCAATTGAGATTTTCCACTTGTAAAATCATCATTGGCCGGAGGAAACACGTGTTGCCTCACCGTTAGGACAGATGTCATCCACGCATTGGACAGGAGACACCTATGATAGGTCGACACATGGCACGGCCCAATAGTGGCCCATTCCGGTGAAAAAGGCCGACCCAGTAAAAAATAGCAGGCCGGCCCATATAAGGCCTACTTGTGTCAGGTCCATTTAAGCCCACGGCCCATACAAGATGTGCCAATTCGGCCCGTCAATGGCCCGTTAAAGATTTGACACCATTGCAGCCCATCGCCAGTTTGAGCCCGTTAACAACCCGCTATATATTTGGGCGCAATATCGGCCTAATGAGATTTCGGCCTGTTAACGGCCCATTCAGTGGATGGGCCAATTTTCACGATGTATATCTTTTGTCCTTTTAGCGACACATTTAAATATTGGGCTAATTTTCTGGCCCAATGTGTCTTTCAGCCTGTTGACGGCCCTTAAGTCAGTTGGGCCATTTGTAGTCGGACCTGAGTTTTGGCCTTTTAGCGACCCATTTAAGTGTTGGGCCAATTTCCGGCCTGGTGTGTCTTTCAGCCTGGTGACGGCCCATATATCTGTTGGGCCATTTGTAGTCGGACCTGAGTTTTGGCCTTTTAGTGGCCCATTTAAGTGTTGGGCCAATTCCCTGCCCTGTGTGCCTTTCAGCCTGTTAACGGACCATAAATGAGTTGGGCCATTTGTAGTCGGACATGAGTTTTGGCCTATTAACGGCCCATGCCCTTCATTGTCCAATACCATCCCGGTTTCTCTTTCGGCCTGCTAAAGGCCCACAACACAGTTGGGCCATTTACAATACGACCTCACTTTCGGCCTCTTAGCGGCCCATGCTCTTCATGGTCCAGTACAAGCCCGCTGTCTCTTTCGGCCTGCTAAAGGCCCACAGTATAGTTGGGCCATACGTAGCCCGAACTTAGTAACGGCCTGTTAACGGCCCGTGAAATCAATTGGGCCCACCCGTTGCCCGCTTCGATGTCAGCCTGTTAACGACCTGGGAGTTAAGAGGGCCGACCATTAACTTTCGGCATGGTAACGGCCCATTAACTTAATGGGCCCACTAAAGTTCGTACATGTCTTTAGGCCAAATTAGATAATTTGAGCCCATTACGACAAGCAATTATGCACATGACCAAAAGCGATCAAGCAAAGGTACCACATACAGGGAAAAACGTGGCACATCCAGCATATATTATAGGAAATTACATCCACTAGGCAATCAAAGATTGATGCCAATGCAAATAAATGAACAGAACCTAACGATCTACAACGTCACAATCTGCAAACTCAGCACGGATGACGCCCATAAGCATGTGGGCAAGTTCTTGCTGCTTTGCTACATTGTCTCTGAAAACATTGATCAGTTGTTGTGTCGCATGACTCTGCACCTCTGATTCCTCCACCATTTCCATCATTCCTTCAGCCATTAATTGGTTCACAAACATACATTTTTTCGTTGCATTCGAGACAGAGGATACTGAACAGATTCAGATGGCGATTTTGACAGGCTTGTATTATTGATAGGGGAGAGTGTCTCAACCACTGCATCATAACATAAATTAGGAGGGGAACCAAACAGATTAATCAAGAGTTATTGGCATATTACCTGGCCTAAATTTATTGGAAAAAAACAATGGGGTTGCCTTGCTATTTTCAGAGTTTGTCTTCTTATCTTCAGCAGCCTGCACCAAATTAAGACACTAGCATTGCTATCATTGGCCAAGTCAGATAATAGGAAAGCAACATTGGCACAACGAACTTTTGGGCAACTAGCCAACACCAAATTAACACAATATGGCACATCTATCATCAACCAGGTAAGGTAATACGAAAGCAACATTGACACAATGGATGAATGGGCAACCAGAGCAGCACTACAATTCAGTAATGTGCATGATATGAGATAGTACACTCATGCAGCTCAGTATGCAAAATTACCAGGCAGTTTTCTTTACAAAAATCAACATTGGTGACTTTAACATTTTGCTACAACTAATTTTAGATCAGACAAAGGTTGGATTCACGTCGATTAACAAAATACATGCTGATGTAAAAATATAGTGATATACAACAGGTACTTACATCAGCATTGGAGCATAGAGAATTCCCGCAAGATATTTTCCTCGAATACAATGCCAATGAAGGAAATCTTCTATCATTTAACCTTATTTTCTAAAAGAGAGATGGGTAAGAAACATGTATAAAATATGATCAGAATGCTATAAAATTTCATGATGCAAGGATACGCACACGCTTCTTAGAATGGAGTTGACATTCTTTTGCTGGACTGGAGCGGACTAGTTCTTTGGCAACTGGAATCTGCTTATTATCAATGGGAGTTGGGTTTCTCTATGCTGGAGCAGTATCTATGAAAAATGGTGTTGGTTTTTTATCTATTGGCGTTTGGATCTTTTGCGAAGACCTGGTTTGTAACCCTTCAGATTCTAACATAGCCGTCTCCCCCTTGCATGCCTTATATAGAAGAATGGTGCTTCAATTATAAAACATGCTACAGCAGAGATGGAATAGGTACTGAAGATTAGACAGGCATGACATATTGACATGTAATCCCTCCATCCGGAAAAAAATTGATGGGTCTAGGCGTATTTTAGTTCTAGATACATCTAGTTTTATCCATTTCTGCGACCTGTAATCCGGACGGAGGGAGTATGATGTAAGAGTGTGACGCCCCAAGACCGACGCGTCAGAAGACTTCCAGCTATTCTGAGTTTCGCCTTGTGTTTCATTTTGTTTGCTATTTTTTGGATTGCATCATTTCATCATGGCATCATGTGCATTGCATTCACATGTTTTCATAAAACTCGTTGCCGTTCGTAGTTGCCGCTTCTCTCTGTCTTTGTTGACCTGTTGTCAGACCGCTTGTCCTTGTTGACCTTCTCTCATACCAACCGAACCGCTCTCTTCTCTCTTTCTCCGAGACCAACAAAAACCCTCCCTGTCTTTGTCGACCTCTCTCACACCCCTCGTGCAGGTCCGAAACTTCCCCGAACCCGACCCGGGCAGTCGTGACCGATGGGTCCGGATCATCCCCAAACATCCCTAAAACACCTCCGTTTTCTTATTTGGGCCACCTAACCTATTTATTTCTCGACCGTCCGATTGCGATCGGAGGGTCCGAATCGCCCTAAACTTATCCGACTTGCTATACATAGATGACAACCCTAGAAACTAGGACGTCTGTCCCATCCATTCCCCCTCCCTGCCGCCACTCCTCTTCCTCGGGATCCAACCCGCACCCAGCCTCTTCCTGTTGGGGAACGTAGTATTTTAAAATTTTCCTACGATCACGCAAGATCTATCTACTAGATTCATAGCAACGAGGGGGAGAGTGTGTCTACGTACCCTCGTAGACCGGAAGCGGAAGCGTCTAGTGACGCGGTTGATGTAGTCGAATTTCTTCGCGATCCAACCGTTCAAGTACCGTACGTACGACACCTCCGCGTTCAGCACACGTTCAGCTTGATGACATCCCACGAGCTCTTGATCCAGTTGAGCTTCACGGGAGAGTTTCGTCAGCACGACGGCGTGGTGACGGATATGATGAAGTTACCGTCGCAGGGCTTCGCCTAAGCGCTACAACGATATGACCGAGGTGTGTTACTGTGGAGGGGGCCACCGCACACGGTTAGGAGAGATCAACTGATCAACTTGTGTGTCTATGGGGTGCCTCTACCCCCGTATATAAAGGAGTGGAGGAGAGAGATGGCTGGCCCTCTCTATGGCGCGCCCTAGCGCGCCCTAGGGGAGTCCTACTCCCACCGGGAGTAGGATTCCCCCTTTCCTAGTAGAACTAGGAGCCCTTCCAAGTAGTAGGAGTAGGCGAGAAGGAAGGAGGGGGCGCATCCCCTCTCCCTAGTCCAATTCGGACCAAGCCATGGGAGGGGAGCAACCTCCTCTCTCCCTTTCCCCTAAAGCCCAATATAAGGCCCATATACTCCCCGGCGAATTCCCGTAACTCTCCGGTACTCCGAAAAATACCCGAATCACTCGGAACCTTTCCGATGTCCAAATATAGTCGTCCAATATATCGATCTTTATGTCTCGACCATTTTGAGACTCCTCGTCATGTCCCAGATCTCATCCGGGACTCCGAACTACCTTCGGTACATCAAAACACATAAACTCATAATACCGATCGTCATCAAACGTTAAGCGTGCGGACCCTACGGGTTCGAGAACTATGTAGACATGATCGAGACTCATCTCCGGTCAATAACCAATAGCGGAATCTGGATGCTCATATTGGCTCCTACATATTCTACGAAGATCTTTATTGGTCAAACCGCATAACAACATACGTTGTTCCTTTTGTCATCGGTATGTTACTTGTCCGAGATTCGATCGTCGGTATCACCATACCTAGTTAATCTCGTTATCGGCAAGTCTCTTTACTCATTCCGTAATACATCATCTCGTGACTAAATCATTAGTCATTTGCTTGTAAGGCTTATTATGATGTGTATTACCGAGAGGGCCCAGAGATACCTCTCCGACACTCGGAGTGACAAATCCTATTCTTGATCTATGCCAACACCACGAACACCTTCGGAGACACCTGTAGAGCATATTTATAATCACCCAGTTACGTTGTGACGTTTGATAGCACACAAGGTGTTCCTCCGGTATTCGGGAGTTGCATAATCTCATAGTCATAGGAACATGTATAAGTCATGAAGAAAGCAATAGCAATAAAACTAAACGATCATAGTGCTAAGCTAACGGATGGGTCTTGTCCATCACATCATTCTCCTAATGATGTGATCCCGTTGATCAAATGACAACTCATGTCTATGGCTAGGAAACATAACCATCTTTGATCAATGAGCTAGTCTAGTAGAGGCATACTAGGGACATACTGTTTTGTCTATGTATTCACACATGTACTAAGTTTCCGGTTAATACAATTCTAGCATGAATAATAAACATTTATCATGATATAAGGAAATAAATAATAACTTTATTATTGCCTCTAGGGCATATTTCCTTCAGTCTCCCACTTGCAGTAGAGTCAATAATCTAGTTCACATCTCCATGTGATTTAATACCGATAGTTCAAATCATTATGTGAATAACACCCATAGTTCACATCGTCATGTGACTAATACCCAAAGGGTTTACTAGAGTCAATAATCTAGTTCACATCGCTATGTGATTAACACCCAAGAGTAGTAAGGTGTGATCATGTTTTGCTTGTGAGACAAGTTTAGTCGACGGGTCTGACACATTCAGATCCATATGTATTTGAAAAATTTCTATGTCTACAATGCTCTGCATGGAGCTACTCTAGCTAATTGCTCCCACTTCCAATATGCATCCAGATTGATACTTAGAGTCATCTGGATTAGTGTAAAGCTCGCATCGGTGTAACTCTTTACGACGAAATCTTTATCACCTCCATAATCGAGAAAACATTTCCTTAGTTATCTAGTAACTAAGGATAATTTTGACCGCTGTCCAGTGATCTACTCCTGGATCACTTTTGTACCTCCTTGCCAAACTAATGGTAAGGTACACAACAGGTTTTGTACACAACATGGCATACTTTATAGAACCTATGGCCGAGGCATAGGGAATGACTTTCATTCTTTCTCTATCTTCTTCCGAGGTCGGGCTTTGAGTCTTACTCAACTTCATACCTTACAACTCAGGCAAGAACTCCGTCTCTCACTGATCCATTTTGAACTACTTCAAAAACTTGTCAAGGTGTGTGCTCATTGAAAAAACTTATCAAGCGTCTTGATCTATCTATAGATCGTGATGCTCAATATGTAAGCAGCTTCACCGAGGTCTTTCTTTGAAAAACTCCTTTCAAACACTCCTTCATGCTTTTTAGAAAATTCTACATCATTTCCGATCGACAATATGTCATTCACATATACTTATCAGAAAGGCTGTAGTGCTCCCACTCACTTTCTTGTAAATACACGCTTCACCGCAAGTCTGTATAAAACTATATGCTTTGATAAACTTATCAAAGCGTATATTCCAACTCCGAGATGCTTGCACCAGTCCATAGATGGATCGCTAGAGCTTGCACAATTTGCTAGCACCATTAGGATTGACAAAACCTTCTGGTTGCATCATATACAACTCTTCTTTAATAAATCCATTAAAGAACGCAGTTTCGTTATCCATTTGCCAAATTTCATAAAATGTGGCAATTGCTAACACGATTCGGACAGACTTAAGCATCGCTACAGGTGAGAAAATCCCATCGTAGTCAACACCTTGAACTTGTCGAAAACCTTTCGCAACAAGTCGAGCTTTGTAGACAGTAACATTACCATCGGCGTCAGTCTTCCTCTTAAAGATCCATTTATTTTCAATGGCTTGCCGATCATCGGGCAAGTCAACCAAAGTCCACACTTTGTTCTCATACATGGATCCCATCTCAGATTTCATGGCCTCAAGCCATTTTGCGGAATTTGGGCTCATCATCGCTTCATCATAGTTCATAGGTTCATCATGGTCTAGTAACATGACTTCCAGAATAGCGTTACCATACCACTCTGGTGCGGAACGTACTCTGGTTGATCTACGACGTTCAGCAGAAACTTGGTCTGAAGTTTCATGATCATCATCATTAGCTTCCTCACTAATTGGTGTAGGAATAACTGGAACTAGTTTCTGTGATGTTCCACTTTCCAATTGAGGAGAAGGTACAATTACCTCATAAAGTTCTACTTTCCTCCTACTCACTTCTTTCGAGAGAAACTCTTTCTCTAGAAAGGATCCATTCTTAGCAACGAATATATTGCCTTCGGATCTGTGATAGAAGGTGTATCCAACAGTCTCCTTTGGGTATCCTATGAAGACACATTTCTCCGACTTGGGTTCGAGCTTATCAGTTTGAAGCTTTTTCACATAAGCATCGCAGCCCCAAACTTTAAGAAACGACAACTTTGGTTTCTTGCCAAACCACAATTCATAAGGCGTCGTCTCAACGGATTTTGATGGTGCCCTTATTTAACGCGAATGCAACTATCTCTAATGCATAACCCAAACCATAGTGGTAAATCGCTAAGAAACATCATAGATCGCACCATATCTAATAAAGTACGGTTACGATGTTCGGACACACCATTACGCTGTGGTGTTCCGGATGGCGTGAGTTGTGAAACTATTCCACATTGTTTCAAATGAAGACCAAAGTCGTAACTCAAATATTCACCTCCACGATCAGATCGTAGAAACTTTATTTTCTTGTTACGATGATTCTCTACTTCACTATGAAATTCTTTGAACTTTTCAAAATTTTCAGACTTGTGCTTCATCAAGTAGATATAGCCATATCTGCTCAAACCATTAGTGAAGGTCAGAAAATAACGATACCCGCTGCGAGCTTCAACACTCATCGGTCCACATACATCAGTATGTATGATTTCCAACAAATCTGTTGCTCGCTCCACAGTTCCGGAGAACAGAGTTTTAGTCATCTTGCCCATGAGGCATGGTTCGCAAGCACCAAGTGATTCATAATCAAGTGATTCCAAAAGTCCATCACTATGGATTTTCTTCATGCACTTTACACCAATATGACCTAAACGGCAGTGCCACAAATAATTGCACTATCATTATTAACCTTGCATCTTTTGGCTTCAATATTATGAATATGTGTATCACTACGATTGAGATCCAACAAACTATTTTCATTGGGTGTATGACCATGGAAGGCTTTATTCATGTAAACAGAATAACAATTATTCTATGACGTTAAATGAATAACCGTATTGAAACAAACGTGATCAAATCATATTCATGCTCAACACAAATGCCAAATAACATTTATTTAGGTTCTACACTAATCCCGAAAGTATAGGGAGTGTGCGATGATGATCCTATCAATCTTGGAACCACTTCCAACACACATCGTCACTTCAACTTTAACTAGTCTCTGTTCATTCTGCAACTCTTGTTTCGAGTTACTAATTTTTGCAACTGGACTGGTATCAAATACTCAGGGGTTGTTATGAACACTAGTAAAGTACACATCAATAATCTGTATATCAAATATACCTTTGTTCACTTTGTCATCCTTCTTATCCACCAAGTATCTAGGGCAGTTCGACTTCCAGTGACCATTTCCTTTGCAGTAGAAGCACTTAGTTTCAGGCTTGAGTTTAGCTTTGGGTTTCTTCACGGGAGTGACAACTTGCTTGTCATTCTTCTTGAAGTTCCCTTTCTATCCCTTTGCCCTTTACTTGAAACAAGTGGTCTTTAAACCATCAACACTTGATGCTATTTCTTGATTTCTACCTTCGCCAATTTCAGCATCGCGAAGAGCTCGGAAATTACTTTCGTCATCCCTTGCATATTATAGTTCATCACGAAGTTCTACTAACTTGGTGATAGTGACTAGAGAACTTTGTCAATTACTATCTTATCTGGAAGATTAACTGCCACTTAATTCAAGTAATTGTAGTACCCAGACAATCACTGGTTGAGCTATTCTCCTCCATCTTGTAGGCAACTGTCAGAGGTCTTACACCTCTCGACACGGGCATGAGTATGAAACACTAATTTCAACTCTTGGAACATCTCATATGCTCCGTGGTGTTCAAAACATTTTTGAAGTCCCCGTTATAGGCCGTAAAGCATGACGCACTAAACTATCAATTGGTCATCATATCGAGCTTGTCAAACGTTCATAACGTCTACATCTGCTCCTGCAATAGATATGTCACCTAGCGGTGCATCAAGGACATAATACTTCTGTGCAGCAATGATGATAATCCTCAGATCAAGGTCCTAGTCCGCATCATTACTACTAACATCTTTCAACTTAGTTTTCTCTAGGAACATATAAACAATAAACGGGGAGCAACATCGCGAGCTATTGATCTACAACATAGATATGCTAATACTACCAGGACTAAGTTCATGATAAATTAAAGTTCAATTAATCATATTACTTGAAGAACTCCCACTTAGATAGACATCCCTCCGGTCATCTAAATGATCACGTGATCCAAATCAACTAAACCATGTCCGATCATCACGTGAGATGGAGTAGTTTCAATGGTGAACATCTTATGTTGATCATATCTACTATATGATTCACGCTCGACCTTTCGGTCTTCAGTGTTCCGAGGCCATATCTGCATATGCTAGGCTTGTCAAGTTTAACCCGAGTATTCTGCGTGTGCAAAACTGGCTTACACCCGTTGTATTTGAACGTAGAGCTTATCACACCCGATCATCACGTGGTGTCTCAGCACGACGAACTTTCGCAACTGAGCATACTCAGGGAGAACACTTATACCTTGAAATTTTGTAAGGCATCATCTTATAATGCTACCGCCGTACTAAGCAAAATAAGAAGCACAATAAGATAAACATCACATGCAATCAAAATATGTGACATGATATGGCCATCATCATCTTGTGCTTTTGATCTCCATCTCCAAAGCACCATCATGATCACCTTCGTCACCGCCGCGACACCTTGATCTCCATCGTAGCATCGTTGTCGTCTCGCCAACTATTGCCTCTACGACTATCGCTACCGCTTAGTGATAAAGTAAAGCAATTACATGGCGATTGCATTTCATACAATAAAGCGACAACCATATGGCTCCTGCCAGTTGCCGATAACTTTACAAAACATGATCATCTCATACAAAACCGTATAACTCATCATGTCTTGACCATATCACATCACAACATGCCCTGCAAAAACAAGTTAGATGTCCTCTACTTTGTTGTTGCAAGTTTTACGTGGCTGCTATGGGCTTAGCAAGAACCGTTCTTACCTACGCATACAAAAACCACAACGATGTTTCGTCAAGTATGTGCTGTTTTAACCTTCACAAGGACCGGGCGTAGTCACACTTGATTCAGCTAAAGTGAGAGAGATAGACACCCGCCAGTCACCTTTAAGCAACGAGTGCTCATAACGGTGAAACCAGTCTCGCATAAGCGTACGCGTAATGTCGGTCCGGGCCGCTTCATCTCACAATACCGCCGAAGAAAAGTATGACATGCTGGTAAGCAGTATGACTAGTATCGTCCACAACTCACTTGTGTTCTACTCGTGCATATCATCTACGCATAGACCTGGCTCAAGATGCCACTGCTGGGGAACATAGTATTTTAAAATTTTCCTACGATCACACAAGATCTATCTACTAGATGCATAGCAACGAGGGGGAGAGTGTGTCTACGTACCCTCGTAGACCGGAAGCGGAAGCGTCTAGTGACGCGGTGATGTAGTCGAACTTCTTCGCGATCCAACCGATCAAGTACCGTACGTACGGCACCTCCGCGTTCAGCACACGTTCAGGTTGATGACGTCCCACGAGCTCTTGATCCAGTTGAGCTTCACGGGAGAGTTTCGTCAGCATGACGGCGTGGTGACGGATATGATGAAGTTACCGTCGCAGGGCTTCGCCAAAGCGCTGCAACGATATGACCGAGGTGTGTTACTATGGAGGGGGGCACCGCACACGGTTGGGAGAGATCAACTGATCAACTTGTGTGTCTATGGGGTGCCTCTACCCACGTATATAAAGGAGTGGAGGAGAGGGAGGGCTGGCCCTCTCTATGGCGCGCCCTAGGGGAGTCCTACTCCCACCGGGAGTAGGATTCCCCCTTTCCTAGTAGAACTAGGAGCCCTTCCAAGTAGTAGGAGTAGGAGAGAAGGAAAGGGAAAGAGAAGAGAAGGAAGGAGGGGGAGCAGCCCCTCTCCCTAGTCCAATTCGGACCAAGCCATGGGAGGGGCACAACCTCCTCTCTCCCTTTCCCCTAAAGCCCAATAAGGCCCATATACTCCCCGGCGAATTCCCGTAACTCTTCGGTACTCCGAAAAATACCCGAATCACTCGGAACCTTTCCGATGTCCGAATATAGTCGTCTAATATATCGATCTTTACGTCTTGACCATTTCGAGACTCCTCGTCATGTCCCCGATCTCATCTGGGACTCCGAACTACCTTCGGTACATCAAAACACATAAACTCATAATATCGATCGTCATCAAACGTTAGGCGTGCGGACCCTACGGGTTCAAGAACTATGTAGACATCACCGAGACTCATCTCCGGTCAATAACCAATAGCGGAACCTGGATGCTCATATTGGCTCCTACATATTCTACGAAGATCTTTATCGGTCAAACCGCATAACAACTTACGTTGTTCCTTTTGTCATCGGTATGTTACTTGTCCGAGATTCGATCGTCGGTATCACCATACCTAGTTAATCTCGTTACCGGCAAGTCTCTTTACTCGTTCCGTAATACATCATCTCGTGACTAAATCATTAGTCATTTGCTTGCAAGGCTTATTATGATGTGTATTACCGAGAGGGCCCAGAGATACCTCTCTGACACTCGGAGTGACAAATCCTATTCTTGATCTATGCCAACACCATGAACACCTTCGGAGACACCTGTAGAGCATCTTTATAATCACCTAGTTACGTTGTGATGTTTGATAGCACACAAGGTGTTCCTCCGGTATTCGAGAGTTGCATAATCTCATAGTCATAGGAACATGTATAAGTCATGAAGAAAGCAATAGCAGTAAAACTAAACGATCATAGTGCTAAGCTAACGGATGGGTCTTGTCCATCACATCATTCTCCTAATGATGTGATCCCGTTGATCAAATGACAACTCATGTCTATGGCTAGGAAACATAACCATCTTTGATCAATGAGCTAGTCTAGTAGAGGCATACTAGGGACATACTGTTTTGTCTATGTATTCACACAAGTACTAAGTTTCCGGTTAATACAATTCTAGCATGAATAATAAACATTTATCATGATATAAGGAAATAAATAATAACTTTATTATTGCCTCTAGGGCATATTTCCTTCACTTCCCTCCCTCGTTTCCACCACCAGGCCAACCAGACGCCCGCGCCCCCGATCAAAAATCCCCTCGGCCTCCAACCCGTATCCCTCCGCCTCTCGATCTCTCCCACCAACCAACGCCTCCCCTGGATCCCCTAGTCCACCTACTGTAGCCGCCTTCGTCCGCGACCACAGGAGTAGGAGCTCCTGCAGCCGCGAGCGCCCGACGCCCCAACCGCTCGAGCACCGGTCAGCCACCGGAGCACCACCACCGGCGACCAGAACCAGGCCAGCTGCCTGTCGCACATTCTCCTCCTCCCTACCTTCCTCTTCTCCCCTGCTCTAACTCATCTCTCTCCCTTGTTTTTCCGTGGACAGAAGCCACTCGCCGACTATCTTCAGCATCGCCGCCGCAGCTCGTTCTTGACCCGTCCCACATCACAGCACCGGGATTCGGTGGCCTCGTCGCCGCGCGAACCATCCCGCCCCCACCTCGAACCACCTCACCTCCGTGTTCCCGAGCGCCTCGGCCTTCTCCTCGAGTCGGAGCTCGCCGCCGTCGGTGCCAAGACCAGCAGTACCCGAGGCTCCCTTGCTCCCTCCCTCCTCACGTCGGCGACCAACCCGACGACACCAGGCCGTCCCCGCGCCTCAGGCCTCCCTCTCCCGTCTCCAGTCAAGTCCCTAGCATAGGGACTGGATCCGCGACAGACCAGCGCTCCGTGCTCATCGCCGATGCCATGCTGTGCGCCGCCCCTATTCGTCTGCAGAGAACGACAGAGACGACCACTGCAGCCGCGTGTCGACTCCGCCCCGAGCTGCGCCAGATCCCCTCGCCTTCGCCGTCTCCTGTAGTTTCTGCGCGTCCCAGTTCCGGCCGTCCTCGCCGCCAGCGGCCAAGTCCCGCTCGTTTCTGACCGTCGCCGCTCCCCTGCAACTCCAGATGGCGCCCGCAGCTCTCTGCATCGAGCAACAGCAGTTCGGGCAGAGGACGACGCCTCTGCCTCTACCGCACTCCCCCTCTCCTTCGCCCGCTGGACCGCAAGTCCTAATGCGCCAGATCCAGGCCCGCAGCAGCGCGTGGCCCAGCAACCTCTGCCTCCTCCCCACACCAACGGGCTTGGCCCATGGTGAGCAGCTCCCAGCCAGTTTTGATCCTTGTTTTTTTAAGGCCAGCGAAGTTATCTAATTTCCAGAGTAAAATAGTCTTACAGTTTGGACCCTAAACTTAATGCATTTAATAACTCTCAATATGAGCATCGAAATTAAACAACTTATATAAGTAAAATGCTTAGAATTATGTGTAGATTCATATTAACCAAGTTTCATCTATGTTAAAAATGTTTAAATTGCTGCGTGCATTAATTTGTGCAAATAACATGTTAAAATGGTTTAATTCATAACTTAATAATCGTAGCTCAGTTTTAAATAAACTTTATATGTAACTGGGGTAGAAAAATGAGTAGAACAACATGGTGCAATTTATTTTGCTTTTTAATAACATTAAAATTATGTAATAGGCAGAACAGTACCAAATTCATAATATGCACATGGAGATTTTCCAGAATTGTTGTTTATTGTTTCTGGCTCCATTTAAATTGCTTAGATGGTGTAGTTTAATTGTGATGCACCTCTTGCCATGCTAAAGACCATTTAATATTGTTGTCTACATAAACGAGAGTGAACTAAATACTTGAATGTGGTCTTTCGTCAATATGCAACTCGTTGCATATTGAGCTCCACTTAATTTGTAGTTTTGTTTGAGCACTTTGCCATGCCATGCATTTTAAACCGGACATGCATCATACTTGTTTGTGCATCATGCCATGGTTATGATATGTGTGTTTACCATGTTGTTTGCTTCTTTCCGGTTTGCTTCCCTCGTTAGCTTCGGTTTCGCTCTAGAGTTGTGAGGATTCGTTTGACTACCTTTGTTTGTCATCTTCATGGACTCATTCTCCTTGCTTGCGGGATCCCTGGCAAGATAACCATTCCCCGATATCACCTCTATCTTTGCCTATGCTAGTTGTCTCGCTCTTTAGATATGCCTCGATGCCTATTCCTGTTTGTCAGCCTCCTATTGTTGCCATGAAACACTCTAATCGCCTTCCTAGCAAACCGTGGATTGGCTAAGTACGCTTTTGCTCAGCCCCTCTTATAGCATTGTTAGTTGCAGGTGAAGTTGAAGATTGCTCCATATTGGACTTCTTATTGGGGTAACACAATATAAATCTTGTTTAATAATGCACATATATATTGGTAATGGGTGGAAGGCTTGGCCTTCTGCTTGGTGTTTTGTTCCACTCATGCCACCTGAGGACCCGATAAACCGATGTTATGTTCCTTGATTTTGCTACCTAACACGGTTGGTGTCGGGGGAAACTGTCCACCACGAACACCTATGGGACCGGAGCCCCTTTGTTTGTGCGGTAAGAGGGCGGAGGGAGCACGAAGAGCAGATCGTAGTGAACACGCGGGCAGTTTACCCAGGTTCGGGCCGCGATGGACGCGTAAAACCCTACTCCTGCTTAGTTTGTATTGAGTTGGGGAGCTCGGGAGCTTGAAGAACTAGCTACACCGAGCGTATGAGCGATCTAGGTTCCGAACCCCCTCCACGTTGTGCATGGGCCTCCTTTTATAGTGCAAGGGGTCACCGACAGGTGTCAACGTAGGAAAAAGGGTAAAAATGTAAAAGAGGTGGTAGTTGTAACAGTGCGGGAATAGTGGAGCTACAGTGCGTGAACAGTGGTCGCTACCTACTTTGACAGTGGGGGACAAGAGCATTTAATGCCCGTCGCCGTCGACCCCAAAAGCGCCCGCCCTTGCGTCTCCGTTTGCCACGGCGATGGCTTTACCACCGTGGAGTGCCACCGTGTCCCCCAGGCTGCACAGCCATCCGCCACGCGTCCCAGGAGAGGCCCCAGGGCGACGCGTGGACCGATGAGCTGGAGCGCGGGCACACAGCGCAACTCTCCCCGGCAAGCACCTTGCCGGGGTCTTGACCTTGCCGGGCCCGGGAGCTTGTCGGGCTCTGAAGCTTGTCGCTCCCCGGGCCCTGCCGGGGCGCGTATAGCGCCGAGGCATGTCTTCTGTAATATAATCTTCTAGTCTTCCTGGCAAACTCCTCTTGCCAGGGCCTTGCGTGAGTGAGGTAATCTTGAGCCTGGAACGGCCTTCCCGGCAAGCTCCACTTGCCGGGGTCTCGATCTTCTGTCCTGTATACTTTGTTTTTGAATGGCTTCATATGGAGCAGGAAGGTCTCCGGCGAGCGCGTGGTAGGCCCAGCCACGGGAAGCTGCTACTGCCCGTGCACAAGTTGGGGTACTGAGGTACCCCTACCTTAATACACCGACAGGAGCCCCCGGGCCTGGGCCACACACGGTGCCGAGCGCTGTTGGGCCAGGCCCAAAACAGTGCACGGGCACGCGCGGCCCACGGCACGCCGAATCCACTTCCGCATCCGCCGCGTCCCCCCGTAACGGCATGCGTCGATTGCGGCGTCGTGGGATGGGACGTGGCCACGTTCTTTTAATGGAAAGAGCGAAACGTCCCCCACTTCCCCATAAAAGCAGAGGAAGCAGGAGCGGTTCCCCTCCTACACCTTCATTGCATCTTCTTCCATCTCCAGAGATCCCCTTTGCGCTCCGCCTCCACACCTCCTCCGCCGCTGTCCGCATCTGCGGCGCCGCCGGACTCTTCGTCCCCCTTCCCTCGCCGCCTCCGCCATGGCCCCGAAGACCGAGAAGGCGAAGGTGGAGAAGACCAAGAAGGAGAAATCGGAGCAAGCGGCGAGGCTTACCTTGTTGCGGAAGCGGAACCTCGTCTTCTCGCCGAGGCTCAGCGCGCGGGAGCTCTGGAACAAGTACTACTTGTTCTGGGCCAAGAAGACCAAGGCGCATCCCCGCACCCGAGCCTATCCGGCCGCCGCCAAGGACAACTACCCCGGCGGGTACTTCTTCTTCGCAGCTTTCTTCCACTGCGGTCTCTGTCCCCCTTTTTCTGATTTCTTCTGCGACATAATGCACACCTACGGCCTCCATCTTCTAGACTTCACCCCCAACGCCATCCTCACGATGGCGGTTTTCGCACATATGTGCGAAAACTATATTGGGATATACCCAAACGTAGCGCTGTTTAGGCACTTCTTCACCCCTAGAGTAGAAGCCGGTGCTCCCCTCTCCGGGGGGATTTCTTGGGTCTTCCGCTTGAACAAGAAGGAGTCCTACTTGCCGGGGGAGCTCCGCGGCAAGTGGGAGGAGTGGCGTGCAGACTGGTGTTGGATTGTCGAGGACCAGCCGCAATCTTTCACCGCGCCGCGCACAACACCTATCGTGCGCGGCAGGGACTGGAGCGAGCTGGATTCGGACGACAGCAAGCTCGACGTCGCCCTCATCAGGATTCTTCGTCTCCGGGTAGCAAGATTGTCTGTCGGAGAAGTAGGCACAGACTTCCTCCGTCGCCGCATTGCCCCTCTTCAAGATAGGAAGAGGCCGGCCTGGGAGTACGGCAACTCGGCGGATATAATGCGGCTGCGCCCCGGGCTCAACTTCAACTTCACGTCGCTGGAGCTGAAGGGGATGCTCCGGGAACTATTTAAGCATGACCCGGCCCACCCAGAATGGTTCAGGGGTCCCCGGGGAGTGGTGCCTCTCTGCAACAGCACGGCCCGGGATTCCCTTCGCGCCATGATGCCCACGTGTGACTCGCACTCGCACGGCGTCGACCGCACGTGGATTCCGCCCAAGCCAGACGTCGTCTTGAACTTCTTCGACAACCTGGTGGAGGTGGCGAAGAACAAGGACGAGGTCCGGGAGCTGACACGGGACACCACCGACCAGGAGATAGCGTACATAGCTTCTCGGGTTGAAGAGGCCGCTGCAGCCGCAGCGGCAGGGGAATTCGGCTTCTCGCCCGAGGAGGCAGAGGCTGCGGAAGCGTCCTGCCAAGCAGAGGAGGCGGAGATCCGCAGGCTGCTGAAGCTTCCTCCCGACGAGCTCGCCGGGGTCCCTTCCCTGAGGCACTCCGGGATCCCCGGGATTCCGACCGAGGCCGCGGCGAGAGGCAACGCCGCCGGAGGAAACAGAGGCGCCGCAGGGAGCGGAGGCGCCGGAGGGAGCGGAGGCGCCGGAGAGAGAGCGGCCACAGTGCAGGGCGCTGGGCCCAGCAAGCCTACCGAGGAGGAGGAGGAGGGGGAGGACGCCGGGGCCGACGAGGACTCCGACGGGTCCCTTGGGCTCTACGCCGACGACCTCTCCTCGTCATCGGAGACCTCCCCGCCTCGGGCAAGCCCTAGGCGCTCTCCGCTTAAGCGTCTCCGCAAGACGGCGACATGGACCAGGGCGCAGGCGCCCCGGCAACAACCAGCTCGCCGGGCGGTGCGAGCTACCCAGGGGAGCCAAGCCGCAACGGGGGCGCCAGGCGCACCAACCACGGCGGAGGCGGCCCGCACGCAGGCCACGACAGAGGCGCCCCGCAAGCAGGCCACGGCAGAGGCGCCCCGCAAGCAGGCCACGGCAGAGGCGCCCCGCAAGTCAGCGCCGAGCGGAAGGGAGTCTTCAAGGAGCGGAGCGGCGGCTCCGCCCGCTCCCCGGGCCTCGGCTACCACAGGGGCTGGGTCTTCGCAGCCCCTAGCCCCAGGGATCGCCAAGCGCCCGAGGGAGTCTTCGCCTCCTGCTCCCCGCGCGGACGCGCCTCAGGTGGAGTTTGACTTCTCCGCCCTGAGCGACGACGACGACGAGGAGGAACAGGAGTAAGGACTTGAGGTTTTTGCATCTTCTTCAACACTATCTTGATTCTTGTTGATGCCAATCTTGCTTTTGCTTTGATTTCAGGACCTTGGCCCAGCGAGTGGCGAAGAAAGCCAAGGTGCCCGTGGTCGAGGTCGCGGACGACTCGCCCATCGCGGCGACCGGGGACGTGCCGGAGCCAAGCCTGCCGGACCCGAGCGCTGCTCCGAGGAGCAGCCCCCAGCGCAGCCCCCAGCGTAAGTCTGGTTTCTGTACTTCCGCTCGCCGGGCGCGCTTGAGGATTTGTCCTTGTGCTAATATCCTGATATTTTTGTCTTGTTTTGATTGTCTTGTGCAGAGGTGGAGCCACAACCGCAGGAGCGTCCGGAGGTCGCTCCCGAGGAACCGCAGGCCCCGCCGTCCCCGCCAAGGCCGAGCTCCTCGGCAAGGGAGAGCACTCCGCCAAGGGTGGGTACTCCGCCAAGGGCGAGTACCCCGCCAAGGGCGGGTAGCCCGGCGAGGGCGGCCACTCCGCCAAGGCAGAGCTCCCCGGCGAGGGAGCCCGCCGCTGACGACGTCCGCCAAGGTAAGTTCCGTAACTTTGTCTTCTTGGACTCGTCTCTTTTTGGATATTTGCTTGAACTTCTTTTGCTTTTTCTTCTTCTTCTAGATCCTCCTCCCCCCGAGCAGATGGAGACGGAAGTCATCGTCATCGAGGAGGAGGGCGCGCAGGGCGGCGGCGGCGGCGGCCCTGTCGCTGAGGACACGGCGGGAGCCGCCGAGCCGGCTGCGGAGGAGACCGCTCCGGCTGCAGATGCAGCGGCCGGGGAGGGGGACGGCGACCGCACTGCCGGCCCGGAGGCGGCAGGAGCATCAAGTGCTGCACCGGCCGCCGACCCCTCCGCCGAAAAGGAGCAGGCGGGCTACTATCTTGAAGCTCCCAACGGCGTCTTCATCCAGGTGCCGTGGGGTTCTTCTTCGCGAGCCCCCGCGGAGGGCGAGGCCTTTGATGGAGAGGTCCTCGCCTCCGCGGGCCTAAAGATCGTCGAGGCGCCCGGTGGAAGCGAAGGGCCCGAGGAGGAGAAGCTGCTTCATCAGCTCCTGGCCCTTTACCGGGCCAGGCAGGCGAAGCTAGCTTCTCGGGAGGCCCTTGCCGCCAAGGCCGCCGTCGAGATGGAGAAGCGCGCGGCGGAGCTCCGCGCCGCCAACCAGGCTGCCCTCCGCGACGTGGCGGAGGAGCGCGAGAGGCTCGCCGGGGAGTACCAAGAATGGTTGCTGGAGAAGGCTGAAGCCGAAGAGCAGTAGCGACTTGCCGGGGTGGAGCTGTCCCGGCGAGAAGGAGAGCTCGCCCAACGGAAGGTCAACCTCGACTCCCACGAGGAAGACCTTGCCGCACGGGAGCAGGCCCTTGGCGGAGAGCTGAAGGAGGCGAAAGCCGCCGCGGCTGCCGCGGAGACCGCCAAGGAGGAGCTTGCCGCCAAGGTCGCGCAGCTGGAGGAGTCATTGAAGGCGAGCGTGGAGAGGGTCACCGCGCTCAACACAGAGCGCGAGAAGGACGCCCACACCAACTCCGAACTCCAGGTGCGTCTCTCTAAGAAGGGCGACGAGCTGAAGGCCGCCAAGGACTCCATCGAGGATCTGGAGCTGAAGGTTTCCACGTTGAAGGACTCGCTTGACGCCGTCCGGGACCGGGAAACCAAGCTGAAGGAGGAGCTCCGCAAGGAGCGAAGCTTGGTGGAGAGCGCCAACACTGCGGCCGAGAACTTCCGCCGGACCGTCGAGGTGTGGACCGAGGACCTGGTGTCTTCTGCATCCAACATCGACCAGGAGCTGCTGGCGCTGAAGTTGGAGCATCTCATCTACTCTCCGGACCCAAACCTCCCTCACAGCGCCAAGCTCAGCCTCTTCTTCAGGGGGATCGCGCCGGCTCTTGCAGATCTTCGGAAGAAGATTCCCGCGCAATTGGCCGAGCAGTCGCGCCAGCTCTGCACGGGAACCTTGGAGCTACTGACGAAGATTGTATACCGCAATCCCGGCATAAAGCTCACCAACGTTCTCCGCAGCTTGCCGGCCGACGCGAACATGGAGGCGCTGAAGGAGCGGGTCGCCCACATCATCGCCAAAGTGAACAAGATCTCCAGGATTGAGGGCGGCCGCGTAGATTAGGCCTCCTTTATCTTTATCTCTTTTTGTTGCTGCATAGGGTGTTATGAACTCACTAACCATTGCGACAAGTTATCCTTTGTAAGATATTTATCTTATTTTGATCAATCAGTGCAATGTTATCTTCCTTGTCTTGGTCATCTACTTTGTATGTTTTTCACCCTACGCCTCCAGGGAGCTTGCCGGCAAGGGTCCTTTGCCGCGAGCGCTGAGTGCTAGACTCTGAGCAGCCTGCTGGCCAAGGCCTTACCGACAAGCAACCTTGCCGCAGCTAGTCGCAACGCACTCGGCTTGTTGAGTGAAACTCAAAAACGAACCAAGGGCGCGACACTTGTCGCAGCTCACTTAAGTCGTTGAGCGTGCTCGAAAACAAGACAAGGGTGCGGCTAGCTACGGGTAGGTTCCTCCGCGCACAGGTTTTCCATACAAAGTGTGATTGTTCAAGGAAGACAACTAAAAATTAAAAATTTGAACTGCTCAAATTCTAATAACTTAGCTTATATATAATGCTTGCTTCTTGGTAAGGCTTCTCTTTCTTGAACAGCACTTGGTTCCTCTTCCATCTCCTTCCCCCCCGGCAAATTTGT
Organism: Secale cereale; assembly: GCA_902687465.1. NCBI lineage: Eukaryota > Viridiplantae > Streptophyta > Magnoliopsida > Poales > Poaceae > Secale > Secale cereale. The sequence goes on along the minus strand of LR738714.1, from coordinate 613,874,619 downwards.
GCGCGAGGAACGTTCCTTCTGCTTAAGAGGCAAGGAAAAAGAAGAGGGAAACAAGTATATGGCCTTTCGGCGTGCTAATGCTTACCGGATATGTACGTTGCACAAGATGCCAAATAACACATGCAAATAGCAGAGAAAAGCATGTAAAAGGCAAATAGCGCAAAACACAAAAACTTTACTGATGCACGGGGTCTGCGCCCGGCTTTGTACAAAGGGTTACATGCAGCAGCGGCAAAGCTTGTACAAAAGGTGGTTGCCGGAACGGATCACGGCAACCGCGCCTTATGGGTGAAACTTGCGAAGATGCTCTATGTTCCAGGAGTTGCTCACCGGTAAGCCTTCTTCGGTCTCAAGGCGGACAGCGCCGGGCCTTGTGACTTGTCTCACCCGATAAGGGCCTTCCCACTTCGGCGTCAACTTGTTGGAATTCTTGGCGGACTGAACACGCCGAAGAACAAGGTCGCCTTCCTCGAGACTCCTGGCCTTGACCTTGCGGCTATGGTAGCGACGCAAGGCTTGCTGGTATCGAGCAGCTCGTACAGCAGCCTGGAGACGTTCCTCCTCAAGGAGCAATGCATCATCTTGTCGCAGTTGCTCTTGCTCGAGCTCATCATAAGCGAGCACTCGAGGAGATCCGTATACGAGTTCCGTGGGGAGAACTGCCTCTGCTCCATAGACTAGAGCAAAGGGTGTCTGTCCGGTGGCTCGACTTGGTGTCGTTCTGATTGACCAAAGAGCCGCCGGTAGCTCCTCTATCCAATTTCTTCCGCACTTGCGCAGCCTGTCAAAGGTCCTTGTCTTGAGTCCGCGCAACACTTCAGCATTGGCCCTCTCCGCTTGACCGTTGCTCCTCGGGTGAGCAACAGAAGCGAAACAGACCTTGGCGCCAAGGTCTTGGACGTACTGCATGAAGGTGCGACTAGTAAATTGTGTACCGTTGTCGGTGATGATCCTGTTGGGGATTCCGAAACGGCAAACAATTGACCTGAAGAACCTGACCGCTGACTGTGCTGTCACCTTTCTCACTGGCTCCACTTCTGGCCACTTTGTGAACTTGTCGATTGCAACGTACAAGTACTCAAAGCCCCCGACGGCTCGGGGGAAGGAGCCGAGGATATCGAGCCCCCAGACCGAGAAGGGCCAGGACAAAGGAATTGTTTGGAGAGCTTGAGCTGGCTGATGAATCTGCTTTGCATGGAACTGGCACGCTTCACACTTGGTTACTAGTGCAGTTGCATCTTGGAGGGCTTCTTGCCAGAAGAACCCTTGCCGGAAAGCTTTCCCGGCAAGCGCCCTTGCGCCAATGTGGTGGCCGCATATGCCTCCGTGTATTTCTGCCAACAACTTCTGTCCATCTTCCCTGGAGATGCACTTCAACCTGACACCATTGAGCCTTCTTCTGTACAGCTCGTTATCCACGAACTGGTACATACTTGACTGCCTGGTTATCTTCTCTATTTCTTCTGGGTCGTCGGGAAGTTCTCCAGTTTGCAGAAAACGGACGATCTGCTGTGCCCATGCCAGAGCCCGAGGCTCAACGGCAAGGACTAAAGGCATGAGGGCCGCTGCGGGGACCTCAGCTTCTACGGCAAGAACCTCTGGTTCCGCCGGAGCTGATGGTCCCCCGGCAAGCTCGCCGGGGCGAGGCTTGTCGGGAACACTTGCTTCAACTGCACAGATCCTCGGATCTACAGGAGCAGACTGTCCCTCAGCGTTCTGGTCGTTGATCTTGGGGACCTTGGCGGCGGTTTCAGGAAGATCCGCCGGCAGGTAGTCGCCGGAGACCAACTTTCTCTTCTTGGACTGCCCAATTGATGGTGTAACGGATGGTTGAGTCAGCTTGAGCAAGAAGGTCCCTGGTTCCACAGGTAACTTCATCGAAGCACACTTTGAAAGGCCATCTGCAATGTCATTCTGAGCTCTCGGGACGTGCTCCATCTGCAGACCTTCAAAGTGCTCTTCAAGCTTCCTCACTTCATCTACATAAGCTTCCATCAAAGGGCTCTGGTAGCTCTTGTTAACTTGCCGGACCACCAACTGAGAATCTCCTCGTACAATCAGTTTCCTTATCCCAAGTTCGGCCGCAATCCTGAGGCCGGCGAGCAAACCTTCATATTCAGCAGTGTTGTTTGTCGCTTGCTCTCTTGGGAAGTGCATCTGGATAACATACTTGAGGTGCTCCCCGGTGGGCGCGATGAGTACCACGCCAGCACCGGCGCCTTGCAGCGAGAAGGCACAATCAAAATACATTACCCATTTGCTTGTCGCTTCTTGTACGGGTGCACTTGTTTCTTGGACTTCTTCATCGGGTGTCGGGGTCCATTCAGCTATGAATTCTGCCAAAGCTCGACTCTGTATGGTTGAGGTACTTTCAAACTTGAGTCCAAAGCTCGACAGCTCCAGTGCCCACTCAACGATCCTGCCTGTTGCTTCCGGATTGTGCAATATCCTCTTCAGCGGAAAGCGAGTGACCACCGTTATCTCATGTGCCTGGAAGTAATGGCGCAGCTTTCTCGAGGCCATGAGGAGGCCGAAAAGCAACTTTTGCACCCCGGAGTATCTTGATCTAGCCCCCTGCAAGAGGGAACTCACAAAATACACCGGGCGTTGCACCATCTTCTTCCGCACTTCTTCCTGTTCCTGCGCAGAGTTGTCCTTGTCGGGGCCAGAGCTTGTCGGAGCAGCCCCCTGCTTGTCGCTGGACTCGGTTGCCGGTGGTGCAGACTCCTCGTCGGCCACCCTCTCCGCTACTAACGCAGCACTAACCACCTGGTTGGTTGCCGCTAGGTACAGCAGCAACTTTTCCTGTGGTCTAGGTGCGACAAGTATTGGAGTGGAGGATAGGTACCGTTTCAAATCTTGCAGCGCCGCCTCCGCTTCCGGAGTCCACTTCATGGGACCTGCCTTCTTCAAGATTTTGAAGAAAGGTAGGGCACGTTCTGCAGACTTCGAAATGAACCTACTGAGGGCAGCCACACAACCTGCAAGTCTTCTGACATCCTTGACGCGCTTCGGGGCCTCGATCTGCTCAATGGCTTTAATCTTGTCGGGGTTAGCTTCAATCCCCCTCTGTGACACAAAGAACCTGAGAAGCTTGCCGGAGGGGACTCCAAAGACGCACTTCTCGGGGTTCAACTTGAGCTGTATCTTGCGCAGGTTCTGAAATGTCTCTTCCAAATCTTGGACCAGGGTTTCCTTGCTCTTGCTCTTCACCACGATGTCATCCATGTAAGCCTCTACATTTCTGTGGATCTGTGGCTCGAAAGCAGTGTGCACTACCCTTGCAAATGTTGATCCTGCATTCTTCAGTCCAAATGGCATGCGTATGAAGCAATAAGTGCCACATGGAGTGATAAATGCGGTCTTCTCTTCATCCTCTTTGGCCATAAAGATCTGGTGGTAGCCTGAATATGCATCAAGAAAAGAGAGTAGCTCACATCCGGCAGTGGAGCCAACGATCTGGTCAATGCGCGGCAAAGGGAATGGATCCTTGGGACATGCTTTATTCACATCGGTGAAGTCTATACACAGTCTCCACTTCCCATTGGCCTTGCGCACGACGACTGGGTTTGCCAACCACGTCGGATGGATCACACCTCTAACTAGGCCCGCTGCCTCTAGCTTCTTGATTTCTTCAGCAATGAATTCTTGGCGCTCCACGGCTTGCTTCCTCACTTTTTGCTTGACGGGCCGCGCATGAGGACAAACAGCAAGCTTGTGATCAATTACCTTCCTGGGAACACCGGGGATGTCAGATGGTTGCCAGGCAAACACATCGACATTCGCCCGCAGGAAGGCAACGAGCGCGCTTTCCTATTTGCTGTCAAGTGTGGCGCTGATGGTGAAGGTACCACCAGCGCCGTCCTCCTTGGCGGACACCTTCTTGGTTGCCGGAGGAGCGGCCATCCCCTTCTTACACTTGCCGGTGGAGCTCGATGGGACGTCCTCGACGGCAGCGCAGCACTCCGAAGAGGTGCGGTTGCCGGAGTGGGCCCCAGAGCACTTGCCGGACTTGGTCTTCGTCTTCTTCCCCCCGGGAGCTTCAGCGGCAAGTGTATCCTTCTCTGCCGCAGCTGCTGCATCCCGGTAGATCTTGTCGGCGCAGACAAGCGCATCTTTCTTGTCGCCATGGACAGTGATGACGCTTATAGGCCCCGGCATCTTGAGCACGTTGTAGGCGTAGTGGGAAGCCGCCATGAACTTGGCGAGGGCGGGACGGCCGAATATTCCATTATACGGTAATGGAATATCGGCGACGTCGAATGTGATGCGCTCAGTTCTGAAGTTGAGCTCCCCGCCAAAGGTCACCGGCAGAGTGATCTTCCCCTTGGGCTTGCTCCTTCCCGGGTTGATTCCTTGGAAAGAACCGGTCTCTTCGAGCTCACCATCTGGGATTTGGAGTTTCTTGATCACAGCAGAGGAGATCAAGTTCAGCCCGGCCCCGCCGTCAACCAACATTTTGGTGACCTTGAGGTTGCGGATGGTGGGTGAGACCAGCATCGGCAAGCACCCGACCGTGGTGGTGCGGTCAGGGTGATCCTCAAGGTCAAAAATGATGGGCGTGCTGGACCATTTGAGGAGCCTGCGCGACTCCACGGGCGGCTCTGCTGCGTTCACCTCGCGCACCCACTGCTTGAGCTGGCGGTGGGAGGTGTGCAGAGAGGCGCCACCGTCGACGCACAGGACCTCCGTGGCCTTCTGGAACTCCTGCTCGCTGTTATCCTCATCCTCCATGTCTTCGTCGTCGTCTTCGTCGTCCTTGTCGCGGCCCCGGGGAGGTCGATCACCTTGCCGCTGCTTCGCCTTGCCGCGGCGTCCTCCCCGGCCATTGAATGGCCGTTTCTTGCTTGGTTCTCCACCACCACCTTGGGCCTTCTCCTTGTCGCGCCTCTCGTACTCAGCTTTCTGCTGCTCGACGAGGTACTCGACGCGTTTGCAGTTGGAGAGGTCGTGGCCCTTGGTGCGGTGGATCTTGCAGTATTGCTTGTCGGAGCCGTCCTGCTTGTCGGCCGCCGCTACAGGGGCAGGCTCCTTGCCAGAGCCGCCAGCCTGTGTTTGCTTGGCGGGAGCCTCCTTGCCGGACTTCTCGACGGCAAGCACTTCCTTCTTGTTCTTCCTTCTGTTATTCCGCCGCCGGCTCTTCTTTGCCGGGGCGGCGTCGTCGCTGTCGCTTCCTCCTGCGCCAGCATCCTCCCCGAGGAGTCTCCTCCCCTCTTCTGCGCGTGCGCACTTATCAGCTAGAGCATAAAGCTCGCTGACATCCCGTATCTTGGTCACGGCCATCTCTTCACGCATGCGGCGGTTACGCACGTTCTGGTGGAACGCGCTGATAACCGCGGCAGGGTGGACGTCGGGGATGTTGTGCTGTACACGGCTGAAGCGTTGGATGTACTTGCGCAGGGATTCTCCTTCCTTCTGGGCCAGAATGTGGAGATCGCTCTCCTGGCCGTGGGGTTTGTGGCCGCCCGTGAAGGCGCCAACAAACTGGTGGCAAAGGTCTGCCCAAGAAGAAATGGAACCTTCCGGCAAGTGCATAAGGCAGGAACGAACGTTCGGCTTAAGCACGAGCGGGAAGTAGTTCGCCAAAATCTTCTCGTCGCGCCCCCCGGCAGCCTGCACCGCGATGGTGTAAATGCTGAGGAATTCCGAGGGGTGCGTCTTGCCGTCGTACTTCTCCGGTACGTCGGGCTTGAAGTTCTTCATGCTGGGCCACTGGACGCGCCGCAGCTCGTGGGTAAACGCGAGGCAACCTGCCGCGTACGGCAAGTCGCCTGGTTCACCGGGCGCGCGCGCGTCGACAGCGTTCCCAGCTCTCTGGTCTGATTGTCGCCGAGCTTCTCGGCGGCGCTCGATTGTTGTCCGAGCGTCTTCTTGTCGCCGGTCGTCAAGGACCTGGCGCTGGTCCCGACGAGCCCGCGGATCCGACGACGCCGTGGAGCCGTCGTCGGCGTTGTTCCGGCGGGGCGACGTCTTCTGCTTCCGCGGCGGGGAGTGCACGGTGGTCGCACCCCCGGCGGTCTTGTCGCCGTCGGCCTTCGTCTTCTCGACTTGCCGCGGCCGCGAGGTCGCCGGCTGCTGGGGAGAGTCGCTGTTGGCGAAGGCGATCAGGCTCTGGATGGTGGCCCTCCAGTCTTCGGCCTTGTCTGCCGCTGGAGGGAAGTCGAGGAGCAACTGCGCCCTTGCGAGCGCTTCTGCTGGAGTGGAGGGGAGCGGGGGCGAGCGGTGCGAGGAGCGGGATATGCTCGGACTCCTAACAACGTTAGAAGGAGCAGGGTCCCGTCCCGGCGACCGCGCCTTGCTCGTGCCCGGACGGCGGTCCGGAGCGTCCCGCGAGCCTCCGGTTTGCCCTTGGCCCAGCAAACGGATGCCACCTCCTGTGGCATGGCGCTGCTGGGTTGTTGTTTGCTGAGACGGACGCGGCGCGTCCACGGAGACCGAGGCTCGGTCGTTCGTCCTGTCCTTGGATTTGGTGGCGCCGCGAGTGTCCTCGCCGGCGACCACCCTTCCGACGGCGTCTCCCCCGCCCACCGTTGGTTCCGGTGGCGGCGGATGAGACGCAGACGGGCCTCCGACCTCCGAAGCCTTCTTCTTCGGGGCCATGGTGCTGTTGTTGATGAAGCTGACGAATTCGGAGAGGTTGATGAAAAATGCGCCCGCGTGAACGCCGGATCAGGTTCGCACAACCTCGACGCCCCCTACCTGGCGCGCCAAAGATGTCGGGGGAAACTGTCCACCACGAACACCTATGGGACCGGAGCCCCTTTGTTTGTGCGGTAAGAGGGCGGAGGGAGCACGAAGAGCAGATCGTAGTGAACACGCGGGCAGTTTACCCAGGTTCGGGCCGCGATGGACGCGTAAAACCCTACTCCTGCTTAGTTTGTATTGAGTTGGGGAGCTCGGGAGCTTGAAGAACTAGCTACACCGAGCGTATGAGCGATCTAGGTTCCGAACCCCCTCCACGTTGTGCATGGGCCTCCTTTTATAGTGCAAGGGGTCACCGACAGGTGTCAACGTAGGAAAAAGGGTAAAAATGTAAAAGAGGTGGTAGTTGTAACAGTGCGGGAATAGTGGAGCTACAGTGCGTGAACAGTGGTCGCTACCTACTTTGACAGTGGGGGACAAGAGCATTTAATGCCCGTCGCCGTCGACCCCAAAAGCGCCCGCCCTTGCGTCTCCGTTTGCCACGGCGATGGCTTTACCACCGTGTCCCCCAGGCTGCACAACCATCCGCCACGCGTCCCAGGAGAGGCCCCAGGGCGACGCGTGGACCGATGAGCTGGAGCGCGGGCACACAGCGCAACTCTCCCCGGCAAGCACCTTGCCGGGGTCTTGACCTTGCCGGGCCCGGGAGCTTGTCGGGCTCTGAAGCTTGTCGCTCCCCGGGCCCTGCCGGGGCGCGTATAGCGCCGAGGCATGTCTTCTGTAATATAATCTTCTAGTCTTCCTGGCAAACTCCTCTTGCCAGGGCCTTGCGTGAGTGAGGTAATCTTGAGCCTGGAACGGCCTTCCCGGCAAGCTCCACTTGCCGGGGTCTCGATCTTCTGTCCTGTATACTTTGTTTTTGAATGGCTTCATATGGAGCAGGAAGGTCTCCGGCGAGCGCGTGGTAGGCCCAGCCACGGGAAGCTGCTACTGCCCGTGCACAAGTTGGGGTACTGAGGTACCCCTACCTTAGTACACCGACAGTTGGGGTTTATGGGCCCCCCTTGATAATTCGCACTGCTTAAAGCTTTTCTAGCAAGGCCAAACTTTGGTTTTAATTTGCAGCATAATAAAAACTTAGTTAATTAAATTGCTTAGGGGGTCATGTCCTCGTGTTCTTAATTCTACATAACAGAGGGGCCAGTGCTGATGGTGTTGGTCCCAAACGGGCAAGCTGTGGGGCCACCACGGGGAAACTCGAGGTCTGGCTCCCGTAGCTTGTCCCATCTGGTCATGGCCTGAGACGAGATACGCGCGGCTATTATCAGGGTGTCGGCATGCCGGGAGGTCTTGCTGGATTAGTTTTACCTTTGTCGAAATATCTTGAGCACGGGATTCCGAGAATACTCGGGTCTTCCCACTTTGGAGTTGCGACTCCGCAGATCGTGAGCTTGTGATGGGCTAAGTTGGGACACCCCTGCAGGGTTTTGAACTTTCGAAAGTCGTGCCCGCGGTTATGTGGCAGATGGGAGTTTGTTAATATCCGGTTGTAGATAACTTGACACCATATCCTTAAGAATACACTACCTGTGTGAGTAACCGTGATGGTCTCTTCCCGAAGGGCTTCGGGAAGTGAACACGGTGGGGTTATGATTGATCGTGAGTAGCTAGGATCACTTCTTGATCAACTTGGCGATCGTTGGCAGTTGTTCTCTTCTCGCTCTAAACTCGTAAGCTAGATGCTTAGTGCTTGCTGCAGACACTTTAATAACCTTTCCACACCTAAGGCTTTGTTAGTTTTGAAACCCGGGTATGGGATTGCTGAGTCCTTGTGACTCACAGATTACAACACACACCAAATGCAGGTACAACTGAGTACGACGCAGGAGATGGACAAGAACTTCATTGGGAGTTCGTTGAAGAGCTTGGCCGTATGTATGTGACGTTTTCGACGATCAGTAGTGGTTCCTACTAGGGGCGATCAGGCCTTGTGGTTGTGGTATCTCTCTCGTTTGGATTTCGTCCGTAGTCGAACCCTGTGTTATTTGGATGAATGTATGTTATTATATTCATTGTGTGACGTGGCGAGTGTAAGCCATCTATCTTTTACACTTTCATCCGTGAACTTTCACATGAGATGTGCAATACCACGCTTGAGATCATTCCAGAATGCGCTTATGTCTCTATGTCGAGCCTCGACAGGTAGGAGATATAGTCGCATCCTGGGCATTACAAGTTGGTATTCAGAGCCTTCTCCGACCTAGGAGCCCCTGATTGATCGAGCCGCTGACGTTTGAGTCTAGGCACACACACAAAATGTTTTGAGTCCTATATATATATATCGGAGAGTAGGATTTCTTTTTACTCCTCATCCCCTTCATCGCTCTGGTGAGGACTCCTGACGTTGTTCTATCTTCACTATTCTCAAAATTTCACCAATTTTTTTTAGGATCACGCGGGTATTGTTTGGATTGTTCCGATATCTTTGTGACGAGAACATTGTTCTTGGTTCCTCCTGTCATTTAGGGGTTGTGGAAGTGTCCCGGGGAGTTGAGCTCCAAGGTGTTGTCGTCACAAATGTATCGTTGCAGTTCTAGAATACCAGAGGCGTCCGATGTCGAAAACTCTTCGATGCGGTTAGTGGTGAGATAACCCCGACGTCACCCAGTACTGGCGGGATAGTTCGGGAGTATTGCCACAGCTAGTATAGCGGATGCGTTTCGAAGGTCCGAGGTAAACGGTTTCCGAAGATGACAGGTTATGTGTTGACGGATGGATACAACTGGATGTAGGTTTAGAGTTGAGTGCGCGGTGCTTCCCCTGTATCCCCAACACCAGATTGCATAACCGGAAAGTTTCGGGAATTAATAGGTGGGTTTCAAGTAGCTCGTAGGTAATCTTCCAACGGGTGCATGATATGAGGTTTGGGGTTCAACATCTAGTGAAGAGGTTTCATGGGCGCTGTTCCAATTGGGAGTTGCATCTTAAAGGATCCTTGGCTATGCTGATCCGGGGATTGCAAGACCGTTTGTAACACGTGTCATGGGGCATTCAGCACGAACATGTGGGACGAAACCTCTATTATGTATTTGTTCCATCTGTACCTTGTTGTCTTATTCTATCACTTTGTTCCCCCAAGTGGGTTCTCGACAAGTTGATGTACCATTAAGCTACGGAATTCATTCGTTCAATTCTCTGTTTGGATGATATTGTGAAGATTATGTTGCAACATATCTATCCTTTGTTTTTTGTTTTGATTGTGGTATCCGAGTTGCTTTGACGTAAAATGTTGATTCCATACCTTTCCTAATTGATGTTCTCATATTTCTATGGGAGTGCTAATCCTTCTTGATCATCGAGATTGTTATGTTAATTTCTTTTCAACCGGTACGCTTCTCTTCAAGTTAACCTGATCCTTTCAATTTGTGCAAGACAATTCTTGGTTTTTCTCAAGGGTGTCTGTTTCATTCATCCCAAGTTGTCTTTGTTTCTCCACCCTCCCACCCTTATTCTTCTCGGAGCCAGAAATTCTGAAAGGAAATATCCATTTTATTCATGTGATGTTTCTTCATTCTTTTCCTTCAATGTCCTTATCCGGTGATTCTCATAAAGATGCTAAGGAAGCTTCAGTTTATCATTCTCCGTTCTCGTTTCTTCTCCGTTGAACTTAAATTCAAGCTTCGGTCATGATCATATCTCTTCCTTTTTGTTTCACATGTTTTCCCCTGTCAGAAGTTCTTATCCAAGGCTCTCTTATTTATTCAACTCTCTAATTCTTATCCGGAGTGTACAAGGTATCTCGAAAGATTCGTGTTTCCATTCTTAATCCATTCAAGCTATTTTGAGGTTGTTACCTCGTTCAAGTCATTTAATTCAACCGGTGCAATATCTCTCAAGCAATCTTTTCCAATGTTCTTTCTTTTGAGTGGGCCCAAACCCACAAGTCTTTTCCTAGGATCTTACCTGACTCTTCTAATTTTTTTTGGAGTTATTCTCTAATTCTTTTCAAAGTGTGACGTAAGTATGGATTCCATCAGTCATATGCCTTCTCTAAGATCACTTTCATACATTGTTGCTTCAACCTTTATATTTTCATTCTTTCGGAGTATCTCAAATTCTTCATGGTATTTCTCGTCGGTCTTCTCAACATTTGAAGACCGAAGAAAAGTTCCTCCTGAATCCTTACCCGTTCTTCCAAAGATTCATGGTTCTAGCTTCATGCCATCCTCATTATTGTTCCGATTGTGAGGAATTCTTTTTATACCCATCCGAAGCATTTCATGATTTCTTTCCAATGTGATCCTCCGAAGGCCATCATTTCAGAAGATTCTTCGCTCTCAGTTTTCAACTTTGTCCTCCAACTATTCTTAATTAATGCCTCTTCGTTCGTTTCAATTCTTACGGTGGTTCATTCAATATTACTCCTCTGTTGTTATCGTATCAATTCATTTGTTCTTTTCATAATCCTACCGGTGATTCGTTGAATACTTTCTCAAGTCTGTGCGAGATCTCTCTTTAATTCTTTGCAACGAGAATAAGTAGTATGCCAAATCCATTGGTTTTCATCAATTTAAATTGGTGAAGGATACTCATAACATAATTCTTATTCTTGTTCCTTCCAAGTGATTAATTCCTTTGTTCGGAGTTTGTTCTTGATTAATAATCTCTAGGTTCGAAGTGTTCCATATTTCTTTCCGGAGTTCCAAGTTTTCTCATTATCTCGTCGCGAAGCTCTATCTAAACAATTGCAAGGCTTAAATCTTAATCTTTTCATCCTTCACTTCTCATCCTTTTGATTACTGGAGTTCTTCATGGTGGGCCATCATGATTTAATTCATCCTCGAAGTCTTCATCAAGATTCTTGTTGAAGTTCAAGTATTCTTGTTATTGCATTACGAAGAGCAATTCTATCTACTTTTTTTCTTTTGAGGTGGTGTTATGTAATTCTTGACAATTTCCCTTCGTGCTTCATGATGAACAAGTTATCAAGAATGAGATATTTAAACCCATCATTTTCTTTGTTCAGGAGATCTTTCCAACCCTTCAAGTTATTCGTTGGAGTAATCTTGGGTTGTATTTCACCTAAAAGCTTTTCCCTAAGGATTGTTGCTATTGATGGTGCTTATAAATGACCCAATTTCTCCAATTATCCTCTCGGTGAAAGAAGTTTTCATCTCTTCGCTCATCTCAAATCAATCATTTGTAGTGGCCAGTTGTCACGTCATAATTTTGAGATGTTTTCCATAAGCTCACAACAAGCTTATTCTTTTGTTGTTGTTTATTTTCAACAACTCCGTTCAACCCTTCTTTGTAAGGATGCTTTCCACATTCATTTGTGGGAGAACTTGTCATTTTCTTCTCCGTTCATTTCTTTCATTGATCTATATTCTATTCTTTCATTTCGGAGGCATTGTGATGTTGGTCTCTCCAAACCATCATCTCGTTTTATCGAGATCACGTTCTTTCATTTGCTTATCCATTTATTCAGAGTGTTGTATTCTCCATTCGAATTCTCTCATCTTATCAGGTTTTGACTTTCTTTTAACCGGAGTGCTGTCTGAAGCCTTTCTTACCCCTTGTGCCATTCTTTCATCTGTTTCAGAGGCATTGTATTGTTTATTTCATCAAGTATCGTCCAATCTTCTCAAGCTCATGTTAATTCCTCCCATTTTCAGACGGAGTGGTGTCCAAATTATGTCATTCTTATTGCTTGGCTATACCGTTGCGGTTTCATATTCTTTTGGTTCGTAAGCTCTTGTTTCATGTCTTTCAACCTACAAGGTTCTCGTAATGTTCCTTGTTCCTCTTTTCTAACGGAGTGTTTTCATCTTCGTTCAACTCCGCTGTATTTTTTTCTTTCAATTTGTTCAACCTCAAGGTTCATGGTTTCACTCGTTTGTTAAAGAAGCAACTTTGTCTTACCTCTTCTTTTTCCGTTTCTATCCGGTGCATCTCTAGGATCTCGGGTCGAGATCCTCTGTTATTGTAGGAGAGTTGTGACGCCCCAAGACCGACATGTCTTAAGACTTCCAGCTATTATGAGTTTTGCCGTGTGTTCCATTTTGTTTGCTCTATTTTTTTTGCATTGCATCATTTCATCATGGCATCATGTGCATTGCATTCACATGTTTTCATAAAACTCGTAGCCATTCGTAGTTGCCGCTTCTCTCTGTCTTCGTTGACCTATTGTCAGACCGCTTGTCCTTGTTGACCTTCTCTCACACCAACCGGACCGCTCTCTTCTCTCTTTCTCTGAGACCAACAAAAACCCTCCCTGTCTTTGTCGACCTCTCTCACACCCCTCGTGCGCGTCCGAAACTTTCCCGAACCCGACCCGGGCAGTCGGGACCGATGGGTCCGGATCATCCCCAAACATCCCTAAAACATCTCTGTTTTCTTATTTGGGCCACCTAACCTATTTATTTCTCGACCGTCCGATTGCGATCGGAGGGACCGAATCGCCCTAAACTTATCCGACTTGCAATATATAGATGACAACCCTAGAAACTAGGACGTCTGTCCCATCCATTCCCCCTCCCCGCCGCCACTCCTCTTCCTCGGGATCCAACCCACAGTCAGCCTGTTCCCTCCCTCGTTTCCACCACCAGGCCAACCAGACGCCCGCGCCCCCGATCCAAAATCCCCTCGGCCTCCAACCCGTATCCCTCCGCCTCTCGATCTCTCCCACCAACCAACGCCTCCCCTGGATCCCCTCGTCCACCTACTGTAGCCGCTTTCGTCCGCGACCACAGGAGCAGGAGCTCCTGCAGCTGCGAGCACCCGATGCCCCAACCGCTCGAGCACCGGCCGGCCACCGGAGCACCACCACCGGCGACCAGAACCAGCCTAGCTGCCTCTCGCGCATTCTCCTCCTCCCTACCTTCCTCTTCTCCCCTCCTCTAACTCCTCTCTCTCCCTTGTTTTTCCGTGGTCAGAAGCCACTCACCGACCATCTTCAGCATCACCGCCGCAGCTTGTCCTTGACCCATCCCACATCACAGCACCGGGATTCGGTGGCCTCGTCGCCACGCAAACCATCCCGCCCCCACCTCGAACCACCTCACCTCCCTGTTCCCGAGCGCCTCAGCCTTCTCCTCGAGCCGGAGCTCGCCGCCGTCGGTGCCAAGACCAGCAGCACCCGAGGCTCCCCTGCTCCCTGCCTCCTCACGTCGGCGACCAACCTGACGACACCAGGCTGTCCCCGCGCCTCTGGCCTCCCTCTCCCGTCTCCGGTCAGGTCCCTGGCCCAGGGAATGGATCCGCGACAGACCTACGCTCTGTGCTTGTCGCCGATGCCATGCCGTGCGCCGCCCCTTATCGTCTGCAGAGAATGACATAGACGACCGCTGCAGCCGCGCATCGACTCTGCCCCGAGCCGCGTCAGATCCCCCTCGCCTTTGCCGTCTCCTGCAGTTTCCGCGCGCCCCATCTTCGTCCGTCCTCGCCGCCAACGGCCATGTCCCGCTCGTTTCTGACCGTCGCCGCTCCCCTGCTACTCCAGACGGTGCCCGCAGCTCTCTGCATCGAGCAGCAGCAATTCGGGCAGAGGATGACGCCTCTGCCTCGACCGCACTCCCCCTCTCCTTCGCCCGCTGGACCAAAAGTCCTCCTGCGCCAGATCCAGGCCCCCAGCAGCGCGTGGCCCAGCACCCTCTGCCTCCACCCCGCACCAACAGGCTTGGCCCATGGTGAGCAGATCCCAGCCAGTTTCGGCCCTTGTTGTTTTTATAAGGCCAGCGAATTTATCTAATTTCCAGAGTAAAACAGTTTTACAGTTTGGACCCTAAACTTCATGCATTTAATAACTGTCAATCTGTGCATCGAAATTAAACAACTTATATAAGTAAAATGCATAGAATTATGTGTAGATTCATAATAACCAACTTTTATCTATGTTAAAAATGTTTAAATTGTTATTTGCATTAATTTGTGCAAATAACATGTTAAAATGGTTTAATTCATAACTTAATAATCGTAGCTCAGTTTTAAATAAACTTTATATGTAAATGGGGTAGAAAAATGAGTAGAATAACATGGTGCAGTTTATTTTGCTGTTTAATAACATTTAAATTATGTAATAGGCAGAACAGTACCAAATTCATAATATGCACATGGAGATTTTTCGGAATTGTTGTTTATTGTTTCCGGCTCCATTTAAATTGCTTAGATGGTGTAGTTTAATTGTGTTGCACCTCTTGCCATGCTAAAGAACATTTAATATTGTTGTCTACATAAACGAGAGTGAACTAAATACTGGAATGTGGTGTTTCATCAAAATGCAACTTGTTGCATATTGAGCTCCACTTAATTTGTAGTTTTGTTTGAGCACTTTGCCATGCCATGCATTTTAAACCGGACATGCATCATACTTATTTGTGCATCATGCCATGGTTATGATATGTGTGTTTACCATGTTGTTTGCTTCTTTCCGATTTGCTTCCCTCGTTAGCTTCGGTTTCGCTCCGGAGTTGTGAGGATTCGTTCGACTACCTCTGTTTGTCTTCTTCATGGACTCGTTCTTCTTCCTTGCGGGATCCCAGGCAAGATGACCATTCCCCGATATCACCTCTATCTTTGCCTATGATAGTTGTCTCTCTCTTTAGATATGCCTCGATGCCAATTCCTGTTTGTCAGCCTCCTATTGTTGCCGTGAAACACTCTAACCGCCTTCCTAGAAACCGTTGATTGGCTAAGTACGCTTTTGCTCAGCCCCTCTTATAGTATTGTTAGTTGCATGTGAAGTTGAAGATTGCTCCATGTTGGACTTCTTATTGGGATAACACAATATAAATCTTGTTTAATAATGCACATATATATTGGTAATGGGTGGAAGGCTTGGCCTTCTGCTTGGTGTTTTGTTCCACTCATGCAACCTTAGGACCCGATAAATCGGTGTTATGTTCCTTGATTTTGCGTTCCTAACACGGTTGGGGTTTATGGGCCCCCCTTGATAATTCACACTGCTTAAAGCTTTTCCAGCAAGGCCGAACTTCGGTTTTAATGTGCAGCATAATAAAAACTTAATTAATTAAATTGCATAGGGGTCATGTCCCCGGGTTCTTAATTCTACATAACAGGAGGGCCAGTGCTGAGGTGTTGGTCCCAAACGGGCAAACTGCGGGGCCACCACAGGGAAACTCGAGGTCTGGCTCCCATAGCTTGTCCCATCCGGTCGTGGCCTGAGACGAGATATGCACGGCTACTATCAGGGTGTCGGCACGCCAGGAGGTCTTGCTGGATTAGTTTTACATTTGTCAAAATATCTTGAGCACGGGATTCCGAGAATACTCGGGTCTTCCCACTTTGGAGTTGCGACTCCGCAGATCGTGAGCTTGTGATGGGCTAAGTTGGGACTCCCTTGTAGGGTTTTGAACTTTCGAAAGCCGTGCCCAGGGTTATGTGGCAGATGTGAATTTGTTAATATCCGGTTGTGGATAACTTGACACCATATCCTTAAGAATACACTACCTGTGTGAGTAACAGTGATGGTCTCTTTTCGAAGGGCTTTGGGAAGTGAACACGGTGGGGTTATGATTGATCGTTGAGTAGCTAGGATCACTTCTTGATCAACTTGGCGATCGTTGGCACTTGTTCTCTGCTCGCTCTAAACTCGTAAGCTAGATGCTTAGTGCTTGCTGCAGACACTTTAATAACCTTTCCACACCTAAGGCTTTGTTAGTTTTGATACTCGGGTATGGGATTGATGAGTCCTTGTGACTCACAGATTAAAACACACACCAGATGCAGGTACAACTGAGTACAACGTAGGAGATGGACATGAACTTCATTGGGAGTTCGATGAAGAGCTTGGCCGTATGTATGTGACGTTTTCGACGATCAGTAGTGGTTCCTACTAGGGGCGATCAGGCCTTGCGGTTGTGGTATCATTCTCGTTTGGATTTCATCCGTAGTCGGACCCTGTGTTATTTGGATGAATGTATGTTATTGTATTCATTGTGTGACGTGGCGAGTGTAAGCCATCTATCTTTTACACTTACATCCCTGAACTTTTACATGGCAAAGATACCACGCTTGAGATCATTCCAGAATGCGCTTATGTCTCTAAGTCGTGCCTCGACACGTAGGAGATATAGTCGCATCCCGGGCATTACAAAGAGCTAGGGATACGACAGGACAACACAGTAAAAAACACTGAAAACCCACTGCAGAACCAAAGTAATGAAACCGACTGATATGATATAGTACACTCATGCAGCTCAGGATGCAAAACTACCAGGTAGTTTTCCTTAAAAAAAATCAACATTGTGGCATTTAATCATACATTTTGCTACAACTAAATTTAGATCAGATAAAGGTTGGATTCACGCCGATTAACAAAATACATGCTGATGTAAAAATATAGTGATATACAACAGGTACTTACATCTGCATTGGAATACAGAGAATTCCTGCAAGAATCTTTCCTCACAGACGATACCAGTGCAGAAATTCTTCTATCTGTTAAGCTTATTTTCTAAAAGAGAGATTGGTAAGAAACATGTAGAAAACATGATCAGCATGGTATAAAATTTCATGATGCAAGGACGCACACTCTTCTTAGACTGGAGTTGACATATTTTTGCTGGACTGGAGCGGACTAGTTCTTTGGCCACTGGAATCTGCTTATTATCAGTAGGAGTTGGGTTTCTCTGTGCTGGAGCAGTATCTATAAAAGCTGGAGTTGGTTTATTATCTCCTGGCATTTGGATCTTTTGCAAAGACCTGATTTGTAACCCTTCAGATTCTAACATAGTCGTCTTCCCCTTGCATGCCTTGAATAGAAGAATGGTGCCTCAATTATAAAACATGCTACAGCAGAGAGATGGAATAGGTACTGAAGAATAGAAAGGCATGACATATTGACATGTACTAGATGGATACCCCGCACGTTGTTGCGGGATATGTAGTAGGATTCTAAATGCCAAACATCTTGGTCTTAATAATAACTAAAAAGTTGTCTTTTACTAATGGAACACTGATCTCTTTTGGGTGCGGTTCGCAAGAAATTGACATGTTGTTAAGTACTCACAAAGTAAGTAGAGGCTTTGCAATTTGTGTTTTGAAGATTAACCATATTGCCCTATAACATTGAACATCGGTTCTTATATACACAAATACTAAAGATTATTTGATAAACATAAGTATTTGTAGGCATATGTGCGAGAAGTGATTTAATTTTGCAAGTTGAAGATTGATGTAACACATGAGTGCATTTTTCATTCAATCAACAATGCAGAACTGCAGAGACAGCAAACAAATGAAATGAGTTGTTAGCAATGGGCCAACTCCATAATATTGCTTCAAAAAGTATTATTGCAAGCAGGCATAAACAGAAACCAAAATAAGCTATACAACTCTAGCTTGTGTGTTTTGAGTACAAAAATACTATTATAGAACCATTTTCTCTTGACCTTATAAGTGATCATAGATCTTATTTTTAGAGTGCTACTAAAAGTAGTTGACAACCATCAGCCACCGCAACATGTAGAGATTTACTTCAATCTTTCCTTACGATGAATCAAACAACAAATTTAAATCGAATCACCACCTTAGGAAAGATTAAAAAAAATGCAAGGGGACCAGCAAAATTCATAGATTCGTTCATAACTATGCTGTAACTACTATATATACTAGTTGATATACTAATCTCCACTTTGGTTGAATGCTCGAGAAAGTTGAAAGCGTAAAATTAGAGAGACCACTACTACTGAGCTTGGAGGTGCCCACCAGGAAGATACCAGTTGGCCTTCGGTGATATGAATTGCAAAGACACACACACGTAGAGGGCTTATGCCAGAACCTTGATCGGGTTGCCTGCAGGAGCAGCAGGAAGATGCCATCAGTGTATCCTACTATCATATATGTATAAACAACTGGGAGTTAAAAAAACATGAAAACAAAATGTCAACGAACTCACAAAAAGTTGCAAATTCTTGAGTCAGTCTGTGTGTGCCCTAACATTGTATGGAGTAAGTTAGAGGCTTGTTTAACAATACAAATATATCATCTGCAAGGAAACATTGTTAGATAAACAAAAAAGTAAGCACTTACATATTCTGCTTTTATAGTATGAGCATGAACTGTTCCTATAATTTTATCAAACAAAAAATTAGAATAAACAACCACAATACAAATTCTGAGTTTAGAATTTTGGCACCTGTATCATCTATTCCAGTTTTGCGAGTTGCTCTGCAACTTGACGCTAATTCCGGCTCCACGACACATGATCCGGTCTTAATTGTACACGCCTTCTACCAGCAGCTGTAGCACCTGCGACAGGAAAGTTTTCGCATCGACGAACCCACTGTCCGTAGCATCCAACTTCATCGGCAAGCCTAAGTAAACGGTCCCTGACGGCAAGGCACCGTCCACTGTTGTGCTCAGCCAGATGCGGATTGGCATGGCAGGATGTTGTAGAGCTGTACCCACAACCCCATGCCAAGCACACAGAGGGACACGTTTGGGGAACGGGCATTGCAGAGCCGCGGTGAGCATCAGAGCATGTACGTCTTGCCTCCCGCAACCTGCGTCGCCCTCTGTATCGAAGTGCATACCATCCAGCAACGCATCGCCGAGCTGGTGCAGCACGCGTGACCAAGCAAGTTGCCCTATAGGTAGGTGGCCACGTCCAGACGGTGAGGGCAGATTATGCCCGAGAGCACAGTCACCCATGCTAAGCAGCACCATGACGTGATTGGAGGGAATCTCGCGTTCACCTAAACTACCTCACCTGAGGATGGATGCAAACTGGTCCTTCGTGTCCATCGTCCCCTACGCGCCCGACGAGAATCTGTAGCGGAGTGAGGAGGAGGTTGCACCACCGTAAGGACAGTGCGCCGGCGTGGATGGCTGACTTGAGCGGCAGTACGCAGTAGGTTCAGAATCTACGGCGCTACGCATCGGGGACCTCCGAGATGCGGCCCTCCCGTTTGCCTGCACGTTGCCGCTCCCTGTGTATCCTCCTCGTCCCAACCCCTCTACACGAACCAAGATTCAAAGGGGGAGATTATGCGACCTGTCGGCGTTGGCCTGGAATAGAAAGATCATGCCAAATAAATGCGAGCGATCATGTCTTTTCGGATGTGCGGGTCCGTTCCAGAACTTGAGGTGCCATAAGACCAAGAGTTATATGGGCACACGACACCGCACTATGGACGGATTCGGAAAATTTGTATGTTTTTTTGGAAGAAAAAATGGTATGTTAATTGAAAGAAAATGCCGACATGTCATCATGATGAGGTGGATAGGCTGCATGTCAAGAGAAATAGGTTAGTGGAGATGAGCTATTTAGGTATTATAGATTCCCTCCATCCGGAAAAAAATGGATGGGTCTAGGCATATTTCAGTTCTAGATACATCTTTTTTTATCCATTTCGGAAACATGTAATCCAGACGGAGGGAGTATGGTGTAAGAGCTAGGGACACGACAGGACAACACAGTAAAAAACACTAGTTGAATGTAAAACTGTATGCTAGCATAATATGTAAAAAAAACTAAGGCAACATACACATGTATTTTTGGGAAACTAAGATGGCATTGCAACAGAGCACTAGAACAACACTTCAATGTAAAAAACATGGTATGGTAGACAGATGAAGTATATACTGATGAATAACAATGCATTAGATATTCAGAAGCATAATGTCCAAATTAAGCATATGGCATTGCGATAGAGTAGAATGACAGTACTTGAATTTGAAAACATGTTATCATGAATGGAATAGGTACGGAAAAACAGGAAGGCATGACATCTTTACATGCATGATCAGCATGCTAAGCACATGGCATTGCAACAGAGTAGATACACTCCAAGACATTATATGCACGTTGTACCCATATCACGGGCCATGTTAGAGCAAGGACCTTGTGGGATGAAGATGATTCAACGTCTTTCTGCAAGTCTTCTGAAGAACTGACTTTACATGTTCCATCATATTGGGTATCATTGATATCAAGTTTATTGGCCTTTACATTGCTCCGTGAGTTTCTTGTGGATATATCAATGTGTGCAATTATATCTGACATGCATAGAAGACAACTAGTAGTTAGATTTATGTAATGAGTGCCTGTAGGAGACGACATAAATAGTAGGATTGGGGTTAACTAGCAGCAACATGTCTCAAAAACTAAATGGAGAACACAGATGAAAGCTACAGAATATGTATCGTTTGTACTCGAGATTAACTAGATGGCACACAAAAGTATTAAAGAACAACATAGGTAATACTAGAAGTGGTATAATACTATAATCACCAGACTGTGGGATGGCATTGTCTGATGGATGATAACTATGGAACACCGTTACCTACAGAACAAGTATCTTAGCAGAACTATGGAACAACGTTAACTCCTGAAAAAGACCCGTAAGAGATCAGCATGAATATATAGTGAAATGTGATAATCTATTTTCCATTCTTAGATGAATAACAAAGCCATAAATGTTGCACACAAGTAAGATGAGGGTACAACCTATCTGGCCGCCATCCATAGGAGTGAGCATCATGTGTTGACTTGTCGATGGCCCTGCAGTTGTTGTGGCTGTCCATGTTGGGCACGCGCATTCGATGCAGGGAACTGTTGAATGGGGACTATAGCTCCCTTCTGGTGTATGCTTCCCTTGTTGGAGCAGCTGCGATGAGTCGGAAGACGGTGTGGCTGAGGATGCAGATAACACATAATGTTAAGAACGACACATCTCTTTGATCTGAAGAAATACACTAAGAGATCAACAGCAAGGTACGAGAGTGGTCACACGTTTATTGACTGAGACTAAATTGGGGTCACACGATTTTATTTTATTTTGGTACTGTCCGATCTACGCCGGATGGCTTGATGGCCATCTTTTTCCTCTGGGCTGACACTGTTAGGAATCTTCCCCGAAGAGCCAGCGACCAATGACAGAGCAGCTTGCCTCCGCCGTCCGTGGCCCCAGCCAAAACCCCGCTCCCCGCCCCACCGCACTGCCGTGGTTGCGCCGCCCCCGGGGCCAATCCACAAAGACTCCCCGTCATCCAGATTCGGCGGCGGCAGTACCTTGAACCCACACAACTCTAAGATAGCCATCTAAGCGTTGCTTCCGCGGTGAACTTGCGGCCCCGCACCCTTACGTTAGACACCAGCCAACTGGCAACCTAGGAGCTCCGCCGCCTCGAGGGGTGCTGCTTCCCATTGGGAATTGATTGGCCTAGAATAAAAATTCTGGCAACTGACGCCTAAATAAAGTGATTTGAGATGAGGGTGCGACCTATCTGGCGGCATGGTGAAGTAGGCAGGTCCAGCTGCCGAGTCGGTGAGGCCAGCGCGGTTGCGGTGGCCACCGGCGGCTGGGAAACAACGATGTCACGACGGTCGACGGCTACGGGGAAGCAGTGCCGGGACTCTGGATAAATCCAAAGTTGGAGCCGCTCCAGCACCGTGAACACAGGCGGGGGTGAATCGGCTCCGGTACGGTTCACGCGGCCATCGTCGAGGCAGCTCCAGCAGCACAGAGTAAGAGGCACACGTCCCGGTGGACGACGGCAAATGGACACCGTCTCCGGCATTAGGGAGGACGGCGGCTATGAAATTGGTGCGGTGGGGGTTGCCATGGAGGAGGGGCTGAGGTTTCGTGGCTGGGGAGAAGGGAGCTTCCGGGGAGAAGGTGATTTGGCGCCCACGAGGTTTGAATGGGGGGGGGGGATTGCAAGGGGAGTGGAACCATGTACGCATTTGTCTGAAATGTGAGGGGGAGTTACAGTTCTACCCCTGCCTTTAGGCTTCTCGGCTTGGGTCTGTGTACTGAGGGTCGGGGATAGAAGAGTAACTTTGCTTCTCCCCAAATAGTGGGAAGGACCGATTTCGGGCGAGGAGGGCGTGTTTTGAAATATAGAGGGCGCGAGCGATTTCGGGCGAGGAGAGCGTGTTTTAAAATAGTGGGCGCGAGCTATTTCGGGCGAGGAGAGCGTGTTTTGCCAACCATGGTTTATGAATTATTCGGCACATGTCATTTCGGCCGAGGAGAAGGCGCGCTTGGATGAAGTTATGAACCTACCCTCGATGCACAACGGGCCAATTAATGCGTCTCCCACATAGGACGGTAATTTCGCGTCTCCCATTTATTTGCTCGGGCGAATTCCACCGAGCAGAGGATGTTTAATGGTCCGTTCAAAATTTGGGAGAACGAGCATCCACGTCTACCATACCAAGTCGATTCGAATCAAATTTAGAAATATTAGCTTGCCACTTCTTTTTTGGATGGAGAGATGATGCTCGGGAGTAATGTGTTTTTACATGCTCGTTGCTAGCGATTTACTATATGACAAATAGTTGACCCACTCAAAAACGGGAATCAAACCCAAAATGAAATATCTCGATTCAATGAAATAGCTCGTTCACCAGGTCGAAATAGTGAACTAAATCCAAAATTGAACACCTCAATCAAATAGCATGTTGTACAGTATTAGAGTACTCCATGAACATGTTGAAAGTCAAATTAATGAACTTGTTTGATATACGCATATATCCGTTCATGTGTGGATTGCAGACAACATGTTCTCCAATTTAAATATTGGAATGCAAGTTTATATAGAAACATGGTTTATGTCAGTCTTTGATGCATAAAACGCGACCTCCCCCTCTCCCGGACTCCTGCTCTCTCTCTCTCTCTCTCTCGCGCCGACAATCTTCAATTCTGTCGCACGCATCCAATACACAAACCTTGTTGGCCCTCTCTCTTTCTCTCCATCTCTCTCTCTTTGTGTGTGTTCGTGTGTGTGGGGGGGTCTTTCTAGTTCGCATGCATATATACTCCATCTATAGGTCTCTCTCGCACACTATGTATGATTCTCTAGTCCAAGCTAGATATCTTGGGTGCACTCATCGTACGCACACAAATTCCTTGGCTCGTTGCCCGTAACTCTCTCACGCACCACTCTGTCGGAGCTCTTCCCCCTCTCTCTCAAACTCTCCATCTACCTGGGTCACACATACACATGCATATCTCACTCGCACTAAACAGGCCCATCTAAAACTCTATCTCTCTCCCTTGTTCTCTCTCCATCTCACACGCACACACACACAATCTCATGCCTAGCTAGCCAAATATGATGGTCTCTCACTCAATTGTAGGCACACGCAGTCCCCCCTATATGTATATGACTAGCTAATCTTAGTCTCCATCACAAACATGTGCATGGTCTATCTCGATTTCTCTCGGGGCGTCTTTTTATCGCGCACACACCTCCCTAGATCTCCCACCCATATATCCCCCTCACGATTTCGAGGGGGTCTCTCTATCGTAAAGACACCCTCTCGCCCTCCCCATGCGTCCATGTTCTCCATGTGTCCCTCTCGACCTTTGTACCATGTTGGCCACACCTCTATTGGACATGTCCTCTAGGGGTGTCTCTCTCTCTGTTGCAAACAATCACACACTAGCTATCTTCGTGTATCTCCTCACCTCGCTTTTCTATCTTGGAGATGCATGCGTGATATGTTCGCCTAAGAAACGGAAAAACATACTCTCTCTCTCTCTATTTTATCATTTGTTGTCACTTTCTCTTTCACACACATACTCTTTTTGCACACTTACTAATTCTCCTTCACACGCACTTGATCCCTCTCGACTTAGGCACTCTCCTCGGTCCATAGCATGTTGATTTATTGAAAAGTCAAACATCACAAAGTTTGACCATGTACGTGGAGAAAAACAATTACATTTGGAACGATAAACATATACGATTAGATTCACAATGAGATGTAGTTTCGTATGATGTATCTTTGGTATTGAAGATATAAATAACATTTGTGTAAACCTGATCAAAGTTTCCAAAGTTTGAGTTCTAAAAAAATTACATGCACTGCATTATCGAGCGGATGGAATATCTCTTTCCCGCTCTCAGCTATCTAACGCACCACTCAGCCTTATCGGGGCTCCTCAATCTCTCTCAAACTTTATATCTTCTTGGTTCACACATACACATGTCTCTCTCACGCAATACATATAGACCCATCCAACACTCTCCGCCCTCGTTCTCTCTCTCTATGTGACACGCACCCCTAATAAGTACCATAATCCCTCACTCCATCATAGGCGCAAGCAGTCCCCCCTAAGTATGATTATCTCTCACTAGCCATCAGGAACACACGTATTGTCTCCTTCCATCCATATGTCTATCTCGATATCTCTCGGGGTATCTTCTATCGCACACACACCTTGTCACTCGATCTCCCACCCATGTAGTCCCATCACGATCTCCAGGGGATCTCTCTATGACAAACATACACTCTCTCCTCCCCATGTCTGCATTTTCTCCGTACGTCTCTCTCGACCTCTCCCCCTTGTTTGTCAGACCCCTCTTGGCCACGTGCTAGTGGTCTTGCTCTCTCGATTGCAAACAACCACACACTATCTCCTCACCTTGCTTCTGTTGTCGAAGATGCATGTTTGATATGTTTGCATAAGACACGCACGTTTTTTCTCGACTTTTATCGAGTGTTGTCCATGTATCTTTCACACACGCACACACACTTTTTTCACTCAACCTTTCTATTTCACTCTCACTCTCTCTATCTCTCTCTAGTTAGGGACTCTCTCACGTCCATAAGCATATGGATGTTTTGAAAAGTCAAACCTCAGAAAAGTTTGACCATGTATATGTGGAGAAAAACATTTACATCTGGAAAGCTCATTAGATTCATCACAACATGTACTTACTTCATACTATCATTTATCTTTGGTGTTGTAGATATAAGTAATTTCTTTATAAACTTGGTCAAAGTTTCAAAAGTTAGTATTTTAAAAAAATGTTGGAACTACATTATCGAATGGAGGGAGTAGCTCTTTCTCTTTCTCTCTCTCTGCTATCTCTCACGGGCCTCCCCTCTCACACGAACACTCTATACCGACGGATTATACGCTCACTGTGTCAGCGTATAGCTCCGTATATTGTTTAGTTGACCGGTCAATCAGTCCACATGCTGCCTTGTCAGCTCGTGTTCTGTATCTTTGTGTGCTGGCCTGTCGGCGTCCTGGGAACCAGGGTACCCAGACTTGCCTGTGTGCGGGTCACGACGCGCTCCTACAAGCGGCGTGGTACGGCCCAGCTGATCGACCAGCTGTCCAAGACCCTCGCGAGGGGACTAAGCCTCACGAGGAGAACGACGTCAAGACCCCCTCAGGAGCGGCCTCGGCAAGGTGCTCTGGAGGGGCGGAGAATCCAAGGCCAAGCCTGCCTCAGGAGGAGGCAGTGATGTCAGCAGTGATGCACCGCGCCAGTGGGTGCCAGCGTCCGCCAGCGGCGCAGTTGCCATTTCGGTGCAAAGGGGACAGCGCAGCCGCGGGTTCCCAAGGAGCGGGCAAAGGTTTCCCCTTTGGTGCAACAAGACCGAAGGCCGCAAGGACGATAAGGAGGATGTCACCGTCGAGCCCACCACCGCGTCACCGCCTGGTCCTTTTGCAGGCAAAGACTACTTTTGTCAGGGTAGGAACGTCCTTGTGTTCCCGCTCAAAAAAGGCCGTTCTGGGATCCCTTCCTGCCTAAACATTTCGGGGGAAGAGGAACGTGGCCGCCTATATAAGTAGCTAGGATTCCCACTATGAAAGGAGATAGATCCATACACTCTGCCACCACGCAAGGAGCAAGAACACTTGCCTCCTGACCCTCCTGAGCTTACCTCCCGAGCTCAGGAACCACTGTACTAGCTCATATTCCAGCCCTCCCGAGGCTAATCCACCAAAGCAGGAAGTAGGTTCTTACACCACACGGTGGCCTGAACCTGGGTAAACTCTTGCGTGTTCTATCTATTGTTTGCTTGAATCTCTTCACCGACGAGAGCGAGGCCCTAGGTAGACGCGAGCGGGAGAGATCTTCGTTCACGCCCCTGTGTTCGAACTTCTTGGGTTTTGCGGAGCCCTAAATCCAACATTTGGCATGCCAGGTAGGGGGCGTGTCGAAATCTCGCCTCTCCGACGACCTCGTCGCGTTCTCGTCGTCGACTCCGCTCCACAACCATGGTGGACACATGCCGAGCTCGCACTGCCCGCCGCGCCACAAACGTCGCTCAGACGGCGCCCGCGGGCAACGGTGCACCGCTCCGCCCCAACTCGCCGGTCGCCAATGCCGCCACCGACCCGGCCGTCCACGAGCAGGAGGACTCGTCGCTACCACCGTCCGTGCGGCAAGATGGCCCCACGACAACGCCTTCACCCTCGCCGGTCACGGCATCGTCCTCGCTGGTCCGCCGCGGGCCGGTCTACCAGCAGCCTGCGCTGCTGATGGCGCGGGAGCTCCTGCGCTACCGCCCGACAGATGACCTCTACGACGAGTGGCTCCACCGCATCACCGAGCTCGTCAACGCCGCTGGATAAGCACATGCACCAACGTACTGCTCACATCCTCCGTCGCCCCCGGCGGAGAACGAAGGCCACGGGGTCCCGGCTCCGCCTCCACTCGACCGCACTGGCCAGGAGGCCCGGCGTGAGGCTCCTCGACGTGAACAACCCCGCAGAGCCCATGCGCACGACGAGGAGAGCTGCCAGGTGATTCCGCATCCCCATGTAGAGGCTCGTGGGCCCCCTGCCCCACAGCGCCAAGACCGCGCGCCACAGGAGGTGGTGGCGCCAGCGCCCCAAGAACCAGCACCGCAGGCGCAGGGGGCGCCTGCGATCATGAGCGTGGCTGGGTGTCGCGCCCTAGCTCCTGAGCTACGGCGCCTCGTCTAGCCCGGCAAGTTCAAGCCGGACCTGCCTCCACGCTACGACGGCACCACTGACCCCACGGAGTTCCTCCAACTCTACGAGCTGAGCATCGAGGCGTCCAACGGCACCGAGCAGGTCATGGCGAACTGGTTCCCCATGGCTCTCAAAGACGGCACACGCTCCTGGCTCCTGAACCTCCCCGTGGGATCCATTTCCTCCTGGGAAGAGCTCCGCGAGCGTTTCGTCGCCAACTTCCAGGCACCCACGACCGAGCCCCGGCAGTTGCTGATCCACGCCGCGTGAGGCAGCAGCCGGGAGAGACCCTGCAAAAGTACATCCAATGCTTCAACACCATGCGCCTCCGGATCCCAAGGGTCTCGGACGAGGCCATCATCTCCGCGTTCTCCGACGGTGTCCATGACGTCAGGATGAGGGAGGAGCTCGCCATTCATGAGTACCTGTGCACAGCCCTCGAGATGTTCAAGCTCGCGGCAAAGTGCGCCAGGGTGGAGGAAGGACGCCTCTCCCTCTAGGAGCTGCCTGAGGTGGAGGTGGATGACAAGAAGACCAAGGCCAAAGAATCAAAGCACAAGGGACCCACCGTGCTGGCTGCGGAGCCAGAAGTGAAGCGTGGCTGCGGCTACGATGACCTCCCCAGAGACAACCTGACCATACTGCATCTTCCACAACGTCCACAGCCACAACACTAACGACTGCCAGGAGCTCAGGGCGATGCGCGGCGGGCGCGTCGGGCAGCGCCCTGAGCGCGACAACCGCGGCTACGGCCGTGGAGGAGGCCGAGGAGGAGGACGTTGGGACGGCAGGAACTTGAGCCAGGGGTGGCGCGAGCAGCCTCGTGAGGACCACTAGCAGGAGCAGCCTCGTGACGCCCCCTGGCGCGACCAGCCTCGTGAGGGTCACCCTCAGGGCAATGGAGGCCTGCCTGCGCTACTGCCACCGCCAAGAACGAACGACGATGGCTGCGAGGGAGACGGGGCAGGGGGCTTCCAGGAGCCGCGTGCAGTTGCATGCATCTTGGGGGGAGCCCATGCCCCGACTTCCCATCGCATCTTCAAGCAGTTTGCCCATGAGGTGAACGCGGCGCTTCCCAGGCCTCACGCAAGTCATCGCCTTCAACCCCAAGGACCAGCTCAAGTGCACTGCGGCCCCAGGCGCCCTCCCGATGCTCTGCACGCCACCATCAGCAACGTCCTCGTAACCAAGACCCTCATCGACGGCGGAGCAGGACTCAACGTCCTCTCCGTCCAGACCTTCGAGACGCTCCAGGTTCCCTACGATCAGCTCCACCCGACCAAGCCATTCTACGGAGTCACGGATGGCTCCACACTCCTGATGGGGCAGGTCCGCCTCCCCGTCACCTTTGGTGATCGCGACAACTACCACACCG
Organism: Secale cereale; assembly: GCA_902687465.1. Lineage (NCBI taxonomy): Eukaryota > Viridiplantae > Streptophyta > Magnoliopsida > Poales > Poaceae > Secale > Secale cereale. The sequence goes on along the minus strand of LR738714.1, from coordinate 613,845,891 downwards.
AGCTCATCGACTTCGACGTCGCCAACATTCACCTCCCGTACAACGCCATCCTTGGGTATCCTGCCCTCGCCAAGTTCATGGCGGCGACCCATCACAACTACAACGTCCTCAAGATGCCTGGGAGCGGTGGAGTCATCACGATCGCCTCCGACGAGAAGGAAGCAGTGCATTCCCTGGAGAGCGCCTAACAGACCACGGCGGTCGAATGCTCCGATGAGGATGGAGCCGTCCTCGCCCTGCAGACCGCCCCCAAGAAGAAGAAGAACCTACCCGTCAACGATCCTCATGACGAGGGGCTCCTGACGGTCTGGCCTCAGGACTCGCGCCTACTGATGAGGCGCCCTCCACCATCGCATAGGGGGGGCCGCGCCCGACGCCCCTCTCGTCCTCGGCTCGGGGGCTCTCCTCTGGAGTGTCTCCGGACCGACCGGCGTCTTGAGGGAGGTGTTCGGGTACCACTTTCAAGCGTTTCTTGATGCACGTTTTTGTGAGCCCAGCGTGAACCGTTCAACGCTGGGGGCTCAGGACTTCATCAACCAAGTTACCGAGGAACTTTAGTACGCAAGACTCATCCGCAGTGGGCGTAACCGCACAACCCCAAGTCCACCTGCTCGCAACCCGAGCGACCGCTTCCGCGTCTGCGTCGACATCGCGGGTCTCAACCGAGCCGCCTCTCTGGAGCCCTTCTGGCCGACGGCGGTCGGCCGGAGGAGGGCCCTCCCCTGCAGCTACATCTGCACACTCTTCGGCTTCCGCAACACAGCTGCCACATTCCAGCATCTCGTGCAGCAGGCCTTGGGGGCTCGGGAGGCTCAGTGGCAGGCGGTTCAGACGGAGCGAGAACCGGACCCACGCGACCACTGAGAGCCTTCAGAGCCCCTGGGCCTCAGGAGCCCGACGATGCTCAGGAGCGACCCGCATAGCTCGCGTCTTCAGCTACCCCAACTCTTCTTCGACAAGTATCAGGTGACCCTTCAGGTATCCAATCGAGGGCGCCTCTCGGGCTGCATCATCCTCGGACTGCTGGGCGCTATTCCCCCGCAGTTGTCTCCCTTTTTTCATGATCAAGGCTAGTTGCTTCTTTCAATTTGCATTATCCACATGCTTGGCGTCCTCACCGCCACTAAGGTCATGAGCCCTTGTGAGCCCACTCGCGACCGCCCCATGATTAAGGACTGGCACGGCGTCTGTGCTCGGGTCCATCCCTGCTGCGTCGCTAAACCCAAGGGCTGAGCTCTGTCTCGCGAGCCATTCCCGTGACGTCACCTCCCATGGTCCTTGGTGCCTTGTTCTCGCATGGGCTAATCGTGGATGGGTAAGTAGGGGCCCGTGGCAGGTGCCTTGCTCAGGCGGGAACTGCGCGCCAGTTGTTTTCCTTTTGGATCGTTGCATGAGAAGACTGGGCACGACGTCTGTGCTCGGGTCCGTCCCTGCAGCTTCGACAAATCCAGTGGCTGAGCTCTGTCTCGCGAGCCATTCCCATGACGTCACCTCCTGGGGTCGCTGGTGCTGCGGCCTTCTCATGCGATACCCTCTAGAGATGCACTCGGCGCAGGTCGACACAACACCTCTCTTATCACATTTTGTAGAAGAAGACTCAGGCACAACCCGCCTCAGGGTAGGGTCTCTTGAGTGATGCGTAAGCTCACGAGAACTTCCTCAGAGTCATTCAGCTCGTCCTGAGGAGGGCACATATACACCTTGGATGTCCTACCATGCAAGCGACGTGTCAGGACGGGGCTGTACAGGCCTCGGAGTCTCTCCTGGTCGGAGGCTCTCTCCCACGGTCCAGTGGAAGTACCAAGCTCCGCGCTGGCAGATCCAACCGAGGAGTGGTTATGCCCACGAACCAGTGGAAGCACCAAGCTCCGTGCTGGCCGCTACGACCGAGGCGCGGTTATGCCCACACTCCGCGCAAGTGTGGTAGCTCTATGCTCCGCGCTAGTTATAAACAACTGAGGGTGGCCCCCAGTGGTCACACCAACCTCAGGGAGCTTTTCAGCTCACGATGCTCACAACTTCTCCTTTGATAGGTGTCGCGAGGGGGGCTAGGCACGGGGGCTATGCTTAGGTCACGCCTGGCAGACGCCACCCTACCAGGTGCCCAGACACATGGCCTTTTCGCGCCCCCATCCCAGGCGAAGGCTCGTGGGCAAGGTATGGTGCTTGTTCTCCTTCATGAGAGCCGTTCGTACGTCAAAGGGGACCCCTGGGCATCGCGACCCAGGGGCCTAACTAGCCACGTAGCCCCTCATCCCTTGAGTCTAGTTATGACGATAAGTCCGGTCATCCGGAGGGCTCAATGGCGATCGAGGTATGCGCGGGGTTGGGCCCTGCCAACGCAGAACGAAAACGGGATTGCTTGAACGTCAAGGGGGACCCCTGGGAATCGCTACCCAGGGGCCTCACTAGCCACATAGCCCCTCATCCCTTGAGTCTAGTTATTACGATAACCCCGGTCATCCGGAGGGCTCAATGGCGATGGAGGTATGCGTGGGGTTGGGCCATGCCGACGCAGAGCACCTAAGCAAACATGAAAGGAAGCAAGCATGGAAATAATCTAGCTATTACAATAATGCCAAGTTTTTCAAATTAAAACAAAGGTTTTACACCTCCCCGAGGCACTCGCACTTCTCTCTCTGAACATGAACGGATCAGGCATTGCCGAGCGCATCATCACCGGTCTCCACCTTGTCGGCTGCGGTAGAAGTGGCCTGGAGGAACGCCTCCACCAGTGACGTGACCTTCACCCTCAGGGCCTCGGCAGTTGTGCCCTCCATGACTTTGGTCAAGGGCTCGGATAGCGAGGCCAGGTCAAGGGTGGGGTCGCGAAGACTTAGGTGGCTGCAAACCTACGTTAGGACCAAGGTAAGGAGCGTGCGGCTCTCGATGTCGGCTAACTAGCCAATTGCGGCCGCAACCTCGCGCAGGGACTCCACCAGCACAGCAAGGAGCACGGTGGGGCCTCCTTCTAGGGCAACCAGCGGTTCCTTAAACCCCTCCCCGTAGGCGGCCTACAGCGCCTTGCGGGCCTCAAGGTCGAAGGCGGCAAGGGCCTCGGGACTCACCGCTGCCGAGGCCGCAAGGGCATCCTCCTTGTCGCAAGCGGCTTGGGTCGCCCTAGCCTGCTCAACTTCAACCTTCAGCTTCTCCAGGGCCGCGCGGTCAGCAAGCTGCTCCCGTTGCAGCCGGGACGTCTCAGTCTTTTGCACCTCGAGCTCCTTCTCCAACCTCTTGAACTCCAGGGCGCACCCAGTGCCTTCCTCGCGGAGGGCCTCCAGCTCCCTCTCCGCCTTGAGGCAGCGCTTCTCGAAGGATGCGGGTCGGCTCGCGCTGTGTCGTGAGCCCGCGTGGCCGCCACAGCTTCCTCTTGACCCTTGGCAGCGACCGCTGAGGCCTGGTCCCAGGAGGTCCGCATAGACTTGTCTGCCAAGAGACACCCGCGGATCAGCCCCAGGCGCCCTTCCATCAGGTGGCCATCACCATCTTGCAGTTCGACGCGAAGACGACCCAGTGCGGCGGAGGTAGCCTCCAAGGTCTCAGGACCAGGCTGCGCCGGCTGGCGCACGGGCACCGGCAAGACCGACTGCTCGACCAGGGGCTCGGGGGCTCCGGCCCCCTCGCCAAAGCAGCCGGAGAATAGGCCACCGCAACCTCGTAGGAGGCGGGGATGCCCTCGAGCGATACCACCGACGCATGCTCGGTGGCCTAGTCGACGGACGTGCCCAGCACCGCGGCATCCTTCCCCGAGGTTGCATCAGCAACAGGAGGGGCAGGGCGTCGCGGCGTGACCTCCCCCTTCGCCTTCCTCATCACACCTCCCAGACTGCTGCGTTAGTGAAAGCACATCAGGGACACGACAACTAAGGATAGGCGAGAAATTGCACACTTACTCATCGGAGGCGAGGCGCGCCCTTCTCTTTGCCAGCAGGTCAGCAACAGCCGCTAGCGCCATGGGTGTGCCGATAGCTCGGATCTGGGCGAGGCGTGAGGCCACAGTCCTGGACGCGGCCGCGGTTGCCAGATTCGCCGGCACAGTACTCCTCGGCGGGGTCGTCACATTGCTTCCTCCGGACGCAGCGCGTCTGGATCGACGTGGGGTGGCCTCCTGGGACCGTCCAGCGGCACCTGCGCCTGGCGTCATTGCTCCAGCGAACGCCTCGGAGGAGTCCCCCTCATCATCCAGGGTCTCCTCCGAGCACCCCTCGCCGCTCTCGTCGTCAGCACCAGAAGACACGTCGAACGTGGGCGGAGCGCCCACGGGCGCACCAAAACCCGACACGGCCTTCAATGGCTCGGCCTTGTCAGGGCGGCTGTACAGCGGTAGGTGGGCCGCGGGGAGATCCTCCGGAACCATCCCTAGGAGAGTTCCCGAGATGAAGTCCAGATCATCCTCGGCTAGCACCCTTGAGTGCAGCCGGAGCCTGTCGTCATCGCCCATCAGCTCCCACATGGGGCGCGAGTGAGCATGCAGCGGCGCCAGACGCTGCCTCAAGAACTCCTTCATGATCTGGCCCCCTTCAAGCCTCGAGCTCAGGTCGGCCTCAATCCTTGCCAGGACAGGCCCATCAAGGGGGTCGGTGAGCTTCGCGTAGCTCCAGCCGGCGCGCTTCGCCAGATGGGCAGTAGGCAGCGCCAGCAGAGGGTGGATGTGCTGGGCATCCAGATAGACCCACCTCTTCCGGTGGGACTCTATCTTCTTCCCAGCCATCATCAGCCGACAGCCCTGGCGCTGGAAGACGAAGGAGACGCAACCCGAGCACGAGCCATCGTCGTACCAGCGCATGGAGAAGAACTAGCGGAAGAGGGCGACAGTCGGCCTCACCCCCACGAGCGCCTCACAGTAAAAGGCGAAGAGCGACCAGACAAAGATGGAGCGAGGCCGGATGTGGAGAGCGTGTGCCTGGTAATGTTCCAGGATGGCATAGAAGAACTCGGAGAAAGGTGGCATGAGCCCCATGGAGATGCTGTGGAGGAAGAAGGGGTAGCATGACTTCGGCAGGATCCGCGTCGTGGTGGATCCGGGCCAGATCCACGTCGGGCCGTGCTCGTTGTGGGTGCTCGACAAGAAAGGTTGGACCTCTGAGTAGTCCTCCTCCTTGGTGATGGAGGACTCCTCGAGCCCCGCCTCAAGGGAAGAAGCAGATCCAGACGCCGGCGCAGCACCCTTGTTCCTCTTCGCCATGGCTGAAGGAGCCGAAGGACGCAGGCGATTCAGGAAGGCAGGAGGCGTAAATGGGAGAAATCTGAGCAGGAACGAAGGGGAGCGATAACTCTCCCACCGGAGATGGCCCCTTTTGTCAAGACGCACGGTTGCCGAGACGGTGTGGGGAGCGGGGTCGCTGCGTCCCGTCCAACCGTCATGCGCCAGCCTGACCCGCAGCCTTTTTGGGGCCCGCGGTGCTTCGTCCTCGACTAAGGCTTCGCCCCAAAGCCGACTCCGAGCGCGCCTTGGGCCTGGGGGATACTGTCGGTGTCTTGGGAACCAGGGTACCCAGACTTTCCTGTCTGCGGGCCGCGACGCACTCCTACAAGCGGTCTGGTACGGCCCAGCTGATCGACCAGCTGTCCAAGACCCTCGCGAGGGGACTAAGCCTCGCGAGGAGAACGACGTCAAGACCCCCTCAGGAGCGGCCTCAGCAAGGTGCTCCGGAGGGGCGGAGAATCCAAGGCAAAGCCTGCCTTAGGAGGAGGCAGTGATGTCAGTAGTGATGCACCGTGCCAGCGGGTGCTAGTGTCCGCCAGCGGCGCAGTTGCCATTTCGGTGCAAAGGGGACAACGCAGCCACGGGTTCCCAAGGAGCGGGGCAAAGGTTTCCCCTTTGGTGCAACAAGACCGAAGACCACAAGGACGACAAGGAGGATGTCACCGTCGAGCCCACCACCGCGTCACCGCCTAGTCCTTTTGCAGGCGAAGACTGCTTTTGTCAAGGTAGGAACGTCCTTGTGTTCCCGCTCAAAATGGCCATTGTGGGATCCCTTCCCGCCTAAACATTTCGAGGGAAGAGGACCGTGGCCGCCTATATAAGTAGCTAGGATTCCCACTGTGAAAGGGGATCGATCCATACACTCTACCACCACGCAACGAGCAAGAACACTTGCCTCCTGACCCTCCTGAGCTCGCCTCCTGAGCTCAGGAACCACTGTACTAGCTCATATTCCAGCCCTCCTGAGGCTAATCCACCAAAGCAGGAAGTAGGGTCTTACAAAAACACGGTGGCCTGAACCTGGGTAAACTCTTGCGTGTTCTATCTCTTGTTTGCTTGAATCTCTTCACCGACGAGAGCGAGGCGCTAGGTAGACGCGAGCGGGAGATATCTTCGTTCACGCCCCTGTGTTCGAACTTCTTGGGTTTTGCAGAGCCCTAAATCCGACATGGCCCATGTGACAGTGGGTGATAATAAGTAAACTAGAGGCCCATCTGACACGCGGTGAAGTAAGCAATGTTGAAACCACTCAGGGTAGCACCCCGCACGCTAGTAAATTGAGGGTGCATTGAGGACTGAGACAATAAAAAAACACTTGTTTGGGAGAGTGAGAGGCTGGTGTAGTTTGTTTGATTGATTTGTTTATACATGTGGGTCTGTGTGCACATCGGTGCCAACTTTCTCACATCGCGAGACCGGTGCCAAAATCTCTTGATTTGACATCGATGCATATTATGTGGCATACTTTTGTGAAATATGGCATCGGCCACATAGTGGAAGGCAACAAATGCCCAAGCTCTTCACGTACTCCTAGGTAAATGAGAGGAAAGAGAAAGAGAGACAAAGAGAGAGAGAGAGAGAGAGAGAGAGAGAGAGAGAGAGAGAGAGAGTGAAAAAATATCACTAGCCAGCCAACCCTGTCGTATGAGCGAATGATATTGGTTCCTCTTGATGACATGTCAGTATTATACATCCAGCTGCTCTAATATGTTCTCTTCTTTTGCAGATAAAAAAGACCCGAAAGTGAAAAATGTGCTGCGCTATAACAATCTCATCGAATGCCTTGATCTCCATCACAGAAATTGATTTGATCGACTATCGAGGCAGCACATCTGAGATTAAATTGGCCAGGTTCTTTGTTCTGGAGGCAAGTGTGCTCAAGGTAATGAGGTTTGGCGTTCTCTGGCGCAATAATGAATGGCGTGCTGATCACCGCAAGCATCTAAGCTTAAATGACAAAGTCTCCGCATAAGCTGAATTTGTTTTTGAAACATCAAGTGGCCAGAGTCTCGAAAAGTTATTTGCCCATTAGTGACTTGTCAGGGCGGTGGATTTTAGTTTATACGATAATGCTGCATCCACCTAAAGTAATGAAAGTTCTTACATAAACTTCCTAGTAATTCCCTCTTCGTAGGTGCAGCATTACTCCTAACATTTGTAATATCAGTTTGAAACTTGTAATATTGTCGTGTCCTATTCCTACGTTTTCAAAATCCTGCGAATCAAACAGGTCCTGAGTTGGTGATGATGTTGTGCCTCCCATCTTTCACCAATAGCCGTCGGATCTAGATCTGACGCATACAAACCAAACTTCTCCAATTTTGCAAAAAGATGGCCGCACTTGTTCGCTATTTACAAACAACTCCTTGTCTCTCACAATCAGCCTTATCTCCTCCCACCACATCTAGAAGGCCATGGAAAAATCTGGCGCGATGGCCAATGCCGGCGCCGTCCACCCCCCAATATTGGTGTTCCGTGCAATGCACGAGCATCTACGCACGGGAAATTATGTCGAACACGGCTACTTGTAAGCAGGCTAGGTCTACCGCCATGATGATAGTGGCTGTAGACGGTGAGGCTGACTATGGTATGCCGAAAACGGCGCCTATACTCAGGTGTCATCTCCGGCGTACGGTCTTGTCACTTCACTGTGAGGAGCAGCACGTAATAATTTGACCAATGGGTAGTACAGTGCTACTACATTGGTACTACTACTACTACTACTACTACTACTACTACTACTACTACTACTACTACTACTACTACTACTACTACTACTACTACTACTACTACTACTAGCACCACCGTCTGGATTTAGTAGTACTACCACGTCCATCTGGATTTAGTATTTGACTAGCAATATCTAGTAATGCATGTCACAAAAAATGTACTACTCCCTCTGTAAATAAATACATGGTGTATTGTTTTATTCCTATCGGTGATATAACTTAATGTCTTTTTGCTACTTAATAGGATTACATGCAATTAACTAACCACTGCATGTGATGTTTGGTAGTCTCAAGTCATTGAAAGCATGCACGGGCACGGAGGGGGACGCAGCTTCATTGACTTACTACACCTGCCTTTGGGTGTATGACACGTGGGCCCAACGGGTGGCTGGTCAACCTATCATACAGCCAAAGGCAGGTGCAGTAGAGGGGCGAGGAGTAGATGGCCAATACGCACGTGAATTCAACGCAGTCTGCACTTCTCATATAAAGGCTCCCGCCAGTCCAATCTACGAAATCCTACGCACCTACGCACCAAAGGGCAAGAGTGATCACTCCAATCGCAAGATCAGTAGACTAGAAGCTTGACCCATGGAGGCGATGAGCGCGAGCATCAGCCGGCTGTGCCAGATGGTCCATGACGCCGGCCTACGGCCTGGCACCGAGGAACGTCTCTAGGTAGTGCTTGAGACCGCTAGGGCGAGGGGGCGCTTGGACGATAGCTTCATCTCCTTGTTCGACGAGGTCCTCGTCGGCTTCCTCGACAAGTTCACCGTCGTCAAGAAGCTCGCGGACGACCTTGATGTACGCCTCCAGCCCACGTGATCAGGCACTGCAATGCCTGCCACCCTCAACGGCCTCTATGGTGACAACCTCTTCGACGCACTAGTGGCCCTGTGACTGCCCGCCGTCGCGCCGAAGAATGTCCACCTCGAGGTCGCGCTCGCCGTGCAGCGCCTGGTGCAGCAAGACACCATCGACATAATCACCCACGTCTACATGCAAATCGTCCACATGGACTACTACATGCAAGAGGAGGATGATAGGACGCTGGCCTTCTTGGACCGCAGGGCCAGCTTGGACGGCATTGTTCAGAAGCACGTTGAGCTTGCCGCCAACGCTGCTGCTCCTCACACGTCGGTTGGTGACCCGGAGCACTAGGGAATGGGGATGTCGTTGATGGATCCGTTTGTATCTTTATCTTTCCGTCAAATCCATGTAGTAGTATATGGTACTACTAGTAATTATCTTACCTTTCGCATCAACTTCATAATTTTCCTACGTACTCCATGCATGAACCGCGCCAGAACCAAACATCTCATTACTCTAGGGAAAATCGTTATTTCTATCTATCGGTCGCGCCATGGAGCAGAACCAAATTTTACAAGTTACAAGTTCAAAAGGAAAAGCCTGCCGTGTTCACGTCGCACCCCCATACGGTTGGTCCGGCACGCTGCTCAAGGGGGAATGCATGCTGGGTTGCATTTTCACTTACAAGTGGGACCGCGGTTGAGCAAACCGACTATCGGCAAACCCCCACCCCACCCACCGCGCGATGCTGAGAAAATAGGAGGGATAAGAGATGGTTGTAGCACGGACTCCTAGAAAATTGGTGTCGGATGGGACTCGTGTGGGCGGCGTGTGCCATACTGCTAGACATGAATGCTAGTTATGGCCCATGCCATCCCACTATATCGAGGTGCTGGTTACGTAGAACAAATTTCCTTGAGTCCGGGCTCAGCCCTCCTCTATCTCTCTTCTCAGCCAGCTAGCAGACGCGCGGAGCCCATCGTCTGTTTGCTCATATGTGGTCCCACATGTCAGTGAAAACGCAAGAGGACCCACTGAACCTACACATGTTTCACCTCGACGTGCTGGTGATGAAAAGCAAATACAATAAACATCTTCGGTGGCCGCTTTTGGAGTTACTCAAGAGTAGTAAGATTCTATTTACAGTTTAACCCAAGATGCACATCACGTGGCTTCAACTACCACTCTATTTTCTTGCATGACACGACCTGGATGCTAGATGTCCCACGTGTCGGCAAAAGGAGGAAGAACTCGAACAAATCTTCGGTTGTGCTCTCGGATTAGACTAGTTGTGCTAACTTAAAATTTTATTGTGTAGAATGGATGCAAGTTTTGGTATTGGGAAGAAGAGTACAACGATATATTGATAGAGCGCAATTTTGTAGATGTTCTAGCACTTTTAACTAGCATAGAGGCTAGAGATGAGACTAGTGCACTTGTTGATAGAATAGAAGCTAGACACGTCTAATTCTTTACACTCGAAGAAGAAAGAAGCACGCTGGATCGAGCCTCTGCAGATCAACAATGAATGTATCAAGAAGGCACTAATCCAACATACATGAGCAGTTATGGAAGTTGGATATCTTGTAAAATGTATTCTTGTGGTTCTTGTTTTTCTAGTCAAAATTTTCGTGATGTATTTCCATGTACCAAAAAATCAATGATGAAAAAAAGATATGTGTTTGCAAAGAAAAATGTACGCAGTCGGGATGCGTCCACGCGTTCGGCGCATGACAAAACGGAGGTCCGTTTGGGGTCGTGCATTGGACTTGGCCTTACAAGTAGGACCGCAGTTGAGGAAACCGACTATCGGCAAACCCCCACCTCGCCCGCCGCGCGATGGCTGAGTTAGAGAAACGACAAGGTTGAAGATATTGTTGTAGCATGGACTCCAAAAAATATGGTGTCAGATGAAAGTCGTGCTGGTGGCGTGTGCCGTACTCCTGGACGTGAATGCTTGTTCTGGCCCATGCCACCCTACTGCTCCTACTACTTATAGTAGTAGTATCGAGGATTCGAGGTGCTGGTTATGTAAAGCGAACACATTAACATATGGCCCACCTCACACTATGGCCAAATTTCCTAGAGTCTGTGCTAGGTTAAAAAGTGTTCTTTGTGAGGATGGGTGGCTGGTCTCAAGTTTAAAACTTGTTGTATTACGTACGTAGATGTAGAGATAGTGCAGCATGTGAAGCTAGTACAAATAGTGTACTATAGTTGATTGGCCTCATCCGATAACCTGTTGCAATGCACGTACAATTATGTATTCAGAAAATATTTTTTCCTCGTTGCAGCACCCACTCAGAGAAGCGACTCGAAAGCCATTCATAAATTTAGTAAGTTTATCACAGGCATATCATTTTATTACCTACAACAGGTAATCAACCCACAACGACAACGAGGATAAATTATAAATACTAAAGTTTTCATTACACAACAAATAACAAGCAATGAAATGAACTTCAGCTCAACCAATCCTTGGCGTGGGAAACGTTTGCTTTGAACCACAAGTGATTCTTTGGGAAGGGCCAGACAGTGTCAATCTCGAGACCAACGCAGGACTAATCATCTAGGCTAAAGCGGCCTACTATATCACGACCAGGGTAGGGAGCCACCGCAATGTCCGACGTATAAATACAGTTGCTTCTCATAAATGGTAGTAATGTTGTGTCAAAAACAGTTTGATCGCCTTTCACCATCATTAGATAGTTTTGTCCAAGGAAGAGCGAGTTTGCTCCAAGACTATCAATACTGTACCAGGGAGAAGGTGTTGGTGCTAGCACACTAGTATCCATCCCGAATACCATGCAACGGGTGTTGGAATAGGTCCGGAGAGTGCGACCATGGGAGACAACACCTGCTCCCTTAGTAGTAACATCAGAAGTGGGCTGTATATAGACAAGAAGTGGTGATCCATCGGAATTAGTTGCCAGCCGCCAGTGATCATATGGGCCCTGCTCTTCCTCATGCTCGTGATCATCACCATCGTCATCCCCCCTTGGTTATAAATTTTTCAAGTATAGGTGGTGGAATGTTCACAGGACCTTGGAAACACAAGAAGAAGGTTAATTAGTAGAGAAGGGAAACTTGATAACTCGCATGCATGTGGATGAAACAATTATAATTATGCTGGAAGACAAACGTACCAAAACAAAAAGGATCCCATGCAAAAAACAGTGCCACCAGTGGTGGCAGCAAACACAAGCCTCTCATATTCAATTGCATCACGGTACACATCCTTGTATAGAAACTGATTTTTGAGCAATATACATCCAGTCAAACCACGAAGGATAGCAACAAACTTGTCGAAGATAGCAACAACTTTATAGTTCTTGTAATTCGAAGAGCGGCTTGGAACTCGAGAAATTGCTATCTTCTGTAGACGACAGTCACCATGATCATATTTGAACGTACGTTGATCATTTGTGTGCTCAACCTCTGGGTACTCGGAGATTTTGGGAAGTGGAATCCGTTGACGAGTGTACACATTCACTAGTTCCCACTCGCAATTGTACCTAATATAAACAACCCAATCTCCATTTGCGCCTGCCCAACGCTTGCCCTCAAGCGATGGCATCTTAACATCATATGTATCATTATCAAGCGGCATCAACTTGCATAAGGCGAGGCTTCCCTCGTCCCCGCACCGGTCAGGAGGGTCACGGCGAAGAAGATAGGGGAGATCAAACCACTCCTGGACCCTTGGGTTCCTTGCAATGATGTTATTAGCTGAGTCGAGAATGTTCTTGAACGAACCTGCCATGCTAGCTGAGGTGATGACGTCGCACCGATCAATGAGTTCCCCCACCGCGTCATAATTCAGATCAGGGCAAGAATTATGGGTTTTTTTCCGGCTTGTTCCCTCCATGGAGAAGACGGGGAACAATGGCAGAAGGAAGGGTGAAGGCAAATGGAGGAGGGAGGAAGAGCGTCCGACAGCAGTTCCAAATCGAGAGGGAAATTTGAAGAGTCGGTGTACGGTTGCCAGTTTGCCACGGTACATGAAGAGGCGCCCCGACCTACACGTCCTTTCAGAAATTGTACAAAAGGACTCGCCGTCATCTCACTAACATGTTGGAACGGGACCACATGTCAACGAAACATGGTGTGTAATTTCTCGTGCAAAATGCGATCTGGCCGCGTTGGCCTGAGTTGGCGCATTAGTTATCATTGAATAATATAAAATATTATGAGTGCAGACGCTCCACCCCGAGGTTTGTAGCTCCTTCTCGGTCGTTGGGAATCTATGTTCTTCCACTCTTTCGTTTAAGACATGAGCTTTGTTCTGTTGCCGGCACGCGGGACATCTATATGCCTCCATTTTACAAAATCATACTATATGCCTCCATGACACGTGGGACATCTAGCATCAAGGTGGCGTGTCATGCAAGAAAATGGAGATATGCAGTGCATAAGTGAGCCGTGCACTTCGATGGCACCTAGTACTATGCAATATTTTTTCTCCTCGATGGCACATGAATATTGCATGTACTCAATGACAGAGAATGGGATGGTAGCCATGGACATGGTCGTCCCTTTTTGAAGAGAGTACTAATAAAAATATATTTGAATAGAGTACTAATAACAGAGTACGTAACTTTGATGTGTCTCGTCAACTCACAGAACGACGAGAAGCTTGCTTACTATGCCTTCTCCCTCGCCAATGCGTGCGCGGTGGCTCGCAGCACGAGGAGAAACTTTTGCTTACAAGCGGTGGACGTGCAGCAGTTCATTTTGTGTCAGATTGCCAGAAGTAGTACCATCATTATTGTTCGACTTCCGGAAGAGGAGAAGAGCCAAGCGCAAGGTCACCTACTAACCTATAGTACTACTACACCTGCAAAAAAATCTACATTACTACTATAGCCAAAGTTGGTCCACCTTTTTAGAGCATGGTTAATTAATATAGGCGGCTCTTGCAGCGGCACATCATTTAGAGCAAGTACTCTCTTCGTAGGATCAAAGGAAGTGAAACAAAAGTTGGAGTGGATGCTAGATTGTTAATTAAAACATGATAACATAGGAAAAAAAATCCTATAACATTCTATCCTATGAATCAAACGACCAATGTAGGAAAATTATGAGGGGGGGTCTCCCCAACAGTGTTCCTCGGCTTGCACCTAGCATCACGGTTGTCGAACTTGGAGTCATTCATCTGGTACACGGGACAACATGTCAACGAAAGATGGCGTGTAATTTCTCGTGCAAAATGTGATCTAGCCGCGTTAGCCCGAGGTACCGCATTAGTTATCGACCTTTATATTTTTAATGGCGCGCCATTCAGTGTTGAAGCATGACTAACTGGTACTGTTTGTAGAGAAAATATATAAACTACTCTACCACTACTCCACCTCTACTACTAGTAGTATAAAAAAGATATATAGGCTGGAGCTTCAGAGCTTTCTTGCTAAGGCTGCCCACTTGCTTCTCACACTATCACCCTCTCTCTAGATGTAAAAAAGACGGCCTCTCTCTCCCTCCTCACCGGTGGTCACAGATCCGCCGGGGAAGAAAAGAACGTGCAGCGGTGACGCACTCGTCGTCGGCGAGCGAGGTCATGCACTGACGACAAGGCCGTCCTCTCAGACCTAGCGCCCGCGCGGGATGGCCTCCGTCCCCAAGCTCGCTGTCATAGTGCGTGCGGAGGACGACGACCACGAGCGAAGCCACTTCCCGCCGACCCTCAGGTATGCTACCTCTTTTCGAACCATACCCTTGTTCTATTGCCCCATCTGCCACGTCGCTGCATGTGGATCTTTTTCCACTCCACCATCTTCCCAATTTGCTATCCTCTGCTCTGCAGGTCACGCAAACGAAAACCTTAATTTGCACTATTAAAGGAAAGCCGACTTCATGCAGACTAATCCATGTCTGGGCTGAATAAGGAAAGGAAGGGAGACTGTACTGTCCAAGAGAGTAGGCATCGAACCCGCATCTAGGTTGAAAAGGGGAAAATCAGTAGCTAAGGAACGAGTCTCGTGTCTCTTGGTTGAAGAAGGGTAGAAAGGCATGACAACGCAATAGAGAATGACTAGGTCGATCGGTTTGTTGTCCTCACATAGGAAAAATGCGGCTGAACATAACAAAAATGGGACGTAATCCACATATGCTGCCTGGATATTTGTTGCTCTGGGCAACCATACCTCCCTCACCACTCTATGCGTCCGTGGCGGTACATCGTACTGGTGCGCCCACTGTCCGAGTGGGTCTCCCATGCTCTTATTGCCACTTTTTTGCTGTTAGTATAACACCAGCGGTAAAGTCAACCAATGCTACTGCTAAAGTGATGCCACATTTAACTAATGTCGTACTCAGTCTAATGCCACCGATAAATTTATGCAATGCCATTTAGTGTCTCTAGATTATTTCAGGGTTAGCTGTTGATTGTAGATGTATTAAAGATTTTTCAGCTAAGGCATTCTAATGTTGTTACAGAGACAGTATACCAACGATGAAAGTTGTTACTACATTCAGATTTTTGCACTGTTAATGCTTATAGATTACATACCTCACTTTCATGAGATAAGTCAATTTTATGTATAGTTTCACCAAAATGCCAAGGCGCTGATGTCATTTTATTTTGGTTAAACTGCACAAAAAATTATGAAGACAAGAGGAAAGGTCAAGAGTGGGCACCTCCTTATCCGGCTGTTTTCTTTGATTCGGTTGGTCAAGTTTTATGTTTAATCGACTATCAAGATTGGGATAGCAATTTTCAGGTCCTCTGGAGTTCGAAATGATATATACCTTCAAGGTACATGGTTTGCAAAAAATCATACTATCATTAGTTCATAATGCTAGTTACCTTCAGACTTTTGTATTTGGTTTAATATTGTTGCCAACTAGTATACCAATGCTGAAACTTGTTACCTTTACATTTTGTATTGTTAATGCTTATAGAAATCTTCAAGTGCTAGCTTATGGAGATCAGTTCAGTAAAACCATTATACTATACCCCGTAATAAAAAAGATTACTCCAATGTTCCACTAGCCAGTGGATTAGTGTATATATGTACTATTTGAATGGCGTTGCATTGGCGTATCGACATATATAGGTGTGGCAAGCTTTCCCAGAGCAACAAGTTTCAACATTGGTATACTAGCTGTGCAACAAGTTTCAGCATTGGTACAGAGGGTGTAGAGTTCACTCAAATACTGCCAGTAAAGCTAGCCACACCTTTGTTAAGATTGGGATAGCAATTTTTCATGTTCACCCGAGTTCGAAATGATATTTACCTTGAAGGTACATGGTTTGCAATTTTTTAGTACTATCATTAGTTAATAATGCTAGTTACCTTCAAACTTTTGTATTTGGTTTAATGCTCTTGCACAGCTAGTATAGCAATGCTGAAACTTGTTACCTTTACATTTTGTATTGTTAATTGTTATAGAAATCTTCCAGTGCTAGAGCTTATGGAAATCTTCCAGTGCTAGAGCTTATAGATACCTTTTCCCATTAAGAAATTGGAATGCTTATTTTTGTGAGTCCATGCTTCAACTAGTGCCACTTTTATAGTAATCACACTGTCAATATCTATGCAAACAAGGATGCTCGATTTTAGTGGAACTGTCCAACTGGTTCAACATTAGGAGCATGTTTTCTTCCAAACCTTTATATCCAATTGGTGGCACTATGAGCTGTTCATTAAGAAGGTACATGGTTTGGTACTATCTTGCTACTCTTTTTGTACTGTCATTAGATCGTAATACTAGTGGTTTGCATGTGAATTTATTGGCAGGGTGGACCTACATTGGAGGTGCAGGACAGGATTCAATGATTGGATGCACAATTTCGGTTGTACCAATTTCACCTCTTCCATCACTGCGGACATGGATATCCTTGGTCTGATGAAGAATAGGCGTTGTATTTCTGCTCTGAACAAGCAAATCAATTCAGTATGAAATTGTAACATCCCAAATTTTCAATTTGGAATGTTATACATAGATCATACTTGCATTGCATGCTTTTTGCATTTTTGTTTGTGGCATTCCTCAAAATTCTAAGCAACTCAAGGACCTACGGAGAGAGTTGGGAATTTTACCGTTTTCGTATTTGAGTTCGCTCGAATACCGGTACAAGGACAGTGTGATTCTAATTATTTTTCTCTCCTAAACTTATTTCTAAATACAAAATATGAGCAGAGATAATATGACTTCTCCAAAATAACAGAAATATTGGAGGAAAATTGTTAAAATCACTTTTGGTGTTTTTCTGGATTTATTTGCGGATTTATTTGCATAGGAAAAGTGCGCATTTTTCAAAATTGCATTTCGGTCCGGGAAAAATGTTCACTTTGTCCTAAATATTATTAGAGGATGGTGAAAATTTATTTCGGGAATTTTGGAGTCCTTTTGGTATTTCTTTCATTAGTTTTTCTGCGCCGGGACTCTATTAGAAAAAAAAAAAGAGGGTGAACCGACTTAGACTCGTATAGGAATAGGACTTTGGGCTTTATAAGCTGCAGCAGCCGGCCCAACTCGCCTCGCCCCGCCAGCCCGCCTGAAACCCTAAGCCACGCCGCTGCCGCTTCTCGCTGCTGCCGCCGCCGCCGCACCCCGCGTCGCGCCGCCTCCCGCCGCGCTGCGCACCGCCGCCCCGAGCCGCGCCGTCGCCGCCCCGCCGCCTCTCGCCGCCCCGCCGCCGGAGCCGCCGGACTTCGCCGCCGTCGCCTAGGTAGCAACCGCCGCCTCCATCGGTTTTCTCCAAAAGACCGATCGGTTTTCTTAGGAAACCCTAGATCTGTTTTTTTTATTTAGATAGATCGGTTCGGTTTTTCCGTCGGTTTAGTTATTTAGCGGACGTTCGTCCGTACATTCGTTTTAACGAACGGTTTTTTGTTAGTTAGCCGCAGACAGCGAACGTTCGTTCGTTAGCCTGTTCGTCCGTTTTTCTTTTTCGGGGTATTTATCCGCGGTTATTCCGATCGAGATTTCTTCCCTGGTCTTGTTTTTCGTTTTTCTTTTCGCTCGAGAGTCGGAATCAGATGATTCAAAATCCCAGATCTTCATCTCGAAGCCCTCTTTATGTTTAATGTAAAATTTGACTTTAGGCCAACTAGTAAACCGGAGCTCGTTTCTTTTGCAGTTTGAGTTTCTTTGCTTCTTTCGAGTTGATTCTTTTTGCAAACCGGAGTTCTTAAGTTGAACTTTCTGGTTAGATCTCTTATTTGAGTTTTACCCGTGCATTATTTAAGTACTTATTGTGTGCTTGTTTGATTGTGATAGAGTACCCTGAGTGCGCCGCTTGCTACTTTGAGTCTCTAGGTTTTGCGGATCATCAGCAAGGCAAGTAACACTTTGATCATACTTTCCAATTACCCAGTTTTCATTGCGTTAGTCAAACCCTCACACATTGCATGAGTAGGACCAATTAACTTGTGGGTCTGGGAAGTAGATTGAGGTAGTACCTATTACCTGCATTACATTCAAACCTTTGGGAGTTACATCTACGTTTGCTGTTAGGACATGGTATGCTCGTAGACGTGGATTGGGTGAGTGAAATACATGACAGATGTGAGTTTGTTAATTAATGGTTCAACTTAAGGTGGCAACATTAATACACATCTGGGTCGATTGAGGCACCTGGGTATTCCAGTGATTGCCTGTTTTTCTTTTGGACCGCCACCCAGGCTCAAAGGGATCATGAGATTATTTATACTAGAAACTTCCGTGTGCAGCCTAAATGCTATTATGGGCTCTAGCATAGTATGAGTAAGTCGTGCGAACTCTTACAGTGGTAGACTAGCAGATGTAGGGGATGTAGGTTGGTACGGTCCGCCCGATCGTAAGGTGCTAGCGCTTCTGAAAGACTATGTCTCGATCATCCGTTTCTCAAACACCATGCAGTGCGAGAAACCAAACGGAGGCGATCGAGTCTTGTGGGAAAAGTGCACAAACCTCTGCAGAGTGTACAAACTGATCATGATTAGCCGTGTCCCCGGTTATGGACGTCTTGAGTATCTAGTACTTGGATTTTCATGTGCATCTCATCATGTTACTCTAATTTAATACTGTTGGGTTTAATGATTATTTTAATTGGGGTTGAGAGGATGTCTATCTTCTCAACGATGTTTCAACTACCATGATAGTTAATTAAAATCTATTCCTTTGAAGTAGGGAAAAATTGGCTTTACACAAAAACTTAACCATAGAGCTTTCCACCAGCCATATTGCATATAGTATAGCTTTATTTCCATTGCATTCTCTTGTGTTACCTTGCCAGCATATTCCATGTGCTGACCCGTTTTCGGGCTGCAACATTTCATGTTGCAGACTTTTCAGACGACGAGCAAGATACCTTTTAGGTCGGGGTTCTATACTCAGTGATGCCGCTGGAGTTGATGGACTCACTTATCTTCCAAGCCTTCCGCTGTTATCGTGTTAGATGGCCTTCAGCCATATTATTTGTAATAAATTCATCGTTGGACTATCGATGTAATAAGTGTGTGATTGCTACTCTGTTATAAATCCTTCAAGTATTGTGCGTGTCAGCATTACTGGTCTAGGGATGACACTGATGCACAGAGATCAGATTGTCTAAGGTCTGGTCGCTACAAGATGGTATTAGAGCACACGCTGACTGTAGGACACGACCACTAAGACAAGCCCTAGAGAACTATTCACTCTTCTCTTTTCTGACTCCTCATCTTTTCTACTCTTTAGGATGGTGGAAGCAAAGCACAAGTTCATGCAACCGGATGATGACACGCCATTTGTACGACACCTGAAGGAAGTCACAAGATATCTCAATATTGGATTGCCAAGTTTCACCGGAACCTACAATGCCACTCTACCTGAGGTGGAGCGTTGGTTGATTCAAGCTCAAGTTCCAGGAAGGACGTTCGCACCCGTCACCTCACTTATAGCATTTTCCTTTAATGCACCTACATGGAGCCTAGGAAGGAGTATGGCAGCCCACATTGCAATGGGAAGGATTGGAGAAGTCTACAAGCAGGAGCTAAAGGACACCATCTACCAGATTTGTGGACGCCGAGATGAGAATTGGGATATGATCAGCACCCGGAAGGGTAGATCCATTGCAGCATTCATCCAGGAGTTGAACCACCACATTCGTCGCCAGGAGCACTAGATGTGTGCTGGGATGATAGAATTGAAGAAGGCCCTAAATAGGCATTTGGAGCTAGAAGAAGAACTCAAGTCTACACGCGACGGATATGAGGAGGAGATGAAGATACTTGTGGAGAAGAATGATGATTTGACCCGGAAGTTAGGGATAATCATGGGAGAAGAAGACGAGGAAGAAGAACCCAAGGAGATACCACCGGAGGACTATATCATCATAAATGACACGGATTCGGAAGCTGAGGATAGCAAGGATGAAGACTATGAAGATGAAGCTGGAGCAGATATTATGGAATCCTCTGCCGATCAATATTTTTAGATGACCACCCTGTGACTAGTAGTTTACCTCCATATATTAGATTTAGAGCACCTTTGTAACGATCGTTAGATTTGTAAGACCTTGTTTGAAATTGATTGGTGTGATATGATTGTGTGTTTGTTTCATGTGCATATGGGTAGTGATTTTCCCTTAGACCTCTTTTCTATTCTAATCTCTTCCCTCTACACCCATCAGATGCCTCCAAGACGTGAATTCGAGTTTCCCCCTGAGCTCACCCAGTTGATTTAGCAGCAGAACACCCTGATGCAACTTCTTGTCCAGAACACCCAGAACAACCAGAACAACAACAACAACAACCCTCCACCACCACCACCCGTGGACAACCTGACACGTTTCTTAAGGTTGCAACCACCCGTGTTTGCTAGCAGCATCGAACCAATAGTGGCTGATGACTCGCTACGCAAGATTGGAAGGGATTTGACCACCGCCAATTGCTCGGATGATGAGAAGGTGCGATTTGCCGCACACTAGTTGTCTGGACCAGCCGCAACATGGTGGGAGAATTACACAGCCACTTATCCCGTAGCCAATGTGACTTGGGATCAGTTTCAGCAAGCTTTTCGTACCGCCCATGTATCAACTGGAGCAATGAGTATGAAGAAGCAAGAGTTTCGCAACTTGCGCCAAGGAAATCGTACTGTGGCTCAGTACGTGGATGAGTTTAGTACCCTATCTCGTTATGCCCCGGATGATGTGGCTACAGATGCCAAGAAGCAGGAGAGATTCATGGAAGGGCTAAATGATGAGATGAGTGTACAGTTGATGGTGGCAACTTTCAATAATTACCAGGAGTTGGTTGACCGCGCCCTAATGATTGAAAGGAAGAATCAACAAATTGAGAGTCGCAAGAGGAAGTATGGGCAAGGAAAGTATACTTCTGGAGCTCAGCAGAAGCCCCGTTTGACCCCTAAAACGGTAGGACAGTTTCAGCATACCCATGGAGGAGGTAGCTCGCACAATCACAATGGCACCAAGAATGGCAATGGAAATGGGAATGGAGCCAATGGAAACCAGAACCGCCCTACACCGTCCACACCCACCAAGAGGGATTTTAGCCATGTCACTTGTTATAAGTGCGGGAAGAATGAACATTATGCCAATGAATGCCCAGAAGTTAAGAATGGGAATGGCAATGGAAGCGCCGGGAAGAAGCCCAACCCGTTCAACAAAGGACAAGTGAACCACGTGACAATGGAGGAGGTAGAGGAGCAACCAGATGCGGTTATAGGTAAGTTCTTAGTTAAGTCCTTTACTGCACTCGTTCTTTTCGATACTGGTGCATCGCATTCATATATTTCAAGGGGATTCATGGATACGTATAAGCTACCGACCCAAGCCCTTAGATCGCCCACGTTAGTAACCTCACCACGAGCAGAGTATATGGCTAAGTCATGGTGTGATCAGTTGCCCTTAAGGATTGGTAATTACATATTTTCTTCGGACCTAATAGTATTGGAATCTCAAGGACTGGATGTGATATTAGGCATGGATTGGTTATTTAAATATGAAGGGAATATTAAATGTGCCAGCAAGACCATTTTGCTTACTACGCCTTAAGGAAGAAGGATCAAGTATGTATCCCGGCATGAGTCAAAGAGGAGTAGGTTAAATTCCTTGTCAGGAGTTGTTCAGGAGGAAGTGCCAGTAGTGAAGGCTTATCCGGATGTGTTTCCAGAGGAGTTACCTGGCATGCCACTGGATAGAGATATAGAGTTTTTGATTGAACTTTTGCCAGGCACCGGGCCAATTTCTAAGAGACCATATAGGATGGCTGCAAAGGATTTGGAGGAAAATTAAGAAGCATATTAAGGAGTTACTGGATAAAGGATTCATACGCCCAAGTTCTTCGCCTTGGGGTTCACCAGTACTTCTAGTGGAGAAGAAGGATGGGTCGTTAAGAATGATTGTTGATTACCAAGGATTGAATGAAGTAACGATCAAGAACAAGTACCCACTGCCAATGATTAATGATCTGTTCGATAGATTGCAAGGAGCTAAGGTATTTTCCAAGATCGATATGCGATCAGGGTACCATCAATTGAAGATTCGAGAGCAAGATATCCCTAAGACGGCCTTTACCACTAGGTATGGGTTGTACGAGTATACCGTTATGTCGTTTGGTCTGACGAACGCACCGGCATACTTTATGAACCTAATGAACAAAGTGTTTCTGGAGTATTTGGATAAGTTCGTCGTAGTGTTCATAGATGATATACTGATCTTCTCGAAGGATGAATAGGAGCATGCAGAGCATTTGCGTTTGGTATTGGAGAAGCTCAGAGAACATCAGTTATATGCCAAGTTTAGCAAATGTGAGTTTTGGTTGAAGGAAGTCGGATTCCTCGGACATGTTATATCCGGAGAAGGAATAGCAGTAGATCCCGCTAAGGTGGACACTGTGACCCATTGGGAAGCCCCAACAACAGTTGGAGAGATCCGAAGTTTTCTTGGACTCGCAGGATACTACACGAGATTCATCGAGAATTTCTTGAGGATTGCAAAGCCAATGACGGAGTTGTTAAAAAAGGACACCAAGTTGAGTTGGACAGAAGAATGTGAGGCTAGTTTCCAGGAATTGAAGAAAAGGTTGGTCTCATCCCCTGTGTTGATTCTGCCAGATCAACATAAGGATTATGAGGTGTACTGCGACGCTTCACGTCGAGGACTTGGAGCTGTTCTTATGCAGGAAGGAAGAGTTGTTTCGTATGCTTCACGACAACTGAAACCTCATGAGATGAACTATGCCACCCACGATTTGGAGTTAGCAACCGTAGTGCATGCATTGAAGACGTGGAGACATTTTCTCATTGGAAACCATTGTGAAGTATATACAGATCACAAGAGTTTGAAGTATATATTCACTCAGAAGGAGTTGAATCTTAGGCAAAGGAGATGGCTGGAACTCATTAAGGATTATGACATGAGATTGCATTATCATCCCGGAAAGGCTAACATAGTAGCCGATGCGCTAAGCCGCAAGAGCCATGTCAATACCCTAATGATGGAAGGATTTCCAAAGGAGTTAGCCGAGGACCTACGAGAACTACGGTTGGAGATAGTTCCGAGAGGCTATGTAGCAACACTAGAAATCCAGTCTACCCTGATGGATAAAATCAGAGAAGCTCAGAAAACCGACAAAGAGATTGCCTCTATAAAGGAGAGGATGAGCGAAGGAAAAGCTAAAGGGTTTCGTGAGGATGAACACGACACCTTATGGTTCGAAGACCGCGTTTATGTGCCCAATGACCCGGAGATCAGGAAGTTGATTTTACAGGAGGCCCATGACTCACCATACTCGATTCACCCAGGAAATACTGAGATGTATTTGGATTTGAAGGATATTTTCTGGTGGACCGGTATGAAGAAGGATATTGCGGAGTATGTAGCAGTTTGTGATGTATGCCAGAGAGTGAAGGCAGAACATCAGAAGCCAGTAGGACTGTTACAACCTATGCCAATACCCGAATGGAAGTGGGAGAAGCTTGGCATGGATTTTATCACTGGATTTCCCATGACCAAAGCAGGATATGATTCAATCTGGGTAGTAGTAGACCGATTGACGAAGGTAGCCCACTTTATCCCTGTGAAAACCACATATACCAGTGCAAAGTTGGCAAAGATATACATGACCAGAATTGTATGTCTGCATGGAGTTCCGAGGAGCATCGTATCAGATAGAGGAACCCAGTTTACCTCAAAGTTCTGGAATCAGTTACATGAAACTTTGGGTACTAGGCTAGAGTTTAGCACAACATTTCATCCGCAGACAGATGGACAGACGGAGAGAGTAAATCAGATTTTGGAGGATATGCTAAGAGCCTGTGCATTAGATTACGGATCTAGTTGGGATGACAACTTGCTCTACGCGGAGTTCTCATACAACAACAGTTACCAAGCCAGTTTGAAGATGGCACCGTTCGAGGTATTGTATGGAAGGAGATGTCGAACACCGTTGTCGTGGGACGAAGTTGGAGACCGACAGTTGTTTGGACCAGACTTAATCAAAGAGTCTGAGAAGAAGGTGAAGTTGATCCGAGATAGACTGAAAGTAGCTCAGTCCAGGCAGAAGAGTTATGCAGACTCGAAGCGCAAGGAGATAGCCTATGAGATCGGAGACACAGCATACTTGAGAGTATCGCCTCTGCGAGGAGTTAAACATTTCGGAGTTAAAGGGAAGTTAGCCCCGAGATTTGTGGGACCTTATCGTGTTTTGGAACGCATGCGAGAGGTTGCCTACAAGTTGGAATTCCCCGAAGGATTGTCAGGAGTGCACGACATGTTTCACGTTTCGCAGCTTAAGAAGTGCCATGCGGAGATGGCCGATATACCGCTTAGAGACACAGTACCCCTGGAAGCAATTCAGTTGGACAGTGATCTGACCTACGAGGAGAAGCCTGTTAAGATTCTCGAATTTTCCAGCAGATTTACTCGCAGTAAGGTTATCAAGTTTTGCAAAGTTCAGTGGAGTCACCACACCGAGGAAGAAGCCACCTGGGAACGAGAAGATGATCTACGCAAGGACCACCCACACCTGTTCTCTAGCCAAGTCGAATCTCGAGGGCGAGATTCATTCTAAGGGGGTTAGGTTTGTAACATCCCAAATTTTCAATTTGGAATGTTATACATAGATCATACTTGCATTGCATGCTTTTTGCATATTTGTTTGTGGCGTTCCTTGAAATTCTAAGCAACTCAAGGACCTACAGAGAGAGTTGGGAATTTTACCGTTTTCGTATTTGAGTTCGCTCGAATACCGGTACGAGTACAGTGTGATTCTAATTATTTTTCTCTCCTAAAAATATTTCTAAATAAAAAATATGAGCGGAGATAATATGACTTCTCCAAAATAACAGAAATATTGGAGGAAAATGTTAAAATCACTTTTGGTATTTTTCTGGATTTATTTGCGGATTTATTTGCATAGGAAAAATGCGCGTTTTTCAAAATTGCATTTAGGTCCGGGAAAAATGTTCACTTTGTCCTAAATATTATTAGAGGACGGTGAAAATTTATTTCGGGAATTTTGGAGTCCGTTTGGTATTTCTTTCGTTAGTTTTTCTGCGCCGGGACTCTATTAGAGAAAAAAGGGTGAACCGACTTAGACTCGTATAGGAATAGGACTTTGGGCTTTATAAGCTGCAGCCGCCGGCCCAACTCGCCTCGCCCCGCCAGCCCGCCCGAAACCCTAAGCCGCGCCGCCGCCGCGCCACCGTCGCCGCCGCAGCCTCCCACCGCCGTCGCCGCACCCCGCGCCGCATAGCCTCCCGCCGCCGCCCGCGCCGCGCTGCGCCACCGCCGCCCTGAGCCGCGCCGTCGCTGCCCCGCCGCCGGAGCCGCCGGACTTCGCCGCCATCGCCGAGGTAGCAACCGCCGCCGCCATCGGTTTTCTCCAAAAGACCGATCGTTTTTTTTTAGGAAACTCTAGATCTGTTTTTTTATTTAGATAGATCGGTTCGGTTTTTCCGTCGGTTTAGTTATTTAGCGGACGTTCGTCCGTACGTTTGTTTTAACGAACGGCTTTCGTTAGTTAGCCGCAGACAGCGAACGTTCGTTCGTTAGCCTGTTCGTCCGTTTTTCTTTTTCGGGGTATTTATCCGCGGTTATTCTGATCGTGATTTCTGCCCTGATCTTGTTTTTCGTTTTTCTTTTCGCTCGAGAGTCGGAATCAGGTGATTCAAAATCCCAGATCTTCGTATCGAAGCCCTCTTTACGTTTAATCAACTTGAACACGATTTTGGCTACTATAAAATTTGACTTTAGGCCAACTAGTAAACCGGAGCTCGTTTCTTTTGCAGTTTGAGTTTCTTTGCTTCTTTCGAGTTGATTCTTTTTGCAAGCCGGAGTTCTTAAGTTGTACTTTCTGGTTAGATCTCTTATTTGAGTTTTACCCGTGCATTAGTTAAGTACTTATTGTGTGCTTGTTTGATTGCGATAGAGTACCCGGAGTGCGCCGCTTGCTACTTTGAGTCTCTAGGTTTTGCGGATCATCAGCAAGGCAAGTAACACTTTGATCATACTTTCCAATTACCCAGTTTTCATTGCATTAGTCAAACCCTCACACATTGCATGAGTAGGACTAATTAACTTGTGGGACTGGGAAGTAGATTGAGGTAGTACCTATTACCTGCATTACATTCAAACATTTGGGAGTTACATCTACGTTTGTTGTTAGGACATGCTATGCTCGTAGACGTGGATTGGGTGAGTGAAATCCATGATAGATGTGAGTTTGTTAATTAATTGTTCAACTTAAGGTGGCAACATTAATACACATCTGGGTGGATTGAGGCACCTGGGTATTCCAGTGATTGCCTGTTTTTCTTTTGGACCGCCACCCAGGCTCAAAGGGATCATGAGATTATTCATACAAGAAACTTCCGTGTGCAGCCACAATGCTATTATGGGATCTAGCATAGTATGAGTAAGTCGTACGAACTCTTACAGTGGTGGACTAGCAGATGTAGGGGATGTAGGTTGCTACGGTCCGCCCGATCGTAAGGTGCTAGCGCTTCTAACAGACTATGTCTCGGTCATCCGTTTCTCAAACACCATGCAGTACGAGAAACCAAACGGAGGCGATCGAGTCTTGTGGGAAAAGTGCACAAACCTCTGTAGAGTGTACAAACTGATCATGATTAGCCGTGTCCCCGGTTATGGACGTCTTGAGTATCTAGTACTTGGATTTTCATGTGCATCTCATCATGTTACTCTTATTTAATATTGTTGGGTTTAATGATTATTTTAATTGAGGTTGAGAGGATGTCTATCTTCTCAACGATGTTTCAACTACCATGATAGTTAATTAAAATCTATTCCTTTGAAGTAGGGAAAAATTCGCTTTATGCAAAAACTTAACCATAGAGCTTTCCACCAGCCATATTGCATATAGTATAGCTTTATTTCCATTGCATTCTCTTGTGTTACCTTGCCAGCATATTCCATGTGCTGACCCGTTTTCGGGCTGCAACGTTTCATGTTGCAGACTTTTCAGACGACGAGTAAGATGCCTTTTAGGTCGTGGTTCTATACTCAGTGATGCCGCTGGAGTTGATGGACTCACTTATCTTCCAAGCCTTCCGCTGTTATCGTGTTAGATGGCCTTCAGCCATATTATTTGTAATAAATTCATCGTTGGACTATCGATGTAATAAGTGTGTGATTGCTACTCTATTATAAATCCTTCAAGTACTGTGCGTGTCAGCATTACTGATCCAAGGATGACACTGATGCACAGAGATCAGATTGTTTGAGGTGCGGTCGCTACAGAAATTGTCCAGGGCAAAACTTGACTGTATCAAATTGTCAAGTGCAAAACATGACAGATGCTAAGCGGAAGAGACATGTTTAAACCGAAAATACAAGGTGTGGTATATGTTTACTAGCTGCTTGATATTTGTGCAGACAGAGATGTCTGCCCATTGCTATTTGGCAAACACACAAATTGACCGCAATTTTGGTTGAACTGCACAAGAGAATAGTATAATCACTGCATGCAGTGCCATTTGAAAATAGACACAAAAAGATTGGATAGTCACTTCATGGCTGCAGAAAAGTAGTATTGTACTATTTATTGGCCAACACTAGGTGCTTTAGTGCTTTGGTCTGATTATACAATGGGCATCATTTTGCCTAAGTTAAAGTTTGTATTCTGAAAATAGTCTCGTCGTGTGATGAAGAATAGGCGCTATATTTCTGCTCTGAACAAGCAAATCAATTCAGTATGAAATTGTCCAGGGTAAAACATGACTGTATCGAATTGTCCAGTGCA
The DNA here is from genome assembly GCA_902687465.1 of Secale cereale. Classification (NCBI taxonomy): domain Eukaryota; kingdom Viridiplantae; phylum Streptophyta; class Magnoliopsida; order Poales; family Poaceae; genus Secale; species Secale cereale. The sequence goes on along the minus strand of LR738714.1, from coordinate 613,817,956 downwards.
AAACATGACAGATGCTAAGCGGAAGAGACATGTTTAAACCGAAAATACAAGGTGGGGTATATGTTTACTAGCTGCTTGATATTTGTGCAGACAGAGATGTCTGCCTGTTGTTATTTAGCAAACACACAAAGTGTCCGCAATTTTGGTTGAACTGCACAAGAGAATAGTATAGTCACTACATGCAGTGCCATTTGAAAATAGACACAGAAAGATTGGATAGTCACTTCATGGACTACAGAAAAGTAGTATTGTACTATTTATTGGCCAACACTAGGTGCTTCAGTGCTTTGGTCTGATTATACAATGGGTATCATTTTGCCTAAGTTAAAGTTTGTATTCCGAAAATTGTCTCGCCGTGTGATCGAGAGAAGACCAAATCATATTGCAGTGGATGTTCCTCCATCATGTGTGGTTCATTCTGATGGTTCCAGCTATTGGTGAAACCACTTATGTTTGCAAGAGTAATTGTAGACTTCACAAACAAATTTGTCTTTTAGTCTGTACTGAATGTTGGCCAAGAGAAGCATCCATGTTAGTAGGAAGAACATATGTTTTTTCAGGATCTTTGCTTTTGGAGCTACATATTTGTATATGATCCGTGAATCATTGAGATGCATTAACATGTTGATCTTATGTATCAGAATCGTATTAGTTGGTTTTAGTTGGGTCTGATCTTTGCTTTTGGACTCCGTTTGATATGGATATTCTGCAAAACAAAAAACATGCAACAAACAGGAACCGGCACTGGGCACTAGATCAATATGTTAGTCCCAAAAAATAGTATAAAAATTTGCCAAAAGTATATGAAATTTGTAGAATATTGGCATGGAACAATAAAAAATTATAGATACGACGGAGACGTATCATCGTCCACCGCCCTGGTGCTCTCGGCGCGGCCTGGTCAACATGGTCAATGAACGACATCCATCGGAAGTGGACTGTACGTGGAGAGGCTGACAGCTGGGTCCATGGCCGCACGCAAGGAAATGCCTCCTTATTACGTGCAAAATAATGATTCCTCCACTTGACAGCTAGGACCCACGGGAAGGGCTTCTGTATTTCGTGAAAAAAACGCCCCCCCCCCCCCGCTGACAGGTCGGACTCGCCAGCTATATCTTTGCACGCAAGGAAGTGCCTCCTTATGACGCACAAAAAAATGAGTACCCCCTACTAGCTGGGACCCACCATAGTGGGTGGCTAACTTGTGGGCCTACTAAGTTGATGGGGATAGAGGGCTTTGTCAAGTTAGTCAATATGAACGATTCTAGCTCCAGTGACCTTACGATGTCCATCCAACGGCCATAGTGCTTCTTAAACATCTGATCTTCTTGCTCCAGACGCCCAAAGCAGCGACGGTCGTGCCTCGTACTCCTGCCTCCCATGGCCGGCTGTGCTGCCTCGGAGGCCTCACCGCCCCCGTACTACTCCCACCGCTGGCCAGGCCATCCCTCCACTCACCCACACCCCCTGTTATTCTGCGGCGACGGCAGCCTCACACCGTTGCCGGACTAGTGAATCCTCGTACTCCTCTCCGCGTGGGATTCCACTGCCGCATCTTCCCCGACTCCACGGCGTCCCCTTCCTAGGCCTCGCCATCGTTCACCGCCCTGGTGCTCTCGGCGCGGCGTGGTCAACTTGGTCAATGAAAGGCTTCCATCAGAAGAGTACTGTACATGGAGAGGCTGACAGCTGGGTCCACGGCCAGAGCAAGGAAGTGCCTCCTTCTTACGCGCAAAATAATTATTCCTCCACCTGACAGCGGGGACCCACCAGACAGGCCACCGTCTTTCGCAAAAAAAAACGTTTCCCCCTAACTGCTAGGACCCACCAGCTATATCTTCGCACGCAAGGAAGTGCGTCCAGGAAAAAAAATGATTCGCCCCCCTGACTGCTGGGACCCACCAGCTACATCTTCGCATGCAAGGAAGTGCCTGACAGTCGGGACCCACCTGGTCGAAGCGTACGTAGCATTGTCATTCTGGCCGCGTACGTGTACATACATACTGGTCGATGTAGAGGCGCGCACGTGTCGTAGTAGAGGCCCGCACGTAGCATGTACACGTACGTACATCGGCCAGTGTGCAAGAAAGGAAATACGGCCACATACATACATACGGGCAGGGTCTCGAATGCCTACTCACGCATATGTACGGCTAGGGATCGTGTACATGGCTGGGTCGCAACGGAGAAACATCGTCGTCATCGTGTTCATGGGGAGGCAACCGGTTGGGTCGAAACGGAATGCGTCGTCATCTTCATCGGGAGGGCTTGGACGGAACATCCGATGGAAACGAGGCCTGTCGTACCACAGAACAGAGGAAACGGCCTTGTGTTCGACCGGCCACGGTCGAAACAGGATCCTATTCATCGGGAGGGGTCTGGCGTACCGCAAAACGGAGGAAACGGACCTCCTACGGTCGAAACGGGGGTCCTGATGATCGGGAGGGGTCTGTTGTACCGCAAAACAGAGGAAACGGACCTCCTACGGTTGAAACGGGGGTCCCGTTGATCGGGAGGGGTGTGGTGTACCGCAAAACAGAGGAAACAGACTTATGTTGGAGCACTACGGTCGAAACAGGGGTCCTGTTCATCAGGAGGGGTGTGGCGTACCGCAAAGCGGGACTCCACGGGATATTGTTCATCACCACCTTCGAGCCCCTCCAGCCTCCACGGGCTACTGTTCATCCACCGTCGACCTCCTCCAGCCTCCACCTGCGACTGTTCAGCCTCCACCGTGCGCTACTCCACCGGCTACTATTCAACCAGCCCTCTCACGGGCTCCTGTTCAACCACCCCTCCACGGGCTACTGTTCATCCAGCCTCCACCGTCTACTGTTCATGCAGCCCTCCACGGGGTGTTCCTGTTCATGCAGCCCTCCACGGGGTCCTGTTCATGCAGCCCCAACCGGCTCGATCGAACGGGGTCATGTTCATGCAGAGGCAACACCACGGGGTCCTGTTCGGTCACCCCCACCGGGAACTGTTCATCCACCCCCAGCAACGCTCACTGTTCATGTAGAGGCAGCATCGATCGGCTTCAGTTAGCAGCAGTAGCGAAGGAATCACTCGATCGGGTTCAGTTAACAGCCATCGATTGATCGCTCGGGTTCAGTAATGCGCCTACAGTGCAATCGCTCGGGTTCAGTTAGAGCCCAACGCCTCGCTCGGGTTCAGTTAGAACCCAACGCCTCCCACCCACACGCGTGCGTGTACGAGAGAAACGCGCATCGCTCGGCCCCGACCACCCACCGTAATCGGGAACACCCCAATATTTTCCTCGCCCTCGCTTCTACCACGGTTTTTTCCGTCATGGAAGGCCCAAAGAATGTCATGCAGCTGCGTCTCTGGCCCGCCCACGACGAAAAGCCCATTTTCTGTCATGATTTTTTTTCATAGAAGTAGGACCCCACCACATCTATGATGATACCATCTTTTGTCACAATTATTGTCATAGAAGTGTCATAAGTATGACAGAAAAAGGTTTCGTTCAGACCAAAATGTCATGGATGTGTCTTTTTTTTGTAGTGATAAACTCACGTATGAATAAGCCCTATCCTTTTACCCTTAATAGCAACGATAGAATACATGTCATGTCCCCTTCTGTCACTGGGATTGAGCACCACAAGATCAAACCTATTACAAAGCACCTCTTTCATTGCAAGAAAAATCAATCTAGTTGGCCAAACCAAATCAATAGATTGGAGAGAAATCAAAGCTATAGTAATCATGCATAAAAGAGTTAAGAGAAAACTCAAATAATATCCATGGATAGATCTGATCATAAACTCACAATTCATCGGATCCCAACAAACACATCGCAAAAAGTCATTACATGGGATAGAACTCAAAGAACATTGTATTGAAGATCAAATAGAGAGAAGAAGCCATCTAGCTACTAACTATGGACCCGTAGGTCTGTGGTAAGCTACCCACACATCATCGGACGGGCAGCAAGGATGAAGTAGAGCCCCTTCGTGATTGAACCCCCCTCCGACAGAGTGCCGGAAAAGACCACGAGATGGGATCTCGTGGTTCTGGAAATTGCGGATGCGAAAAAGTATTTCATGGGCTCCTCTGTTAGTTTCACGATTTTAGAGAATTTATAGAGGCGGAGTTAGGCCAAATGGAGCCACATGGGCCCCACAAGCTACCAGGGCACACCCTCGTGCCTCGTGGGCCACTGCTCCTTCTTCTCGTCCCCTCCAGAAGCCTCTAGTGTCTCTTATTGCCAAAAAAACTCTAACAAGTTTTGTGGAATTTGGACTTTGTTTGGTACCGATATTGTGAAAAACCAAAAATAGGCAAAAAACAACAACTGGTATTGGACACTAAGTTAATAGGTTAGTCCCAAAAAAGATATATAATTGCGTGAAAGTGCATATAAAACATCCAAGGTTGATACTATAATAGCATGTCATAATAAAAAATATAGATACGTTGGAGACGTGTCAAGGATCCCCAAGCTTAATTCATGCTCGTCATTGAGTAGGTAAATGATAAAAACAGAATTTTTGATGTATAATCCTACCTAACATATTCGTCATACAATTTTTTCTTTTGTATCATGGACATTTGGACTTGAATGATTCAAAAAAATAGTCTATAATTTGACATGAAGAAATAAATACTCAAGCATACCAAAAACAACCATGTGTTTCAAAATATCAACCCTAAAAAAAGTTATCCCTAGCCCATTATGCTCAATCATTAGTCCATTCATGAAACACACTCATGATTAGCTACATCCAATGCACAAGTATGAGAATAGTGCTCTCGAGTTGGTGCTTGAGACTCAAAATAAAAAAATGCATAAGAGTAAATAGACAGGCCCTTCGCAGAGGGGAGCAGAGATTTGCAGAGGTGCCAGAGCTCAATGCTTAGATTAGAGATAAAATTATTTTAAGAGCGCTTTTCCTGTCAACGAAAATGATCGATAATTCCCAATATTCTTCATTCTAGACAAATTATAGGCGGTTCCCAAACAGAAAATAAAGTTTATTTCCTTTCCACCATTCTTTCAGAATCCATGGCTAACCGTATCCACGACTGTCTTTCATACCAACACTTTCCAAGGAATTTATTATTATCATCATATTTTTTTTCATTTAGGGACTGGGCATCCCTATTACCTGCCACACTCTCGTGCAATGACAAGCGAATAAACACCCATCATGAGAATAAAATACCTAGCATGGAAAATATTGGCCACCCCCTGTCGTTTCATGAGTAGTACGGGCACACAAAATGGAAATATATTTTGAAAATTTAGAGTTAGCACATGAAAATTTACATGGACCAGCATGGAAATACCGCATATAGGTAGGTATAGTGGACTCATTTGGCACAACTTTGGGTTTAAGGAGTTGGATGCACAAGCAGCAATCCCGCTTAGTACAAATGAAGGCTAGGACATAGATTGAGAAGCGACCAACCAAAAAGCGAACACGGTCATAAACATGCATTGAGCATAACTAACACTGAATACTGCACCATAAGTAGGATGTAAATTTGTTGTGTAACTATTGACTTTATGTGCATACATACGGAATCACGAACCTTGACACTAATATTCTTACTAGGCCATGATTACTCGCTAACATGACAGACATATTACCATCTCCATATCGCGAAACTATTGCAAGGAATCAAACTTATCATATCCAATGATCTACATTGAAGATTTTGTTATATCCCTCTTGAATATTCATCACTTTGGGACCAAATTCATATCTTGTGCAAATTACCATTGCTATTATCAACTCTCAAAAAGATAAAAGTGAAGCATGAGAGTGCAAATATTTCTTCAAAATTTAGTGTTATCAACTCTCAAAATAATATAAGTGAAGCATGAGAGTGTATGTATTTCTTTAAAATATAACCACCACCGTGGTAAAAATATATATAAGTGAAGCACTAGAGCAACTGCCTAGCTCAAAAGATTTAAGTGGGACACATAGAGTATTCTAACAAATCATGATAAATGTGTGCTCTCTCAAATAAGCGTGTCCAGCAAAGATGATTGGGAGAAACTAAAAAGCAAACAAATGAAAGTCTCATATAATACATGACGCTCCAAGAAAAACTCATGATATGTGACTAATAAAAATATAGCTCCAAGTAAAATTACCGATAGTTGGTAGAAGAAAGAGGGGATGCCTTTCGGGGCATCCCCAATCTTAGTTGCTTGGGAGTCCTTGAATATTACCTTGGGGTGCCTCGAGCATCCCCAAGATTAGGCTCTTGCCACTCCTTATTCCTTCATCCATCGCGATCTCACCCAAAACTTAAAAACTTCAATCACAGAAAATTGAACAAAACACTACTGCAGGATGCTGCTAACGCGACACTACGATCAGAGATCAGAGGCCCTTCGACGAAACTATGTGCAATGCAATAATCGCAAACGATGGTGTAAAAAACCTGTAAAAAAAGGTGCAAAACGTTTGCGATGATGGATGCATCAAACACGCTTTAGATTTTGGTTGCGTGTGTGATGCAGGGCATACGGTTCAGTTCAATGAGTTGTTTGCGATGAGGAAGAAGAACAGAAACGGGCAGCCAGATGAAGGCGTGTGCGATATACAACATACAGTTCACACGGATTAACTGTTTGTGATGAGGCGGAACAACAGAAACGGGTAGCTAGATAAAGGTGTGTGCGATTGAGGGCATCCACTTCAGAAGGATTAACTGTTTGCGATTAGGCAACAGAACATAAACAGTCAGCTAGATCAAAGTGTTGACAATTGATCCCATACACTTCACATGGATGAACTGTTTGTGATTAGCCACAACAAACATAAACAGTTAGATAGATCAACATGTGTGCGCTAGATGGGCACACATTCTAATTAAAAGAAGCATGCGAGATGGTAATAACGAGTGCACACGGTTCTTGGAACAAGACGTGTGCTGACATTGCCTATAGCGGTGCACCCTATGGTGCTAACGCCACATACCCGGCCGAGAACGCGTGCCCACACTACGCCGTCCGGGAATAGTGCTGCACTTAGAAATTATAGAACCGTCAATACATTTTGAGCCTGCGTCCCGTCACATTCCAAATTATAAACCTGTTCACACCGATCAAAACATAAATGGTTTCCCACTTAGGAGCGTATAAGTACTCAGTTATAAATACCACTACTCCAAGATGACTGCTCATTCCTCCTCAACTCCTCATCCACAAAAACAAACAAGTCATTCATCATTGTTCCCTTTCGTCTGCTATGGCCAGCGTGAGTTCTGGGTCGAGAGATGAGGCGAGCATGGAAGCGGAAGCACGAGATATGTCCCGCCTCGCCGCGAAAGCAGCCGACATGTCCCGCCGCACGGCCATAGTAGCAGAGATGTCCCGTTGCGCCGCCGAAGCAGCACGGAGGTCCCGCCGCGCCGTTGACGGAACACACTGGTTCAGCCGCGCCGCGGAAGCAGCAGAGATGTCCCGCCGCACCGCGAATGCAGCACACATGTCCTCCTGTGTCGCGGTGGCCTGGGAAAATGTCTCGCAGGTAGGCGAGGACTCTTACAGGCGCATGAATGTGCTCGTAGATATCCAGTTGGACCAGATTGATGGCTGGGCGAAGTTGTAGGACGACATGAAAGCCTCACTTGAACAGGCTCTCGGCGTCATCCGACAACTAAGGGAGGCAATGCGAAGCTCCAGGACGAGCATGATGAGATCACCGCCTTGTTGAAGAGCACCGACATCATCGTCAAGAAACTTATGGACGAGAATAAGGCTGCTAGAGGAATCCGTGAATGCTCTCAAGGAGTGTGTTGAGGACAAGAAAGAGCTCATCGCCGCTCGCCGCGGAGACTAGCTAGTTCCTTCTTCTTTTGCTCTTGTGTATTTCGGGCGTTGCCGCATGTGGCTTTTTTAAATTATGTTCCTAAATATGTAAGATAATTATTATCCACTGTCATCGTCCTTATATTATTCATGCTTGCTATAAGTCACAGTCGATGCTATATAGGTCCGTCGGATCTTACATCAAGATCTGTGCAAAACTTTCTTTACAGATTTTTCATTTCTCTCTCTTAAATCTCAGTCCAGTGAGACATAGCCACACCAGTGAAACAGGGGCTCGGGTGCCATTAATGGAGACGTTGGGAGGGAGGTGCGTGGCAGATAGAGGTCAAAGGGCTGCCCTCTCGATCAGCATGCATAGGGGTCTGATCGCACGCCTCCCATACTCAAATAGCTACCCCGCACGACACCTCCTAGCCAATAAAAAAGGGGACGCATGGCAGCACGTAATTGGTAAGTAGAACGCCCACGGTTTCAATAATACTTGTGTTTCCGATTTGTAACGTGAAAACACTTGTTCCAAAATGACTTTGTTGATTGTTATTGTGCGCGCCTTCGCAAATCGGACAGAAAAATTACCACAACATGTTGGTGCCAGGTCATGACACAATGCCAAGTTTCATGATTTTTAGGCGTGTTTTGGATTTATAGGAATTAAAAAACCAAGTTTCTCAATCTTTCTGGCCGAGCCATGATGCCCATATGTTTGAATTTCATTCCCATTTCTTGCATGGGACCTAGAAATTCACCCAAGGACACACATGTGATTTTTAAACCAACTTTGGTGCACTAGAGCATGTGCTTGTAGTTCAAATTTGAATTATGCACATTAAATGCCCAGAAATTCAATTAATGTATAAAAAAGGCCAAACGAACCCGGAATAATTCCAAAATTTAGCACGATACTTCTATTTGGTCTAATCTGCCTGTGTAAAAAAATAAGACAGGAGAAGGCAGTGTACGTATGTCGTTTCGCACACGGAGGTGCCATGTTCCCTCTCGGAACCACGAGCCTTCTTGAGAGAAGCTCCGGTTTGCAAGAAGCTTATACCAAAGCTTGTCCCAATTCGGGCAAAAAAAATACCGCAATATGTTGGTGCCATGTCATGACACCATGCCAAGTTTCATGATTTTCAGGCGTGTTTTGGATTTGCATGAATTAAAAAACCAAATTTCTCAATCTTTCAGGCCGAGCCACGACACCTAGATGTTTGAATTTCATTCCCATTTCGTGCATGGGACCTAGAAATTCACTCAAGGACACACATGTCATTTTTCAACCAACTTTGGTGCACTGGAGCATGTGCTTGTAGTTCAAATTTGAATTATGCACATTAAATGGCCATAAATTCAATTAATGTATAAAAAAGGCCAAACGAACCCGGAATAATTCCAAAATTTAGAACGATATTTGTATTTGGTCTAATCTGCGTGTGTAAAAAAATTTACCACGGCATGTTGATGCCGCTCCATGATAGCATGCCAAGTTTCATGAATTTCAGATGAATTTTGGATTTACTAGAATTTCAAAACAAGGTATCTCAACCTTTTGCCGGCAATCAATAGTGCCCTGGTGTAGGATTCCCATTTCTTGCATGGGACCTAAGCATGCATCAAAGGACACATATTTGATTTTAACCAAATTATATGCACTGGAGCATGTGCATGTATTTCAAATTTAAATTATGCACATAAAATTCCTAGAAAACCCAGTTAATGTATAAAAATGTCCAAACGAACCCCGAAAAATTCCAAAACTAAACACAACACTCCTGATGTTCTACGTTGACACTAGATATTTTTTGAAAGCAATAAGAGGCAACGGATATCGTTTCGTCCCCAGAGGTGGCATGTTCCCTATCGAAACCATCACGCTTGTTGTGAGAAGCTCTGGTTTGTGAGAAGCTTATACCCAAATCTGCCCCAAATGGGACAAATTTTTTACCACAACATGTTGATGCCGCTCCATGATAGCATGCCAAGTTTCATGAATTTCAGACAAGTTTTGGATTTACTAGAATTTAAAAACAAGGTATCTCAACGTTTGCGACCGAGTGACGGTGGCAGGGTGTTTGACATTCATTCCCATTTCTTGCATGGGACATAAGCATGCAACCAAGGACAGGGATTTGAATTTTCAACCAATTTATATGCATTAGAGCATGTGCATGTAGTTCAAATTTGAATTATGCACATACATGCATTGAAAACTCAATTAATGTATAAAAATGTCCAAACGAACCCCAAAAAAATTCAAAAAATTAACACAACACTCATGTTGTTCTATGTTGACACTAGGAAAATAATTGAAATCAAGAAGAGGCAACGGATATCGTTTCATCCAGAGGTGAAACGTTCCTACCGAAATCATCACACTTGTTATGAGAAGCTCTGGTTTGTGAGAAGCTTATACCCAAACCTGCCCTTAATGGGACAATTTTTTACCATGGCATGTTAATGCCGCTCCATGGTAGCATGCCAAGTGTCATGAATTTTGGACGACTTTTGGATTTACTAGAATTACAAAAGCAAGTACGTCGATGTTTGCTGGAGAACCACGGCGCCGTGGTGTTCGAAATTTATCCTCATTTCTTGCATGGGACATAATCATGCAATCAAGGACACATATTTGAATTTTCAACCAATTTATATGCATTAGAGCATGTGCATGTAGTTCAAATTTGAATTATGCACATAAATGCATTGAAAACTCAATTAATGTATAAAAATGTCCAAATGAACCCCCCAAAATTCAAAAAATTAACACAACACTCCTATTGTTCTATTTTGACACTAGGAACATAATTGAAATCAAGAAGAGGCAGCGGATATCATTTCGTCCACAAAGGTGAAACATTCCCAACCCAAACTGTCACACTTGTAGCGAGAAGCTCTGGTTTGTGAGAAGCTTATACCCAAACCTGCCCCAAATGGGGCAAAAAATTTACGACGGTATGTTGATGCCGCTCCATGATAGCATGCCAAGTTTCATGAATTTCGGATGACTTTTGGACTTATTAGAATTGCAAAAGCAAGTACGTCGACGTTTGCGGAAGAGCCACGGTGCAGTGGTGTTCGAAATTCATCCCCATTTCTTGCATGGGACATAAGCATTAACCCATGGACACATATATGATTATACAACCCATGTTGGTGCACCGGAGCATGTGCATGTAGTTTAATTTGAATTGTGCACCTGAAATGGCTAGAAAACCAATTTAATGTATAAAATGTCCAAAGGAATCGTGAATAATTCCAATTCTTTTATGACACACATATAGTTGCATGTTCGCTTCAGATAAAAGTTCTAGCAATTCAAACACCGTCCATTGCTGCTGTGACCCCATTATGAAATTCAAATCAAGATGAAAAATCAAGTAGATCCCACACAGTTAATTATCATCAACTGTGTGAGATGCAATACAAAATATCCTGAAGCACCGTCGGTGTATAGTACGCCTATGGCCTATGCGAGAAGGTGCGTCGGCTACAGTCCACAGCCGGCGTGTCAAGCACACTAGCTCGACCCCCAAATACTCCCGCCTCTGCATCCCTCGCAATCTAAAAAATATCACTGCCTCAAAATCTCGAAAGTATCTACCGCCTGGAAGGTTTTAATGTTTCATAGCACACGATTAGTATGTGTGGACCATGTGTGATGTCTGTTACTCCCACTTTGCTTCAGTCCCTTGATTCAAATTTTCTGTAGCCCGGGCATTTTACTCCCTCCTCAGCATCCCTCGCAATCTCAAAAATATCTGCTCGCGCTTGATCCAAATTTTCAGTAGCCCCGCCTTGTTACTCATGCCTAGTAAAATATTTAGTTGCCGCAATATTTCCTCAAACACCACCTTGCCCCCTGATACGTCCATTTGGCATCATGATTTCTTGCTATTATTTATGTTTTTATTATGCATAATAATGCTTTTTGGAGTAATTCTAATGCCTTTTCTCTCATAATTTGCAAGGAAAGCACCAAGCGGGAGAATTTCAGCAGCTGGAAATCTGGACCTGAAAAAGGTACGTCAGGCCACCTATTCTGCACAACTCCAAACAAAATGAAACTTCACGGAGATTTTTTATGAATTATTTGAAGAATATTGGAGTAAAGAAGTACGAGAGGGGGCCACCAGGTGGGCACAACCCACCTGGGCGCACCAGGGAGCCCAGGTGCGCCCTGGTGGGTTGTGCTCACCCAGGCCCACCTCCGGCGCCCATCTTATGGTATATAAGCCCTTCTGACCTGGAAATAATAAGGAGAATACTTTCGGGATGGAGCGTTGCCGTCTCGAGGCGGAACTTGGGCAGGAGCACTTTTGCCCTCTGGCGGAGCGTTTCCGCTGGGGGAACTTCCCTCCCGGAGGTGGAAATCATCGTCATCATCATCGCCAACAACTCTCCCATGTTGGGGAGGGCTATCTTCATCAACATCTTCAACAACACCATCTCATGTCAAACTCTAGTTCATCTCTTGTGTTCAATCTTGTTACCGGAACTATAGATTGGTGCTTGTGGGTGACTTGTAGTGTTGATTACATCTTGTAGTTGATTAATATATGGTTTATTTGGTGGAAGATTATAGGTTCAGATCTATTATGCTATTTAATATCCCTCTGATCTCGAGCATGTTCATCACTTGTGAGTAGTTACCTTTGTTCTCTTGAGGTCACGGGAGAAATCATGTTGCAAGTAATCATGTGAATTTGATATGTGTACGATATTTTGATAGTATGTATGTTGTGATTCCCTTAGTGGTGTCATGTGAACGTCGACTACCTGACACTTCACCATATTTGGGACTAAGGGAATGCATTGTGGAGTAGTTAATAGATGATGGGTTGCGAGAGTGACAGAAGGTTAAACCCTAGTTTATGCGCTACTCCGTAAGGGACCGATTGGATCCAAAAGTTTAATGCTATGGTTAGCATTTATTCTTATACTTTTGTTGTAATTGCAAATGCTTGCAGGGGGGTTAATTACAAGTGGGAGTTTTGTTCAAGTAAGAACATCACCTAATAACCGATCCACCCACATATCAAATTATCAAAGTAGCGAACACGAATTGAACCAACATGATGAAAGTGACTAGATGAAATTCCCGTGTACCCTCAAGAACACTTTGCTTATTATAAGAGACCATTTTGGCATGTCCTTTGCCTCAAAAGGATTGGGCTATCTTGCTGCACTTTTGCTACTACTATCATTACTTGCTCATTACAAAATTATCTTGCTATCAAACTACTCTGCTACTTACAATTTTAGCACTTGCAGACATTACCTTACTGAAAAATAGTTGTCATTTCCTTCTGCTCCTCGTTGGGTTTGACACTCTTACTTATCGAAAAGAGCTACAATTGACCCCCTATACTTGTGGGTCATCAAGGCAATTTTCTGGCACCGTCGCCGGGGAGTGAAGCGCTTTTGGTAAGTGGAAATTGGTAATGGAACATTCATATAGTGTGCTAAAATTTATTGTCACTTGTTACTATGGAGAACAATCCTTTAAAGGGTTTGTTCGGGGTATCTTCAACTCGATGGGAACCACAATTAGCTACCCCTCAACCCGCTGCACCTACTGAAAATATTGAATGTGAAATCCCTTCAGGTATGATAGAAAAACTGCTAGCTAATCTGTCGAAATCAGGGCTCCGCAAAACCCGTTAAGTTCGAACACAGGGGCGTGAATGAAGATATCTCCCACTCACGTCTAGCTAGCGCGTCGCTCTTGTCTCGGTGGAAGGATTCAAGCAAACAACAAACAAGCACACAAGAGTTTATCCAGGTTCGGGCCACCGTGTGGTGTAAGACCCTACTTCCTGCTTTGGTTGATTGGCTCCGGGCGAGCTAGAACATGAACTAGTACAACGGTTCCTGGGCTCAGGAGGCGAGCTCAGGAGGGTCAGGAGGCTGATGTTCTTGCACCTTGTGCGGTGGCATAGTGTTCATCCCTTTTGAAGTGGGAGCTCTAGCTACTTATATAGGCAGCCACGGTCCTCTTCCCCCGAAATGTTTAGGCGGGAAGGGATCCCACAATGGCCATTTTTGAGCGGGAACACAAGGATGTTCCTACCCTGACAAAAGCAGTCTTCGCCTGCAAAAGGATCAGGCGATGATGCGATGGTGGGCTCGACGATGACATCCTTCTTGTCGTCCTTGCGGTCTTTGGTCTCGTTGCACCAATGAGGAAACCTTTGCCCCGCTCCTCGGGAACTTGCAGCTGCGCTGTCCCCCTTGCACCGAAATGGTAACTGCGCCGCTGGCGTACGCTGGCACCCGCTGGCGTGGTGCGTCACCGCTGATATCACTGCCTCCTCCAGAGGCAGACGTGGCCTTGGGTTCTCCACCCCTCCGGAGCACCTTATCGAGGTTCCAGTGAGGTCCTCAACTTTCAACAAAGGGAGGAAGAAAACTTAAAAGATGCCTGGTATAGAATTTGCAATGCTCAAAATAGATATAATCGGAAGCTTTCCACTTCCGTACTTCTTTGCAATTTTTATGTTGGCATAACTCCGTGGAATTGATTTATCTTAGATACCATTACCGGAGGGAATTTCTTGGGTAGCCACACCGTTGATTCTTATAAAGCTATGACTGAATTATTTGGCTCACCACCTCTTATGGTTAATGGGACCGTTCATGTTATGCAAAGGTTAGAAATTATTGAGAACAAAGTTGCTACGGTAGAATTGTTAGAGAACTTGGATAGAAAAATTCACAACGAAATTACCCAATATGGATCTAAGGTAGGAGTTGTTCTGAAAAATCTTAAAGAAAAATAACCCATAGTTAAAGAAAAGCTAGATTAAGATTCTACTAGAATCAATAAGCTTAAGGATGTTATCACTAATGTGGGTTCCGCTCTTTCCGCTATAAAAACTACTCCAAATACCTCCACTAAGTTATCTAAGTTCATGTATGTCCCTAAACACGAGGGTGAAACTTCTAGACTTGCGGATCTCAAATCCATAAGTGTTCATCCTAATTTTCTTACTTTTGCAAGAGACCCTTTTGACACTTTAGAAATTCTTGATTTCTTTCCCAAGAGTTTCATTATTCATAGGGACAAAGAAGTGCCCAAGAATCATAAGTGCTTAATCAAAGATTTGCCATTCAAAGATGGCAATACCTAGATCTATCTTGTATCGTGCCTAGCTAGGGGCATAAAACGATAGCGCTTGTTGGGAGGCAACCCAATTTTATGTTTTTTTTGCTTTTGTTGCTGTTAGGGAATAAATATTGCATCTAGCCTCTGATTAGATGTGGTTTCATGTTTTTGTTTAGTGTTTGTGCCAAGTAGAACCTTTGGTAAGACTTGTGTGAAGTTTATATGATCTTGCTGTGAAAAACAGAATCGTTAACGCTCGCTAAAGTAGTCTTCAGATTTTACTGGAACGTGATTTTTAGTTGATTCTTTTGTCTGATGATTGGTAGGCAAATTTCGCAAATTTAACAATTTAGTTTGAATTATTTGGAGTTCCATAAGTAGGCGAACCCAGCAGATTACTACAGACTGTTCTGTTTTTGACAGATTCTGTTTTTCGTGTGTTGTTTGCTTATTCCGATGCATATATGAGTAATATTAGAGGATATGAACCATATAGAACTTGGAGTACAGTAGGTTTAACACCAATATAAACAAAGAATTAATTCCTTGCTGTACCTTTGAGTGGTGGTTTGCTTTCTCTTACTAACGGAGCTCACGAGAATTTTTCTCTAAGTTTTGTGTTGTGAAGTTTTCAAGTTTTGAGTATTGCTTTGATGGACTATGGAACAAGGAGTAGCAAAGGCCTAAGCTTGGGGATGCCCATGGCACCCCAAGTAAATTCAAGATAATCAAAAGCCTAAGCTTGGGGATGCCCCGGGAAGGCATCCCCTCTTTCGTCTTCATCCATCGGTAACTATAATTGGAGCTATATTTTTATTCGCAACATGCCATGTGTTTTGCTTGGAGCGTCTTGTATAATTTGAGTCTTTGCTTGTTAGTTTGCCACAATCATCCTTTGTGGACACACCTATTTGAGAGAGTTAAATATGACCTAGAAATTGTTAGAACACTCTATGTGCTTCACTTATATCTTTTGAGTTGAATTGTTTTTGCTCTAGTGTTTCACTTATATCTTTTAGAGCATGGTGGTGGTAATATTTTGTATAAATTGTTGAACTCTCATGCTTCACTTAGATATATTTGAGAGTCCATTAAAACAGCATGGTAAAGTTTTTAGGCTAAATAATCTAGTCTTCACATGATAAACATCCAATGTCAATGTAGTAAAAAAAATCACACCAAGTGCATTGAATAGGAAGAGATGTTGGATGCTTGATAATTGTTTTGAGACATGAGGATAGTGATATTAGAGTCATGCTAGTGGAGTTATTATGAAATTGAGAAATACTTGTGTTAAGGTTAGTGATTCCCGTAGCATGCACGTATGGTGAACCATTATGTGACTAAGTTAAAGCATGAGGTATTTGTAGAGCGTCAACCTTTGTGTGGAGGTCGGGGGCGCGCGATGGTTAACTCCTACCAACCTCACCCCTAGGAGCATGCGTTGATTGCTTTGTTTTGATGACTCGTAAATTTTTGCAATAAGTATATGAGTTCTTATGACTAATGTTGAGTCCATGGATTATACGCACTCTCACCCTTCCACCATTGCTAGCCTCTCTTGTACCGCGCAACTTTCGCCAGTGCCATAAACCCACTATATATCCTTCCTCAAAACAGCCACCATATTGTTCCTCAAAACAGACACAATACCTAACTATCATGGCATTTCCATAGCCAGTCCGAGATATATAGCCATGCAACTTTCCACCGTTCCGTTTATATGACACGCATCATATTGTCATATTGCCATGCATGATCATGTAGTTGACATCGTATTTGTGGCAAGGCCACCATGCATAATCTTTTCATACATGTCACTCTTGTTTCATTGCACATACCGGTACACCGCCGGAGGCATTCATATAGAGTCATACTTTGTTGTTGTAGTATCAAGTTGTAATATTGTGTTGTAATGAAAGTGTGATGATCAGCATTTTTAGAGCATTGTCCCATGGGAGGAAAGGCTGAATCTATAAAGCCCCTCCGCAAAAAAAAAGAAAAAAAAGGGAAAGGCCGAGAAAAAAGAAAAAAAGGAAAAAAAAGAAAAGAAAAAGGGACAATTGCTACTATCTTTTTCCACACTTGTGCTTCAAAGTAGCACCATGTTCTTCATTGTAGAGAGTCTCATGCTTAGTCACTTTCATATACTAGTGGGAATTTTCATTATAGAACTTGGCTTGTATATTCCAACGATGGGCTTCCTCAAATGCCCTAGGTCTTCGTGAGCAAGCAAGTTGGATGCACACCCACTATTTTATTTTGTTGAGCTTTCATTCATATTTAGCTCTAGTGCATCCGTTGCATGGCAATCCCTACTCACTCACATTGATATCTATTGATGGGCATCTCCATAACCCGTTGATACGCCTAGTCGATGTGAGACTATCTCCCTCTTTTTGTCTTCTCCACAACCACCTCTATTCCACCCATAGTGCTACATCCATGGCTCACGCTCATGTATTGCGTGAAAGTTGAAAGGTTTGAAAAGATAGAGCATGAAAACAAATGCTTGGTTGAAATCGGGGTTGTGCATGATATGAATATTTAGTGTGATAATAAGGGAGCATAGCCAACACTATATGATTTTGTAGCGATAACTTTCTTTAGCCATAGTATTTTGAGAAGACATGGTTGCTTTGTTAGTATTGCTTGAAGTATTGTTATTTCTTATGTCAATATAGACTTTTGTCTAGAATCTTTCATATCTGAACATTCATGCCAGAATTAAGAGAATTACATTGAAAAACTATATTGGTTAGCATTCCACATCAAAAAATCTTTCTTTATCATTTACCTACTCGAGGACGAGCAGGAATTAAGCTTGGGGATGCTTGATACGTCTCCAACGTATCTATAATTTTTGATTGTTCCATGCTATTATTTATGAAGTCTTGGATGTTTAATGGGCTTTATCATTCACTTTATATCATTTTTGGGACTAACCTACTAACCCAAAGGCCCAGTCCAGATTGCTGTTTTTTGCCTATTTCAGGGTTTTACAGAAAAGCAATATCAAACAGACTCCAAACGGAACGAAACCTTCATGAGAGATATTTTTGGAGGAAATCACGCTCGGGAGTCTTTGGAGCCAAGTAAGGGGACGTCAGACCAGCCCTCGAGGGTGGGGGCGCGCCCCCTTCCCAGGGAGCGCCCCCTGCCTCGAGGCTGGCCCACACGGCCCCCGGTGCCCTCCTTCTTCCTATATATAACTACGTACCCCAGAAAGTCCATACGTAGAGAGAAAACCCTAATTCCACCATTGTAGCTGCTGTTCCCGTGGAGATCCCATCTTGGAGCCTGTTCCGGGAGGGGGATCCATCACAGAGTCCTTCATCATCATCATCATCATCGCCCTCACCATGAGTTGTGAGTAGTTTACCACAGACCTTCGGGTCCATAGCTAGTATCTAGATGGCTTCCTCTCTCTCTCTCCAGATCTCAATACAAAGTTCTCCTCGGTCTTCGAGGAGATCTATTCGATGTAATCTCTTTTTGCGGTGTGTTTGTCGAGATCCGATGAATTGTGAGTTTATGATCAAGGTTATCTATGAAAGATATTTGGTTCTTCTCTGAACTTTTTATGTGTGCTCATAATATCCTTGCAATTCTCTTCGAATTATTGGTTTGGTTTGGCCTACTAGATCTATAGTTCTTGCAATGGGAGAAGTGCTTGGCTTTGGGTTCAATCATGCGGTGTCCTTTCCCACTGACAGTAGGGGCACCAAGGCACGTATTGTATTGTTGCCATCGAGGATAAAAAGATGGGGTTTTCATCATATTTCTTGAGTTTATCCCTCTACATCATGTCACCTTTATTAAAGCGTTACTCTGTTCGTATGAACTCAATACACTCGATGCATGCTGGATAGCGGTCGATGTGTGGAGTAATAGTAGTAGATGCGGAATCATTTCGGTCTACTTGTCTCGGACGTGATGCCTATATACAATGATCATGCCCAGATAGTCTCATAATTATTTGCTTTTCTATCAATTGCTCGACAGTAATTTGTTTACCCGCCGTAGAATATCGCTATCATGAGAGAAGCCACTAGAGAAAACTATGGCCCCTGGGTCTATCTTTTTCATGTTACTTTCCCGTCAACTAGCCAATTTCTGTCGCCGTTGTTTATTTGCTTTCTTTACTTTGTGTTTCTATACCAAAAAATACCAAAACTATAATTATCATCTCTATCAGATCTCACTATCATAAGTGACCGTAAAGGGATTGACAACTCCTTATCGCGTTGGTAGCGAAGTTCTTATTTGTTTGTGCAGGTGCGAGGGACTGACGCGTGGTCTCCTACTGGATTGATACCTTGGTTCTCAAGAACTGAGGGAAATACTTACACTATTGTGCTGCATCTCCCTTTCCTCTTCGAGGGAATACAACGCAAGCTCAAGAGGTAGCAAGAAGACTTTCTGGCGCCGTTGCCGGGGAGGCTTACGCAAAAGTCATATACCAAGTACCTATCACAAACCCTTATCCTTCGCATTACATTTATTTGCCTCTCGTTTTCCTCTCCCCCACTTCACCTTTGCCATTTTATTCGCCCTTCTTCCGTCGTGTGTTTTTCGTTCGCTTGTTTCTTGTTTGCTTGTGTGCTTCTTGTCTGCTTGTCATCATGTCTAGCACACCTATCATTATCACCACCCCCGAGAGTGAGGTCCTCAACTTTCAACAAAGGGAGGAAGAAAACTTAAAAGATGCATGGTATAGAATTTGCAATGCTCAAAATAGATCTAATCGGAAGCTTTCCACTTCCGTGCTTCTTCGCAATTTTTTTGTTGGCATAACTCTGTGGAATAGATTTATCTTAGATACCATTACCGGAGGGAATTTCTTGGGTAGCCACACCGTTGATTCTTATAAAGCTATGACTGAATTATTTGGCTCACCACCTCCTATGGTTAATGGGGCCGTTTAACTTTGGAGCATGCTATGCAAAGGTTAGAAATTATTGAGAACAAAGTTGCTACGGTAGAATTGTTAGAGAACTTGGATAGAAAAATTCACAAAGAAATTACCCAATATGGATCTAAGGTAGGAGTTGTTCTGAAAAATCTTAAATAAAAATAACCCATAGTTAAAGAAAAGCTAGATCAAGATTCTACTAGAATCAATAAGCTTGAGGATGTTATCACTAATGTGGGTTCCGCTCTTTCCGCTATAAAAACTACTCCAAATACCTCCACTAAGTTATCTAAGTTCATGTATGTCCCTAAAGACAAGTGTGAAACTTCTAGACTTGCGGATCTCAAATCCATAAGTGTTCATCCTAATTTTCTTACTTTTGCAAGAGACCCTTTTGACACTTTAGAATTTCTTGATTTCTTGCCGAAGAGTTTGATTATTCATAGGGACAAAGAAG
Organism: Secale cereale; assembly: GCA_902687465.1. Lineage (NCBI taxonomy): Eukaryota > Viridiplantae > Streptophyta > Magnoliopsida > Poales > Poaceae > Secale > Secale cereale. The sequence goes on along the minus strand of LR738714.1, from coordinate 613,797,669 downwards.
TGCCCGAGAATCATAAGTGCTTAATCAATGAATTGCCTTTCAAAGATGGCAATACCTAGATCTATCTTGTATCGTGCCTAGCTAGGGGCATAAAACGATAGCGCTTGTTGGGAGGCAACCCAATTTTATGTTTTTTTTTGCTTTTGTTGCTGTTAGGGAATAAATATTGCATCTAGCCTCTGATTAGATGCGGTTTCATGTTTTTGTTTAGTGTTTGTGCCAAGTAGAACCTTTGGTAAGACTTGTGTGAAGTTTATATGATCTTGCTGTGAAAAACAGAATCGTTAACGCTCGCTAAAGTAGTCTTCAGATTTTACTGGAGCATGATTTTTAGTTGATTATTTTTGCTTCTGATTGGTAGGCAAATTGCGCAAATTTAATAATTTATTTTGAATTTTTTGGAGTTCCAGAAGTAGGCGAACCCAGCAGATTACTACAGACTGTTCTGTTTTTGACAGATTCTGTTTTTCGTGTGTTGTTTGCTTATTCTGATGCATCTATGAGTAATATTAGAGGATATGAACCATAGAGAACTTGGAGTACAGTAGGTTTAATACCAATATAAACAAATAATGAATTACTTGCTGTACCTTTGAGTGGTGGTTTGCTTTCTCTTACTAACGGAGCTCACGAGAATTTTTGTCTAAGTTCTGTGTTGTGAAGTTTTCAAGTTTTGAGTATTGCTTTGATGGACTATGGAACAAGGAGTAGCAAAGGCCTAAGCTTTGGGATGCCAATGGCACCCCCAATTAAATTCAAGATAATCAAAAGCCTAAGCTTGGGGATGCCCCGGGAAGGCATCCCCTCTTTTGTCTTAGTCCATCGGTAACTATACTTGGAGCTATATTTTTATTCGCAACATGCTATGTGTTTTGCTTGGAGCGTCTTGTATAATTTGAGTCTTTGCTTGTTAGTTTGCCACAATCATCCTTTGTGGACACACCTATTTGAGAGAGTTAAATATGGCCTAGAAATTGTTAGAACACTCTATGTGCTTCACTTATATCTTTTGAGTTGAATAGTTTTTGCTCTAGTGTTTCACTTATATCTTTTAGAGCATGGTGGTGGTAATATTTTGTAGAAATTGTTGAACTCTAATGCTTCACTTAGATCTATTTGAGAGTCCATTAAAACATCATGGTAAAGTGTTTAGGCTAAATAAACTAGTCTTCACATGATAAACATCCAATGTCAATGTAGTAAAAAAATCACACCAAGTGCATTGAATAGAAAGAGATGTTGGATGCTTGATAATTGTTTTGAGACATGAGGATAGTGATATTACAGTCATGCTAGTGGAGTTATTATGAAATTGAGAAATACTTGTGTTAAGGTTAGTGATTCCCGTAGCATGCACGTATGGTGAACCGTTATGTGACTAAGTTAAAGCATGAGGTATTTGTAGAGTGTCAACCTTTGTGTGGAGGTCGGGGGCGCGCGATGGTTAACTCCTACCAACCTCCCCCCTAGGAGCATGCGTTGATTGCTTTGTTTTGATTACTCGTAAAATTTTGCAATAAGTATATGAGTTCTTACGACTAATGTTGAGTCCATGGATTATACGCACTCTCACCCTTCCACCATTGCTAGACTCTCGTGTACCGCACAACTTTCGCCGGTGCCATAAACCCACTATATATCCTTCCTCAAAACAGCCACCATATTGTTTCTCAAAACAGCCACCATACCTACCTATCATGGCATTTCCATAGCCATTCCGAGATATATTGCCATGCAACTTTCCACCGTTCCGTTTATATGACACGCATCATATTGTCATATTGCCATGCATGATCATGTAGTTGACATCGTATTTGTGGCAAGGCCACCATGCATAATCTTTTCATACATGTCACTCTTGTTTCATTGCACATACCGGTACACCGCCGGAGGCATTCATATAGAGTCATACTTTGTTGTTGTAGTATCAAGTTGTAATATTGTGTTGTAATGAAAGTGCGATGATCATAATTTTTAGAGCATTGTCCCATGGGAGGAAAGGCTGATTCTATGAAGCCCCTCCGCAAAAAAAATAAAAAAAGGGAAAGGCCATAGAAAAAAAGGCCCCAAAAAAAGAAAAAGAAAAGAAAAAAAAAGAAAAGAAAAGGGACAATTGCTACTATCTTTTTACACACGTGTGCTTCAAAGTAGCACCATGTTCTTCATTGTAGAGAGTCTCATGCTTAGTCACTTTCATATATGTGACGCCCCGAGACCGATGCGCCATGTGTCAGCCAGTTATTCGTCGTCGTTGCCATGTCATTTGCTTGCGTGTTGCACTTTGTCATGTCATCATGTGCATTTCATTAGCATGTTTTCAAAACTTGCATCCGTCCGAGTCCGCCCGTCCTCTCCGTTGTCTGTTCTGAGCCCAGACACACTCACACGCGCCCGCGGCGCCTCCGAATAATTATTTTATGAGTGGCCGAAAAACGTTCTCGGAATAAGGTGAAACTTGGCATGTGGTCTTATTATAGGTAGACAGGCCGCCTGTCAAATTTCATCGCATCCGGAGCTCGTTTGATAGCCCAACGGATATATATGGCGGCACTAGTCGCCGGTTAAAGACGTCGGACGTTTTCGGTATCCGGAAACCCCCGCCGGGCCTCTCTTCTCTCACCCCAAGACCTCTCCTACACAGCCCACTAACATCCTCCTAGGCCCATCCTACCCTCTCTCTGTCTGGAGCCGTCCGATTCGATCGAAGGGTCCAGAAGCCCCCAAAACCCCCTAAAATCTAGCTCCTACCCTATATAAGACCACTCACCTTGCCAATTTTGGCCTACCTAGTCTTCTCCTACCCCTAGGCCTCCTTCTCCTCGGATCCGCCGCCACCAGCCACAGCTAGCCACCTCCACCTCAAAATCTGGCGAGGGCCAGCCCGTGCCCGCCACTTGGCAGTTCTCCATTGGCCGAGCCGCCGCTCCAGTCACATGTGTCCAACCGGAGGGCGCCACCTAGCCTCCTCCACGCCCCACCTTCCCCGGCCGCAACAGGCCCGCCCCGGGCCGCGACGGGCCCGAGCCAGCCGTCGCCCACTCGTGCCTCACGCGCTCGATCTGGATCGAGGGGAGGAGCCCCTCGACCCCGAGCCCTCTGCCCCGCCACCGAACATCGTCCCCGCCGCCTCACCGAGTCGCCGCCGACAGCCGGACCTCGCTGGAGCCAGCAGGCCAGGGCCCTGTCGCCCTCTCCCTCCTTCCCTCTTCCCCGTCTTTTCGCTCATCTCGCCGCCTCCCTCTCCCTTTGCAGCTTCCCGCCGCCATGGCTCGAAGCTCAGGCCTAGCTCGCCGGACCTCGCCTCTGCTTCGATCCGGTCGGGAACGGGGTTCCGCCGACCTTCCGCGCCCAGATCCGGCCTCCCCATCGCTTCCTGGCCTTTGTGATCGCCGCCATCGCCGGAGAGGCCCCGACCGCCGCCGCCGTTTCGTCAATGCTCGGGGGGACGAACCCCAGCGTCATGCCTGGCCTGGCCCAGCTCCCGCGCGGGCACAGCCCGAGAGCTGGCCTGCTCGTGGGCCGTCTACTCCTCCTCTTCGTGGGCTGCAAGAGCGCCAGGCCCAGCTCCGCTCCACCGACAGGCCAAGTGGCCCGTGGTGAGCAGCCCAATGCCCAGCCAGTTCAGCCCGCTTTGTTTTTTTTTCGTCAGGCGTTTTATCTATTATCCGCAGAAAACAGCTTTGCACTTTAGTCCCTAGTCTTCATGCATATAATAACTTCACAACCGTGCATCATATGCAAAAACTTTATATATGTAAAATGCTTAGAATTTTGTGTAGAGTAATAATATGCCTCTTTCATCCCTGTTTAAAATGTTTAAATGGCTGTTTGCTTTTGTTTGCTTAAATAACATGTTAAAATGGTTTATTTCATAACTAAATAGCCGTAGCTCCAAATTTAATAAACTTTATATGTAAATGGGGTAGAAAAATGTGTAGAATAACTTGTTGCACTTTGTTTTGCTGTTTAACAACATTAAAATATGTTTTAGACAGAACAGTACCAAATTCATAATATGCACATGGGGATTTTTCGGAATTGTTGTTGTTATTTCCGGCCTCATTTAAATTGTCTAGATAGTGTAGTTTTACTTATGCTTCACCTCTTGCCATGTTAATAAAAACATTTAATATTGTCTTGTAAATAAACGAGAGTCAATTAAATAAATAAAATGTGGTGTTTCGTCAATATGCAACTCGTTGCATATTGAGCTCCACTTAACTTGTAGTACTTGTTTGTGCACTTTGCCATGCCATGCATATTTTAACTGGACATGCATCATACCTTGCCATGTATTGCATCATATAAAGACTTATCTTGCATCATACTTGCTTGAGCATATTGTCATGTTTCTTGTGTTGTTTCTCTGTGCTTCCTACCTTGCCATGTTTTGCTTCTATGCAGACTTGCCGTGCATCATATGTAGACTTGTTTTGCATCATACTTGCTTGAGCATATTGTCATGTTTCTTGTGTTGTTTCTCTGTGCTTCCTACCTTGCCATGTTTTGCTTCCTATGCAGACTTGTTGTGCATCATATGTAGACTTGTTTTGCATCATACTTGCTTGAGCATATTGTCATGTTCTTGTGTTGCTTTTCTGTGCTTCCTACCTTGCCATGTATTGCTTCCTGTATAGACTTGTCATGCATCATACATTGCCATGTATTGCATCATATAGACTTGTGTTGTTTTTTGTGCTTCCTACCTTGCCATGTTTTACTTCCTGTATAGACTTGCAGTGCATCCTATGTAGAACTGTCTTGCATCATACTTGGTTGAGCATATTGTCATGTCTCGTGTGGTGTGTTTACCGTGTTGCTTGCTTCTTCTCGTTAGTGCTTGTTCCGTTGCGTTCGTGAGGATTCGTTCGTCTACCCGTGGTTCTTCTTCAAGGCTTCTTCTCCGTCTTCTTCATGGATCCGTTCTTCTTCCTTGCGGGATCTCAGGCAAGATGACCATACCCTTGGATACCTTTACTATCATTGCCATGCTTAGTGTCTCGATGCTCTCGTTATATGTCGCGCTACCCATCTTATTGTCAGACCCTCTCCTTGTTGCCATGAAACCTCTAACCTTTGACACCTTCCTAGCAAAAGCCATTGTTTGGCTATGTTACCCGCTTGCTCAGCCCCTCTTATAGCGTTGATAGTTGCAGGTGAAGATGAAGATCGTTCCAGGAGGGAACTTGTTGTTGGAATATCACAATATGTTATATATATAATAACACACCTATATACTAGGCATGGGTGGAAGGCTTGGCCTTTTGCTCGGTGTTTTGTTTCAGTCATGCCACCTTAGGCGCCGATAAACCGGCATTATGTTCCTTGATTTTGCGTTCCTTACACGGTTGGATATATGGGTACCCCTTGACAGTTCGACTTTGAATAAAACTCCTCCAGCAAGGCCCAACATTGGTTTTTAATTTGCCTCATAATAAAAACTTAATTAATTAATTGCATAGGGGGTCATGTCCCCGGGTTCTTAATTCTACATAACAGGCGGGGCCAGTGCTGATGGTGTTGGTCCCAAACTAGATCCACTTGCGGTGCCACCCAGTTATCTGGGGTCTTCGGTTGTTGTACGTAGTGCTCATCCGGACGTGGCCTGAGACGAGATGCGCGCGGCTACCATCAGGGTGTCGGCACGCCGGGAGGTCTTGCTGGACTTGTTTTACCATTGTTGAAATGTCTTGTGCACCGGGATGCCGAGCCTGAACGGATTTCCCTAAGATAAGGGGTGATGATATTATATTTATCACTTCCGCTGATCGTGAGAGCTTGTGATGGGCTAAGTTGGGACACCCCTGCAGGGTTATGATCTTTCGAAAGCCGTGCCCGCGGTTATGTGGCAGATTGGAATTTGTTAATGTCCGGTTGTAGAAAACTTGACAGAGGATCCAAAGTAAAACACACAACTGTGTGAGTAACCGTGACTGTCTCTTTTCAATTTGAGAAGAGAACACGGTGGGGTTATGTTTGACTCGTAGGTAGTTCAGGATCTTTAGCGATCACTACTAGTTTTCGACCATTTGCGTAGATGCTCATCTTATTCTTGTACTCGTAAGTTAGCCACCATATATTGCTTAGCCGCTGCTGCAACCTCACCACTTTACCTCTTCCTACCCATAAAGCTTTGCTAGTCTTGATACCCATGGTTATGGGATTTCTGAGTCCTCGTGGCTCACAGATACTACAACACCAGATGCAGGTTCAGCCGAGAATGATGCAGGAGCTGGTTCAAGTACTTCATTAGGAGCTCGATGAAGAGAGTGGCCGTATGTATGTGACGTTTCGACGATCAGTAGTGGTTTCTACTAGGGGCGATTCGGACCTGTGGCTTTATGTATTAGGTATCTTTCTTTTGGATCTTCCCGTAGTCGGGTTGTGATGTTTTGGATGATGATTTGCTTATGTAATTTATTGTGTGACGTGGCGAGTGTAAGCCAACTATCCTTTTGCAATTTCATACCTATTTTTACATGAGTCATGCAAAGATACCAAACTTGAGATCATTCCAGAATGGGTTTATACCTTTAAGTCGTGCCTCGACACGTAGGAGGTATAGTCCCATCCTGGGCATTACAAGTTGGTATTCAGAGCCTTCTCTGACCTAGAAGCCCCCACTGATTGATCGAATCGTTGACAGTTGAGTCTAGGCACACACACTTGAAAATGTTTTGAGTCCTATATATATATCGGAGAGTATGATTTCTTTTTGCTCCTCATCCATTTTCACTCTGGTGAGGACTCCTGACGATTACTTATCTCTTCTACTCTCAAAATTTCACAAAAAAAAATTAGGATCACGCGAGTATTGTTTGGATTGTTCCGGTGTCTTTGTGACGAGAACATTGTTCTCGATGCCTCCTGTCATTTACGGGTTGTGGCAGTGTCCCGGGGAGTTGAGCTCCGAGGTGTTGTCGTCACAAATATATCGCAGCAGTTCTGGAATACTTAAGACAGCCGACATCGAAAACTCTCCTATGCGGTTAGTGGCAAGATAACCCCGACATCACCCAGTACTGGGGAGGTAGTTCGGGAGTATTGCCATAGCTTGTATAGTAGATGCGTTTCGAAGGTCTGAGGTAGACGGTTTCCGGAAACAACTGGTTATGTGTTGAAGGATGGATACAGTTGGATGTAGGATTAGAGTCGAGTGCGCGATGCTTCCCCTGTATCCCCAACACCTGATTGCATAACTGGAAACTTTCAGAAATTAATAGGTGGGTTCATCTAGTAGTTCGTAGGCATTCTTCCAACGAATGTATGATATGGAGTTCGGGGTTCTACATTGAGTGAAGTGGTTTTATGGGCGTTGTTCCGATCGGGGGTTGCATCTTAAAGGGTCATTGGCTATGCTGATCCGGGGATTGCAAAACCCTTTTGTAACACGTTCCATGAGCTTTCAGCATGAATATGTCGAACGAAGCTTCTATCTTGTATTTGTTCTATCTGCTCCTTGTTGTTTTCATTTACCTTTTGTTCTCCCAAGTGGCTTCTCTACAAGTTGATGTACCATCAAGCTATGGAATTCATCCGTTCAATTCTCCGTTCGAATGATGTTGTGAAGATTATGTTGCAACATATCTATCCTTTGTTTTTGTTTTGATTCTGGTATTCGAGTTGCTTCGATGTCAAATGTTGATTCCAAATCTTTCCTAATCGGTGTTCTCATATTTCTATGGGAGTGCTAATCCTTCTTGATCATGAAGATTTTCATGTTAAATTCTTCTCAACCGGCGTGCTTTGCTTCAAGTTAATCCGATCTTTTCATCATTTGCAAGATCAACTCTCAGTCTTTTCTCAACGGTGTATGTTTCATTCATCCCAAGTTGTCCTTGTTTTCCCCACCCTCCCACCCTTCTTCTTCTCAGAGCCAGAGATTCTCAAATAAATATCCACTTTATTCATGTGATGTTTCTTCATTCTTTTCCATCAATGTTCTTATCCGGAGTGTTGAAGATACCTCAGAAGATTCACGTTTCCATTCTTAATCCATTCAAGCTATTTTGAGATTGTTATCTCATTCAAGCAATTTAATTCAACCGGTGCAATATCTCTTAAGCAATCTTTTTGAGCGGTGATTTCTTTTGAGTGGGCCCTAACCCACAGGTCTTTTCCCAGGATCTTACCTGACTCTTCTATTTTTTCCGGAGTTATTCTCAAATTCTTTTCAAGTTTGACATAAGAATGGATTCTCATCGGTCAAATGTATCCTCCAAGATCGCTTTCAAATTCTTTACATCGTTGGTTCAACCTTTTAATTCTTCATTCCGGAGTGCCTCAACAATTCATGGGGGTATATCTCATCGTCTTCTCAGATTTGAAGACCGAAGAAGAGTTCCCCTTGAATCCTACCCGTTCTTCTAAAGATTCGTGGTTCTAGCTTCATGCCATCCTCATAATTGTTTTCGATTGTGGGAATTGTTTTCGTGCCCCTTCAGAGCAATTTCATGAATTCTTTCCATTGTGATCCTCCGAAGGCCATTATTTCAGAAGATTCCTTGTTCTCAGTTTTCAACTTTGTCCTCCAAATATTCTTCATCGATGCCTCTCCGTTCGTCTCCACATTCTTCCGGTGCATCATTCAAGTATTCTTTATTCTGCTCGTGACCCATTCGTTCTTTCGTATCTAAGATTGCCTCATGTATCTTCGTTCATTTTCTATTTCTTCATGGTGGTTTGTTCTCTATCATCACTCGGTTTTGATTTTTACGGTGGTTCGTTCAACATTCATTTCCCTTGGTCATCATATCAATTAATTCATTTGTTCTTTTCATAATCCTACCGGTGCTTCGTTGAATATTTATCCAAGGTTGTGCAAGATCTCTCTTTATTTCTTTGCAACGAGAATAAGTAGTATGACAAATCCATTGCTTGTCGTCAATTTAAATTGATGAAGGATATGCATAACATAATTCTTATTCTTATTTCATCCAAGTGGATGAATCCCTTTGTTTAGAGTTTATTCATGAGGAGTAAATTCTAGGTTTCAAGTTGGTCATCTTGTTCCCCGGTGTTATAAGCTCTCTCAATTATCTTGTCACGAAGCTTCATCTAAAGCATTGTAAGGCTTCAATCTTATTCTTTTCATCCTTTTGTTACCGGAGTCCATCTTGGTGGTTCATCATGAATTAATTCATGCTCGAAGTGTTATTCAAGATTCTTGTTGGAGCTCAAGCATTCTTCATCATGCTTTCCAAGTGCAATTCTTGCCCCCCTTGTCTTTTCAGGTGGTGTTATGTCATTCTTGAGAATTTTCCTTCATGTTTCATGATTCACAAGTTATCAAGAATGAAATATTTAAACCCATCATCCTTATTTCTCAGGAGATCCTTTCAATCTCCAATTTTGTTTGTTGGAGTTATCTTGGGTCGTATCTCACCTAAAAGCTTTCCCTAAGGATTGTTGCTATTTATGGTGCTTATAAATGACTCAGTTTCTTCATTTATCCTCCTGCAGAAACAAGTTTTCATCTTGTCGTTGATGTCAATCCAATCAATTGTTTTCCATTAGTGGCTGGTTGTCACCTCATAACTTTGAGATGTTTTCCATAAGGCCACAACAAGCTTATTCTTTTGTTGTTGATTATTTTCAACAACTCCGTTCAACCCTTCTTCGTAAGGATGATTTTCATATTCATTTGTCGGAGAAGTTGTCTTTTTCTTCTCCGTTCTTTTCTTTCCAATGATCTAGCATATATTCTTTCATTCCGGAGGCATTGTGATATTGCTCTCTTCGAACCGTAATCTTGTTTTGTCAAGATCATGTTTTTTTCGTTGTTTATCTATTTAACTGGAGTGTTGTGCCCAACGTTCGAGTTCTCTCATCTTATCAAAGTTTTTCCTATTTTTTCCAACTGGAGTGTTGTCTGAAATCTTTCTTACCTCTTGTGCCATCCTTCCAATTGTTCCGGAGGCAGTGTGTTGTTGATTTCATCAAGTATCTTCCCATCTCCTCAGGTTCATGTTCAATTCCTTCCATTTATAGTCGGAATGCTGTCGAAATTATTTTGTTCTTATTCCTTCTCAATCTTGGTTAACCGGAGTGGTATTGAAATTCTTTCGTCATCCGTGAGCTCTTGTTTAATGTATTTCAACCTACAAGGTTCTCGTAATGTTCCTTGTTCCTCATTTTACCGGAGTGCTCTTAACTTCGTTCATCTCCGTTGTATTCTTTCTTTCAAGATTGTTCAACCTCTCAAGGTTCATGGTTTCACTCGTTGGTCAAAGAAGCAACTTTGTTTTACCTCTTCTTTTTCGTTTTTATCCGGTGCCATCTCTAGGATCTCGGGTTGAGATCCTCTATTAGTGTGGGAGAGTTGCGACGCCCCGAGACCGATGCGCCAGGTGTCAGCCAGTTATTCGTCGTCGTTGCCATGTCATTTGCTTGCGTGTTGCACTTTGTCATGTCATCATGTGCATTTCATTAGCATGTTTTCAAAACTTGCATCCGTCCGAGTCCGCCCGTCCTCTCCGTTGTCCGTTTTGAGCCCAGACACACTCACACGCGCCCGCGGCGCCTCCGAATAATTATTTTATGAGTGGACGAAAAACGTTCTCGGAATGAGGTGAAACTTGGCATGTGGTCTTATTATAGATAGACAGGCCGCCTGTCAAATTTCAACGCATTCGAAGCTCGTTTGATAGCCCAACAGATATATATAGCGGCACTAGTCGCCGTTAAAGACGTCGGACGTTTTCCGTATCCGGAAATCCCCGCCGGGCCTCTCTTCTCTCACCCCAAGACCTCTCCTACACATCCCACTAACGTCCACCTAGGCCCATCCTACCCTTTCTCTGTCCGGAGCCGTCCGATTCGATCGGAGGGTCCAGAAGCCCCCAAAACCCCCCAAAATCTAGCTCCTACCCTATATAAGACCACTCACCTTGCCAATTTTGGCCTACCTAGTCTTCTCCTGCCCCTAGGCCTCCTTCTCCTCGGATCCGCCGCCACCAGCCACAGCCAGCCACCTCCACCTCAAAATCTGGCGAGGGCCAGCCCGTGCCCGGCACTTGGCAGTTCTCCATTGGCCGAGCCGCCGCTCCAGTCACCTGCGTCCAACTGGAGGGCGCCACCTAGCCTCCTCCATGCCCCACCTTCCCCGGCCCGCAGCAGGCCCGCCCTGGGCCGCGACGGGCCCGAGCCAGCCGCCGCCTGCTCGTGCCTCACGCGCTCGATCTGGATCGAGGGGAGGAGCCCCTCGACCCCGAGCCCTCTGCCCCGCCACTGGACGTCGTCCCCGCCGCCTCACCGAGTCGCCGCCGACAGCCGGACCTCGCCGGAGCCAGCAGGCCAGGGCCCTGTCGCCCTCTCCCTCCTTCCCTCTTCCCCGTCTTTTCGCTCATCTCGCCACCTCCCTCTTTCTCTCTGCAGCTTCCCGCCGCCATGGCTCAAAGCTCAGGCCGAGCTCGCCAGACCTCGCCTCTGCTTCGATCCGGTCGGGAACGGGGTTCCGCCGACCTTCCGCGCCCAGATCCGGCCTCCCCACCGCTTCCCGGCCTCTGTGATCGCCTCCATCGCCGGAGAGGCCCACCGCCGCCGCCATTTCGTCAACGCTCGGGGGGACGAACCCCAGCGTCATGCCTGGCATGGCCCAGCTCCCGCGCGGGCCCAGCCCGAGAGCTGGCCTGCTCGTGGGCCGTCTCCTCCTCCTCTTCGTGGGCTGGAAGAGCGCTAGGCCCAGCTCCGCTCCACTGACAGGCCAAGAGGCCCGTGGTGAGCAGCCCAATGCCCAGCCAGTTCAGCCCGCTTTGTTTTTATTCAGTCTGGCGTTTTATCTATTATCCGCAGAAAACAGCTTTGCACTTTAGTCCCTAGTCTTCATGCATATAATAACTTCACAACCGTGCATCATATGCAAAAACTTTATATATGTAAAATGCTTAGAATTTTGTGTAGAGTAATAATATGCCTCTTTCATCCCTGTTTAAAATGTTTAAATGGCTGTTTGCTTTTGTTTGCTTAAATAACATGTTAAAATGGTTTATTTCATAACTAAATAACCGTAGCTCCAAATTTAATAAACTTTATATGTAAATGGAGTAGAAAAATGTGTAGACTAACTTGTTGCACTTTGTTTTGCTGTTTAACAACATTAAAATATGTTTTAGACAGAACAGTACCAAATTCATAATATGCACATGGGGATTTTCCGGAATTGTTGTTGTTATTTCCGGCCTCATTTAAATTGTCTAGATAGTGTAGTTTTACTTATGCTTCACCTCTTGCCATGTTAATAAAAACATTTAATCTTGTCTTGTAAATAAACGAGAGTCAATTAAATAAATAAAATGTGGTGTTTCGTCAATATGCAACTCGTTGCATATTGAGCTCCACTTAACTTGTAGTACTTGTTTGTGCACTTTGCCATGCCATGCATATTTTAACTGCACATGCATCATACCTTGCCATGTATTGCATCATATAAAGACTTGTCTTGCATCATACTTGCTTGAGCATATTGTCATGTTTCTTGTGTTTTTTCTCTGTGCTTCCTACCTTGCCATGTTTTGCTTCCTATGCAGACTTGCTGTGCGTCATATGTAGACTTGTTTTGCATCATACTTGCTTGAGCATATTGTCATGTTTCTTGTGTTGTTTCTCTGTGCTTCCTACCTTGCCATGTTTTGCTTCCTATGCAGACTTGTTGTGCATCATATGTAGACTTGTTTTGCATCATACTTGCTTGAGCATTGTCATGTTCTTGTGTTGCTTTTCTGTGCTTCCTACCTTGCCATGTATTGCTTCCTGTATAGAATTGTCATGCATCATACCTTGCCATGTATTGCATCATATAGACTTGTGTTGTTTTCTGTGCTTCCTACCTTGCCATGTTTTGCTTCCTGTATTGACTCGTAGGTAGTTCAGGATCTTTAGCGATCACTACTAGTTTGCGACCGTTTGCGTAGATGCTCATCTTATTCTTGTACTCGTAAGTTAGCCACCATATATTGCTTAGCCGCTACTGCAACCTCGCCACTTTACCTCTTCCTACCCATAAAGCGTTGCTAGTCTTGATACCCATGGTTATGGGATTGCTGAGTCCTCGTGGCTCACAGATACTACAACACCAGATGCAGGTTCAGCCGAGAATGATGCAGGAGCCGGTTCAAGTACTTCACTGGGAGCTCGATGAAGAGAGTGGCCGTATGTATGTGACGTTTCGACGATCAGTAGTGGTTTCTACTAGGGGCGATTCGGACCTGTGGCTCTATGTATTAGGTATCTTTCTTTTGGATCTTCGCCCGTAGTTGGGTTGTGATGTTTTGGATGATAATTTGCTTATGTAATGTATTGTGTGACGTGGCGAGTGTAAGCCAACTATCCTTTTGCAATTTCATCCCTATTTTTACATGAGTCGTGCAAAGATACCAAACTTGAGATCATTCCAGAATTGGCTTATACCTTTAAGTCGTGCCTCGACACATAGGAGGTATAGTCCCATCCTGGGCATTATAATATACTAGTGGGAATTTTCATTACAGAACTTGGCTTGTATATTCCAACGATGGGCTTCCTCAAATGCCCTAGGTCTTCGTGAGCAAGCAAGTTTATGCACACCCACTAGTTTCTTTTGTTGAGCTTTCATTCATATTTAGCTCTAGTGCATCCGTTGCATGGCAATCCCTACTCACTCACATTGATATCTATTGATGGGCATCTCCATAGCCCGTTGATACGCCTAGTCGATGTGAGACTATCTCCCTCTTTTTTTTCTCCACAACCACCTCTATTGCACCCATAGTGATATATCCATGGCTCACGCTCATGTATTGCGTGAAAGTTGAAAGGTTTGAAAAGATAGAGCATGAAAACAAATGCTTGGCTGAAATCGGGGTTGTGCATGATATGAATACCAAGTTCTCCTCGGCCTTCGAGGAGATCTATTCGATGTAATCTCTTTTTGCGGTGTGTTTGTCGAGATCCGATGAATTGTGGGTTTGTGATCAAGATTATCTATGAGAAATATTTGGTTCTTCTCTGAACCCTTTATGTATGATTATAATATCCTTGCAAGTCTCTTCGAATTATTGGTTTGGTTTGGCCTACTAGATCTATAGTTCTTGCAATGGGAGAAGTGCTTGGCTTTGGGTTCAATCTTGTGGTGTCCTTTCCCAGTGACAGTAGGGGTAGCAAGGCACGTATTGTATTGTTGCCGTCGAGGATAAAAAGATGGGGTTTATATCACTATGTTTGAGTTTATCCCTCTACATCATGTCATCTTGCTTAAGACGTTACTGTGTTCTTATGAACTTAATACTCTAGATGCATGCTGGATAGCGGTCGATGTGTGGAGTAATAGTAGTAGATGTATAATCGTTTCGGTCTACTTGCTTCGGACGTGATGCCTATATATAATGATCATGCCAAGATAGTCTCATAATTATTCGCTTTTCTATCAATTGCTCGACAGTAATTTGTTTACCCACCGTAGAATGTCGCTATCATGAGAGAAGCCACTAGAGAACGCTATGGCCCCCGGGTTGATTCCCAACATATCAATCTACAATCTACTTTACTTTTCCGCTTTTACTTTCTATTCTTATATCCAAAAATACCAAAAATATCAAACTATCATCTCTATCAGATCTCACTTTCGAAAGTGACCGTAAAGGGATTGACAACCCCTTATCGCGTTGGCTGTGAAGTTCTTATTTGTTTGTGCAGGTGCGAGGGACTCGCGCGTGGTCTCCTACTGGATTGATACCTTGGTTCTCAAAAACTGAGGGAAATACTTACGCTACTGTGCTGCATCACCCTTTCCTCTTCGAGGGAATACAACGCAAGCTCGAGAAGTAGCAAGAAGAATTTCCGGTGCCGTTGCCGGGGAGGCTTACGCAAAAGTCATATACCAAGTACCTATCACAAACCCTTATCCTTCGCATTACATTTATTTGCCTCTCGTTTTCCTGTCCCCCACTTCACCCTTGGCGTTTTATTTGCCCTTCTTCTGCCGTGTGTTTATCGTTCACTTTCCCTCATGTCTGAGATGGGGGAAGAATTTATCGAGAAGGGTAGTAACGTCGAGGGCAACTTATATGTTGACCCTCTGGATGAAACTACCACTTTACATATTAAGATGTCCCGGGTTGGTAGTGGTAATATTATAGGAAAAGGAGTTCTTCGAGACTTCTTTACTTGTGTCGATACTTTGCCCACTATGGGTGGCTCTATTCTTCACAGAACTAGTAGCCTTGCGGATGCTATATCTATGCTTGTAGTTGAAATTGAAAGGAAATTTATCCATATGCATCCATGTATCCAGAGAATCTTTCTGGAATTTTCCAATATTGAGCATTCTTCTGTTAAGCGTGCAGCTACTATCTTTTTGGCTCATGAATTTAGATTTATCATGAAAGAGGCCAAAGAAATATGTGCTCATTACGGGGTAGATGATGGCCGACCTCCCATAGAGGCTATCTTATTTAATCAAGAAGACATAATGTGGTTGCGATCTCCTGATCATGTTGCTTTTAATAAAAACCTTAGAAAAAAGGTCCTACCGATGTCTTGGTTGATAGAATTTCCGAGTTGAATGATGATTTTTATATTGAAAACAATGGGTTGCGCTTCTCCCTTGAGCAAAGGCTCATGACCTTCTGCCAAAAGAATGCCTATAATGATGAATTGGTTGTACACTATAAAGGGCAAAACGAGGAACCTATTCCTCCTGAGCTTGATATGGGGGACTTTTGTCCCATTAAATTTAGCCCTTTGATTACTTTTGCTTGCCACAAAGTAAACTTGTTGCTGAACGTAGGGAATATGAGATGAGTTTTCGCGATATATCGTACCATTATGGCATTCCCTAGATATATCCATGTATCGTGCCTAGCTAGGGGCATAAAACGATAGCGCTTGTTGGGAGGCAACCCAATTTTATATTTTTTGTTTTTTGCATCTATTTAGGATTAAACATTGCATCTAGCTTCTGTTTAGATGTGGTTTTGTGTTTTAATTAGTGTTTGTGCCAAGTAGAACCTTTGGGAAGACTTGTGTGAAGTTTATATGATCTTGCTGTGAAAAATAGAATTCTTAGCGCTCGCTAGAATGGTCACCAGATTTTACTGGAGTGTGCTATTTAGTTGATTCTTTTTGAAGATGATTAATAGACAAATTCCTCATGTTTACCAATTTATTTCAATTTTTTGGAGTTACAGAAGTATGCGAAAGTTACAGATTACTACAGACTGTTCTGTTTTTGACAGATTCTGTTTTTCGTGTGTTGTTTGCTTATTTCAATGCATCTATGAGTAGTATTGGGAAGTATGAATCATAGAGAAGTTGGAATATAGTAGCTTTAACACCAATATAAACAAATGATGAATTCATTGCAGCACCTTTGAGTAGTGGTTTGTTTTCTTATACTAACGGAGCTCACGAGATTTTTGTCTAAGTTTTGTGTTGTGAAGTTTTCAAGTTTTGAGTATTGCTTTGATGGACTATGGAACAAAGAGTGACAAGAGCCTAAGCTTGGGGATGCCCAAGTCACCCCAAGGTAAAATTCAAGGACAACCAAGAGCCTAAGGTTGGGGATGCCCCGGGAAGGCATCCCCTCTTTCGTCTTCATCTATCGGTAACTATACTCGGAGCTATATTTTTATTCACCACATGATATGTGTTTTACTTGGAGCGTCGTGTATAATTTGAGTCTTTGCTTTTTAGTTTGCCCCAATTATCCTTGCTGGACACACCTTTTTGAGAGAGTTAAATGTGGCCTGGAGATTGATAGAACACTCTATGTGCTTCACTTATATCTTTTGAGTTGAATAGTTTTTGCTCTAGTGCTTCACTTATATCTTATAGAGCACGGTGGTGATTATATTTTGTAGAAATTGTTGATCTCTCAAGCTTCACGTATATCCTTTGGAGAGTCTATTAAAACAGAATGGTAATGTACTTTGGCTATAAAACTAGCCTTGGCATCCAAGATCAATGTAGTAAAAACTTTCACACTAAGTGCATTGAATATGATGAGAAGTTGGATGCTTGATAATTGTTTTGAGATATGAGGATAGTGATATTAGAGTCATGCTAGTGGAGTTATTATGAAATTGAGAAATGCACGTGTTAAAGTTAGTGATTCCCGTAGCATGCACGTATGGTGAACCGCTATGTGACGAAGTTAGAGCATGAGGTATTTGTAGAGTGTCATCCTTTGTGTGGAGGTCGGGGGCGCGCGATGGTTAACTCCTACCAACCTCCCCCCTTGGATCATGCGTTGATTGCTTTGTTTTGATGACTTGTAAATTTCTGCAATAAGTATATGAGTTCTTATTAGGGCTGGAATTCGAGCCGAGTCGAGCCGGCTCGGCTCGACTCGCTAGAGCTCGTTTCGTTAACGAGCTAGCTCGACTCGACTCGTTACTATAATGAGCTCAAACCTAAGATTGGCTCGACTCTTATAACTCGTGAGCTTGCTCGTTTAGCTTGTTAAGCTCGTTAAAGATATGTAATACAACCCTCAAACATGATAAAAATGATTATGTATATATTAAACATACATATCACTAAACGATTGTAATTTTCTTGTAACGCAAGAGTCTCCTGGGCGGTTGGGCCTTCAATAGTTGGGCCTTGTATTGTGCGCCTGGGACGCGGGGTGCTGAGCGGCTATTCTTTTTATGGATTGGGAGTGGCTGATCTTTTGTACCGAGCCAAACGAGTTACACGAGTACTCGTCAGATTGGCTCGTTTAACTTGGTCTATAAACGATCTTAAACTAAAGCTCAGCTCGACTCGTTATTCTTCGAGTTCGAGTCGATTCAAGCCGAGTCACGAGCTACTTGTTTAGCTCACGAGCTTTGAGCTTTTTTCCAGCCCTAGTTCTTATGATTAATGTTGAGTCCATGGATATTACGCACTCTCACCCTTCCACCATTGCTAGCCTCTGTTGTACCGCGCAACTTTCGCCGGTACCATACACCCACTATATATCCTTCCTCAAAACAGCCACTATATATCTTCCTCAAAACATCCACCATACCTACCTATCATGGCATTTCCATAGCCATTCTGAGATATATTGCCATGCAACTCTCCACCGTTCCGTTCATATGACACGCTTCATATTGTCATATTGCCATGCATGATCATGTAGTTGACATCGTATTTGTGGCTAGGCCACCATGCATAATTTTTCATACATGTCACTCTTGATTCATTGCACATCCTGGTACACCGTCGGAGGCATTCATATAGGTCAGACTTTGTTATAGTATCGAGTTGTAATATCGAGTTGTAATTCAATGAAAGTGTGATGATCATCATTATTAGAGCATTGTCCCATGGGAGGAAAGGCTAAATCAAAAAGGTCCTCCAAGAAAAAAAAGGAAATGCCAAAAAAAGGCCCAAAAAAGGGACAATTGCTACTATCTTTTTCCACACTTGTGCTTCAAAGTAGCACCATGTTCTTCATGATAGAGAGTCTCATGTTTAGTCACTTTCATATACTAGTGGGAATTTTCATTATAGAACTTGGCTTGTATATTCCAACGATGGGCTTCCTCAAATGCTCTAGGTCTTCGTGAGCAAACAAGTTGGATCCACACCCACTAGTTTCTTTTGTTGAGCTTTCATACATTTTTAGCTCTAGTGCATCCGTTGCATGGCAGTCCCTACTCACTCACATTGATATCTATTGATGGGCATCTCATAGCCCGTCTATACGCCTAGTCGATGTGAGACTATCTCCCTCCTTTTTGTCTTCTCCACAACCACCTCTATTCCACATAGTGCTATGTCCATGGCTCACGCTCATGTATTGCGTGAAAGTTGAAAGGTTTGAAAGAATAGAGTATGAAAACAAGTCCTTGGCTGAAAATGGGGTTGTGCATGATATGAATATTTTCTGTGATGAAGAGGGAGCATAGCCGTACTATATGATTTTGTAGGGATAACTTTCTTTAGCCATAGTGTTTTGAGAAGACATGATTGCTTTGTTAGTATGCTTGAAGTATTATTATTTCTTATATCAACATAGACTTTTGTCTTGAATCTTTCAGATCTGAACATTCATGCCACAATTGAGAGTATTACATTGAAAAACTATGTTGGTTAGCATTCCGCAACAAAAATTCTGTTTTTATCGTTTACCTACTCGAGGACGAGCAGGAATTAATCTTGGGGATGCTTGATACGTCTCCAACGTATCTATAATTTTTTTATTGTTCCATGCTATTATTTATGATGTTTTGGATGTTTAATGGGCTTTGTTATACACTTTTATACTATTTTTGGGACTAACCTATTAACCCAAAGGCACAGTCCAGATTGTTGTTTTTTGCCTATTTCAAGGTTTTACTGAAAAGGAATATCAAACGGAGTCCAAACGGAATGAAACCTTCGTGAGAGATATTTTTGGAGCAAAATACGCACGGGAGACTTGAGAACCACGGAGTAGGGCTGACGTGGCGTCCACGAGGGTGGGGGCGCGCCCCCCTATAGGGTGCGCCCCCTGCCTCGTGGGCACCCCGTCTGGCCCCCGGTGCCCTCCTTCCTCCTATATATACCTACGTACCCCAAAACCATCAGAACAACAAAGAAAACCCTAGTTCCACCGCCGCAACCTTCTGTTCCCGTAAGATCCCATCTTGGGGCCAGTTCCGGAGCTCCGCCGGAGGGGGGATCTACCACGGAGTGCTTCTACATCATCATCATCACATCACCATGAGTTGTGAGTAGTTTACCACAGACCTTCGGGTCCATAGCTAGTATCTAGATGGCTTCTTCTCTCTCTTTGGATCTCAATACCAAGTTCTCCTCAGTCTTCGAGGAGATCTATTCGATGTAATCTCTTTTTACGGTGTGTTTGTCGAGATCCGATGAATTGTGGGTTTATGATCAAGATTATCTATGAGAAATATTTGGTTCTTCTCTGAACTCTTTATGTATGATTATAATATCCTTGCAAGTCTCTTCGAATTATTGGTTTGGTTTGGCCTACTAGATCTATAGTTCTTGCAATGGGATAAGTGCTTGGCTTTGGGTTCAATCTTGCAGTGTCCTTTCCTAGTGACAGTAGGGGCAGCAAGGCACGTATTGTATTGTTGCCATCGAGGATAAAAAGATGGGGTTTATATCACTATGTTTGAGTTTATCCCTCTACATCATGTCATCTTGCTTAAGGCGTTACTCTGTTCTTATGAACTTAATACTCTAGATGCATGCTGGATAGCGGTCGATGTGTGGAGTAATAGTAGTAGATGCAGAATCGTTTCGGTCTACTTGTCTCGGACACGATGCCTATATATAATGATCATGCCTAGATAGTCTCATAATTATTCGCTTTTCTATCAATTGCTCGACAGTAATTTGTTTACCCGCCGTAGAATGTCGCTATCATGAGAGAAGCCACTAGAGAACACTATGGCCCTCGGGTCTATTCTCAACATATCAATCTACAATCTACTTTACTTTTTTGCTTTTACTTTCTGGTCTTATATCCAAAATACAAAAAATATCAACTATCATCTCTATCAGATCTCACTTTCGTAAGTGATTGTAAAGGGATTGACAACCCCTTACCGTGTTGGCTGCGAAGTTCTTATTTGTTTGTGCAGGTGCGAGGGACTCGCGCGTGGTCTCCTACTGGATTGATACCTTGGTTCTCAAAAACTGAGGGAAATACTTACGTTACTGTGCTGCATCACCCTTTCCTCTTCGAGGGAATACAACACAAGCTTGAGAAGTAGCAATGACCTAGATGACCTTGAAGAGGAGCGCGATATCATGCAGGCTTGTTCCTCATTTTATCAACAATAGGCCTGGCGATACCAAAGTAGAGAAGTGTGGGCCAAGACATACAATGTTGGTGAACTCGTCTTACGCCTCCCGGAGAAGAAAAAGGATAAGCTCAATCCAAGATGGGAGGGCCCTTCATTATTGACAAAGTACTCATCGGTGGAGCCTATAGATCGGAAACGATGTAGAATTTTCTGGAAAGCATAAAGGAGTGTTTGAAAAAGGAGCTTTTTTCAAAGAAAACCTCGGTAAAACTGCTTACATATAGAACCTCGAGATCTATAGAAATTGATCGAGATGCTTGATAAGTTTTTTCAATGAGTACATACCTTGACAAGTATTTCAAGTAGTTCAAAATGGAGCAGTCAGAGAAGGAGTTCTTGTCTGAGTTATAAGGTATGAAGTTGAGTAAGACTCAAAGCCTGACCTTGGCAAAAGATAGAGAAAGAATGAAAGTCATTCCCTATGCCTCAGCCATAGGTTCTATAAAGTATGCCATGATGTGTACCAAACCTGTTGTGTACCTTACCATGAGTTTGGCAAGGAGGTACAAAAGTGATCTAGCAGTAGATCACTAGACAGCGGTCAAAATTATCCTTAGTTACTGGATGATTAAGGAAATGTTTTCTTGATTATGGAGGTGATAAAGAGTTCATCGTAAAGAGTTACACCGATGCAAGCTTTACACTATTCCAGATGACTCTAAGTATCAATCTGGATGCATATTGGAAGTGGGAGCAATTAGCTAGAGTAGCTCCATGCAAAGCATTGTAGACATAGAAATTTGCGAAATACATACGGATCTATATGTAACAGACCCGTTGACTAAACCTCTCTCACAAGCAAAACATGATCATACCTTAGTACTCTTTGGGTGTTAATCACATGGCGATGTGAACTAGATTACTGACTCTAGTAAACCTTTTTGGGTATTGGTCACATGGCGATGTGAACTATAAAGTGTTAAGTAACATGGTGATGTAAACTATTGGTGTTAAGCACATGGTGATGTGATCTAGATTATTGACTCTAGTGCAAGTGGGAGACTGAAGGAAATATGCCCTAGAGGCAATAAGAAAGATGTTATTAGTATTTCCTTATATCATGATAAATGTCTTTTATTCATGCTAGAATTGTATTAACCGAAAACTTAGTACATGTGTGAATACATAGACAAAACAGTATGTCCCTAGTATGCCTCTACTAGACTAGCTCATTGATCAAAGATGGTTATGTTTCCTAGCCATAGACATGAGTTGTCATTTGATCAACGAGATCACATCATTAGGAGAATGATGTGATGGACAAGACCCATCCGTTAGCTTAGCACTATGATCGTTTAGTTTTACTGCTATTGCTTTCTTCATGACTTATACATGTTCCTATGACTATGAGATTATGCAACTCCCGAATACCGGAGGAACACCTTGTGTGCTATCAAACGTCACAATGTAATTGGGTGATTATAAAGATGCTCTACAGGTGTTTCCGAAAGTGTTTGTGGTGTTGGCATAGATCAAGAATAGGATTTGTCACTCCGAGTGTCGGAGAGGTATCTCTGGGCCCTCTCGGTAATACACATCATAATAAGCCTTGCAAGCAAATGACTAATGAGTTAGTCACGAGATGATGTATTACGGAACGAGTAAAGAGACTTGCCGGTAATGAGATTGAACTAGGTATTGAGATACCGACGATCGAATCTCGGGCAAGTAACATACCGTTGACAAAGGGAACAACGTATGTTGTTATGCGGTTTGATCGATAAAGATCTTCGTAGAATATGTAGGAGCCAATACGAGCATCCAGGTTCCGCTATTGGTTATTGACCGGAGATGAGTCTCGGTCATGTCTACAGAGTTCTCGAACCCGTAGGGTCTGCACGCTTAACGTTTGATGACGATCGGTATTATGAGTTTATGAGTTTTGATGTACCGAAGGTAGTTCGGAGTCCCGGATAAGATCACGGACATGACGAGGAGTCTCGGAATGTCGGAGACGTAAATATTGATATATTGGAGGACTATATTCGAACACCGGAAGTGTTCTGGAAAGTTTCGGAATTTACCGGAGTGCCGGGGGGGTTACCGGAACCCCCCGGGGGAAAGTTGGGCCCTAGTGGGCCTTAGGGAAGAAAGAGGGCAGCAGCCAGGAGGTGGCGCACCCCCTCCCAAGGGGCAGTCCGAATTGGACTAGGGGAGGGGGGCGCGGCCCCCTCTTTCCCTCTCCTTCTCTCCCTCTCTTTCCTTCCCCCTTCTCCCTATTGGTAATTCCTACTAGGAATAGGATTGCAATCCTATTCCTAGTAGGATTGCACCTGTTGGCGCGCCATAGGAGGGCCGGCCGGCCTCCCCCCTTGCTCCTTTATATACGGGGGCAGGGAGCACCCTAGAACACACAAGCTGATCTCTCCAGCCATGTGCGGTGCCCCCCTCCACAGCAACACACCTCGGTCATACCGTTGTAGTGCTTAGGCGAAGCCCTGCGCCGGTAACTTCATCATATCCGTCACCACGCCGTCGTGTTGACGAAACTCTCTCGTGAAGCTCTACTGGATCAAGAGCTCGTGGGACGTCATCAAGCTGAACGTGTGCTGAACGCGGAGGTGCCGTACGTTCGGTGCTTGATCGGTTGAATCGCGAAGAATTTCGACTACATCAACCGCGTCACTTGACGCTTCCGCTTTTGGTCTACAAGGGTACGTAGACACACTCTCCCCCTCGTTGCTATGCATCTGGTAGATAGATCTTGCGTGATCATAGGAAAATTTTGAAAATACTACGTTCCCCAACATACCGGGGGTGCGGCCGCCTATTAGGGTCGGCGGCAAGGGCGTGCAATTAACACAGACCAGTGGGAGCGAGGTAGGCTGCGGTCAAAAGTTGTTTCGCCTCCCGGTGAGCTTGCGCGGCGGACGTCTGCCATTCCTACCATCATTTCACACAGCTACTCACACGCCTCTCCGTCAATACACACACCTACATGCACGCCTGCTGGTATGCCTACGCAGCGGACTGCTTGCACGCGTCCCGTCAACTCACGCCTGCTCGCATGGCACACGGGGCGTGTGGTAGCACGTATATTTTTTGGTTTATTTTCTGCCACTTTACTGCTTCACTGAACCGTTTGCGTTGAAGAGATGCACAAATCCTGCGTTGAACATCTCACACGCTTCCCGGTGAACCTGTGCACCGGACGAGTTTTGGATTTACTAGAATTTAAAAATCACGCATCTCAATGTTTTGCCGGCAATCAAGAGTGCCCTGGTGTTTGAAATTCATTCCCATTTCTTGCATGGGACCTAAGCATGCACATAAGGACACATATTTGATATTTCAACCAATTTATATGCACTGGAGCATGTGCATGTAGTTCAAATTTGAATTATGCACATAAATGCATTAAAAACTCAGTTAATGCATAAAAATGTCCAAACGAACCCCGAAAAATCACAAAAATTAACACAACACTCCTGTTGTTCTATGTTGACACGAGAATTTTTTTGGAATCAATAAGAGGCAATGGATATTGTTTCGTCCCCAAAGGTGAGACGTTCCCTACCGAAGCCATCATGCTTGTTGTGAGAAGCTCTGGTTTGTGAGAAGCATATACCCAAACCTGCCCCAAATGGGACAAAAAATTCACCACGGCATGTTGATGCCGCTCCATGCTAGCATGCCAAGTTTCATGAATTTCAGACGAGTTTTGGATTTACTAGAATTTAAAAGGCAGGCATCTCAATGTTTTGCCGGCAATCAACGGTGCCCTGGTGTTTGAAATTCATTTCCATTTCTTGCATGGGACCTAAGCATGCACATAAGGACACAGATTTGATTTTTCAACCAGTTTATATGCACTGGAGCATGTGCATGTAGTTCAAATTTGAATTATGCACATAAATGCATTGAAAACTCAGTTAATGCATTAAAATGACCAAACGAACCCCGAAAAATCACAAAAATTGACACAAC
This sequence comes from Secale cereale, assembly GCA_902687465.1. Lineage (NCBI taxonomy): Eukaryota > Viridiplantae > Streptophyta > Magnoliopsida > Poales > Poaceae > Secale > Secale cereale. The sequence goes on along the minus strand of LR738714.1, from coordinate 613,772,953 downwards.
ACTCCCGTTGTTCTATGTTGACACGAGAAAAGTTTTGAAAGAAATAAGAGGCAGTGGATATCGCTTCATTCCCAAAGGTGGGACGTTCCCTACCAAAACCATCATGCTTGTTGTTTGAAGCTCTGGTTTGTGAGAAGCATATACCCAAACCTACCCCAAATGGGACAAAAAAATTGCCACGGCATCTTGATGCCGCTCCATGATAGCATGCCAAGTTTCATGAATTTTAGACAAGTTTTGGATTTACTATAAATTAAAAGCCATGTATCTTAATGTTTTGCCGGCAATCAAGGGTGCCCCGATTATGTGCATTTTGTAGGCATTAATGCACGTAATTCAAATTCAAACAATCGGTGCATGAAAGGGTGCGCAATAGCGGTCTGGAAAAACCATACTCGTGGTATTTAGTAATTTATCAAGCCTTTTACAAGGAATGGGCAGATATTTCAATGGAATGTGTGGCAATAGTAAACCACAAACGCGTCATGTACTGGGTTATCAACTATAGAACAATGTAATATGTGCTTGAAAAACATGACGGCTGACATGGTGCCATGGTATGACCTCACCATTCCCTAGTAAAAATTTGAGAAGGTTTGGCTTATGTCTTCATGCACGCCCTTCATAAATCGAACCATCATCGAGGAAGTTCCCTACTTTTGAGAGGGGAAATCCCCAAGATTGAAGGGGAATCCAAATATCTGTCCTAGTTTGTCATTCAGTTTTTTTCCAACGATCAACATACCGCCTCAAATGCAACGTGTTCAAATTTGACATTTTCCCGATCTCATTTGCCATATTTAGGGGATTATGTGCATTTTTTAGGCATTAATTGTCATAATTCAAATTCGAACAATCGGTGCATTAAAAGGTGCACAAGAACGGTCTGGGAAACCATGCTCGTGTTATTTTGTACATTTTCATGCCTTTTACAAGGAATGGGCAGATATTTCAAGGAAATGTGTGGCAATAGTCAACCATAAACGCGTCGTTTACTTGGTTAACAACTATACAAAACATGAAACACATGGTTGGAAAACATGACGCTTGGCGTGGTGCCATGCATGGTATGGCCTCACCATACCCTGATAAAAATTGGATAATGTTTTCCTTATGTCGTGATGCGCGCCTTTCATAAATCGAACCATCACCGAGGAAGTTTCATGGTTTCGAGGGGGAAATCACCAAGATTGAAGGGGGGTCCAAATTTCATCTGTTCTTTGCCCACGAATTTTTTTCTACGATGAACATACAACCTGCAAATCACGTTGTTCAAATTTGGCACTTTTCCGGGTTCATTTGCCATATGTAGGGGATTATGTGCATTTCCTAGGCATTAACGCGCATAATTCAAGTTCAAACAATCAATGCATGAAAGGGTCCACAAGAACGGTCTAGAAAACCATGTCCGTGTCATTTAGCAAATTCTCATGCCTTTTACATGGAATGGACAAATATTTCGATGAAATGTGTGGCAATAGTCAACATAAATGTTTGTTTGTTGGGTTTTCAACAATAGAAAAATGAAATAAATGCTTAAAAAACATTATGCCTGGCATGGTGCCATGGTATGACCTCACCATGTCCTAGTAAAAAATTGAGAAGGTTTGGCTTATGTCGTCATGCACGCCCTTCATAAATCGAACCATCACCGAGGAAGTTCCATACTTTCGAGAGGGAAATCCCCAAGATTGAAGGGGAATCTAAATTTTCTTCGTTCTTTGCCATGCAGTTTTTTTCTACGACGAACATACACCCTGCAAATCACCGTGTTCAAATTTGGCATTTTTTGGGCTCATTTACTATTTTTAGGGAATTATGTGCATTTTCTAGGCATTTAGCGCATATAAATCCAATCCTGCACGGGTGTGATGTGAGGGACGTGGATTGCCGTTCGATCGCGTCGCATCCAACCGTGCACACGCGCGATCCGCGTGGCTGGTGTTCCGGCCAATCATAACGCAACACACAATAGGCTCAGCGCACACTGTTTCCGGAAGCGATGGAGATGAACCGTGTGTGATAATGAGAAATAGTTTAAGTTTGTAGTATTAGAGAAAATTACTAGTAGTACTTTAAGTTTGTAGTATTAACGTACAATGTCGGTAAGAGCATCCTTTGAGGGCTTTGATAGTTGATTAGCATGTGTTCCCGTGTGCTTTTTTGCATTAATCATTAGAAGATCACAAAACACGCGGTTTCTATGCCGTACCCGTCTGCGCTTTTTTTGCATTAATGACCCACAAGTCAGTTACCTGTGTGATATTTCCTAATAAACCAGGCATACCATTGACCCCAAAAAATCAAGTACGCGTGTACATTTTTTTGGAGACGGGGTCTGCCAACTTTCATTTCTCTCGCACACGAGTATTTTACACGCTTCGTCTGCGTTGTGTGTTTTCCCCGCCCAAGTTTCAAGTTTCGCGCCAAAATTTTCATTAGGCACGCGATTTCAGAATTTATTCCTCCAACCACGTCCCCTTCCCCTCAGTATCCCCACCCCCTTCCATCGCGCCTCCCCCTACCGGCATCTCAAACCGCCGCCGTAACCACAGCTTCAACCACATATATGTTCTGCTCGGATCCAGTCAGGTAACCCACCGATATCTATCATGTCCCCGGCCTGATTGCTTAAATGGCGCCTGCGAAACATCCTCATGCCTC
>LR738714.1:613695487-613770251 GCA_902687465.1 Secale cereale | reverse complement strand
CCTCCCCCCCCCCTCCAGGAGCTGATGGTGGTCCATGGCGTGATGGCCGATGTGCGTGTTGACCCGGAGGAACACCTCGCCTCCGCCTCCGTCACCGACATGGTGCAGGATCTGGCCCAGATGAAGTCCCCGAGCGACTACCCCCAGGACTTAACAGGTAACATCTGACCAGCTAAATCTTACCAATACCACTTGCAACGGCTATGATTTGTATGGTTGATGTATTAAGCATGTTCGTACCTTGTATCCATTTTTTAATCTGTCCATTTGCTACCATGCTACTCTCCGCAATGAAGATATACTAGAGATGTTGCCCCATTTGCTATTTTTGGTGGATGCTAACCCTGTTGTACTTAACATGCTTGTCCATGTACTTACGCAGGGTCATAACGGCCGATGTTGTTGTTTGCCGTCGAGGTTAGCTGCATCCCATGTCTTACAATATTTCACATCATTTGTGCAATTACATTTTAACTTCTACCATTTACTGGTTGCCTGTAGGTACACATGTCAGTGGCACTTATCCACGCTTCGTCCCGGAGGAACAGCTCGCCACCGCCGCTGCTAACTTTGGGCGGGATGAAGTGCCCCAGCAACTACCTCTCAGGACTTACCAAGTATGTACCCACCAGTTCAATCTTACCAATACCAGTTGCAATTAATGGCTAAGTTTTGTACGGTTGATGTATTAAGCATGTTGTAGTAAACATGCCTAACACATTTGAGCTATTTTCCCTGCCTTTTTATAGACAACTGGGCCATTATCAGCTCTGGCAGCACCTGCCCTGTGATGTTTAACTCTGCCAATTGCATTTTATCAATACCGGTTTCAATGGACATGAGCATGTTGCAATTAATAGTTGTATCCATTTTTAAAGGGATGCAAACTTACAAAACATGAATTAGGATGTTGTTAAGCCTGTTGCAATTAACAGTTGTATCCATTTTTTAATCCGTCCCTTTTCTATTTTGCTACTCTTTCGAAATGAAGATATCACTACAGATGTTATCGTTTTATTCCCATTTGTTATGTTTGGTGGATGTTAACCCTGTTGTAGTTAACATTGCTTTCCATGTACTTACATAGGGCTACAATGGGCGATGATGTTGTTTGTCATCGAGGTTAGCTGCATCCCATGTCTTATACACCATCTATTCCTAAATATAAGTATTTTTAGAGATTCCAATATAGACTACATAAGGAGCAAAATGAGTGAATCTATAATTCTAGATTCTAATCATATTGAAATCTAAAAAAAATACTTGTACTTAGGAACATAGGTAGTTGTATTTTACATCATTTGTGCAATCTCAGTTTAGCTTCTAACATATACTGGTTGCTTGTAGGTACATATATGAGCGGTACTGATCCACGCTTCGATCCCTTTTGCGTATGGGGCAATGAGATATTCATGAACAAGCGTCAAGTGAGGAAACTAAGAAAGATTGTTAAGCGAAAGAAACGGGAGTGGAGGCTATTTAGTGGTTTCCGAAGGTATTTACTGATGATTACCTTGCAAACTACGTGACCGGAGTGGAGGCAACTAAGGTTAAAGTATATAATTCATGCTACCATGATAATGCTCTAGAAATCTTCCTGAAGGCAGTGAAGGATGGGCTGGCAATCGTCACAAGGGGTTGGACAAAATGGTTCGTGCCTATGGCATGCAGGAAGGCACATTATGGGCATTCTGCTTCTTCAACACCATCGGTAGTAAAAATGATTTACACTTGTCTCTTCACCTTTACCGCCTTTAAATATTGTGGTTCATCATAGTTAATTGGTGCCTAATCATGTAATTACTGAACATATTGTACTAGCAATTTTATTTATGGATTCGTTATCGAACCATTGTGCTGAGAATTTGAATTGCACGTTTCATATTTCAAAATTTCCAATTATAATAATAAATTATAGGAAAAAATAAAAAGAGAACAGACGGTCATGGAACTTTGCAAATGGTTCTGGCAGTAAAAGTGCTTGTGATGGATAGCCCAATGCCACACAATTTTCTACATCACATCGTGTGTGATGTAGTTAATGAAAGCAAACAGTTAACCAAGGCAGAGCGTGTGTGATAGTTATACATTTCACACACGAGAGTATACAAATAACTGTGTGGGATGTACATCTGAACGGAAACGTTTTCCCTGGATTGACTGTGTGGGATGTGTATAAGAACGGAAACGTATTCCTTGGATTGACTGTGTGTGATATACATACGAACGGAAAATGTTTTTTTGGGATTCACTGTGTGGGATGTACATACCTACGAAAATGATTTTATCGGATTACCGTGTGGGATGTACATACCTACGGAAATGATTGGGTTTCGATGCCTTGCCTGATCGCACACGGACCCAGCCTGGGTCCCAGGACGGCCTATCCCCGACGATTTCTGGGTCATGTGGGAAGGACACCCTATCGCACACACTCACTTGGCGACGGTTCCAAATGCCGTCGCGGAAAGGGGTTAAAAACCATTTGTATAGCACCGACGCATACCAGTGCCTAACAAAACTAACTCGATTACATGCTAAATCTCATCCAACCCATCACCGTCCAGCAAGCCTACGATGGGATTACTCACGCACGGCAGTGAGCATCATGAAATTGGTGATGGAGGATGGTTAATGATAACGATGGCGATGGATTCCCCTCTCCGGAGCCCCGAACGGACTCTAGATCAGCCCTCCCGAGGAAGATTAGGGCTTGGTGGCGGCTCCGTATTGTAAAACGCGATGAATCCTTCTCTCTGATTTTTTTCCCTCCCCGAAAGTGAATATATGGAGTTGGGGTTGAGGTCGGTGGAGTCCCAGGGGGGCCATGAGGCAGGGGGCGCGCCCCGCACCCTCGTGGACAGGGTGTGGGGCCCCTGATGCTGATTCTTTCGCCAATATTCTTCATTAATTCCAAAATGTGTCTCCGTGGATTTTCAGGTCATTCCGAGAACTTTTATTCTACACAAAAATAACACCATGGCAGTTCTGCTGAAAACAACGTCAGTCCGGGTTAGTTCCATTCAAATCATGCAAGTTTAGAGTCCAAAACAAGGGCAAAAGTGTTAGGAAAAGTAGATACGTTAGAGACGTATCATTCACCCTCGAGTCTAAGGGCATGTACCAGTGGCTATGTGTTTGATCTCTCTCTCTCTCTCTCTCTCTCTCTCTCTCTCTCTCTCTCTCTCTCTCTCTCTCTCTCTCTCGTGTTCTTGATTTGGAACGATCCTGATGTATCGCGAGCTTTGTTAATATAGTTGGATCATATGGTGTTTCTCCCTCTCTATCTCGTTGTGATGAATTGAGTTTTACCTTTCAGGTTTCACTATTATCATACTAAATACTTGTTGGATTTGAGAACACTTGATGTATGTCTTGCATATGAATACTCTTTGTGACAATGGGGTATTATATTGATTCACTTGATGTATGTTTTGACATTCAACTCGTGGATTCCCGAGGTGGCATTGGGGTAATCTATGCATAGGGGTTGATGCACGTTTTTGTCCTACTTACTCTAGTTTAAATCTTGGGCACTCTTTGAAGGTCTTTGTGTTGGACTGAATATTATGCATCTGAAGTTGTTTGATGCATATCATATAATCAACTCACGGATACTTGTGGTGACATTCGAGTATCTAGGTGACATTAGAGTTGGTTGATGTGTATCATATGGTGTTATTTTATACGAACTCTAGTTTGTGACACTTATAGGAATAGCTCAATAGATTGATCGGAAAGAATAACTTCGATGTCGTTTCGTACCCTACAAACAATTTCATCTAATGTTCTTCGCTTGATAAGAACTTGGGATGATTCTTTGTCGCATGTTGAGGGATTGTTATATGATTCAAGTATGTTAGCACTTGTATCACCATCTCTTCGTCAAACTAGTGCACCTATACAATTTGCCATTGTATTGGGTGCGTTGGGGACAGAAGAGATTTCTTGTATTTGATTGCGGGGTTGTTTGGGAGAGACTATCTTCATCCTACGCCTCCCACGGTTTGATAAACCTTAGGTCATCCACTTGAGGGAAAATTGCTATTGTCCTATAAAACTCTGCGCTTGGAGGCCCAACACGAGTCTACAAGAATAAGTTGTGTAGTAGACATCATACATCTTCCAATATTTTTGTATATATTCCAAAATAAGTCTACGTAAATTTTAGGTCATTTGGAGTTGTGCGCAATAGCTATCTCTATTGTAGCCTTTTCCGGTCTAGAATTCCAACTGCTGGTAATCTCCCTCTTCATGTGAAACTTGCAAAATAAGAGATAAATAGCATAATAATAGTATCATAAAGTGAAATAATGACCCAAAACATAAAAAATAATAGTACATAAACATGATTGAAAGAACATGCGGTGCCCCCATGTTTGGTTTTGTTAATTGATGACAATCTCTATGGACTAATGGTTGCCTTGAGTTATATTTGAAGGGTTTGTCCATAGGCTTTTCTTGGAGTCCATATGTTGGTTCTAAGGAGAGTTTGTGATGACCAAGGTGCTATTAAGGAATTATCCAAAGATTGGTCTTGTGAGTGTTAAGCTTATTGCAAGCATGTCTTGAAGAAGAAGAGTGTGTTATCATTCATGTTACCTTCAAGACATCATCCAAATGAAGAGAGTTGGAAAGATTCAAGGTTGATCAATACTAAGTCAAAGAGTGAATCAAGTTGATCAACACACAAAGCATATAAGATGTATCGAGAGGGATCAAGCGATCCCATGGTATGGTAAGCATTGTCAATTACGCTTTGTGTTCTAACCCATGGTCTTCGTGAGAGTTCTTTGTGGGGTTAGGTTGCGGTGTGCAAGGTCAAGTAGGATCATCACGAAGAGATCATATGCTTGAAGCTTGCCGTCCATTGTGGTGGCAATGGACTTGTGAAGATGTGCCGAAGAGTGGCTCATCATAGTGGAGTATGGGGGAGCAATCAACTAGTCATCACCTATCCAACAAAATCAAGAAAGGTGGTCCAACTTGAGGAAGTCAAGATTTTCATCATCTAGCTCAAGTGGACTATGTGCAAGTCAAAGGTTTGCCCTTGATAGATTTTCTATTATACGAGTCTCATGGTGGTTGTTAGGAGACCGGGTTATAGGATCGATTGTCGTACTATCAAGGGGGGGGGCTCTCGATGAGTAGCTTGATCGTATCGTTCGTAGAGAGCTCAAACCATTGCATCCTTGCATCATCTTTATTGGTTCTTGTTTGGTTCTTCTCCTTGTGAGATTTGGAGGTTATGGTCATCTTGATGACAAGCTCGAGTTCAACGAAAACGGAGTTCACTCATGCATCTTCTATGATATTTTCGATGTTGGAGGTTATGCCAGTTCTTCTCTAATGGAGGGTTCACTCCTCTATATCCTAGGCATACCTCCCCTGTTTTGATGCTACTCGTCTTCCTCTATCCAACAAGCTTGCGTTTGCTCAATTCGGAGCTCATTTGCAGAAGTTATGGCAGTTCTGGGCTTTCTTGTTGCTCATGCGGTAGTATCGCTGGGCTGGAGCGGTAGTACCGCTTATAGCCACAAGCGGTAGTACTGCTGGTTCATAGCGGTAGTACCGCCCATGGCTATAAGAGGTACTACGGCTCCGATTCCGCGCTAGTGCCGCCTCGATTCGAGACCGTCGCGTCTTGTGTCGGGTTGGGCGGCAGTAGGAGCGGTAGTACCGCTTATAAGCGGTAGTACCGCCCCACCACCGCTACTAGTGCCGCTCTTGGGCTTTATCTCTCTGTTCTTCTCTCTTTAGCGCTGTGTGAGGTCCCAGCGGTAGTACCGCTGGGCCGAGCGGAAGTACTGCTGCAGCCAGCGGTAGTACCGCTCGCTGTGGACTGGTTGGTGGGGATAATGGTTGGATTTTCTCCACCTTAAAAAAGGGGGTCTTCTTCCCCATTGAGCCTCCTCCTTTGAGCTTGTGTTATTCCCCCATTGTTGTCCTTCTTCGAGCTTGCTATCTCTCAATCCCTCCATGGATTATTGCTAGTTTTGGGGGGGAAGAGAGAGGATATCTAGATCTACGTTTCCACCAATCCCTTTCTCCTCCGTGTGAGGGGAACCCTTTGGATCTAGATCTTGGAGTTCTTCATGTTCTCTTCTTCGTTCTTCCTCTCATTTTCCTCCCTAGCCTTAGTTGCTTTGGTGGGATTTGGGAGAGAAGGACTTGGGCACTCCGTGTGCCCTTGCCATTGCATTTGGTGCATCGGTTTGAGTTCTCCACGGTGATACATGGAAGTTACAAGTTGGGAAGCTTATTACTCTTGGGTGCTTGGTACCCTTGAGCTTGTTCCTCTTGGGTGCTTGGGTTCCCTAGACGGTTGAGGTCACCTCGGAGCCATATTCCATTGTGGTGAAGCTTCGTGGTGTCACTGGGGGCCTCCAATTAAGTTGTGGAGATAGTCCCAAGCTTGTGGTGTTCGGAGCTCAATCATTGTGGTGTAAAGCTCCCGACAAGCGTCGGGGTCCCTAATTAGGTTGTGGAGATTTCCCCAAGCATTTTGACGGGTTCCGATGACCGCCCCAAGGATTGTCAAAGTGTACGGGTTCGGTGACCGCCCCAAGGGTTGCCATTTGTACGTGTTCGGTGACTGCCCTCAAGGGTCCCTTAGTGGAATCACGGCATCTTGCATTGTGCGAGGGCGTGAGGAGATTAGGGTGGTCAAGTGGCTTCTTGGGGACCATTATGCCTCCACACCGCTCCAAACGGAGATTAGCATCCGCAAGGGTGTGACCTTCGGGATACATCGTCGTCTCTGCGTGCCTCGGTTATCTCTTACTCGAGCCCTTTACTTATGCACTTTACTTTCTTATAGCCATATTGTTTCTTGTCATATATCTTGCCATCACCTAGTAGTTTATCTTTCTTAGCATAAGTTGTTGGTGCACATAGGTGAGCCTAGTTGTTGTTGGTTTTGTGCTAGACAAACTAACCGTTAGGTTTATTCCGCATTTGTTAAAGCCTAAACCGTAATTATTTTAAAGCGCATATTCACCCCCCCCCCTCTAGGCGACATCCACGATCTTTCAATGATGCAAAATGCACTTATTAGGAGGCACTGGAGGAAAGGTGCGACTTTTACTCAACATCCACGCGCTGGAGTAAATATAAGGAGATTTTATGGCCGGAGTAAAAAAATAGTCCCTTGCGATGGATAAGGCATCGGCTAGGTCCCAGTTAGAGGAGTAAACCCACATTTTTACTCCTAACCAATTACCAGTTATAAGGTATCAGTTAGAAATGCCCTTACTGGTCTTAGGGCATTTCTAACTGATCCCCTAAAAGTTAACGGAGTATATACCTTAGTGGAGTATATATAGTCCACTAAAATTCTGCCACACCTAGATGATGCCCTAAAGTTAGCGGAGTAAAACTAAATTTAAATAATTCAATCTAATTTGAACCGAAAGATGATGCATTTAAATATAAGTTCAACACGTAAAGTTCTTGCAGCCGCACATTAAACATAAATATAAACTAAAACTAAACATAAACGAATTTCAGTCGAAGTGGAGGTCGAGCCAATCCTTCCGGGTGAGGCCACCCTCGGTGAGGACTGGGTCCGGGCTGGTGTCGTCATCGTCCTCGTTGTCAGGGAAGACTCTCCACCACTCCTCGACGTCGACCTCGCCGCCGCCGCCCACCTTGCCTCCCAAGTGGCCGCCCTCTTTATCGGAGATGACGATAACTTCACTGTCATTGACGGTGAAGATTGCCCGCTTCACCTCCACTAGCTCCGGGTACTGTCGTCGGAGCTCATCCATGTCGTTGGTTGCCCCGGCCTCGAGGCTCTACCTCACCTCCCGGTCCTCCCGCACCATCCGAGCGGTCACAACCCTTGCCTCTGGCAAGACGAGGTGGACCGAAGTTGTGCCGAAGGAAAAGTTGAGCCTCGCGTTGTGGTCATGGAACCGTACCTTCCACTGGTCATATTCCATGGCCGCAAGCACAGCGGTGTGGAACGAGCCGACCCACCCCCGCTTATGGTTCTCGCGGTCGGTGAATGCGGCCACCCATGTCCCCCACGACCGTTCTTGAACGCCCATGTAAGTCCTCGGCAGCAGCCGCGGCACAGGGTGATCTGAGAAGTCCTTAGATCGTGTAGGAGGCGCGGTGGTGTGCGGATCGGCCGAGCGGCGGCGGCTCAAGGGAGTGATCGTGGACGATGACTCATGGGCGTAGCGGCGCGTATCCGCGCCGTGGATCAGCGGAGAGGACCGGCGGCCATTGCGTCCGGCCATCGGGAGGAGGGAGGGCAGCGGATCAGGACGGGTATCGCGCCGGCGGCGGGGTGATGGGGAGAAGGAAGGTGGGGGAGAAGAGAGAGTAGGGAGGTTTTACTCGGTCGCGGCAAGCCGGAGTAAATATAAGCAGAAGAATCGGGTTGGAGTAAAAGTTTTACTTCGCTAACCGTTATAATGGATCGGTTAGGTGTGGTTTAGATGAGAAAAAGGTCAAATTTACTTCGTTAGAGCATCTTCAACAGGTGCGCAACCGCACGGCACGCTAAAATAAGTTTACAGAGCCGAAATAGTAACTTTTTGCGCGCCGCAGAGCACTGGCTGCAGCGGCCGCTGCAAAAAATTGTGCGCGCGCAGCCCAGCAAACGAGCTAACCTATACAGTGCGCGCGAGCAGCCAGCGCTTGCAACATGTTCATTTTGACAATATGAGATGATATTTCAAACATTATGCAAAAAAATACATAGCATAGTTCAATTGCACGGCACATCAACAATCATGCAACGTCATCCGACCAAGTTTGAAATCACACAACCAAGTTTGTCACATAAAAGTTCACACAAACAAATGGCACATCAACAATCATGCCACGTCATCATCATCCTCCTCTTTGTCCGATTCTTCATCCTCATCCGACAACGATTCTTCCTCCTCCTCTTCATTGTCGCGCGCCGCATCATCATGGGGATCTCGAAAGGTGTTGGCAAGGTCTCCAACGACATCATGCAAAGGTATGTTAGGCACACCGAAAGACATGCCTCCACCCATGTCACCCGGAGGTGCTCCCTCCCATGAGAGACCCAAAACATGCCTCTCATGGTAGCTTTGAAGCCAGCCATGCCTCCCATGGTAGCTCCGAAGGCACCCATGCCTCCCATGCGACCCATGGCTCTTTTTTGGACCAAGACTTCTTCACGAGCAAGATTAACGTACTCCTTTTGCTTCTCATTGAGGGTAGATGTGTCCATGAAGAACAAGTACTTCTCCCATTCCAACAATCTAGATCTCTCATCCATAGCCAATTTCTTCTCCTCCAATGTCACCTTCCTCTCCTCGGGCGTCACACTCTTCTCCTCCAATGCCAACTCCTCTCCTCGACTGCCACATATTGGTTCCTTGCCATCATCGTCACCCTGTTCGCTTCCTTTCTTACCTTCACAATAGCTTCCATACGTTTTTATCTCATCCCCTTCTTCTTTTCTTTTGCGTCTTTCTTGCCTCCATTTGGTCTTTTTGGCTTGGAGTAGGCAACTGAGTTTGGTGTATTGCTTCTCTTGCTATCATCACTTGATGCCTCCTCCTCATCATCATCAAAATCAATAGTTTGCCTGCGTTTCTTGCTCTCCTCTTCGACACCTTCACGGGGCCTCCATTTCTCATCATCCTTCAACACATCATAGCAATGAGGCAAGGAAATGGTCTCCCTTTCTTGGTCTTCTTATCCTCTCCTTGAAATAAGTTTTGTGCAATAGTGAGCTACAAACAAAAGAATAAGTTAGCACTTGAAACACCAAAGAAGAAGCATGAACATGGAAGAATCATGGAATAAATGGCACTTACCATATCTATATCATTAGTGTCACTTGGGTTTATCGTGTCAACCGCCTTAAATGAGGCTGCCCACATTTGACAATCTTTGTTGAAACTACAAAGTATATACAACGAAACTAAATAAGCTATCCATATGTATCAATTCATGCAAAAAAACAACGAAAAAAGTGGGCGATATCATACCTTATGGGCATTTCATCGAACACCTTGTGCGCATCGCCTGCCATCGCAACAAGCGAGCTCGTCGGCGCTTCGGTCGCCGCCGCATCCGTCGCACGCCCTGCAAGTTTCTTCTTCGGCCACCTAGAGGAGCCGTCCGTCGCTTTGTTCTTCTTTCCAGACACCTTGTCCGCCTTCGCCACCGTCGCATTTGGGAGCTTTGAGAAGGGGCCACGTGGCTTCACGGCGGCCCCGGTGCGACGCCACCCGCCATGGTCGTCCGTGGCGCCATGAAAAGGCCGCACGTGAGCCCGGTCCTTGGAGGAGCCCTGGCGGAGGCGAAGCCAAAGCTCCCCGGGCTAGGGTTTGCGTCGGCGGCGGCGGCGGAGGGGTCGCGGGAGTAAGAAGGGGTTGGGGGATGTTGGTGTGGCCGTCCATCGGGCGAATTCGCCGGCGACGACGCGGGACAGGGCGAAGGCGGGGCAGCCGAAGAGGGTGGTGGTAGTGCGGCGCGAGCGCTCGAGTGTCCAGCGCGCGGGTGCGGACGCACGAAATAAGCGTCGTGCGATGCTGTTTCACTCCGCGCGCTGAGCCAGTTATGCCGCGCCGTGTTTTCTACGCCTCCGCTGGAGCACCCGCAACGGCTGCGCGCGCGCAAAAAATACTATTTTTTCAGTGTGCCGCTAATATCGCGCGCCTATTGAAGATGCTCTTACAGCCGGCTAAGGGATTGGTTAGAAATGCTCTTCATCTATTTTTACCGATTGTGGCACATTTTCCTACTACTTAGTTACTCGATTTGCTTGAGATTTTTATTTGGAACCGCGTACTTTGCTTAATAAAATGGTTACGTGTACATGTGTTGCAGAGCCTAGGTCTTTCTCTTTTTTCTGAAAAAAAAAACGTGTTCGATAAGAACTACACGTCTGTAAACTCATGTAAAAGCGTTAAAATTATTAGAGTACTTTAATATTTTAAATACTTTTATATTAGTTTACAGAGGACGTAAGAATTAGGTAAACCGCATTCCATGTTCTTTCGAACTCTCCTCCTATTCCAGGAGTACTTCCATTTACTCTGATCTCTGAAGGAAAATCTGACGACAAGGAGCACAATTACAACAAAACTGCAGGGATACAGACGAAGATCTCACAGATTAATCCCCTCTGTTCTACCATGGATCAACCAGAATGACCAGTACAACCGTGGCGCCGACGCTATCTCGCCCCGGACAGCTGCGACGACGACATGTACGACGGCCACCCGCTCAAGGTCGTCATCGTCGTCTCCGACCGGGTGCGATCGCCCACCATCACCTTCTTCATGACATCGCCGTCGGAGGGCCCGGCGAACCCCCGGCCGTACAGCCGGAGGAACCCGAGCGCCTGCGCGCGCGGCTCGCCCAGCTCCATGGTGCCCTCCAGCATGCCGGCCACCACCGCCATGCTCGGCCGCGTGTGCGGGTCCTCGTGCAGGCAGCACAGCGCCACCTTCACCATCCTCTCCACCTCCTTGCCCACCACCCGCCCCTCCAGCCGCGGGTCGGCCAGCTCCGCGTACCGCCCGCCCTCGTGCCCCTCCAGCGCCACCAGCGGGAAGTAGTCGTTCCTCGCGCTGCGCGACGAGCTTCCCGCCGTGCCGTTCGAGGAGCTGGAGTCCTCGCCGCCGGCGCCGGCGCCGTCGCTCACGTGCTCGCTGCGGTTCTTGCGGCCGTGCACCAGCTCCAGGAGCACCATGCCGAAGCCGTACACGTCGGTGCGGTCCGTGATGGCCGTGTTGGTCAGCCACTCCGGTGCCAGGTACCCGCGCGTGCCCCGCATCGTCGTGAACAGCCCGGACTGCTCCGGCGTCAGGAACTTGGCGAGCCCGAAGTCGGCGATCTTCACCTGCCCGCCGTCGGCGAGCAGGATGTTCTCCGGCTTCACGTCGCAGTGGATGATCCTCTGGTTGCAGCCGAAGTGGAGGTAGGCGAGCCCCCTCGCAGCGCCGATGGCGATGTCCACCCGCTCCTTCCACTCGAGCAGAGGGCCCGCCGGCCGGAACAGGGGCCGGTCGAGGGAGCCGCGGTTCATGTACTCGTACACCAGGAGGCGGCGGTGGCCCTCGGTGCAGAACCCCCGGAGCCGGACTAGGTTGACGTGGTGGATGTTGCCGATGACGGCGATCTCCGTCATGAACTCGCGCTTCCCCTGCGTTCCCACGCCTTCGATCTTCTTCACGGCCACCAGCGAGCCGTCCGGGAGCTCGCCCTTGTACACGGCTCCGAACCCGCCGGCGCCAATCTTGGTGCGGTAGCTGTTGGTCATGGCCTCGATCTCGTCGTGCGTGAACTTGGTGGGGAGGCCGGGGATGACGATGTCATCATCGCCGTCGTCGTCGTTGTCCAGATCGCGCACAAGGTGCGCCGAGGCTGACCCCGGCGAGCGCTGCCGCCGGAGCTGCACGTCCCTGGACCGCGAAGCGCGCCTCCCTACGCGCTGCTCGTCCTTACGACGCCGTGACGCGATGACGAACGCGCCGACGACGACGACGAGCACAAATGCGATGATGGTAGGGAGCAGGATGGCGATGAGTGTCCTGTTAGAAGTCGAACTGTCCGACGACGACCTTGGAGAGCTCTGCACCTTGATGTACCCGGACATGCCGGCGCCGTGGCTCGAGTTGGTGTTGATGAACGAAGCGAGCTGGTGTTGCGCCAAGTAGCAAGACAAGGAGGAGGAGTCGTAGAAGTAGCCGAGGCAGGAGCAGTTGCTGGTGCAGAGCGCCTGGCACGACGACGCGTTGGAGCCGGCCGTGGCCGGCGGCGAGAACTTGTTGGCGTAGTACGCAATGCCACTCCCAAGGCTGAGATACGAGGTCATCGAGCTGCCGCCGCCGCAATAGCCGTCGGGCGGCAATGTGGAGCCAACGGACGGCGCACAGCCGGTGTCATGCGCCATGGGGAACGGCGGCGGGCACGTGCAGGTGGAAGCGTTACCGTCGGGCGTGCAGAGGCCGAGCGCGCCGCACGAGAGCGGAAGGGCGCATCCCCTGCTCGGCGCCACGATGCCGCCGTCCATGGGCGACGACGACGAGTTCGCCGACGCGAAGCTCGAGATTTGCAGCTTCCCGTCCACGCCCAGCTGAACGACGCGTAGCCCGGCAGGTGGCATCGCGGCCTGGACGATGACGGTGTCGTCCGCGGCTAGAAGGTATAGCCCGGTGCCGTTCACGGCCATGTACGCGACCGTGCCGTCGCGATCCTTGACGGAGATGGCGTCGTTGGACAGCCGCCAGTACAAGGACCCCATCCACGCGAGCACGGCGTCGGCCGCGGTGACGTTGAGGCGGTAGTCCCCCTCGGCCTGGTCCGAGGCCGACGCGGCCGACGACAGGAACCCGCCGACGGGGAGCCGCTGCGACGACACGAGCGAGTCCGTGGGGCGGTCGAAGGACTGCCAGAGCGTGCCATTCCGCCCGTCGAGCAGCGCGAGGTTGCCGGAGTCGGCCAGGCGGAGCGCGGCGACGGGGGACGCGAAGGGCGGCGTGGACCAGACGACGGTCCCGTTGGCGTCCTCGGCGGAGGCGCCCGCCGACGAGAGGCGGAACGGCGCGGCGCGGTCGGTGATGGGCGCGGCGCGATTGGCGACCCAGACGCGGGTCCCGGACGGCGCGTGCAGCACGGTGAGGTAGTAGCGGTCCTGCTGCCCCGCCGGGCTGTGCACCGCGGCCTCGAAGGCGCCGCTGCGGGAGCGGAGGAACACGCCGAGGGTGTCGATGAAGAGGAGGTACGACGCCGCGAAGTCCGGCGTGACGAGCTCCGTCCGGACCGTGCCGGCGTCGGCGCGCCAGAGCCAGGCGAGGGCGAGGAGGAGGAGTGGGCGGATCGGCGAGGGTCTCCCCATGGCCAAGGCGAAACGGTCGGCTCATGGGGGCGCCGGTGTCGACGTGACGATGGCATGGAGGCGGGGGGAGTTGACCCGGGCGGGCCGGAGGGGCGCCATTGGCCGCGGCGGGATCTGGGCGCGCGCAAAGAAAATCAAGATGCCAAGTGACGACGACCTGCTACCGTGGAGTTTGAACGTGGCGCTGGAATTGGCGGCCTGCTGGTAGGATCGATTGTCCCTCGGCCTCTTGTGCCGATTGTTTAGTCCGGGCTTGGAGAATGGAGATTGGTGGACTACTGGAGTAGTATTAATTAGCATATGATCACTGCATATTCTGCGGGAGTTTAAGTTTGGATCCGTCCAGTCATTTCGTCTCTTTGTGGTATTCTCCTTCTCTCGGAGGAGGAGGCGTGAGGAAATGACTTTTTGAACGGGTCTACTCGTACTTCAATCGGAGACAGCGCAACAATAGAAAATGTGATCTTCTAAATTACGTAGGTTAGCCGACCAACTTTGGGCAGCATGGCACATAACATTAGATTTAGCGGCAAATCATTTTTTTCACACGATACAAACGCAAGCGCTGTAGACGCAGTCGACGAGAACGTCTCCTCTCACTGAACGTGCGTCGCCGGAAATCCTGAAATAAACTCAGAATAAATGCGAGCACCGGGACTTGAACCCTAGTGAGCTGAAATACCGATGTCCACCTAACCATCCAACGACATATTGGTTCGCAATGGCAAATCACCCTTAGATGTTTGGATTGGACGGTCCAGACAAAAAAATTGCCATCTAATAGGAGTAACGAAATGTCCGTAGATAGTGGGTCAGGTGGTCCATACATCCAAATTTCCACAAATCGAAACTAGACCAAGGGGGTGGGGGGCAACGAAGTGTCCGCGGATAGTGGGTCAGGTGGTCCATACATCCAAATTTCCACAGATCAAA
Source organism: Secale cereale (assembly GCA_902687465.1). Lineage (NCBI taxonomy): Eukaryota > Viridiplantae > Streptophyta > Magnoliopsida > Poales > Poaceae > Secale > Secale cereale. The sequence continues at coordinate 613,755,478 of LR738714.1, read as the reverse complement.
ACTGGACAGGGGGGAGGGGGTCTGGACACGCCGCAGACACACTAATGCAAACTGGAGGCCATCACAAACCCACATTTTTCTCTTCCTCCCCTTCCATCCCCTCTCTCCATTGGGACAAGGGGTGAACATTTGGTGAGTATGGTTGGATCGCCGACACCTGCTTGGTTATCCGTGAACATGTCTAGTCGTGTCGGTAGACATTTGGTATTGATAGTTTTGATGAAGCGCATTGGAGCTGCCTAAGTATGATTTGTGTATGCATGTTTGGTTTTCTGCAGTTTTCTTGCCGGAAGCACAAACAAAAATTGAGAAGTGTTATTCTCTAGAAACAATCGCTACACAGAAAAGGGGGATGACTTTGTAAACCTTGATGCGACTTTCGACTTTTATCAAGAGTTTTTGTTGTTGCTTTTATTTTGGTAACGAATTGCCTTTAGGTAGGCTTGTTTTTTGGTAACTTGGGAGATTTGAAGAGTGTTAACTTTCGTATAAAAGGACTTCGAATGTGAGAGGCATTGACTTGATTTACCCAGCAGTTTATATATAGTAGTATTAGACCTGCAAAAAAATATGATAGTATTAGACTCAACAATACAAATTGACGAACTATGAAATGATTTATTTACTAGTTAGATGGTTGTGAAAAGCATTTTTTACGTCCTGCCCCCCACCCAAGCCCCACATGAGGGGGTTTACCTAAGTAACTTTACGGTATTTGCAGTTCAATTACAGAAATTTTGTGGTTTCTTATATAACAGGATTCCCAACACCCCACTAGTCATAGTCGCTGAATGAGCCATCTACTTTTTTAGATAACATGGAGTGCATCCCCGTTTCCATTACTGAGAACGAAACCATCATCTATACATCAACTCAAAATTGCAATTAAAAAATCTCAAAACTAGAAAAGGTGAAAGGATCGATATGGTTGACTAGAGGGGGGGTGAATAGGCAACTAACAATTTTTAACTTTTCTTAACCACTTTAAATTAAATGACAAAGTAAGTTGTCTAGATATTCTACTAAGAAGACAACTAAAGGAAAGAAGGATAACACCTACACAAGCATGCTATAGGAATTGAACAAGTAAAGCATGGACAAGTAAAGGTAAGAAATAACCACAAGTGGAACCGGTGGAGACGAGGATGTGTTGCCGAAGTTTCTTCCCTTTGAGGGGAAGTACGTCTCCGTTGGAGCGGTGTGGAGGCACAATGCTCCCCAAGAAGCCACTAGGGCCACCGTATTCTCCGCACGCCCTCACACGATGCAAGGTGCCGTGATTCCACTAGTGGTGCCCTTGAAGGCGGCAACCGAACCTTTACAAACAAGGTTGGGGCTATCTCCACAACTTGGAGGCTCCCAACAAAACCACGAAGCTTCACCACAATGGAATATGGCTTCGAGGTGACCTCAACCGTCTAGGGTGCTCAAACACCCAAGAGTAACAAGATCCGCAAGGGATTAGTGGGGAGAATCAAATATCTCTTGGTGGAAGTGTAGATCGATGCCTCCTCAAGCAATCCCGAGCAAATCAACAAGTTTGATTGGCTAGGGAGAGAGATCGGGCGAAAATGGAGCTTTTGGAGCAACAATGGAGTGGTGGGGGAAGAGGTAAGTCTTCTTGGAGAAGAAGACCCCCTATATATAGTGGGAGAGCAAATCCAACCGTTATGTGTGTTTTCAGCCTGCAGAGAGCGGTAGTACCGCACATAAGTTGCGGTACTACCGCTAGGCAAAAAAGTGCGACATGATTGACAACCACGGATGAAATAAAATACATCCGCGGCTACATCCGCAGGGAGAACGGTAGTAGCAAAATGCGACACGGTACTACCGCTTGGACTAAGCGGTACTACCGCATTGGATGCGGAAGTAAAAAATTACTTCCGCATCTACTTCTGCACTTAGAATCAGCGCCGGGCCAGATACATGGTACTACCGCTCTGGAGACGCGGTACTACCGTCGGAGCGGTACTACTGTGTCGGCAGGCGGTACTACCGTGTGTCAGTGCGGTACTACCGCTTGGTAGAGCGGTACTACCGCTGGCCAGGCAGATGATCTAGTTAAGAAGTCACAGTTTGCATATACGATGATAACCGGTTGGAACTCCAGAGAAGCAAAGGAAAGGTGGTGCGAGAGTAAGATGTGTACGTGTTGATTCCACCCAAATCTTTCCGAAGCGGACCCCCTCTTAATAGTACGGCTTTCCTATTACTCAAAACCACCGACAGGGAGCAAAAAGAAACCACCGCCTTCCATAGAATCCGAGGGGCAATCAATCGTCTTGTGCCTAAGTGAGATATACCTGTAGGAGCTTAGAGCACACGATTAGTCCGCAAATGCATTGTCATCAATCACCAAAACTACTTAGGGAGAAATATGCCCTTACAATCTCCCCCTTTTTGGTGTATTGATGACAATACGGGATTTGCACAGGGATGAAATAATAGAGAATTCAATCCAAACCCTAGAGTATAGGTGAGCTCCCCCTGGATGTGTGCCTACACAAGATTGTGCTTTGAACTGCACAACACACATACTAGGTACAATGCTCCCCTATATTCTACACATGAGATACTCTAAATATAAACTAACTGCTCTTGATAAAACATTAAAGACATAACGATGAGTTCAACGATAATAGAGCATATGTCTTACACCATATGATAGTCTCACGCACACGACACAAACACACAAATAAACAGAGTTCAACCACGAAAAAAGACAACTAGCACAAGAGCACAAGGGCACAAGACGCAAATCAAATCACTCTCCCCCTTTGTCATCGAGACACCACAAAGGGGAAAGAGGACACTAAGACGGGTGGCAGCCCTGGAGAAACTCAGTCGTCGTACTCATCATCAGACCCCGGTTGCTCCTCCTGATACTCCTCATCAGACTCTGACCACTTGTACCCCTGGCGGGCCATCCAAGTAGCCTCAGGGGTGATGTTAACTTCTGACCCATTTGACACGTCCTCTCCATAGACCGCCAGAAGCTTCTTGTCACGCTGGCGCGTCTTCTTGTCAGTCACATGAGCCCGGTATTGCCCCTTAGCCTGCATGCAGAAGAGGGCCTTCATCTTTTGATTAAGCTTTTTAGCCCAAGAAGGCTCCTCTACAACAGATGAGGAAGAAGGGGCAAATCTGTCAGGGCCCACATCATCAGCCTCCTCCACAGGCTCCTCATCAGTGCCCATCTGAGCTGCAGCAGCTTGCGCACGAGTGGTGGTGTTGGCCCATCGAGTCTTGACGCGAAGACGGATGGGATCATGGCGGAAGCAGTCGGCCTCGAACTCCTCCTCAGGGTACAGCTTCTCCCAAGTCTTGGAGATCAGCAAAAACAAGTATGGACCATAGATGGGTACCTTACGAGAGTATATGGCAAAACGGAGCTCATTCCACATGATATGGGAGATATCAAGTGGTGCAATCTGGGTCGAGCGAGCCTCTTGACACATCAGCTGTTGGGGAACGTAGTATTTTCAAAATTTTCCTACGATCATGCAAGATCTATCTACTAGATGCATAGCAACGAGAGGGAAGAGTGTGTCTACGTACCCTCGTAGACCGAAAGCGGAAGCGTTAGAACAACGCGGTTGATGTAGTCGTATGTCTTCACGGCTCGATCGATCAAGCACCGAAATTACGGCACCTCCGAGTTCTAGCACACGTTCAGTTCAATGACGTTCCTCGAACTCCGATCCAGCTGAGTGTCGAGGGAGAGTTCCGTCAGCACAACGGCGTGGTGACTATCTTGATGTTCTACCGTCGCAGGGCTTCGCCTAAGCACCGCTACAATATTATCGAGGAGAACTATGGTGGAGGGGGGCACCGCACACGGCTAAGAGATCAAGAGATCAATTGTTGTGTCTAGAGGTGCCCCCCCTGCCCCCGTATATAAAGGAGGGAGGGAGAGGCCGGCCCTAGAAGGGGCGCGCCAAGTGTGGGGAGTCCTACTAGGACTCCCAAGTCCTAGTAGGATTCCCCTTTCCTTTCCGGAGTAGGAGAGAAGGAAAGAGGGGGAGAGGGAGAAGGAAAAGGGGGTTGCACCCCTTGTCCAATTCGGACCAGAAGGGGGCCACGCGCCTCCTTCCTTTTGGCCTCTCTCCTCTATTCCCGTAACTCCCCGGTACTCCGAAAATACCCGAATCACTCGGAACCTTTCCGATGTCCGAATATAGTCATCCAATATATCGATTTTTACGTCTCGACCATTTCGAGACTCCTCGTCATGTCCCCGATCTCATCCGGGACTCCGAACTCCTTCGGTACATCAAAACTCATAAACTCATAATAAAACTGTCAACGAAACCTTAAGCGTGCGGACCCTACGGGTTCGAGAACTATGTAGACATGACCGAGACACGTCTCCGGTCAATAACCAATAGCGGAACCTGGATGCTCATATTGGTTCCCACATATTCTACGAAGATCTTTATCGGTCAAACCGCATAACAACATACGTTGTTCCCTTTGTCATCGGTATGTTACTAGCCCGAGATTCGATCGTCGGTATCTCAATACCTAGTTCAATCTCGTTACCGGCAAGTCTCTTTACTCGTTCCGTAATACATCATCCCGCAACTAACTCATTAGCTGCAATGCTTGCAAGGCTTATAGTGATGTGCATTACCGAGTGGGCCCAGAGATACCTCTCCGACAATCGGAGTGACAAATCCTAATCTCGAAATACGCCAACCCAACAAGTACCTTCGGAGACACCTGTAGAGTACCTTTATAATCACCCAGTTACGTTGTGACGTTTGGTAGCACACAAAGTGTTCCTCCGGTATTCGGGAGTTGCATAATCTCATAGTCATAGGAACATGTATAAGTCATGAAGAAAGCAATAGCAATAAAACTAAACGATCAAGTTGCTAAGCTAACGGATGGGTCTTGTCCATCACATCATTCTCCTAATGATGTGACCCCGTTGATCAAATGACAACTCATGTCTATGGCTAGGAAACATAACCATCTTTGATTAATGAGCTAGTCTAGTAGAGGCATACTAGGGACACTCTGTTTTGTCTATGTATTCACACATGTACTAAGTTTCCAGTTAATACAATTCTAGCATGAATAATAAATATTTATCATGATATAAGGAAATAAATAATAACTTTATTATTGCCTCTAGGGCATATTTCCTTCAGTCTCCCACTTGCACTAGAGTCAATAATCTAGATCACATCACCATGTGATTAACACCAATAGTTCACATCACCATGTGACTAACACCCATAGTTCTCATCGCCATGCGACCAATACCCAAAAGGGTTTACTAGAGTCAACAATCTAGTTCACATCGCCATGTGATTAACACCCAAAGAGTACTAAGGTGTGATCATGTTTTGCTTCGTGAGAGAAGTTTAGTCAGCGGGTCTGTTATATTCAGATCCGTATGTATTTTGCAAATTTCTATGTCTACAATGCTCTGCATGGAGCTACTCTAGATAATTGCTCCCACTTTTAATACGCATCCAGATTGATACTTAGAGTCATCTGGATTAGTGTCAAAGCTTGCATCGGCGTAACTCTTTACGACGAACTCTTTATCACCTCCATAATCGAGAAACATTTCCTTAGTCATCCAGTAACTAAGGATAATTTTGACCGCTGTACAGTGATCTACTCCTGGATCACTATTGTACCTCCTTGTCAAACTCATGGCAAGGTACACAACATGTTTGCTACACAGCATGGCATACTTTATAGAACCTATGGCTGAGGCATTGGGAATGACTTTCATTCTCTCTATATTTTTCTGCCGTCGTCTGGCTTCGAGTCTTACTCAACTTCACACCTTACAAGTCAGGAAAGAACTCCTTCTTTGACTGATCCATTTTGAACTACTTCAAAATCTTATCAAGGTATGTACTCATCGAAAGTCTTATCAAGCGTCTTGATCTATCTCTATAGATCTTGATGCCCAATATGTAAGCAGCTTCACCGAGGTCTTTCTTTGAAAAACTCCTTTCAAACACTCCTTTATGCTTTCCAGAAAATTCTACATCATTTCCGATCGACAATATGTCATTCACATATATTCATCAGAAAGGTTGTAGTGCTCCCACTCACTTCTTGTAAATACAGGCTTCACCGCAAGTTTGTATAAATCTATATGCTTTGATCACCTCATCAAAGCGTATATTCCAACTCCGAGATGCTTGCACCAGTCCATAGATGGACCGCTGGAGCTTTCACATTTTGTTAGCACCTTTAGGATTGACAAAACCTTCTGGTTGCATCATATACAATTCTTCTTCAATAAATCCATTAAAGAATGCAGTTTTGTTATCCATTTGCCAGATTTCATAAAATGCGGCAATTGCTAACATGATTCGGACAGACTTAAGCATCGCTACGGGTGAGAAAATCTCATCGTAGTCAACACCTTGAACTTGTCGAAAAACCTTTCGCAACAAGTCGAGCTTTGTAGACAGTAACATTACCATCTGCGTTGGTCTTCCTCTTGAAGATCCATTTATTTTCGATGGCTTGCCGATCATCGGGCAAGTCAACCAAAGTCCATACTTTGTTCTCATACATGGATCCCATCTCAGATTTCATGGCCTCAAGCCATTTTGCGGAATCTGGGCTCATCATCGCTTCCTCATAGTTCGTAGGTTCATCATGGTTTAGTAACATGATTTCCAGAACTGGGTTACCGTACCACTCTGGCGCGGAACGTACTCTGGTTGATCTACGAAGTTTAGTAGTAACTTGATCCGAAGTTTCATGATCATCATCATTAGCTTCCTCACTAATTGGTGTAGGAATCACTGAAACTAGTTTCTGTGATGTACTACTTTCCAATTCGGGAGAAGGTACAATTACCTCATCAAGTTCCACTTTCCTCCCACTCACTTCTTTCGAGAGAAACTCCTTCTCTAGAAAGGATCCATTCTTAGCAACGAATAACTTGCCTTCGGATCTGTGATAGAAGGTGTACCAAATAGTTTCCTTTGGGTATCCTATGAAGACACATTTCTCCGACTTGGGTTCGAGCTTATCAGGTTGAAGCTTTTTCACATAAGCATCGCAGCCCCAAACTTCAAGAAACGACAACTTTGGTTTCTTGCCAAACCACAGTTCATAAGGTGTCGTCTCAACGGATTTAGATATTGCCCTATTGAACGTGAATGCAGCTGTCTCTGATGCATAACCCAAAACAATAGTGGTAAATCGATAAGAGACATCATAGATCGCACCATATCTAATAAAGTACGGTTATGACGTTCGGACACACCATTACACTGTGGTGTTCCAGGTGGCGTGAGTAGTGAAACTATTTCACATTGTTTTTACTGAAGGCCAAACTCGCTAACTCAAATATTTTACCTCTACGATCATATCGTAGAAACTCTTATTTTCTTGTTACGATGATTCTCCACTTCACTCTGAAATTCTTTGAACTTTTCAAATGTTTCAGACTTGTGCTTCATTAAGTAGATATACCCATATCTGCTCAAATCATCAGTGAAGGTCAGAAAATAACGATACCCGCTGCGAGCTTCAACACTCATTGGCCCACATACATCAGTATGTATGATTTCCAACAAATCTGTTGCTCGCTCCATAGTTCCGGAGAACGGAGTTTTAGTCATCTTGCCCATGAGGCATGGTTCGCAAGCACCAAGTGATTCATAATCAAGTGATTCCAAAAGTCCATCACTATGGAGTTTCTTCATGCGCTTTACTCCAATATGACCTAAACGGCAGTGCCACAAATAAGTTGCACTATCATTATTAACCTTGCATCTTTTGGCTTCAATATTATGAATATGTGTATCACCATGATCGAGATCCAACAAACTATTTTCATTGGGTGTATGACCATCGAAGGTTTTATTCATGTAAACAGAATAACAATTATTCTATGACTTTAAATGAATAATCGTATTGCAACAAATATGATCAAATCATATTCATGCTCAACGCAAATGCCAAATAACATTTATTTAGGTTTTACACTAATCCCGAAAGTATAGGGACTGTGTGATGATGTATCAATCTTGGAACCACTTCCAACACACATCGTCACTTCACCTTTAACTAGCCTCTGTTCATTCTGCAATTCTCGTTTCGAGTTACTAATTTTAGCAACTGAACCGGTATCAAATACCCAGGGGTTGCTATGAACACTAGTAAAGTACACATCAATAATCTGTATATCAAAATATACCTTTGTTCACTTTGCCATCCTTCTTATCCGCCAAGTATCTAGGGCAGTTCCACTTCCAGTGACCATTTCCTTTGCAGTAGAAGCACTTAGTTTCAGGCTTGAGTTTTAGCTTTGGGTTTCTTCACGGGAGTGACAACTTGCTTGTCATTCTTCTTGAAGTTCCCCTTCTATCCCTTTGCCCTTTACTTGAAACAAGTGGTCTTGTTAACCATCAACACTTGATGCTTTTTCATGATCTCTACCTTCGCCGACTTCAGCATCGCGAAGAGCTCGGGAATTACTTTCGTCATCCCTTGCATATTATAGTTCATCACGAAGTTCTACTAACTTGGTGATAGTGACTAGAGAACTTTGTCAATTACTATCTTATCTGGAAGTTTAACTCCCACTTGATTCAAGTAATTGTAGTACCCAAACAATCTGAGCAAATGCTCACTGGTTGAGCTATTCTCCTCCATCTTGTAGGCAAAGTACTGTCAGAGGTCTTATACCTCTCGACACGGGTATGAGTATGAAATACTAATTTCAACTCTTGGAACATCTTATATGCTCCGTGACGTTCAAAACATTTTTGAAGTCCCGGTTCTAAGCCGTAAAGCATGGTGCACTAAACTATCAAGTAGTCATCATACTGAGTTGTTGTCAAAACGTTCATAACGTCTACATCTGCTCCTGCAATAGGTCTGTCACCTAGCGGTGCATCAAGGACATAATTCTTCTGTGCGGCAATGAGGATAATCCTCAGATCACGGAACAATTCCGCATCATTGCTACTAACATCTTTCAACTTAGTTTTCTCTAGGAACATATAAAATAAACGGGGAGCAACATCGCGAGCTATTGATCTACAACATAGATATGCTAATACTACCAGGACTAAGTTCATGATAAATTAAAGTTCAATTTAATCATATTACTTAAGAACTCCCACTTAGATAGACATCCCTCTAGTCATCTAAATGATCACGTGATCCAAATCAACTAAACCATGTCCGATCATCACGTGAGATGGAGTAGTTTCAATGGTGAACATCTTATGTTGATCATATCTACTATATGATTCACGCTCGACCTTTCGGTCTCCAGTGTTCCAAGGCCATATCTGCATATGCTAGGCTCGTCAAGTTTAACCCGAGTATTCTGCGTGTGCAAAACTGTCTTACACCCGTTGTATTTGAACGTAGAGCCTATCACACCCGATCATCACGTGGTGTCTCAGCACGACGAACTTTCGCAACGGTGCATACTCAGGGAGAACACTTATACCTTGAAATTTAGTAAGGGATCATCTTATAATGCTACCGTCGTACTAAGCAAAATAAGAAGCATAATAAGATAAACATCACATGCAAATCAAAATATGTGACATGATATGTCCATCATCATCTTGTGCTTTTGATCTCCATCTCCAAAGCACCGTCATGATCACCTTCGTCACCGGCGCGACACCTTGATCTCCATCGTAGCATCGTTGTCGTCTCGCCAACTATTGCTTCTACGACTATCGCTACCGCTTAGTGATAAAGTAAAGCAATTACATGGCGATTGCATTTCATACAATAAAGCGACAACCATATGGCTCCTGCCAGTTGCCGATAACTTTACAAAACATGATCATCTCATACAAAACCGTATCACTCATCATGTCTTGATCATATCACATCACAACATGCCCTGCAAAAACAAGTTAGACGTCCTCTACTTTTGTTGTTGCAAGTTTTACGTGGCTGCTACGGGCTTAGCAAGAACCGTTCTTACCTAAGCATACAAAACCACAACGATGTTTCGTCAAGTATGTGCTGTTTTAACCTTCACAAGGACCGGGCGTAGTCACACTCGATTCAGCTAAAGTGAGAGAGACAGTCACCCGCCAGTCACCTTTAAGCAACGAGTGCTCATAACGGTGAAACCAGTCTCGCGTAAGCGTACGCGTAATGTCGGTCCGGGCCGCTTCATCTCACAATACCGCCGAAGCAAAGTATGACATGCTGGTAAGCAGTATGACTAGTATCGTCCACAACTCACTTGTGTTCTACTCGTGCATATCATCTACGCATAGACCTGGCTCTGATGCCACTGTTGGGGAACGTAGTATTTTCAAAATTTTCCTACGATCACGCAAGATCTATCTACTAGATGCATAGCAACGAGAGGGGAGAGTGTGTCTACGTACCCTCGTAGACCGAAAGCGGAAGCGTTAGAACAACGCGGTTGATGTAGTCGTATGTCTTCACGGCTCGACCGATCAAGCACCGAAACTACGGCACCTCCGAGTTCTAGCACACGTTCAATTCAATGACGTCCCTCGAACTCCGATCCAGCTGAGTGTCGAGGGAGAGTTCCGTCAGCACGACGGCGTGGTGACGATCTTGATGTTCTATCGTCGCAGGGCTTCGCCTAAGCACCGCTACAATATTATCGAGGAGAACTATGGTGGAGGGGGGCACCGCACACGGCTAAGAGATCAAGAGATCAATTGTTGTGTCTAGAGGTGCCCCCCCCTGCCCCCGTATATAAAGGAGGGAGGGAGAGGCCGGCCCTAGAAGGGGCGCGCCAAGTGTAGGGAGTCCTACTAGGACTCCCAAGTCCTAGTAGGATTCCCCTTTCCTTTCCGGAGTAGGAGAGAAGGAAAGAGGGGGAGAGGGAGAAGGAAAAGAGGGCTGCACCCCTTGTCCAATTCGGACCAGAAGGGGGCCACGCACCTCCTTCCTTTTGGCCTCTCTCCTCTATTCCCGTAACTCCCCGGTACTCCGAAAATACCCGAATCACTCGAAACATTTCCGATGTCCGAATATAGTCGTCCAATATATCGATTTTTACGTCTCGACCATTTCGAGACTCCTCGTCATGTCCCCGATCTCATCCGGGACTCCGAACTCCTTCGGTACATCAAAACTCATAAACTCATAATAAAACTGTCATCGAAACCTTAAGCGTGCGGACCCTACGGGTTCGAGAACTATGTAGACATGACCGAGACACATCTCCGGTCAATAACCAATAGCGGAACCTGGATGCTCATATTGGCTCCCACATATTCTACGAAGATCTTTATCGGTCAAACCGCATAACAACATACGTTGTTCCCTTTGTCATCGGTATGTTACTAGCCCGAGATTCGATCGTCGGTATCTCAATACCTAGTTCAATCTCGTTACCGGCAAGTCTCTTTACTTGTTCCGTAATACATCATCCCGCAACTAACTCATTAGCTACAATGCTTACAAGGCTTATAGTGATGTGCATTACCGAGTGGGCCCAGAGATACCTCTCCGGCAATCGGAGTGACAAATCCTAATCTCGAAATACGCCAACCCAACAAGTACCTTCGGAGACACCTGTAGAGTACCTTTATAATCACCCAGTTACGTTGTGACGTTTGGTTGCACACAAAGTGTTCCTCCGGTATTCGGGAGTTGCATAATCTCATAGTCATAGGAACATGTATAAGTCATGAAGAAAGCAATAGCAATAAAACTAAACGATCAAGTTGCTAAGCTAACGGATGGGTCTTGTCCATCACATCATTCTCCTAATGATGTGACCCCGTTGATCAAATGACAACTCATGTCTATGGCTAGGAAACATAACCATCTTTGATTAATGAGCTAGTCTAGTAGAGGCATACTAGGGACACTCTGTTTTGTCTATGTATTCACACATGTACTAAGTTTCCAGTTAATACAATTCTAGCATGAATAATAAACATTTATCATGATATAAGGAAATAAATAATAACTTTATTATTGCCTCTAGGGCATATTTCCTTCATCAGCAGCATGTCAACCAGGTAGGCATGGACCTTGTCCTTATCGCCAACGCGAGGGAACAGAGTGTTGCGAAAGATCCGATACATGATGTCCAAAAAGGGGTTCAACACCCATGTCCTTTTGCCACTAGCAAGAGTCTTCTCCTCATAAAATAGAAGCAGCCTGTCTTTGTTGGCAGATTCAGGATTGGCGTGAGGCCGAAATCCAATTGGGTTGTGGAGACCCTCATCCGATATCTGAAGAAGATCCATGAACTCCTTCCAAGAAGAGGTCATCTTGTGACCATTGGTCATCCATGTCATTGGGCGATCCTCCTTGGTGTGGAAATTGACAGATGCATAGAACTAAGCAATAATCTCTGGATCAAAATCATTCTGGAAGGTCATGATGTGCTCAAGTCCCAGCTGCTCGATCAGATCAAGAGCCTCGGCAAAGTAGGCCCGGTTGGTGTCCTTCCTCATGTGAGCCACGTCCACCCAGTGAGCATCCACATACAGGTTGGTCTTGGTCTTGAGCACTTCATGGTAGATGCGAAACTGCTGCTTGGTCCAGAAAATCTCATCTCCGGGAAAGTGCTCACGGGGTTCTCCATATGGGTTTTGCTTCCTTCGTGACATGAACTCAGTAGCGGGCATCTCCTCCATAGACATGGAGGACTCCTTACGCTTGTTGGCTGCAGTCTTGTACCTGCGCTGGGGATTGGAGCCCTCTGGCACATCACTGGGGGTACGCAGACGCTTGGATCCGGTGTCACGGACAGGGTTGGTACGACGACCATCGAAACCGGAGCCACCACCTAAAACACAAACACAGGAACATGACAAAAACACAAAGAGAATCAATGCCAAAGCCTCGAGAAACACAGGAAACCAGTAGAAAGAGGAATGTGTACATGCTACGAAGACAGTATGACACAAGCGGTAGTACTGCTGTCCCTACGCGGAAGTAAAAAATTAGTACCGCAAGGTAAGCGGTAGTACCGCATGTTGGATGCGGTAGTACCGCATACTTTGTGGTAGTAATAATGTACTTCCGCAAGGAGGAGCGGAAGTAAAAATTTAGTGCTGCTTGCGGAGCGGTAGTACCGCGTTGGGGCGCGGTAGTACCGCTCGGCAAGCGGTAGTAGATTTTTACTTCTGCCCGAGCGGTAGTACCGCTGAGGACAGCGGTATTACCGCTCTGGTCAGATCGGATCTGGACCAGATCGTGCGGTAGTACCGCGGTTCTCCAGCGGTAGTACCGTACGAAACAGATCTGAGATGAATAGATCTAGATAAGCCCATATAGATCGACTAGCGGTACTACGGCTGATCATAGTATCTTGGTAGCAACATGCATATTCGTATTTCTAGTGCAAAAACACTCTCCTACATCCGAAGCTTCCATGGATAAGAACATGAAGAACACGAGAACACTAAGCATCTCCCCTAACCCTAAAAACAACAGCAAGGCAAAAAGAAGAAGGGAAAAGGGGAGAAACCTTCATCCATGGCAAGAGGGCGCGGTGGGGAGCGATTCCACCGGTCGGAATGCGAGGAGAGTGGCCGAGGAAGGAGATCCGGCGAGGTCCTCCAGCGGCGTTCTTGAGAGGGAGAGACAGGGACGACGTGGGGGTTAGGAGTGAATGGGTATGGGGGAGTGGAACTCCCCCTGCCTGCTTATAACCCCCACTCGTTCGAATATGTGCGGTAGTACCGCGGTCATCGCGGTAGTACCGCTTGCGCGGTAGTACCGCTCGTCAAGCGATAGTACCGCCCTACCAGCAGCAGTAAAAAATTATTGCCGTGCTGGATGTGCGGTAGTACCGTAACTCCTTTGCGGTAGTACCGTAACCGATCACGGTAGTACCGCTCCCCCAAGAGTATGCACGTTTTGACAAGAGGCTTTAAGCACAAAACAAGAAAAACAAACGCGCGCACAAGCAAAACAAGTAACACAACTCCTCAGAAGAGGGCGGTGGCCGAGGCCACCTATGTTTGAGTTTATAGATATGGCACCGCGAAGAATTATCCTTGGGCCCATGATCAATACTCGACTTAAAGCATTTAAGCCAACTATGTATGGCAAATGATAAAGACTTGATTAGTTTATGCATAATGGGGGGAGGAACAGTTCATTGAGAGAACAATACTCCCCCTATGTCCATGCCTACATCTAGACAAGATAGCTATATTGAGTGTGAGGGGTGTGTGCATAGATTCAAACCACATTGCTCAAATCGATGATATTTACCTCATGCCTTAACTCGCGAAATCTTGCTTCATCCAAAGGCTTTGTGAAGATATATGCAAGGTTATCATGAGTGTTGACGTAGTGAAGCTCGATCTCTCCTTGCCTTATGTGATCCCGGATGAAGTGATACCGAATCTCAATATGCTTCGTCTTGAAGTGTAGCACCGGGTTGAGAGAAATCTTGATGGCACTTTCATTGTCACACCAAAGAGTCACTTTGTCACAAGTGACACCGTAATCCTTTAAAGTTTGCCTCATCCATAAGAGTTGAGCACAACAACTGCCAGCAGCCACATATTCTGCTTCGGTGGACGAGAGAGATACACAACTTTGCTTTTTGGAAGACCAACTAACAAGAGAGCAACCAAGGAATTGGCACCCTCCCGAGGTGGACTTCCTATCCACATTGTCTCCCGTCCAGTCAGAATCAGAGAAACCAACAAGGTTGAAATTTGCTCCTCTTGGGTACCATAAGCCAAAGTTCGGGGTATGAGCCAAATATCGAAAGATTCGCTTGACAGCCACAAAGTGACTCTCCTTAGGTGAGGCTTGAAACCGTGCACAAATTCCTACACTCAACATAATATCCGGTCTAGATGCACAAAGGTAAAGCAAGGATCCGATCATAGAGAGATATACCTTTTGATCCACCGCTTTACCATTGGGATCGATGTCAAGTTGGCATTTTGTTGGCATTGGAGTAGTAGCCGGCTTGACATCACTAAGATTGAACCTCTTGAGCATGTCTTGAGTATACTTGGATTGTTTGATGAAGATGCCTTCTCTTCTTTGTTTGATCTCAAATCCAAGGAAGTAATTCAACTCTCCCATCATGGACATCTCAAAATGTGTGGTCATGAGTGCAGCGAACTCATCATTGAAAGCTTTGTTAGGAGAACCAAAGATAATATCATCAACATATAGTTGGCATACAAACAACTCCCCTTTGACCTTCTTAGTAAAAAGAGTGGGGTCAATTTTCCCAATTTCAAACCCACGATCTTGTAACAACTCGGTAAGATGCTCATACCATGCACGCGGGGCTTGTTTAAGGCCATAGAGTGCCTTATCGAGTTGGTACACGTGATTGGGGAACTTAGGATCCTCGAACCCCGGGGGTTGTTTAACATACACCAACTCATTAATGGGACCATTAAGAAATGCACTTTTCACATCATTTGTTGCAATATAAAGTTATGATGGGAAGCATAGGCAAGCAACAAACGAATGGATTCAAGACGAGCAACGGGGGCAAAGGTTTCACCATAGTCGATACCCTCGACTTGGGAGTAGCCTTGAGCCACCAGACGTGCCTTGTTGCGGATGACAATGCCATGGGCATCTTGCTTGTTCTTAAAGATCCATTTGGTTCCAATGACATTATGGTTCTCCTTTGGTCTTGGCACCAGACGCCACACCTTGTTGCGCTCGAAGTTATGGAGTTCTTCATGCATGGCATTGAGCCAATCAGGGTCTTCGAGCGCCTCATAAACCTTCTGAGGTTCAACACAGGAGACAAAAGCTTGATGAGCACAATAGTTTGCTAATTGTCTACGAGTGCTTACCCCCCTTTTGATGCTTCCTAAAATGTTCTCGATGTGATGCTCGTTGGAAGCAAGCCTGGAGGCAACTTTTGCAGCACGACGCTCTAATTGCTCTTCAAGTGTTAACTGAGGAGCACTGAGTTGATCATCTTGAGCGTCGTCAGGAGCTAGATCTTGATCTTGAGCTTCCTCTTGACCTTGATCTTGCACGGGGGACAAAACTTGGCCTTGTGCATCATTTGGTGGATCTCCACCAACTTGAGATTGATCTTGCACTTGGCCTTGTTCATCAGGTTGAGGGCCTACAATTTGTTCTTCGGAAGCGTGTGGGTCTTGGGTTGGTGATGTTTCCACTTGAGTGGAACATTGTCCTTCTCCTTCGGCCACAAGGGGTTCCTCAATGGGTAGGATATATCCAACACCCATTCTTCTTATGGCTTGAGGAGGAATTTCATCACCTGCATCACAAGTACCACTTTGCTCCACTTGGGAGCCGTTATTTTCATCAAACTCTACGTTACTCGTCTCCTCAATGGGTCCATTGGACTTGTTGAGGACACGGTAAGCATGAGAGTTTGTAGCATAACCAACAAATATGCCCTCATGAGCTCTAGATTCAAATTTAGACAAACGTACACCTTTCTTGAGAATGAAACACTTACACCCGAATACCCGGAAGTACTTGAGATTGGGCTTGTTACCGGTAAGAATCTCATACGGAGTTTTGTTCAAGCCTTTGCGGAGATAGAGACGATTTGAAGCATGGCAAGCGGTGTTGATGGCTTCGGCCGAAAAGTTGTATGGAGAATTGAATTCAGCCATCATGGTTCTTGCAGCATCTATTAAAGTTCGGTTCTTTCTCTCCGCTACACCGTTTTGTTGAGGGGTATATGGGGCTGCATATTGATGTTTGATCCCCTCATCACCAAGAAACTCATCCAAGGTGTAGTTCTTGAACTCGGTGCCGTTGTCACTTCTGATCATCCAAATCTTTGCTTCATGTTGTCGTTGAGCTTCATTTGCAAAGTTGATGACGGTTTGTTGGGTCTCACTCTTCTTCTTGAAGAAGTATACCCAGGTATATCTTGAGTAATCATCCACAATCACCAAGCAATACTTCCTACCCCCAAGACTATCAAAAGTAGGAGGCCCAAAGAGGTCCATGTGGAGGAGCTCTAGGGGTCTCTTTGAATAGATGATAGTCGTGGGAGGGTGAGCCTTCTCATGTAATTTTCCTTCAATGCACGCCCTGCAAGCACGATCTTTGGCAAAGCTAACATTTGTTAGTCCTCGGACATGGTCCCCCTTGAGAAGACTTTGCAAAGATCTCATATTGACGTGGGCCAAACGGCGATGCCAAAGCCATCCCACCTCAACTTTAGCCATTAGGCATGTCGCGACCTTAGTGGGTTGCTTCGAGAAGTTAACCACATAAAGACCATTCTCGACATGCCCAACATAGGCTACTTTAAGAGTCTTGCTCCACAAGAGGGCCACAGTATCAATATCAAAGAATGTAGCAAAGCCCATGAGTGCAAGCTGGCGAACAGAAAGTAAATTGTATGCAAGGGACTCAACAAGCATGACTTTCTCGATCGTGAGATCATGAGAGACAACAACCTTGCCAAGTCCCAATACCTTAGAAGATGAAGCATCACCCCATTCGACGTTGGTGGACATAGATGAACCGAGATGCACGTCCACCACCAAGTCTTTGCTTCCGGTCATATGATTTGTGGCTCCGCTATCGAGCAACCATGATCCCCCACCGGAAGCAAACTCCTACAATAGATCAATGCTTGGATTTAGGTACCCATTTGGTAATGGGTCCTTTGAGGTTAGTAACAAGGGTCTTAGGAACCCAAATGGACCATTCAATGTACTCGTAAGAAGAACCAACAAATTTAGCAAACACATGGCCATCACTGGCACGGCATAAAACATATGAAGGATTAAAATCGTCGGCCATGTTTGATGGTATGGTGGAGTTTTTCTTGACACCACCACTTTTCTTCTTGGTTGACGTGCCCTCTCCTTCTTTCACAAAGGATTGTCGGAGAGGAGGTGGTTGCTTGGTCTTGTCGTTCTTCTTCTTCTTGGGCTTAGGAACAAACCCAATTCCTTCCTTCGCCACAACTTCCTTTTGATTGCTCAAAAGGGCGTTGAGGTTCTTCTCACCTTGTATGCAAGTCACAAGGCCTTTCTCAAGTTGCTTCTTCAACTCGGCATTCTCTTCAACAAGATGCACATGCTCGCAACATGGGTTAGTAGCATTTGCATTATCAATTAAAACCATGCGAGGAAAGATAGCCTTTTCCTTGGTTAGCGAAACTTGGAGTTGATCATGAGACTCCTTGAGAGTAGCATGCATTCCTTTCAAGGCCTTGTGAGCCTTGTCAAGTATGTCAAACTCCTCTTTGAGTTTAGCATGGTCAACCTCAAGTTTTGCCTTCTCGGAGTTAAGGACGCGAGAGACAACTAAAGCATGATCAAGATCTTTCTTTAATTTAGCATGACCATCGTTGTGTGACTCCTCAAGAGCCAAACGAAGACCACGCTCTTGCTCTAGGGCGTTAGAGAGATCCGATATCTCATCGGCATAGTCTCGACTATGTCCTTCCATTTTAGTAATGGTTTCCTCGTGAGCCTCGATCGTGTCATTGGCCTCACCGAGTTGTTCCAAGAGAGCAACAAAATGCTTCTTGGGTTTGCCCTTGAGATTTTTCATGAACAACTCAAATTCATTTTCTCCCTCCTTAACACCCTCACCCTCATCAATACAATTGGTCAATGAAGGATTAGAAGAGATAGTAGTATTGATGTTTGGGGTTACCTTGTTGGTGGCCTTGGCCATGAGACACTTGGCGGTGATGTTCTCGTTTGGTGAGTCGAAGAGAGATGAGTGCGGAGTAGTTGCAATTGCAATTGTGGCCATAGTGGTCACCTCATCGTCTTCATCATTATCATCATCCTCCACATATTCTTCTTGGGCCACCAACACTTTCGGAGGAGTCTTCTTGATGAAGTTGTTCTTGTTGGGATAGGACTTTGACTTGTCTTTCCGAATAAGCTTGCCTCCAAAGTCTTCTCTCTTCTCATATGGGCAATCCACAACGAAGTGACTTACATTTCCACAGTTGAAGCATATCCTTACTCGTTGCTTTCCCTTGTTCCCACTGGAGTTGTTCCTGTTGAAGTTGGATTTTGTGTTCTTCTTGCCCCAGAATTGCCTTGAAGCAAGAGCCATGTGCTCATGATAGGCATATTTGGTGTCCTCGGGGCTACACTCATCATCATCTTCTACTTCCTCCTCTTCCACACAAGCCTTGCCTTCAGTGCAAGATTAGGCTTCTTTGATCGTTGAGCTCTTAAGACCGCATTGTCGGCGGTCACATCCAAGATCCTCATGGCAACAAATTCATCCAACACTTCATTTGAGGATAAAGTGTGGAAGTCCGGTCTCTGACGTATGACAGAGGACATGGCCTTATGATAGGGCATCATGGCCTTGAGGAACTTGCGCTTGATCCAATTGTCATATGTATCCTTGCTGCCATGATCTCGAAGAGAAACCGCAAGGATAGTTAATCTTCGATAAAGTTCACGAGGATCTTCATCTTCGATCATAGCAAACTCATCAGCTTCATCTTGCACCACTTCATAGTTGGAGCGTTGAATACTGGTGCTCCCCTTGTACATCGTGCCAACATGCTCCCAAGCTTCCTTGGCCACAGTGAAGGGTCGAAGGTGTGCAATGTCTTCTGGAGGGATAGAATCTTGAAGAATGCAAAGAGCAGACTCGTTGAACTGATGATCTGCAGTTTCTCTTGGAGTCATGTTATCGGGATCATACGGATAAAAACCTTGCTCAATGATTCTCCAAAGGTTAGTAGAACAATGATTAATATGACGTTTGAAACGAAACACCCAAGTAGCAAAATCAGTATTTTTGATAAACTTGGGAGGGGGCCCAACGGAATTTAAATGCGGTGTGGGAACGGGTCCTCCATAGTGAGTAGGAGGAGCAGATTGGGAAAATTTCCCACTCCCATTCTTAGTAACAGGGGCTTGCTCACTACTAGCTTCTCCCTTGTCGGGATTAGCCTCCGACACGTTGGTAGTGGGACGAGCCACTTCCAACGGTGTGGTGGATAATTTAAGCCCCTCAAGCAACTCTTTAAACATGCCTTTGACCTCGCTCGCTAGTGATTCTTTCAATGTGGTCAAGGCCACGTTGAACTCCTCACGAGAGACCGAGGCTCCCCCATCAGGCGTGGGCAAGGACGGAGTTCCACCGGAATGGTCCTCCATCTCGACTACGTTGTCACCCATACTCTTTGGACGGTAAAGTCCTTAAAAAGAGACGAGGCTCTGATACCAATTGAAAGGATCGATATGGTTGACTAGAGGGGGGGGTGAATAGGCAACTAACAATTTGTAACTTTTCTTAACCACTTTAAATTAAACGACAAAGTAAGTTGTCTAGATATTCTACTAAGAAGATAACTAAAGGAAAGAAGGATAACACCTACACAAGCATGTTATAGGAATTGAACAAGTAAAGCATGGACAAGTAAAGGTAAGAAATAACCACAAGTGGAACCGGTGGAGACGAGGATGTGTTGCCGAAGTTCCTTCCCTTTGAGGGGAAGTACGTCTCCGTTGGAGCGGTGTGGAGGCACAATGCTCCCCAAGAAGCCACTAGGGCCACCGTATTCTCCTCACGCCATCACACGATGCAAGGTGCCGTGATTCCACTAGTGGTGCCCTTGAAGGCGGCAACCGAACCTTTACAAACAAGGTTGGGGCTATCTCCACAACTTGGAGGCTCCCAACAAAACCACGAAGCTTCACCACAATGGAATATGGCTTCGAGGTGACCTCAACCGTCTAGGGTGCTCAAACACCCAAGAGTAACAAGATCCGCAAGGGATTAGTGGGGAGAATCAAATATCTCTTGGTGGAAGTGTAGATCGATGCCTCCTCAAGCAATCCCGAGCAAATCAACAAGTTTGATTGGCTAGGGAGAGAGATCGGGCGAAAATGGAGCTTTTGGAGCAACAATGGAGTGGTGGGGGAAGAGGTAAGTCTTCTTGGAGAAGAAGACCCCCTATATATAGTGGGAGAGCAAATCCAACCGTTATGTGTGTTTTCAGCCCGCAGAGAGCGGTAGTACCGCACATAAGTTGTGGTACTACCACTGGCTGAGCGGTACTATCGCTCTGGGAGCGGTACTACCGCTAGGCAAAAAAGTGTGACATGATTGACAACCACGGATGAAATAAAATACATCCGCGGCTACATCCGCAGGGAAAACGGTAGTAGCAAAATGCGACACGGTACTACCGCTTGGACTAAGCGGTACTACCGCATTGGATGCGGAAGTAAAAAATTACTTCTGCATCTACTTCTGCACTTAAAATCAGCACCGGGCCAGATACACGGTACTACCGTCGGAGCGGTACTACCGTGTCGGCAGGCGGTACTACCGTGTGTCAGCGCGGTACTACCGCTTGGTAGAGCGGTACTACCGCTAGCCAGGCAGATGATCTAGTTAAGAAGTCACAGTTTGCATATACGATGATAACCGGTTGGAACTCCAGAGAAGCAAAGGAAAGGTGGTGCGAGAGTAAGATGTGTACGTGTTGATTCCACCCAAACCTTTCCGAAGCGGACCCCCTCTTAATAGTACGGCTTTCCTATTACTCAAAGCCACCGACAGGGAGCAAAAAGAAACCACCGTCTTCCATAGAATCCGAGGGGCAATCAATCGTCTTGTGCCTAAGTGAGATATACCTGTAGGTGCTTAGAGCACACGATTAGTCCGCAAATGCATTGTCATCAATCACCAAAACTACTTAGGGAGAAATATGCCCTTACAAAAGGCAAAGTGCATAAGAAAACTAGAACTACATCAAACAAAGGAGAATACCACTCCGAACAATCTCCTGGTATAAATGCACACAGACGTATTACCAAGATTGTTCCGGTCTCAGGCCACATCCTTCTAACTTCAAGCTTGAACTTTGAAAAAAGTCACATCCGGTCGTCAGTGGGGGTGCAGTCGCAGGCTGCGGAGACCAGCAGATCTCCGGTTTGGAGACTAGGCTCAGAATAGTGCTTTTGATCCGCTTCCCTTGAGAACGAAGAGCAGCTCTTATCCAGAGATCTCGAACTTGTCCTAGATATTGTTGTCCAGAGGTAGAGGGTTTATGGTGGTGGCAGTGGAGCTTCATCCATCAACCACAGCCACCTTCCAATAGTTTCTCCAGGAATCTTGTCACGAAACTGGTGAACTCCTCCAATTTCACCCTGCTATGATCCGTGGACAGAATAAACCAGAACATGGCAGTTTTCAGGATATTCCACCACACCTGTTTGATAGATAGCCACTGGATGTTATTAAAAAGGGATAAGTATATTTTTCGTCCTCGAACTCTTCCGAGAGTTCAAAAATCATCTCTCAACTCTAATCCGGAGATTTTTCGTCCCTCAACTATCAAAACCGGAGAGTTTTCATCCCTCGTGCCGCTTTGGGCGGTTTTCGTCCGACGTGAATAGTAGATCAGTGAACAGTCAATTCGAAAAAATAGAAAAAAAAACTAAAAATTTGATCCCACGAATTTTCAGATTTTTTTCCTATTTTTTTCAAATTCGCTGTTCATCGATTTACTGTTCACTTCGGACGAAAACCGCCCGAATCGGCATGAGGGACGAAAACTATCCGGTTTTGATAGTTGAGGGACGAAAACTATCCGGATTAGATTGAGGGACGATTTCTAAACTCTCGAAAGAGTTCGACGACGAAAAGTATACTTATCCCTATTAAAAATCATGGAGTTTCTGAACTTCCATATGAACCAAATAAGAGAGCAAACAGAGTTATGGTTGAGTTCCTATTGTTAGAAACCCAGAACTTAGCTATAGAGATATAATCAAAACCAACTTGCATACCAAAATATCTTCTTATAAGAGGCCAAACGTTTTTAGATCCTAGACAGTCAATTGTTCATCTATTATCACAGTCTTTCGTTCGCTTGAGGTGTCACTCCTGCAACATCTTTTTATCCTCTTCCTAAGTGAAAAAAATCTCCCCCTTCACTCCTCTTTCTCCTCATCACCTCCAGAGCATCCCGATGGCAGACGATAAGCTCTAAATAGATGGTCTATGTGATGCAGAGCTTGGGGACAACGGTGCACCATTGAGATTGGGATCTCACTCATTAGGTATGGGACCACGAGAAATTAGTGAACCTGAGGCAGCGGGGTCACTAGATCATTGTTCAAATGTCGACGGTAGAAGATTGGTGACTTGAAATTGTTGATGCAAACATGTATAGGTTGCTCTAGCATGATGCAGAGAGGTACATTGTTTATTGCATGCACACGCTCGGGGCCTATTTGATTCAAGGTATTCCTAAAGCAATTTTAGAGGTTTCTAATCCTTAGGATATTATTATTCTACTAGTGTTGTTATATTCATAGGATTAGAATCTATAGTTTTTTTTTCTTAGGATTCCTTTTGTACTAGTTTTCATATGCATATTTCCATCCACTTCAACCTCATGTGAAGAATCCTATGTTTTCTTGCGCACAACCAAACACCCATACTAATCATGTAGTGTTGAAGATGAGTTGCAAGGGCTGTCATATTGCCCAAACCGGCATTTGTCACTTGGTTGACATTCTTGACCTTGTTTCTCACCCCGGTGCTTCTTATTTTGGGAGTAGTCCGCTTGAGACTTGTGGGATTGTTTTTGTGGTGCGTGGTGTTGGGCATCTTCTGTTGTGTTTGCCATGTTGGCGGGAGTGGACGTGGCTATAGATGAGGGCTTGGCCCTGTTTGTATCGGTTTTTGCCCAGTTTTCCATAATTAACTGGGCAACTATCTCCTTCTTAATTAATGAAAAAGGCAAAGCTTTTGCCTTCGTTTCAAAAAAAAAGATGAGTTGCAACTTCAGTCATGTATTTTTTTTTCATTTATGTGTTTTATAAATCATGTGAATAAAGAGGACTTTGACAAGGTGCAATTCTTTGTGCTTTACTGCTCCAATTGGTTAATTTTGTAACTCGAACTTGTTTTTGCCTTGTTGCATACGTATTTTGTGCATATGGAATGCACTTATTTTTATGCTGCACTTGGTGTAGTCCTATTTTTAATGGTTAATTACAATGAGGGGGTGTACTGTATACATGTATTTATTGATTCATGTTCATGTGTGCACTTGAAGTAACTTTCGTCAAATAGTGGGTGAAAACGTTGCATGTGTATGAAGAAATATGTTATGCATAAGTTTTATGTTGATATGGTTGGATGAAGCGGCTCTGCTCGATCAAATGAGATTGGTAGGTTGTGGAGGCAGCAAGCTCGAAGATCTTCCCGACTAACTGGCACCTACCGCACTATTTTCTTGTTAGGCGAGGCGCTAACTTAACCCTTTTATCCATAGCTCGTTTATTTTAATGTGGGCTTAAATTGCTAATACCCTTAGTTTGTGGTGCACAGATAACCATCCCCTCAAAACTCTTAGCCTCAATTATCCATCATTAAACTATTTCCATCTAACCACCATTAACCCTTTTGAAATTCAAATGAACGAAATAATGCAAACATAGTTTGTACTCCATATCCTTCGTGGTGTTCTTCTTCCTCCACAAGGGGCGATCAAAAATAAGAGGTCAAAGGTTATTTCCATTTGATAGTTGTTTCCTTAACAGGAGAATTGGAACATATTCTTAATGGAGTCCCAAGAAAGTATTGCTCCCTCCGTTCACAAATATAAAATATTCTCAACTTTTTATGGATTGGATGTATAGAAACACGTTTTAATATGTTTGTTCACTCATTTCAATATATATGTAGTCCATATCAAAATATCAAAAACATCGTATATGTGCGAACTGAGGGAGTAATACTTGGTAATTTCTGCCCCCTCCATTCTCCCTTGTTAGCACCATCTCAAAACTCACAACAACAAAAGTTGTTTCCGTATTACTCATTCTTTATGTACTAAATGAACACTTTGCTAAATTTTGATACATTCGTCTCACGATTATACTATACCGCTAATCACCCAGCAAAGTAGCCCGCCTAATGTGGCCAAAATGTTGATTTTGTCCAATAGGACTTAGTGGCAGGGCAAAGGCAGACACACACAAGAAAATAGGTTAAGCTAGTACCTTTGTTGGGTTTCCTTAAGCCGGACCGAAGCACAAATGCATCATCACATCTTAGACTCGCTACGATGCTTTGTTTACGTCCGTTGGTTCTTTATTTTTAAAATATGTCATCTTTCTGGTTCTGGGGCAGATAAATCAAATCGATCTTAACGGTTGCCGGTTGGAGGCGGGGCAGGGCCGGCCGGCCGATCTCCCTCACATGCCAATACATTATCTCCCGATCAGTGACACCTACGACGCACGCAACCCAAGAGCTTCGCCTGCCTTGTTTAACAATAAAAATGCAGTATCGCCCTACGCGTTTACGTAGGGCCAGCTAGGAGTACTGTTGTTCTGGCGGCCGGGTGTGAGGCAAATTTGACAATTTTGACCTGTTGGCGTAATTAATTCACGGAATGAACTGTCTGCGAAACTATTTCACAGCCATGACCTTTTTGTGTATCAGGCAGTTCATTCCGTGAATTGATTACGCCAACAGGTCAAAATTGTCAAATTTGCCCGGGTGTGATGCTGATGACTCATGCCTGATGCACGCACGCACACACGCACGCGGCGCCGGCCCACGACTAGCGAGCGAAGCGCTGCACGATCTCGCGCAAGGTACGCCTGGCTGGCCTGTGTAACCGACGACGGCGGCGTCCGTTCTCGCGGCCGTGCGCGCAGGTTCAGTGGCTCAGCCGTGCCCAACAACCCAGGGCGGAACTGGCGGGGAAATAATACTAGGGAGTGTCACCGGGGGAGCTTCACCTGCGCACGACATTTTTGTATAATTTTGCGCTGGCCAGATACGGTGTGCAGCACATTATTAATCCTTGTGGCATTGTTGTTGTTGTTGTTGTTGTTTTTGCGGGGAAATCCTTGTGGCTTCTCATCAATTCCAGTTCAAACTATTTGATTCTTGTTCTTCCGTGGAGGCAAGATCGCATGATGGCCAAAACAATGTGCTGGCATGTGAAATGTGTGAATTTAATAATTGAAGTAAGAGCATGTGACGGTTAGAATACGTTGACACAAGAGATAAATGAAATGTGTGAATCTAGATTGTTCGGTTTTCATCTAATGGTTCACATAGGCAAAGTCAGGCAATCTGAGCCCGATATTTCCCTGTGGTGGTGTCATTTGGTTTGAGTTTCACAAAAAAAAACAGAGAAATTTTACAATTCACTCAGACCTATCTTTTTCATTCCTATCTATACATTTGCATATGATTTAATTTTTAACCTTAATTTCTTTTGGGGTTTCCTGTGTTTTCACTATTTATTTTTTTCGAGAAAAACTTCCGATCTATTCATCAATTGTCAAGACGGTACAAAGACCATCAGAAATTACATACAAGTCCATAGACTACTTAGTGACAACTGCAGGCACTAAAATTCAAAAGGCGTGTTGCCGCCATTGCCCCTCACTCATCGAAGCCGGACAAACCTTATTGTAGTAGACAGTGTACAAATTATCATGATAAGGTCCCATGGGACCAGCACACCAGAATAGCAAGCATCGTTGATGATGAGGAGCATAAATCGGAAGAGTCTAGCCTGGACGAACAAACACAAATGAGCAAAGATCGAATCCAACGAAGGCAAACACCGAGTGATCCGTCAGAGACACAACTCCACACGCCAACAAACTTAGACACACCGTCTGGATAGGCTAGATGGAGAGAACCTTATTTCATCTTCAGGGACTCATCGCCATCACATCTGCCTAAGCAGGACACAAACAAAAAAAAAACTAGATTGTCAAGATTATTTGACTTCCTATTGTATAAGGATTTGCTATGTTGCAAATAAAAATTGACATTACAGCAAAAAGATTGTCATGAATTTGCCATGCTGCAGTAGAGTAATTGCCATGCATTTTCAGGGATTTGCAATCATGAAAATTGGATGTCTTAAAAACAGAATTTGCCATCCCATCTGTGTCCACTCAGATTGCCATCATGAACGAAGCATTTAGTGCCATCAACTCATAATCCGCTCAGGGTGTGGGAACAAACACTGATTGCCAACGCATTCGCTAAATAAAACTCGGAGCTGATTGTTAGAATGACGAGAGACAACGATCGAGAGAGAGGGAAAAAGTGAATCGGGACTTCTCATTGATGATGGTTACACATATATATAGCCCCCGAAGGGGTATCTCCGAATGGACACGAGGCAACTGCCTCCTTTAGAAAAAGTAGGGATTAATAGGATTAATTAAATCCTAACACTCCCCCTAATCCATACTTGTCAGCGTAAGTATCATCATCTTGAGAAGCTCCTCCAAAATCCTCCAAAAACCCTGTGGGAAAAATATGAGGAGATAGGTGTTCCATATGTTGCTAAAACTCCTTCAAACCCAGTGAGAAAAATAAGGAGAAAATGATGTAACATATAATGGTTATTGTCTCTTTTAACTCAATATGAGAAAACCCATAGAGTTTAGAGGACAATAAATATGTCGTATATACTTTCCTAAAAACCCCGGTGGGGAAAACAGAAAGTATGACATATGATCTCATGTTGATATTACCTCATTAAAAACCTTTATGAGAACCTGTAAAGTAAACTCATGAAGGAAAAAAGAGTATAATATGATGCATTGAACATGAACAATTCAGGAAGATACTCCCCCTGATTCTTGCAAGTTCCAAAGCCGTCACATACCAATTCCATGAACATGTTTCTGGAATGCAGAAGTTGGTAGAGACCCGGTGAACAAATCAGTCGCATGATTTGACTTGCAAGATATGCAATATAGTGATATTGCTTATTATGTAACATGTTTGCATCCGGGCAACACAAGAAACATTATCGTTGAGATAATGGTTGGTGAATGTAGCCATGAGATCTGATTTAAAGACTCTTTATGAGAGGGCTACCACACCTAGTAGTAAACTAAACTTGTCTACGATCTGATATAGTGGGGATCTGATCGATGTATCCAATGATATCAGTGTTCGCATTTCTGTGAAACTGAAAAACCAGGACATGATATTTGATGCCTTGGAGATTATCGAAAGATATTCTTGAGTACCGACCAATTGTGTTTGGTGGATCCAATGGCATTATGGAACTTTGAGTCCCAATATCTTATTTCCATCATCTCTTGGTCTATATCGATCTTTCTCTACGTCTAGAGAATGAACTACCATGAGAGTTATGGATGAATAAGATTTGTCCACAATGAATTTCTCCAATATATCATGGATATAGACAACATAGTACACCATAATGCATGAATGAAGGTGCTCAAGTTGTACTAACGAGCGATGTTTTGGTTTACCCAAGTCCTTCATTTAAACTCCGTCATTAGATGATTACATGTGTCGTCATTGCAGACATACGAACATGGATAATCATCTTTGCAGGAGTAATCCTTTTGTATAAGGAACTCACTACGTCGGTTGTACCATATGTACCGACAACAATAAGTCTTATGGTGACTTATTGATTTTACACAATGTATGTTGCGTTTTGCATTTCGATTCAGAATTGAGATTTCATCGGAAATCAATCATATATGTCTGAATCTAGTGATCCACATGGATATGTGATCACTACATCTATCAACTGCAGAGATAGATGATTTTGAACTGCCAATGATATAAGTAATCGGAAAGAGATTCCACCTCTGGAGAATAGTTGGGTATCTGCGTGAACCCTTGTGCTACAATACTTGCTCTTTGTTTCACCACATCGTTGTTCTCAATTCTGTTTCCAGAAGAAAACTGGTGTAGGTATTATTTATGAATACCTTCCCATTATTGAGCAATATCATTTCTACCTAGATTATACCCTTTGCTTGAGTTCAGTCCAAGTGTTGTTCACACTTTGCCATGGCCATGGTCTTTGGATCTGAATCATTTGAAAGGTGTTTGCAATCTAGTTGAGAAATGTATGTCGATAATTGTAGACTTCCGGTTATATGATTCTCCAGAATCTATATATCAATATACAATTGATGGAAATATCATTACCCATGGTGACTGCTCGCGATTTCCCAATGCGATCGAGTCGGGTATTCCGATGTCCCGGTCATTGTGTGCACTATGACCTGGGTTGGTGGAGGTTTCCCTTCCACTGGGTGTATACTACCCATTAGGTGTCTGTCAACGTGAAGTTGACATGCATTTACTGATTCATAGGCCTTGATATCCTTGCTTGCAAGAAGCTGAAGCCTGATGCACTATTGTCGTAATTCTCCCCATGTTGCTTTGAACGGGGAGTTGAGTGGTTTTATTTGGTACCTCCACTCTTTTCGACATATTTTTGCAGGATTGTAGGATTGGGTGACACCTTTATAGTCAGTAAATGAATCTGGCAGGTTATTTGCAATGTGTTGCAAATCTTCTGAGCGCATGGTTCAGATCTTTGAGTACGTGGATTTGAGGCAGAAATGTGTTGAACATTCCACTAATTTCCTGGCATTCTTTATGGTACTTGAAATCTCCCCCTAATGCCTGGAAATGTTCCCCATTGAATCATCATACTGGCCTTGAATAACTCCCCATGTGAGGGGCTTGAGATATTGACGGTAATACAGTTATTCCTCACATAGATCCCAACTATATGTTGAGGGGCCAATGATGTATGCCGGGTGGTGATATCGGTATGCAACCGAAGTACTGCAGATGGGAAATACTTGGTAGATTTCCACGTATCAAAGATAGAGGGGAATAATATATGCAGTTTGGTCATGAGTGTGTAAGACTACATGACTCCAACGTAAAGTTGGTAAGTTGCAATTCAAAGTAAAGATCATGCAATGAGCTCAATTCTTTGGATGGGATTCTACCAAACCATTTTGAGACTAGACATTAAGACAAATTGCTAAACTTCAATCCGAGAGCCATAGAGGAGGCACTCAAGGAGAATTATGCAATGATGTCTATCTGATTTACTTGAAATCAATGTCAGGATAAAGCCAATGATTTCGTGTGAATAAAGCACACACTTAAGACCATCATGTAGATATGTCATTTAGAACCATGGAATACCTGAATAGTCTAGTCAATGGATGGGAAGAGCCACTTACCTCAACTTGATGCATTCAAGGAGTCTGAGTGGTTCAGCATAGACTTTAAGGTGAGCGGGCCTTTAAAATTAGCTTCCCTGTGTCACTTGTAGTGCACATAAAATCCAAATGTTGTTTAGAATTTAGCATCATAATAATCATAAACCATTGGAATTGCTCATAGTTTCGGTTTCAACCCAATGTCAATGATGACCAAAAACTGGAATGCCAAATTTGTCATGCAAAAGACACTGTGGAAAACTATCCCGTACGCAACATGTGCTACGGGTTTTGTAGTATGTGTAGTATCACCACGATGATACAAAGAGAATGTGCTTGCCATATCTGTTGCATATGGTAAAGAGAAGATATTCCTCTTTGTTGTCATCATAAATTTCACAATGGAAACTACTTTGACGGATACCTCTATAGTTTAGTAGGGTACGAGTTATACCCGGAAGCAATAAAACATTCTGACGTTACTCGAGTACCCACAGGGACAGTAAATATGACTCGAGTTGAGCCAACAAATACCTCATCGCGGCTAGCAATTTTAAAATATCTCCTTTCTCTCAACGAGAGTGGAAACGTTTCACTTCCCTGAGTATAGAGTTCGTGGTGCATATGTCCACATGGCACAAATCATCTTTCATCAGATTGATACGGTATATTGTGATATACAATATATGATAACAACAATAATCGTGTTCTTATTAGAACATCATAAATGGACATAAATAAATAGATCACTGAGGAGACTAAGGGACTAAATGTATAGTCTCCAAACACGTCGGTTGATGCATATTCAACCATCATGCTCTCCATGCTCATAGGGTTTCGTGACAACTTGATGGTGTCAGGTTGAGGGTTTGAAGTGAGTTTCAAACCATTGCCCTTGAGGTCCTTTGCGTTTCGGTGGCGTGGCTTGGATTGCACGCGCTATCCCATGGGATGCAAGACTGATCTTGATGTCCATGACCCGCTTAAGTAAGTTGTGGCCATCGAGGACAAGAGCCTCAAATGGTTAGCCATCTATTACTTATAGGGGCAAGCCAGAGATAATTAATTTACAAAAAGTAAATTAAAAATCATCATGGTTTTGTAATAAGAATGCAAAAATTTGACTCAAGTGTATAATTTGAAAGTGCTCAACCTCAATTGTGGGAACATAACACATTAAAGATCATACAGATCTCACAGTAATAGAGGTAGTTTGCTCATGGGCATTAGAACCAACTCATTACCTTATGTTTTCCAAATATAATGAGGGAGTTGTTATTGTCAAAATTTTACAAGTTTATTGCGCGGGAGAAATTAATCTCGACCGCTGTGACATGTTCACGAAGAATGGGAATGTGGTAAACACATAGAACATATCATCTCCGGTGGAAAACCGGTGATTTATTTATATTACAGATAGTAATAGATTTCAAGAAGGTGGCTCGAAATCATTAGTGTGAATCTCAAATTGCTAAGGATGACATCTTGACGATAATCTCCAAAATGGAGTAGATCTCGCAGCACTAAGGAGTATAATCTGATGAAAGATACTCACTCGTAATGCATTATGTCACGACATAGTAAAATATGTATGAGAGCACTTTGTAAAGCAATCGTAATGTCAAAATGACAAAATGTAAGCTTTAACTGTAGTGGTGATAATCTGCAAAGCAGTAGATCTACACACTACCTTGTGATCTCAATAAAGCAATTTTGAAGAAATCACTAAGAATTTTGCATTTGTATTTGCAAGAAATTGAAAATCTCAATTGCAAATATACGTATTAATCTCGACACGTGTTTAACATGGAGATAGATACATCATAGAAAAATTCCGGAATACCTTGTACTGAACGGAGAAACAATACGGTAGAAGTACCGAATTTATGTTTGCAAGAGATAAAAAAAATATCTCAATTGCAAATTGTGGATGTATAATTTCAATCATGTAGGACATGGAAATATATCACATCACACATATGTTCTGGAATACAAGGTACTCTACAGAAACGCAGTATTTAAGACAAATACTGGGTACAATAGGGGTTTAAAAATATGAATACTAATAAATAGTATTACTGTTAATAAAACAGAGAAGAGAAAAAAAAATGAACGGCCCATGGCCATCCGGCCCATAGCCGAGCGGGGGGTGGGGGCAGCCGGAGGTTGCCCCAGGCGCCTGGGCCTGGGCCTCCACGGCCTTTGGCCGGCCCATGTTCTGCCGCAGCGCATCCAGGGAGGAGGAGCGGTTACGGGTACGGGTGCGAGACACCGAAGCCCGAACCGCCCCGATCCCCATCTCCTACCCGGCGCTTCGCGGGGAACCAGAGGGCGGAGGCGTCGAGCGCCCTGGGCGGCGACCAGGACGGCGGCGGCACGATGCGGCAGACCCCGTAGGGCTCGGCGGCGGGGCGGATCCACGCGACGTAGGCCAGCGGGTCCGCGAACTCCTCCTCCGTCGGGCGGAAGACGGGGGCCTCCGGGACGGAGGCGTATCCGTCCGGGACGGCGGAGGCGCAGCCAACGGCACGGAGGCCGTGGCACGGCCGACGGCGGCCAAGCGGCGACTGCGCGCGAGGCCGGGCGGAGCCGGACACGGCCTGGCTCGTGCGGGCGCGCCCACGACCCGGTGCGGGCGGCACGCGGGGCGCGGCCGCGAAGGCCGGGAAGCGGCGACGGCGCGGGGGCGGAGGCCGGGCGTGTCGCGCGGAGGCCGGGCGAGAGGCGCGGAGGCCGGGCGAGAGGCGCGGAGGCCGGGCGCCGCCAGCGCGGCCATGCGGCGACGACGCGAAGCCGGTGGCGCGGAGGCCGGGCGCCGCCAGCGCGGCCATGCGGCGACGGCGCGAAGCCCAGCGGCCACTGCCTCGAGTGCTGGCTCGACGCGCGCGAGGGCGCGGCAGAGCGCCGGAGCGGTCGGGCAGCGGCCATGGAAGAAGGGCGCGCGGCCGCGGCTGCGTGATGGCGAGGCCTCCGGCGGGCTAAGAAACGGGACGCCAACAGCCATGAGGCGACGGCGAGCGCCCGTGCGATCTATGACGGCAGTCGTCGGAGATGCGTAACCGCTGTTTCGGGCATGACCTCTCTCTCAACGGAGAGCAAAGTGCTGATAACGTGTTAGAATGACGAGAGACAACGATCGAGAGAGAGGGAAAAAGTGAATCAGGACTTCTCATTGATGATGGTTACACATATATATAGCCCCCGAAGGGGTATCTCCGAATGGACACGAGGCAACTGCTTCCTTTAGGAAAAGTAGGGATTAATAGGATTAATTAAATCCTAACACTGATCATTAACATTTTTGTTCCATATTCTTGTGTTTTTGGAATGTTATGAATCAGAGATCCTGAAGACTAAAAATAATCATACTTCCAAACAAGACTGCATTGCTTGTGACGTCAGGGAGAAAGGGTATGTTGGCAGTCTAACATGATGTAAAGAATATCCAAAAGGTTATGATGGGCCAACCCTATCTATTTCAAACCTCAAACAAAGATGAATGTATCAAAGATGAATTTAGAATCAGTTGTTTTAGAAGTTACTCCCTAAAGTTGTTATGTTGGAAGCTCTACATGCATGACACAAATAACAATTTTATCTCCCACTTGTAGATACACCACATCTATGAAAATGAAATAAACACTGGATCTTAAACAGCGCCAACCAAACAAGAAAGGTACTTCATTTAGAAGACTATTTGCCAGCACTAGTAAGTGTGCACGTGCAACGCACGTTTTAAATTATACCCATCTGTTAGAACTGATCCAATTGGATATACAACAAAAGTATCCAACCAAATGTACGTGCATACACACCATCAACACTATTCACACATAACTCTTGCTCTTTTAGTTGTATCTGTGATTATTGTGCAAAGAATAGTTGTCATGGACCGCATACATTTTCCTCCCGAACTCAACCTTCCAATCCCCGCCTGAAATTTGAAAGAGAATAAACAAAACTACAAAAGCCAACGCTGGGCCTTAAAGACCTAAGTGCCCAAAGAATTCGTTCTACTCAACTCTAACCTGAAAGGTACGGCAAAGAATCATCTTGCAAGGACAAGAGATTAAAAAAAAGCACATGATCTTGATGAGATTAGTAAAATTCAGAATGATCCAACATAAATGTAATGCTATGAAAAATTCCACCCCATGGAAAACAGGGAAAATATGTCTTTCTAAATATGTAACATTCTCCAAGATAACTCATGGGCCTCACCAGAACAAATCCTATAGAATGAATCTCACATCTTTACAGTGGACCGATATAGCAGTTACATTCAGATTCATAACTTATAAATAAAATCTTATTATAATAGTAGAAAATATGAATGGCACGTGATTCCATACTTGTCTTAAATTCAGAATTTGGATACTATGCAACAGATGTGTGGAAACTTACAAGAAAGTAGACAAACTTAACTGATGGCTAGTAAATCAAAATAAGAATATATATTCAAATTAAAGACAAACTACTACTGAGATAGAATAAATTAGTTATGGCATTGGCATTGTCCATTGCAAATACTTGTGAAAAAACACTGTCACCTGATCGTCTTCAGTCGTAGGCTTGCCGCCCCACTGTATAGGCTAGAGAAGTGGTACACAGCACGGCAGGGGTGTGGGTTAGCGGCAGTGGCAGATCATTTACGACGGCAGGAGGGCGATGCTATGACAGCTGCGGGCGTGGCCAGCAGAGTGGCGCGGGACAGAAGCCCGGACTGACATCCATGTGTGAGGCTCTGAGCTACTAAGAGTTGTGGGGAAAGTGTAGGTGTTCCCTTAATTTGGAGTCTTCATAGCAAACTTAGCTAAGAAATAAAGGAAAGCAGTGAAATGAAAATATGCTAAGGTATGCAAGTCCACATGTATTGTTTCCAATGTCATCAACTGCACTGAATGAAGAAATCAAGTGAGCAAGCACATAATCCATACATCTAGTCTAAATGCCTTAGCCTTATGAGGTTTTCAGGGACTTGCTTAAAACTGGAATTGGGCATTTGCCACTTTGGGCATTTTTCCCGTCTCCCATGCCTTAGCCTTATGAGGTTCCCAATGATGCACCGCTTGCGTCTCCCACAACGGCGCGCCGTTGAGAGCACCTCAAGCTCATACCTCATAGACGTGCATATTGGAAACTCGTCCCTCTTTAATCATAGGATCTAAATAGTCAATCTGATGCCCGTGCATCATTGCGAACATCATATTGGCCTATATAAATAATAAATTATTTCAGGTCTGCATATCACAAAAATGTAAGGAATTCTACACTTTAGGCCATCAAGAAGCTCTTTACTGATGTGCAAGTACATGCAAACAGTGAGAGGCTTTGAACAACTGCTCGAAAAAGAAAACAAATGAACTCAAACTGGATACATAAACAAAGGTGACAATAATGCACCAGATGAGAAAGTAAACACTATAAACAACACGAAGAATTAATCCCCTTTGATTGTGCATTCCGACTTCCATGCTAAGCAGATGAATTTATGAGGTTAACAAATTTTTGACACAATCAGAGACCCCAATAGGGAGTTCACAATGGATGTACAAAATATGAAACGGCTTGCCAGTGAGATCATATTAAGCAAAGTGGTGCTATAATAGTAAATAGAGCAGCATGAATGTGGAACCTAGCAACCACACAAGTCTTACTTGAGGTTGCATATGGCGATGATAACTCATCTTTTGACAATGAAATCGGAACTCCTCAATAATTGTGTAAAACTTAATTAAAAAAAATCCACGCATCTTGAATTCTTGATATAAAAAAGGAAGGCCCTTCACTCACGTCAGTTTGAATTTCTGAATTATAACATGCCAAATATGAAACATAACACTTCCAAGCTAGGATTATCACAATTACAGAGTCAATCAGGAAGCAATCTATACCCAAGAAATCAAATTAATTAATAATCCTAATAGCAGCAAGCCATGTTGTAAGTAGGGAATTTCGATACAACTATGTACATCTAAGTATTGCAGACAGGAGATTATGTGTCATGAGGAGGAAAGGTAGCAGGAAGGAAAATCACGTCAGATAGAACAGCTCAACAGAACCCAGATTTTCAGAGTAGTGTGAGTTCTTTCCCAATCGATGCCTTTATCTGAAGATCAAGCAAAATTCTGTATTTGTTCAAATAAACATTAAGTTGAGCGGTACCTAGCACTTGTTCATAAGTACAAAAGGACCTTGTCACTGACGGCAATACCTTTAACTAAACAGTGAAAGATGATATTCAACACGCATGCACACACCTTTGTGAGGAATAAAAGACAATTGTGGCTAACCTTGGATTTTTGAAAAGCTGATCATGGTTGCCGCGGCCATTAAAAATTGGTTCCTTACAGAATATAATCCTCGAATCATTAGTAGTGTACACAAGCAATGCCTGAACTGTACATATGCAATCCTCGAATCATTAGAACTCCTTGGTAAAAGTATAGACATATTTTGCATCAACTAATGCGAGTACTGTCATACAGAGACAAATAGTAATATGAACTCTTGCCAAATGAGGATGCACAAACAAAACATTATATCCCCCATATGATTGCTCTCTCATGAATAAAACATAGTTATATTTTAAACAAGATTAGTATGAAACAACAAATAAACTATTTCTCTAAAAAAAGATCCATAGCTAAGAATGTTTTAGCTTATGTTAGGATGTGGCCACCACGGAAGATATAGTCAGATGTCCCATTGCCGCAGCACATCCACACACTTATAGTCAAATTCTAAACAACGGAGATTAGTACTTGGATAAGGCCGTTTTAGATTATTTAGATGATCTGATGTAGAGATTGTGGAAGAAATCATGTGTTAATATCTGAATTGGCTCAGATAAAATGTGAACTATACTGACTTAAGTTGGCGAGTGAAAAAGAGGAGTTTGGTCACCATAGATGAACATTGAAGATATGCTACATCGAAGTATTCTTTTTCTTGCTAATGTCAATAAAACTGAGCATTAGAGCATATCATGGATTGCCATATTCAGATTAGCCCCGTCATAGTATTCTCAGGTTATGAATTCACCTTAGAAATTGAAAACAAAATAGGCATTGCATTTATGCAGAATGTATGGTAAAGTGTATTATCCAAACCCAAGTGATATATATTAAACGACCACCACCTACCAAATTTCATGATTAGAACATTGATAAACCTAGAAAAACACAAAACTATTTAGTCAAAACCATGTCCATCTTTCTAAGATCACCTATGATCCACATGGTAGTCGGCCTGTTGGACCGAAGTGGTAGAGACCTGCAATAGAAGGTTGTCTGCACCGAGGACAAGAACGGAAATTGAAGGAGTTAACTGACAAATAAAAACAACAGTTGAAGAAATACTAAGTGAACCGACGAAGAGAAGTGCATGAAGCAGCAAATAAATGGGTCAGTGGACCAACCTGAAGAAGACAAAGTCCAACCTGGAACATAAAAAAAGTCTGTCGCCTCCTTCGACTTGGTAGGCTACTTAACCAGAGGAAATATTTCAAGGTGAGGTATCAAAGGAAACGACATCAAACTGAACTCTGAATATCACCTACCTCTTCCCAACCCTGCTTCTCTCTGCATCTCACCCACCTTCTTCATGTACCCGAAGGAAGAGAGACCTTGGAAGCTGATTCTTGCCTCTGCTTGAATAAGGTTCATAACACAAAGTTCAGCAGACACAAGTTCGTCCCTAGTGTTATTATCCAAGTAAGAATTTCTATATCACCACAATTATTCTCAACACACTGTCAAACGCACACCATAGACGGGTATTCTCATCAGTAAGTAGACATGATTTGCCTTCATAGACGAATACTCATCACTACTAAGACACAAGGATTTGCATTACCAGATGGTTCATCGCTCATCGGCAGCGTCGTTTAGAACAACAGCGGCACCATAGTCAGATGAATGAATAACCCTGTGCCTCTCGGATCCACTGCCTCACAAGTCCCAATGCTTTAGATGGGGAAGACCACCAACAGAACCGCATGTCAACTCCCGCACCCAGAGAAATATTAGGGAGGTGGGCGCGTCAGCAGGC
Source organism: Secale cereale (assembly GCA_902687465.1). NCBI lineage: Eukaryota > Viridiplantae > Streptophyta > Magnoliopsida > Poales > Poaceae > Secale > Secale cereale. The sequence continues at coordinate 613,717,511 of LR738714.1, read as the reverse complement.
GGGGCGCATCGGCTTCAGCTGCAGTGGTCGCGCCGAGACATGGGCAGAGGAGAACCTACACGGATGAGAAGGCTCTCACATGAGAATGGAAGCGGTGGCCAGAGGCATGTCGGGGTAGGCGGCGTGCATGGATCGACAGCGGCGTCGCCTGGGCTGGTATGTCGGGGCAAGCCCCGCCGCCGACTCAGGTTCAGCCTGATGCGTCTTGCGTCGCCGCCGTCGCCGCTCGACGGAGGAGAGAGACAACACCGCCGCTAGCGCAGGCCGAGCCCACTGCTTGAGGGAGGAAAGTGACCCCAACGCCATCGACGCGGGACAAGCTTCGCCCGGCTGCGTCCTTTAGCGGCGGCGAGGATGAGAGGGGATGGAGGGGGAGGTAGGGCACGATGGAGGCGGGTGAAATTGATCCGCAAATCAAGGTGTTACCGGCGGGGCCGCAGGGATCGAGGGACGCGGAGCGGGAGGATTGGCAGACCACGTTTGGCAGAACATTCGATCCGAGCCATTGATTAGGATGGCAGACCATTAACTTAATATGGACGGTAGAATATGTTTTAACTGATTTGATCTGAGGGTCCTGGTTATCTTGTGTACACTTCGTTGTGTGGCTTTAGATGGAGTAATGTTTGCTCTTTTAATAGTAGTATAGATGAAGGTAACTACTAATGTAGTTGTTTATAAGTAAACCTCTGCACCATATAACAAGAAACTTTCTACCCATTCATTCAGAAACTAACATGGGACGATATCAACAGCATAGAATTGGAGGTAAACAAGATTATATGGGATTCCCTCAGTACAGGTGATGGCAAAACCTGCGCTCTAACAGCCTTGCTGTCCTAAAACTTATTATGTCAAGCATCAAACTTCCCAGGGACAAAAAAAGGCCTATTTCGCCTGCTTAATGAGTTCCTCTCATCAAAATGATGACACAATAACCATCTGCTACAATAACAAAAGATTTTTGGGTGCTAAACTCAAGTAATTGATACAGTCCCATCCACCAATACCACATCATCCCGGAATACATCGTCATCGTCGTAGCAGGAAAAATCAATCAAGCGCTGGCTTTCGCTGCTTCCTCTACCGGAGCAACTGGTGGAGCACCGCCGGTGGTCGGGCTGGAAGAAAATGGGTTACCAATTGTTAGTACTTCCTCATAAGCTGTTTACCATTACATAGTGATGTATTAACGTAGAGGATGAGATACTTACAGTCCAACCATGACCTTGAAGGCGTCATAGATTCCCCACTGAGCGCCGGTGAGAGTACCGATCATGACGATACGAAGGGGAAGTCCTCTGGTGAAAAGGCCCAGCATGCCAATCTTATTAACAGCCTACAAAGGTTTAATAATAACATTCAGTCAGCAAATAGTCCAGTAGTTAAAAAGAAGAGGATAAGAAAATCTCAAAGATGAACTTGATAGAAACATGCTTACATCACGCACGGTAGCACCCTTGGCATTGTTGAGGAAAGAGACCAGGTTGTCAGCCGGGTGAGAAACAATAGCACAGAAGACACCGGCAATGTAGCCACCAGCAAAGCTGATACCCAATTGGGAAGACTTGCTGCACTCGGCCTTGGGAACGGGAACAGCGTGTTTGTAGATGAGCTCAACAATGGTCTCAAAGGAAGCAAACTTCATCATGGTGTCTGAATAAAGCATGGAAATATTCAATGAATGAGTACACCATAACATATGAACAACAGAAGTTCAAAGCATTATACATTCAGCATCTATCAACTTCTATCTAGATGACATGTGATACCTATAAGGCTACAACTAAAAAAATCAAACATTATGTCATATTCAGTTAACATTGGCCAATTCTAGAAGTGGAAGCAGATACTTGCGATACGCATCAGTTAACACTAGTCAGCGTAAACTTCCAGACTTCAGACGAACTGTAACCAAACATTACCCAATTCGAGAGGGGAACACAAACATCATCATGTAAAAACAGGTATGAGGTACAGAATTAAGCTTGATAGGACAAAATTGCCAAACATATAACAGACATGTGGATTCAAAATGTTCTGCCATAAACCCATTTCCATATGTCTGGCTAAACATATTTATCTTTTTGCGAGAAAAGTGAATTTTGGAGTTTGAGCTAGAAACTTCCATCACAACTGTGGAATGAATGACTCTTAAGGAGTCAATGAATAATGTCCATAAGACAGGTAACAAATAGAAATGGTAAAATGAATATGGAATAGCATCAGCATGGTTGGCCATCAATAGGAGAAAATCTTAAAAGCATTTGGTTCCACAGCAGGCCACAATTAGAAAACGATCATAGTAGTGACATTCAAATCAGAAGACTATAACAGAATGATATGAGAAAGCACTTACAAGGAATCTGGCGACCCCAGAGAGGAACGATTCCCTTATACAACCTGGCATTGTCAACCAATAAAGTTAGGGCATATGATCAGGGTAAGAAAAGCAAATCATGCAAGTTTTTAAGTTGGCTCGGAGATTTACTTACCCAGCAGCTCCCTCAGCTTTGATGAACTTGGGAAGCCCATCGCTCAACCCACGAGCAAATCCAGGTTGTGTCTGCACACGGACCTTGACAGCTTCAAAGGGGCACAGAGCAATATCAGCAATTACCTCAGCAGAAGCTGACCCTGCAAGGTAAATCAGGGTCTTGTACTTGACGGCATTCTCAGGCCCAGCCATGTCTGAGTAGGTCTTCTTAAAGAACTCATAGAACCCAAACTTGCAAGCCCCCTGAGCACTGTAACCAAGCAAGGTAGGCACCCATCCCCTGAAGAATCCCCTAGCTCCTTGCTCCTTTAACAGAACACCAAATCCAGATGAGATGCTCTTGTATTTCGCCGGGTCAATCTGAAACAATTGATAGAAATGTGTTAGGTCCAAAATACTTCAAACCTATCAAAACTTCACCAGTTGCAGCTTAGAATGTCCATAGAATCCTAAGCACGTCAAACAGTAATCACAAATCAAAGTAGATGGTACTTAAATGTACAATGCTAACTGGTATATGAAATTAAAAGAAACGAATCAACATTCTTCAATACAAGATGGATAAGCATTAAGCTTGATCAACACTACTTAAAAATAAACAATCAAATTGCTAAACTTTAGTCAGATGTGACTTGTTAAGGCAGCTGAACACAAGTTGATCAATGGCCTGCTGCCCTACAGTTGGGGCTGAATTTCCATGACTGAGCGGTTCACTCTAAAGGACCAACATTAAAGACTGGGGTGGTTTCCTTCCAGAGCATCACTGACACCTGACTCACCTCACTCTAGAAACACATATAAGCATGATGTACAGGTAAAGTGATCACAGGTTAGTCACACCTCATTCACGCATAGACTTGAAATTAACTTGCGCCTGAACAGCATAAGAGTTAGCTAGCACAGAGCTGATTTTAAATTGATCTTAGTAAAAGCATAAGAATTGCACATTCATCAACACAATTTGTACAATACCAAACCAAGTAAAAGCCTAAGAATTACACATTCATCAACACAATTTGTATCACACCAAGACAACTCCGATGAGAAAAATAGATGAATAGACTAATTAGCTAGGCTAATCTGTACTCAGCAAGCAATGAAATGCATCTAGGGGAACTCCAAGCCACTCAACTGCAGGCATGTACTAGTAGTCACCAGCTCCTAACAAAGCACAGCAAGCACATCTGCGCCAACAAAGAGCATTCGGGGGAACGGAACAAGATATAAACCCTATCCAGCGCCAAAACTACACGCACGGAGAAGCGGAAACGGGCCAGATTTACGCATCTAGATCGCGAAATGCCTGCCTACACGGAGACCGAAATTCGCATCCGCATCAACCCTGACGGCCAGATCTAGGGACCGGGAGCACAGATCTAGCGCCTCACCTGCATGTTGCACTTGACGAGGTCGAGCGGGGTGACGGCCATGTGGGTGAGGCCGCAGCTGGCGATCCCCCCGGCGGTGCAGGCGGCGTAGAAGGCGGGAGAGTACATCTCGATCTTCTCGTTGGGCGCGCGGATCGAGAAGGGCCTGCCGCCCCCGACCCCGCCAGCGCCGACGAGACCAACGGCCGGGGCCGCGGCCGCGGCGGGCGAGGCGGGCGCCTGGTAGGGCGACGGGGAAGAGGGGAAGCGCGGGGAGGCGGCGGCGGCGAAGGAGCGCGGGGAGTAGAGGAAGCTGGGGAGGAGCGAGTCGCGGGAGAGGTCGGAGAGCGCCATCGCCGCCGGGCCGAGAGATCCGGGTGTGGATTCGCGGGGGCGCTGGCGGCGCTTTCTGAGCTCTCTCTCTCTCTTGGCGAAGTTGGCGTGGATTTGACGGGCGAGTGGCGAGGCCGGAATATATGGAGGCGCTGCGCGTCCCCGGCTTGTTAATAATTAGGGTATGCGGCGTGGGTGGCGGCCGGGGATTGGTGGTGGTGGTGGCTGCGGGGCCCGGTGGCAGTGTCCCAGCGGTGTCCCCTCGGGTTGCGGTTGGTGCTTGGCATCTGGGGCGTGGATGGTACGCGTTCTTCTTTCATCAAAGAGAGAAAAAAAAAAGGAAGTGAAGAAAACTTTGGGTTGTTTTGGGTCTGGCCGAAGCCGTCGCTGCTTGCCCCAAAAAAGAGGAGCGGCCACTTTCTGGGGTCGTAAATGTGGAATTACGCCTTGCTAATCGCGGCCTGGGTCGCCGTCGCGGAATATGCAGGTGAATATTCCACCGGGGTTGTTCCGCCCGCCCGCCGTGGTCGACGGAGGGGACGAGCCGCCGGAGTGGACGGGCCCCTGCGTGGGCCAGGTCCGGCGCCCACGGCGAGTTCCTTCTGCCGTGTCGGTGCACCTTATTTGCAGTCTTGTCTAAAAAAAAAAGCTTATTTGCAGTCTCTCGTTCAAGGCCGGCACATGCAGAGGTAGATTCTCGATAAAAAAGAAGCATGCAGAGGTAGTAGATGGGAGTATTATTTCCAGGAAAAGCACAAGTCAAATGAAAGCAACTTCCAGCCAGGGGGAGAGCTTCGCTTGTCTGTTGGGACGGTTTGTTGCCGGCCGGCCGCCTGGCCTGGCCCCGGGATGGAAATCTACCTCAAGTACAGGCCAAGGGCTGCTTGACTAAACGCAGAGGCGAATGGTTTTTCGGCCGTCTCAAGACGGAGTTTGTTGGGAAACACTGCCTCGTGCACGCCGCTGACAAAATCCCATCGTCTTTTCGGAAAATAGGAAGGGCGTGTGCACGGGCGACTGTTGGGAGAACAATAGTTTGTTTAGCATCTCTTGATGGTTTTCTTTTCGTTGACTTTTATGTTGTTCATGGATGAGCTACGTGAAGGCGCAATCTAGCTAATGATCCGGGAAAGCATGCTCGTTAATTTCCTACTTGGTATCCAGGATATCTTCGCATGACAACCCTCTGACGTGTTTGCATTCCCAACGGGAATCGCATAGCATTCACTTCACATCAGGAAAGGAGTTGCTCGGTCGAGCAATTCACCGAACCACGGCGGAGGGCCATGCGGAAAGAAATAGCAAAGCTTCTAGCCGTCGGCTTCATGCAAGATGTTTCACACCCATACCCGCAAAAAAGGGAGGATGTTTCACACCCAGACTGGTTGACCAATCTCGTCATGGTGCCGAGGAAGAACAACACTTGACATGCGCAAAAAAAAAAGAACAAGACTTGACGCATGTATGTTGACTACACCGACATCAACAAGGCGTGTCCCAAGGACTCGTTCATGCTCCCCCACATGAACGAGATGATTGATTTCACTGTGTGGTGCGAGTGTCTATCGTTAATGGATACCTACTCGGGCTATCAACAGATATAGATGAAGAGTCCGGCCACGAGATGATTGCCTTCGTCATGCCACACATATCGTTCTGCTACGTCAAAGTGCCCTTCGGGCCCCAAGAACGTTGGCGTCACCTACCAGCGGACAATGCATACAAGGTCACTTAGTTTGGTCTTAGGTCGGACTATTTTGAATTCAACCAAGTTTGTAGAGAAAAAATATTAACATGTACAATACCCTAATAATAACCTTATGAAGACATATTTCATGATTGATGTTGTGATATTGCTTTGGTAGCATATATACTAATATTTTCCCTGCAAACTTGGTCAAACATGCAACAATTTGATTTCGTACAATATGAAGTTGCCTTTTATACAGGGATGGACGGAATATCAAACAATAGGCAAAATGGCTAGGTGTTGTTTCTTACCATCATGGTGATAGATTCAAGTGGGCATTTGCTAATGTTATTACCTCAAATCTGGCAGTTCATCATGAAGCTGCTAATTTTAGTTCCATGCATTTGGATGTTGTTGAAGCCATTTCTCGTTTTGACCTAAGCATACATACTACATCCGCAAGTATGCAGTAAGAAACATTGGCATTCATCTAGAAGATCTACATCCGCAAGTATGCAGAAAAAATATATTTGTTTTCCCCCTAAAATCCGACTAAAAATCAAATTATCTTCACTGGTCAATCTAGGCAATTTTGCTCAACCGTTTTGAAGTTCGGACAGTCAAACATTGGAAATTTTTGGGTAAAAAGTTTTACGGTTTAAAGAAAACGAAAAAATCGAGCACTTCAAGCCATCTTTAACTATAAATCTTGGAAAATTGCAAACTATTTTGCCCAACCATGTTAAATTTTGGACTATCTATGTGTGATCAATAATAGACTAAGTTAAAAAAAGTCCAAACTTTAAAATGTTGGGAGAATAAGCTAAAATCCCAGATTGATACGCGAGGATGGATTAAATTACTGGAGTTTCCCTACATTTTTTGGGAAACTTTAAGCCAAATCTGGCCGAATCTTGCAACAAATGTCCAAACTTCAAAATTAGTGGACAAAATGGGTTGATTTTTTTTTAGATTGATCGATAAACGTGATTAGAATTATTATTTTTTCAAATGTTATGAACTGTTTCATAATATTTTATTTTTTGTAGCAATAGTTACATTTAAGAAACTAGTAAATAAGGGTTCTATATCAATGAGCTAATTGTACCAAAATATGTACATTTGTATGCAGGTCCTAGTTAGCCTCCACAACTATCAACTCTACCGGCACGTCAAGGATCCAGGGTGGAGGCTGAGCTGGTTTTGTGCTGGTGATGAGGCCATCTTTGACACGACTGGCGTAGAGGCAGTTGAGCTTGAGTGGGCCAACAGGACCAATCATGCTTAAACTTTAATAATCTTCAAATTTTAAGCTTAACAATTAATGTTATTTCACACAATTTCTCTAGGGTAGGGGGGGCATAGCCCCCTTGGCCCTAGTGAAGCTCCACGACTGGCTGTTGGGGTGGTGTTCTGTTGTCGCTTACACAGAACAGCGAGGCGGCCACATCGGCGTTCTTGATGCACATCGGCAATTTCATCCCATCGAGCGATGGTAGCACCCAGAAGTCGTTTAACTTTAGCATTGGTGTGCCTGGATACAGATGCAACAACGCGACAGTTGTAGCCCCAACTAGGACCCAAGTCAGCAAGCAGCGTCATGTGCAAGTAGGAAAATGTTAGTATTTCCCCCCTAAAATCTGACTAAAAATCAAATTATCTTCACTGATCAATCTGAGAAAGTTTTAGGCCATTTTTTCCAACCATTTTGAAGTTTGGACAATCAAACATTGGAAAATTTTGGGTAAAAAGTTCTACAGTTTAAAGAAAACAAGAAATTCCAGTACTTCAAGACATTTTTAACTATAAATCTAGGAAATTTGCAAACTATTTTGCCCAACCGTGTTAAAGTTTGGACTATCTATGTATGATCAAGAATAGACTAAGTTAAAAACATGTCCAAACTTTAAAATGATGGGAGAATAAGATAAAATCCCACATTGATCCGTGAATATTGATTAAATTACTAGAGTTTCCCAACATTTTTTTGGAAACTTTAAGCCAAATTTGGCTGATTTTACAAAAAAAAGTCCACACTTCAAAATTAGTGGATAAAATGGGTTATTTTTTTTAGATTGATCAATGAAGGTGATTAGAATTACTGGATTTTTTTCAGATGTTATGAATTGTTTCATAATATTTTGTTTTTTTGTAGCAATAGTTACATTTAAGAAACTAGTAAGAAAGGGTTCTGTATCAATGAGCTAATCGTACCAAAATATGTACATTTGTATGCAGGTCCTCGTTAGCCTCCACAACTGCCAGCTCTACCACCACGGCGAGCATCGAGGGCGGTGGCCGAGCTGGTTTTGGGCCGGTGATCATCTTTGACACGACTGGCGTAGAGGCAACTGAGCAAGGAAACTGCAGCTAGATTATTGAGGGGGCAAAGAGGGGGCCAAAGGGAAAAATCATGCTTAAACTTTAATAAGCTTCAAATTTAAGCTTAACAATTAATATTATTTCAGACAATTTCTCTATGGTAGGGGGCCATAGCCCCCCCCCCTAGCCCCAATGAAGCTCCACCACTGGTTGTCAGGGTGGTGTTCTGTCGTCGCTTACAAAGCAACACCACAATTGTAGCCCCAACTAGGACCCAAGTCCGCAAGCAGCGTCACATGGAAGTAGGAAAATAACTTCTAGACAATGTTGTGGAAGTAGGAAAACACCCTTTTAAAGTTGCTTTGAGATCCGAATTCCTTTTGTACGGGGTGTACCAAAGCATACACTCAATTTTGAAATAGAGTAATGTGTTGCGGCGTACCCCTATAGTTTGTTGTACACTATGGTTAATTCTAATCGATGACCATTTTTTTGTTAATGTGCGGTGACGTGGCAGGTGACATGATTCTACTCGTAGACAGCGGTGGGCCCATTCCGGTCGTGCTGCGTATCTTTGTCCACCTTCTATAGCGGCACGATAGTGGAGTGCCGACACTGCACTTGCGGTGCATGCCCAGCCAGGGCACCGAGCCAGCTATCCGGTGCACCGGGCACATGTGCCTGATCTAGGTGCACTGGGACATCAAGAACAGCTACACTGAGTACTGGCGGGTGAAGCTGACCATCAACAAATTTAACAGGTTCAAGAACTACAGTGACTGGAACCTCGTCGTGCAACACCCGAATCTACTAGACTTGACACAAGTTTTCAGCTTCGCTTACGAGCCACTTGTGCAACGCGACACAATTAGTAAGCTGCATTTAGTCATGTTTCAAAATTTCAAATCTTTCATATGTGTGCATAAGAATACTATCTGCTCTCTTCCTTCTATATCCTCGACCAGCTAGCGGATTTAAGAACATGGTTAATGATACAGTCAACTGCTTGCTGGCTATAAGATGTTCGAGGATATACTCATCTTCTCTCGCGAAGCTATGTGTATGGTTGGGGGCAGTGCCCCCCCCCCCCGCCCTCGGATCTTTTGTGAAGATTTTTGTGTGTGGTTGTTGATACGTCCATTTTGCATCATGCTTTTATATTGATATTTATTGCATTATGAGATGTTATTACACATTATGTCACAATACTTATGCATTTCCTCTCTTATTTTACAAGGTTTACATGAAGAGGGAGAATGCCGGCTGCTGGAATGTTGGGCTGGAAAAGGAGCAAATATTAGAGACCTATTATGCACAACTCAAAAAGTCCTGAAACTCCACGAAAGTCAGTTTTGGAATATATTAAAAACATTGGGCGAAGAAAGCACCAGAGGGAGGCCACCCACCGTCCACGAGGGTGGGGGCGAGCCCTGCCCCCTGGATGCGCCCCCTGCCTCGTGGGCCACCTGGCAGCCCCCCGATGTCCATCTTCTAGTATAAGGTGTCTTCTGGCCTGGAAAAAATCAGAGAGAAGCTTTCTGGACGAAGCGCCGCTGTCTCGAGGCGGAACCTTGGCGGAACCAATCAAGGGCTCCGGCGGAGCTGTTCTGCCGAGGAAACATCCCTCCGGGAGGGGGAAATCATCACCGTCGTCATCACCATCGATTCTCTCATCGGGAGGGGGTAAATCTCCATCAACATCTTCACCATCACCTTCTCCTCTCAAACCCTAGTTCATCTCTTGTATCCAATCTTTGTCCCAAAACCTCAAATTGGTACTTGTGGGTTGCTGATGGCTTCTCGCCCCTCGTTGGTTACCCCAAGTGGAAGGTTGAGATGTAGCGTAGCGGCAAATTTCCCTTGGCAAAGATACCAAGGATCGAATCCCGTGAGACTCCGAGGGTCGACAAGTAGGTGTCAACGGCGCCAGAAACTTAGCGGTTGACGGGACCTGCACACAGATACAGATAACTTTGCTCCCAACGAGTACAGAGAGGTTGTCAATCCCTCCGGCCTTATTGTTTACAAAGGATCAAACACAAGAGATAATAATGATAGCTATGACTGCAACTAGGAAATAAAAACAGGAAGTAAATAGAAGGTGTGATCAGCGGTGGTAATATGGACCGGGGTCCCATGATGTTCACTAGTGATGTCTCTCTCCCAAAAGACGATAAAACAGCAAAGCGAGGTAAACAAATTACAGCTAGGCAATTGACAGGATTATGTGCGCAAACCAATGCTAACTATGCTGCAAAGAAAGGTAGAGGCTCAAAAGCATGGGCGGTACGCCAAGGCAAGTAGACCGAAATCCATCTGCATCTACTACTAATCATCCACCTTGAGATATCTATCCAGAACATCTCGCTGGTATTAAGTTGCGAATCCCACCCAAAGTGTAAACTCAAAGCAACAGACAACTGCATTAAAAGAACTTTGCGTAAATTAAACAATCCTTGCACCCGCAAGTACAAGCACCGTTGTTTTCTCCCTTGTGGCAACACATCCCCTAGACTCATGTTTCTGTCACTCAAGCTAGTCATCAGGGGGCATGAACCCACAATCAAGCATAACGCTCCCTCTTGGAGTTACTACCTACTACTTGGCCAAAGCAATAGACAGCAACGGAGAACATGCAAGAATTACTCAAGAACAAAGATATAGAAGAGGTGAATCAAATATATTACTCAAACACAATCTGAACATAGTCTCATAATCCATCAGATCCCAACAAACTCAGCAAAGCAACAGCAGAAAGATTACATATGTGCCTCGATCATGCAGGGCAGCTCACGAGGTCTAAACCATGAAAAGCAAAGAGGGGAGGAGAACATCACATAGCTACTGATCATGGACCCATGGTCCAAGGTGGACTACTCACGACTCATCCGGGAAGCGTCCATGGTGGTGGAGAAGCTCTTGGTGGTGGTTCTCCCTTCCGGCAGGGTGCCGGACAGTTCTCCTGATGCTCCCGATCTTGGAAGCGCTGCGGCGGCGGAACAGAGGCGAGATCGCGAAAAAGGGTTCTGTCCTCCAGGGTTTCGGGACGAGAGGGATATATATGCGAAGGGGGGCAGCCAGAGGCGGAGCAGGAGCCCCAGGCGCCCCCCTGGCGCGGCCAGGGTGGGGCCGCGCCAGGTGGCCGCCTGGGCCTCCCCTGGCTCCCCTCTGGCCCATCTTTGGTTCTTCGCGAAGCTTCCTGTACGCTGATTTTTCCTGTATTTTTCCTGGAATTTTTGGAGCACTTTTAATATGGGGGAAACCTGATATAGAAAAACTGCAGAAAACAGGAACTGGCACTGTGGTGCACTGAGTTAATAGGTTAGTCCAAATATGATCAAAAGTGTATGGAAGTGCATCAATATCATAGCAATATCACACAAAAGAAGCATGGAGCAAGCATAAATTATAGATACGTTTTGGACGTATCAACATCCCCAAGCTTAATTCCTGCTCGTCCTCGAGTAGGTAAATGATAACAAGCATAATTTATGTGGTGACATGCTACCAACCATATAAGAACTTTTTAAGTAAAGCAATCAAGGCATGTAATTCAATTCAAGTCATAACAAGCAAGAGTCTATATTAGCATTGTAACAAGCAACATAAGAACATAAAGGTGCAAGAGCTCTCGCTGTTGATACGTCCAAAACGTATCTATAATTTCTGCTTGCTCCATGCCTCTTTTGGGTGATATTGCTATGTTATTTATACACTTCCATACACTTTTGATCATATTTGGACTAACCTATTAACTCAGTGCACCCCAGTGCCAGTTTCTGTTTTCGGCTGTTTTGTATTTCAGGTTTTCACATTACGAGAACTGCCACAAAAAGTCCAGAAAAATTATATAAAAAAATCAGCGTTCCAGAAGCTACCAGGCACCCGAAGCACAGCCGGAGGGGGGCCACCAGGGCCCCAGGCGCCCTGGTGGCGCGCCCCCCCTGGGCCGTGCCGGGGGGGCGCCTGGGCCCCCCGAGCCTCGTCTGATGCCCCCCTTTGGCATATATTTAAAGCGTCTCCCGAAACCCTCGAGACGAGAACTCTTTTTCGCGATCTCATCTCTATTCCGCCGCCGCCACCGCTTCCAAGATCGGGAGCACCAGGAGAACTCTTCCCGGCACCCTGCCGGAGGGGAGGATCACCACCGGGAGCCTCTACACCACCATGGACGCCTCCCGGATGAGTTGTGAGTAGTCTCCCTTGGACCATGGGTCCATGACCAGTAGCTATGTGATGTTCTCCTCCCGTTCTTGTGCTTCACTAATTAGTCCTCGTGAGCTGCCCTACATGATCGAGGCACATATGTAATCCTTATGCTGTTGCTATGATGAGTTTGCTGGGATCCGATGGATTATGAGATTATGTTCAGATTGTGTTTGAGTAATATATTTGATCTACCTCTTTTACATTTATGTTCGTAAGTAATTCTTGCATGTTCTCCGTTGTTATTTATTGCTTTGGCCAAGTAATAGGTAGTGACTCCAAGAGGGAACGTTATGCTTGATTGTGGGTTCATGCCCCTCGATGACTAGCTTGAGTGACAGAAACATGAGTCTAGGGGATGTGCTGTTGCCACAAGGGGGAAAACAACGGTGCTTGTGCCCGCGGGTGCAAGGATTGTTTACTTTACGCAAAGTTCTTTTAATGCAGTTGTCTGTTGCTTTGAGTTTACACTATGGGTGGGACTCGCAACTTAATACCAGCGAGATGTTCTGGATAGATATCTCAAGGTGGATGATTAGTAGTAGATGCAAATGGATTTCGGTCTACTTACCTTGGCGTACCGCCCATGCTTTGAACCTCTACCTTTCTTGCAACTTAGTCAGCATTGGTTTGCGCACATGGTCCTGTCAATTGCCCAGCTGTAATTCGTTTACCTCACATAGCAGTTTTATCGTCTTTTGGGAGAGAGACATCACTAGTGAACATCATGAGACTCCGGTCCATATTACCATCATTGATCACATCCGCTATTTACTTTTCCGCTTTTACTTACTATTGCAATTATATCTATCACTATTATCACTTGCGTTTGATCCTTTGTAAACTACAAGGCCGGAGGGATTGACAACCTCTCTGTACTCGTTGGGAGCAAAGTTATTTGTATCTGTGTGCAGGTCCACGTTGATTGCTAATATCTGGCGCCGTTAGCAGTTGACACCTTCTTGTTGAAACTGGGAGTCTCAGGGAAATCGATCCTTGGTATTGCCAAGGGAAAACGTCCGCTACACTGCATCTCAAACCTTCCACTTGGGGTAACCAACGAGGGGCGAGAAGCCATCAAGCAAAGTTTTCTGGCGCCGTTGCCGGGGACTCCACTCTTCAGGATAGGGGAGTTGCACGCTATCTTTTACCTTTGCTTTTAGTCTTGTTTGTTTGCCTTTAGTTTTGCTTTAGTATCTTTTATCGAAAATCACAAAAATAGTTATCTTGCTTGCTTGCTACTATGGGTTCCACCGAGAACACCAAGTTGTGTGACTTCACTAGTCACAACAACGATGACTTTATCTGCACACCTATCACTACACCTGCCACTTCAGCACCTTCGTATGGAATTAAACCTGCTTTACTGAACTTAGTCATGAAAGATCAATTCTCCGGTGCTGGAGATGATGCTGCTTTACACTTGAACAACTTTGTTGAACTTTGTGATATGCAAAAGTACCAAGAAATAGATGGTAATATTGTTAAGCTTAAGCTTTTTCCTTTCTCCTTGAGAGGAGGAGCTAAAATTTGGTTTCAGTCTTTGCCTAGAAATAGCATAGATTCATGGTACAAGTGCAAAGATGCTTTTATCGGAAAATACTATCCACCTGCTAAAATTATCCAACTAAGAAGTAACATAATGAATTTTAAACAATTGGATAATGAACATGTTGCCCAAGCTTGGGAACGTATGAAATATCTTATCAAGAACTGCCCTACTCATGGTTTGACTACTTGGATGGTTATCCAAACTTTTTATGCAGGCTTGAACTTTACCTCGCGGAACTTGTTAGATTCGGCCGCGGGAGGAACCTTTATGTCAACTACACTTGGTGCTGCCACGAAGCTTCTCGATGAGATGATGACCAATTATTCCCAATGGCACACCGAACGCGCTCCAACAGGTAGGAAGGTAAACTCTGTCGAGGAGATTTCCTCCCTAAATGAAAAAACTGACTTGATCATGTCCCTACTTTCCAAGCAATCTTCTATTGATCCTAGTTATGATCCTTTAGATTCTGTGATTGCTCATGCTTATAGGAGTAACTTTGGTAACAATCCTAGACCGTTCCCCTCTAATTCCTTTGGGAACAACAATGCTTATCCTATCACCAAGAACTCCACCCAAAAAGATAGAGACTTGCCTGGCTATGAGAAACTTCTAGAAATAGAGAAGGCCACTAAGAATTACATGCACACCCAATATGAACAAAACAAAACCTTCTCGAGGCAATTAAATGAGCATACTGCTATCTTGCAAAACATTAGTATACAATTAGAGAGCATAAATATTGAGATTTCTAACCTCCAGACTAGGCTCACTATCACTGAGACCCAAGTTTCCAACATGTCCCACACACAAGCCACTTTGATAAACCAAATGGCAGCTAAACCCGAAGTGGTTGCACCCCTAAGGGAGGAAGAAGATAGAATTAAGAGCCTTCCTACCCACCACACTGTTGCTACTATCCAAGTTGTTGAGGATATCCAAACTCTTAGCACCCAATGCACTCCTGGTCCCGATGGACCTATTAATGGTGATGCTATGACTATAGAAACTACCAAACAAGTGAACCTAAAGGACACCGCTACCACCTTACTTGATGGTAGTGACCTTGATTTTGACAATTGCACTCTTACCGAAGTTATTGATTTCCTTCACAAGATGTCTAGAGATCCCCGCACTAGCACGATTAACCTTGCCTTCACAGAGCATATCACTAATGCTCTTATCAAAGCTAGGGAGGAGAAACTTAAAGTAGAAGCCCCCATACCTAGAAAGCTAGAAGATGGTTGGGATCCTATGATTAAAATTAAGATAAACAACTTCTCTTGCTATGCTTTATGTGATATTGTAGCTAGTACCTCCATTATGCCCAAAAGACTATATGATATGCTTAAATTGAAACCTTTTGATTCTTGTTCTTTTGGTGTTCGTCTCGTTGATTCTTCCATAAAGAAACCTTTGGGGAGGATCGACGATGTTCTTGTCATTGTCAATGACAACTATGTTCCCGTTGATTTTACTATTATGGATATTGAATGTGAACCTTCTTGTCCAATTATTTTGGGACGTCCTTTTCTATGCACCGTTGGTGCTATCATTGACATGAAAGAGGGGAATATAAAATTCCAGTTTCCTCTCAAGAAAGGGATGGAACACTTCCCTCGAAAGAAGATTAAGTTACCTTTTGAGTCCGTTATACGGGCTAGCTATTCTTTTACTCTTGATAAAACTTGATCTCTATGCATTATGCCTAGCTTAAAGGCATAAAAGAAAGCGCTTTTGGGAGGCAACCCACATGAGTAAATTTATTTTGCTTTTGTTGTGTCTTGATGTTGTTACTACTGTAGCATCATCATTGTATTTTTAATTTTCAAATTTTGTGCCAAGTATAGCCTCTGATTGCAAGAAAGTTCAAAAGTTGTGACGTGCTGTCGAGGAAACAGATTCTGTCCTTGGATAGAAAAATTCGTATAAAATCACCAGATCATCTTTTTGGTCTGAATTTTTTCGACAGCGTGCTCTATATAATTGTCTTTCGTGCATCTATTTTGAGTTTTTTGATTAGAGTTGCAGAAGTGCCCCGGAAAAATCATTTACTACCTGCTGTTCTGTTTTTCACAGATTATGTCCTGTTTTGCCTTTCCTTCATTTTGCAAACCTAGAGCTTGCTTTTTCTTTGCAAAAACCTTTTGGCAATCTTGAGAAACAGTAGAAATTCAAGAATATCTTTATTTCAAGCAAGGAACAATTATTTTATTTTGGGTACTAACCTCGCTAATCAGATTATGATGAGTTATGTATGAAGGGAGTTTTCAAGTGTGCGAGGGAAGATGATAAAAAGATTCAGGAGTGTCAAACGCTCAAGCTTGGGGATGCCCCCGTGCACCCCCAAGAAATATTCAAGGAGACTCAAGCGTCTAAGCTTGGGGATGCCCCCGTGCATCCCCTTCTCCATCAACATTATCAGTTCGTCTTTCGTTCCTTTATATTTTAATCACTTCATGTGTTATGTGCTATGCTTGGAGCGTCTTGCTTTTAGTTTTCTTTAGCTTTTCATAACGAGTCGAAACTCAGCTTTCTTTATGTGGGAGAGAAACACGCTCCACTTCTACCTAGAACATAACATAGAATTTGCATGTCTATATTTGCTGTGTGTGTTCTTTGTCTTTTAATAGCTACTATCATGCTTAGCTCTTAGTATTCATGCTTATCTTTTTAAAGAGCTTTTGTTTAGTTGGTTGCTTGAACTCTCTTTAGTTATCATGTTTATCTTATTAAGAGAGTTTGCTTCCGTTGCATTGGTTGATATGTCTATGATAAAGATGCTACGTGCATAATGGCGCTTAGTAGTTCATGTTTTCTTATGGTTAGTCTCAAATAGCTGGGGGGTTCCCAATGTGTTATTGGAGTACCAACATGATTTGTTTGCCTATGATGTGGTATGGTTTAGTAATATCTTCCTTCAAAGAATTTATTTTGATTGACTTGGCGTATGCTCACGCATATTTTTAAGACTGTAAAGAAAGTCTGTCAAGCCTTGATGATCTTTTGTTTCTGAGTAGCGATATAACTTCCATGCCTGATTCAATGTTGCTTTGTCGCTCTGCATGATTATGACCGTCATTGCTCTCTTAGTTGGTCGCTTCCAGTCTTTTGCTAACCTTCGCATGTACTAAGCGGACTGACTACTTGTGCATCCACATCCTTTTAATCCAGTTATGCCATATGAGTCCACCATATCTTCCTACATTGTATTTACCTGCCATTCCTAACGGAGACTTTCATGTACCATCTCGAAATTATTCAAAGAAAAAGCATTCCTATTTTGTGCCTCTGTTGTAAGTCCATGAGGAAGTAGTAGTTAATTCATAATCTTTTTAAGTTGGACAAGCTTCACCCCGGGATTGCATGTATAATGTGCAAACCCATAATACGAGAAGGAACTGGCATTGAGTGCGCCCGGCTCAAAAAAATAATATAACAAACAAACCCTCCTTCACGCTTTGTTCATGAGAAATCAGAAAACTTTGGCAGTGATAAACAAAGGAGATTAAGAGGATGTGATCGTCCTCAATCGGGAGCCGTTTCTCGAAACTTGTCCATCTCAAGAAGTGATTGAGTTATCTGCTAGCATTCGTTGACGAAACATGCATGATCTAAAAAAAATATTACCTCTGTTTTAAAACCAAGAGCTCTGGTACATGTTTTGTCTTTGTTTCCGACTACGGGTTTTCAACCTTGCCAACAAAAGCCACGGTTCGAGAGTCTCCACCTTCTTTTAAAAAGCACCAACTACTGAGAGCATGATTGTCATTCTGAGTGTAATGTGCATTGTCCCAAAGTAGCATTGTCTTTTGCATGATTGTGATATCGTTTATTTTGAAATCATTGTATCTAGTCACCACTTAAACCTTGGAGGTGCCCCTGCATTTATGTTTTGCTTCACTAAAGGGGGCAAGCTAGATATCACTTTATCATATTTGCACATCATGTTCATTACAAATCTATTTGATGTTTCAATATCATATTGTAAAACTTTCAGTTCTTTGTGATTTTCTCATGAGGCAACTTAATTACTATAGATTCATTGTCTCAGTAAGCTTTTGTCATATGACTATGAAAAGTCCTATATGGTTAATAGCATGTCACCACATAAATTATTCTTGTTATCATTTACCTACTCGAGGACGAGCAGGAATTAAGCTTGGGGATGTTGATACGTCCAAAACGTATCTATAATTTTTGCTTGCTCCATGCCTCTTTTGGGTGATATTGCTATGTTATTTATACACTTCCATACACTTTTGATCATATTTGGACTACCCTATTAACTCAGTGCACCCCAGTGCCAGTTTCTGTTTTCGGCAGTTTTTATATTTCAGGTTTTCACATTACGAGAACTGCCAGAAAAAATCCAGAAAAATTATATAAAAAATCAGCATTCCAGAAGCTACCAGGCACCCGAAGCAGAGCCGGAGGGGGGCCACCAGGGCCCCAGGCGCCCTGGTGGCGCCCCCCTGGGCCGCGCCGGGGGGGCGCCTGGGCCCCCCGAGCCTCGTATGATGCCCCCCTTTGGCATATATTTAAAGCGTCTCCCAAAACCCTCGAGACGAGAACTCTTTTTCGCGATCTCATCTCTGTTCTGCCGCCGCCGCCGCTTCCAAGATCGGGAGCACCAGGAGAACTCTTCCCGGCACCCTGCCGGAGGGGAGGATCACCACCGGGAGCCTCTCCACCACCATGGACGCCTCCCAGATGAGTTGTGAGTAGTCTCCCTTGGACCATGGGTCCATGACCAGTAGCTATGTGATGTTCTCCTCCCGTTCTTGTGCTTCACTAATTAGTCCTAGTGAGCTGCCCTACATGATCGAGGCACATATGTAATCCTTATGCTGTTGCTATGATGAGTTTGCTGGGATCCGATGGATTATGAGATTATGTTCAGATTGTGTTTGAGTAATATATTTGATCTACCTCTTTTATATTTATGTTCGTAAGTAATTCTTGCATGTTCTCCGTTGTTATTTATTGCTTTGGCCAAGTAGTAGTTAGTGACTCCAAGAGGGAACGTTATGCTTGATTGTGGGTTCATGCCCCTCGATGACTAGCTTGAGTGACAGAAACATGAGTCTAGGGGATGTGCTGTTGCCACAAGGGGGAAAACAACGGTGCTTGTGCACGCGGGTGCAAGGATTATTTACTTTACGCAAAGTTCTTTTAATGCAGTTGTCTGTTGCTTTGAGTTTACACTATGGGTGGGACTCGCAACTTAATACCAACGAGATGTTCTGGATAGATATCTCAAGGTGGATGATTAGTAGTAGATGCAAATGGATTTCGGTCTACTTACCTTGGCGTACCGCCCATGCTTTGAACCTCTACCTTTCTTGCAACTTAGTCAGCATTGGTTTGCGCACATGGTCCTGTCAATTGCCCAGCTGTAATTCGTTTACCTCACATAGCAGTTTTATCGTCTTTTGGGAGAGAGACATCACTAGTGAACATCATGAGACTCCGGTCCATATTACCATCATTGATCACATCCGCTATTTACTTTTCCGCTTTTACTTACTATTGCAATTATATCTATCACTATTATCACTTGCGTTTGATCCTTTGTAAACTACAAGGCCGGAGGGATTGACAACCTCTCTGTACTCGTTGGGAGCAAAGTTATTTGTATCTGTGTGCAGGTCCACGTTGATTGCTAATATCTGGCGCCGTTAGCAGTTGACACCTTCTTGTTGAAACTGGGAGTCTCAGGGAAATCGATCCTTGGTATTGCCAAGGGAAAACTTCCGCTACACTGCATCTCAAACCTTCCACTTGGGGTAACCAACGAGGGGCGAGAAGCCATCAGCTGTCCGTGACTCGAATGTCTCCAAATGGTGTTTGCGTGCAAGAAAGGGGATAGGGATATACGAGAGAGTAAAATATAGTTTTTGTATTGTTGAGAACTTAATCTACTAAAGTTTCACACTTGGTCTTCTTTGGAATCTTATCTTGACTCATCCCCAGACCACTAGCCAGGTACAAGTCAAAATGATCCACTCCCTTTCGATATTTTGAGCACTCATGCAATGGATGAGCGTAAGCAAGAAAGTTGACACTTAGGATGGCAAAGAGAGAAAAATGATGAAGGGGGAAGACAAAAAGGTGTGAAAGGCTCACATCAATGAGGACAATCATAGGCGAGAGAAAACCAAATGATAGATATGATGTGAGGAGTAGGGATTGCCATGCAACGGATGCACATATGAGCTAAGGTAAGCTCTCCAATGGAACTAGTGGGGGTGCATCCAACTTGCTCGCTCAAGAAGACCTAGAGCTCTTTTGAGGAGGCTCATCATTGGAATATACAAGCCAAGTTCTATAGTGTGAAGGTCCCCACATAGCTATATGCATGAATGATAATCACTATGGAGTACAAGGTATAAGATGAAGTACGAGTGTGGATCTCTCAAAAGGAATAGTAGTGTGCCCCCTTCTCTCTTTTTATTTCTTTTTCTCTTTTTTCTCTTTTTTTATTTTTTTGTGGCCTCAATGGCTCTTTCTATTTAACTCTCATTTGTCCTCTTTGGGATCTTTTGATTTTGTCCTCTTTGGGATCTTTTGATTTTGTCCTCTTTGGGATCTTTTGATTTTGTCCTCTTTGGGATCTTTTGATTTTGTCCTCTTTGGAATCTTTTGATTTTGTCCTCTTTGGGATCTTTTGATTTTGTCCTCTTTGGGATCTTTTCCTCACTTTAGGGACAACACTCTATATATTACAAGAAGTATAGAAGATCTTTCACACTTTACAAAAGTACTCAACATAAAGAAAATGAAACTATCATGATGTATGCAAATGTATGCCTCTGCCGGTGTAGCAGGATATGCAATGATACTAGCGCGTCATGTAGCAATGATTAGGGCAAGGCCCAATGTAATGCCTAGGATGGAGTTATACCTCCTACGTGTCGAGGCACGACTTAAAGGCATAAGTCCATCCTAGAATGATCTCAAGATTGGTAACCTTTGCACAACTCATGTAAAAGAGGGATAGTAAACTGAAAATAGTTGGCTTACACTCGCCACGTCACAGAATTACAGTACAAGTCTCAAACATCATACATTAAGAACACTACAACCCTCTAAGGGCAAAAGCCAAATGTCAAAGTACCAAACTCAGATAAATAAACCACAGGCGAATCGAATCCTAGTAAGAGACTCCACTACTGATCGTCCGGGTAGCGCACATAGTAACGACTACGCTCTTCGTCGTACTCCCAATCCAGCTCGGTGCCATCACCTGGATAGCTCACAGCTGGACCTGCATCTGGTGTGTGAAGTAACTGTGAGCCACAGAGGACTCAGCAATCCCGTTCCCGGGTAACAGAACTATTTAAGCCTTTAGGTGAGGGAAAGGCTGAAGAAAAGGATAAGTCTGCAGCAGCAACTAGCATCTATCTTACGCAAGTGAGAGCGAGAAGAGAAGGCATCGGCGAGGAGTGATCACGAAGTGATCCTAGCTACAAGCTCACAAACATAACCCCTCCGTGTTCAACTCCCGAATCCCTATTCGGAAATTGACAGTCACGGAACACACGCTGGTAGTGTATTAGTAACATTGTGTCAAGTTATCTACAACCGGAATTAACAAGCTCCCATCTGCTACATAACCGCGGGCACGGCTTTCGAAAGTTCAAACCCTGCAGGGGTGTTCCAACTTGACCCATTACAAGCCCACGATCCGCGGAGTCGCAACTCCAAAGTGGGAAGACCCGAGTATCCTCGGAATCCCGTGCTCAAGATATACCGAACTAAGGTAAGGCTAATCCAGCAAATCCTCCCGGCGTGTCGACACCCTGATAGTAGCCGCGCGTATCTAAGTCTCAGGACACGACCGGATGGGCGAAGCTACGGGTGGATACCAGATACCTCGAGTTGCCTCAAGGCGGCCCCGCAGGCTCCCCGTTTCGGACCAACACTCATGTGGAGCACTGGCCCGGGGTTGTTGATTAAGAAAGAGGGTTAATTACTCCCTATGCATGTTTAGTTTGTTATTAGGCAAATAGTACCAATGTTGGGATTTGCTGGAAAAGACTTAGCACTTAGCG
>LR738714.1:613614749-613695477 GCA_902687465.1 Secale cereale | reverse complement strand
AACCGTGTTAGGAACGCATAATCAAGGAACATAATACCGGCTTATACGGATCCTAACGGCATGAGTGGAACAAAACACCAAGCAAAAGGCTTAGCCTTCCACCCTTGCCAATATATAGATGATTTCAATTAAAGCATTTATATAGTGTGATATAACCCAACCAAACTTCAACATGGAGCAAGCATCTTCACTTCACCTGCAACTAGCAACGCTATAAGAAGGGCTGAGCGAAGCGTACTTAGCCAAGCAACGGTTTGCATAGGTAGGGTGGTTAAACATGGCAATTGGTTACAAGTAGGAGGCTGACAAGAAGAACATGGGCATCGAGGCAAAACTATAGATCGAGACTACTAGCAATAGGCAAAGATAGTAATGTTATCGGGGTTCGGTCATCTTGCCTGAAGAGAAGTCGTTCGGATCGTAAGAAGGGTCCTCGTGCTCAACCTCGTTGGAAACCTCGTGCTCAACTTCATACCCGGTCTCAGCCTCCGGCTCTAAACAAGACAATCACACCAAGCACCAATCAACAAGATGCAATGCGCACTCGAAAAAACATGAATGCATGATGGATGCACTAAGGATGCACATGGAGCACGTAAAACATCACTCAAGCAAAACACCTCAAAACAAGATAACAAGCTGATATTATTAATCTACACAGAAAATCACCCAAGTTTGATATAAGATTCGCTGAAATCGGAGTTACGGGCTAAAAGTTATGCCCGAAACAAGATTTGAGCGAAAGCTGAAAATTACAGCAACATAGCATCTTTGGAGCTCAAAATAATTTAGCTACAGCACCCAAAAAGCATGGCAAAGGACTTGAACACAAACTAGACATATAGTACAGCAACTAGGTCCAAAGTGCAGCCCCAACGGAGTCACGGATCAATAGCAATGATGTTGGACATATTGAACTTTGCAATAAAATTCTGGCAGCAGAATTTTATTGAAACTTTAGAGCAAAAGATAAACATGCTACATCCACTTAAATGGACATGTGAGGACATGATTGGAAAGACAACAATATATACTACAAGGAACAATCAATATCCACCCCAAAACTAACATGCTTTGTCCTACAACATCACACAAACATGGCATCGGAACGTTACAGATTTCAGACTTAGTGAAAAATCACTAAGTCCTAAAACAGCAACATCATCATAGCAACAAAAAGAGCATGTTTAAGTCACCTCGAAACTAAACATGGCAAAGGGTAAGCACCTCATCAAAGTGCATATGAAGGTGATCCCGAAACACACAAGCATGCTTCATAGAGGTGAACACAACGATTGCAACGAGCTCAACAAGATGGCATTTCATAACAAGTGAAAACACAACATGTGAACATGGCACTTTGCAACGATGATAACAAGGCAATAATAAATCTACCATGCAACCTATCACAAGCAACACGTAGTTCGTGGCAAGACGAACACGTGGACATGTCATTTGCATCGTTTGGACAAACGAGCTAAAAGATATCACATGTCAAAGGTGGCATGAAAATAACACATAACAGCAGTTTATATCATGATGCACTCTTGCAACAGCAAAACAAGTGTCAAGATGACATCTAACATGCATGACAACAACAGGTAAAACGTAGAGGACATCTCCACGAACATCTGGACATGCTACACGCGCAAAACGGAGCATCAGGCAAAAAGTTACAGCAGGTCAAAGATTGCATAACAGATTAGTTAACAGGGACTTAGGAGGATTTAGGTCAACCTCAACGGATCCAGATCTGATGAACAGTACGGGCCGGTTCGGAAGAAGTGGGCCGCGCGGAGACGGCGCTGGTGCGGCGGCGGCCCGCGGTGGATCTGGCCTGCGACGGCTGGCGGCCCGCGAGGCGGTGCGGCCCAGCCGGCTGGAGCTGGCGCGGTGGCGAGGCCCGCGAGGTGGCGCGGCGAGCGGGCCCTGGCGCGGATGCGGGAGGAGGGCGAGGCACGGCCTGGCCTGCCCGGCTCGGTGCTGGAGCTGGCGGTGGCACGCTGGGCCGCTGAGCGCCCGGCCCAGGCGAGCGGCGCGGAGCCCTTGCGGCGGCTCGGCTGGAGCGTGGGGATGCGACGGCGTACGGGCCGGCCTGGCCCGAGGCGCGAGGCGGCTGGCCGACGATCTGGTCCCCCAGATCAGGATCCAGCTGGATCGAAGCCTGGCTCGGGTCGGTCGACGCGAAGCGAGCAGCTGGCTCGCGCGGTCGGTGCGGAAGGCGTTGACCTCGCCCAGATCGAGGTCCGGTCGGCGGTGCTGGAAGGATCCGATGGATCCCCTCGGGATCCGGCAGAAATTCGGATCTGGAGTAGAAAATGGAAAAAAAAGAGGGGAGAGAGGAGGAAGAAGAAGGGGATGCCCAAATAGACTAGGGGGGTCTATATGTAGCAGTTTTTAGGGTTAGGAGGGGATTTAGGGGCGCTAGGAGCCCTCCGATCGCGATCCGACGGATCCGATCGCGGGGGTAGTTTTAAAAGGCCTAGACGGAGATAAAAGAAAGCAGTAGGGGTATATCCGGGACACGAAGCGAAGGCACTTCGGACCCACACGGACAACGGATGGAAAAGTCAACGGAGTCCAAACGAGACGAGATTTGAGAGGCGGGTTGCACACAACAAAACAACAACACAGACAACAACCTCGCGGCACACCAGTAACGTAAAACGCCCGAACAACAAAGTAGGCCTACGGGACGTCACGGACACGTGAGGGAGCTCCGGAACGCGAAACGGACAACGGGAAGAAACACGACGATTCGGATGCAACCCACAACACAAATGCAATGCAATGCACATGTCTACATGATATGAATGAATGCCACACACTCACACAACAAAACGACGAAAGCCCGAAAGACAAAGAACCCGAAACGGAAATAGATGAAGCCGGAGATATATTATATACCCAAAAGGGAAAGTATTACATCCGGGGCATTACAAACTCTCCTCTACTACAAAAAGATCTCGTCCCGAGATCTAGGACTGGAAAAAGGAAGGGTACTCGGAACGAAGATGATCTTCTCGTTCCCAGGTAGCTTCTCGGTCTGTGTGATGTGACCACTTGACTTTCAGAAACTTGATGGACTTGTTGCGAGTCTTGCGTTCG
Organism: Secale cereale; assembly: GCA_902687465.1. Taxonomy (NCBI): domain Eukaryota; kingdom Viridiplantae; phylum Streptophyta; class Magnoliopsida; order Poales; family Poaceae; genus Secale; species Secale cereale. The sequence goes on along the minus strand of LR738714.1, from coordinate 613,692,369 downwards.
GTTTCTTCGAGAATTGCAACTGGATGCTCTCGGTAGGAAAGGTCTTGTTGAAGATCAATCTCCTGAAACGGAATCATGCGCTTAGGTGCCTTGAAGCATTTGCGAAGTTGAGACACATGGAAGACATCATGAACATTTGCAAAGTTGGAAGGGAGCTCGAGCTGATAGGCTAGATCGCCTCTTTTGCCAAGAATCTTGAAAGGCCCGACGTATCTAGGAGCAAGTTTTCCTTTGATACCGAATCTTTGGGTTCCTTTCATCGGAGAAACTCAGAGATAGACATGATCACCGATGTCGAAAGCCAAATCACGATGCTTGCCGTCATAGTAGCTCTTCTGACGCGACTGAGCGGCCTTGAGATTCTCACGTATGACTTTGCACATTTCTTCGGCTTCTGAGATCAAGTCATTGCCAAGAAGTTGGCGTTCACCTGTTTCAGACCAGTTGAGAGGGGTACGGCACTTTCTGCCATAGAGGATTTCAAACGGTGCTTTGCCTGCACTTGCTTGAAAACTGTTGTTGTAAGAGAACTCGGCAAATGGAAGGCAGTCTTCCCATTTCATGCCGAAGGAGATGACACAGGCTCTGAGCATATCTTCTAGGATCTGATTCACGCGCTCGACTTGATCACTAGTCTGAGGGTGAAAGGCAGTGCTGAACCTGATCTTCGTGCCCATGGCGGACTGAAAGGAGTCCCAGAACCTTGATGTGAACAAGCTGCCACGGTCTGAGGATATCACTTGAGGAATGCCATGTAGGGACACAATTCTGGAAGTGTACAGCTCTGCAAGTTGAGCTGCATTGATTGATTCTTTGACTGGAAGAAAGTGAGCGACTTTGGTAAGATTGTCAATCACCACAAAGATAGCATCATTGCCTCGCTTGGATTTAGGAAAACCAGTGACGAAGTCCATTTCAATGTGGTCGAACTTCCACTCGGGAATAGGAAGAGGTTGGAGAAGACCGGCTGGACGTTGATGTTCTGCTTTCACTCTTCTGCATACATCACATTCATTCACGAATTGGGCAATCTCCCTTTTCATGCGTGTCCACCAGTAAGACTGCTTGAGGTCTTGGTACATCTTGGAACTGCCAGGATGAATGGAAAGGAGAGAATCATGAGCTTCTTCCATTATGAGCTTCCTGAGATCACCTTTGGGAACAACGAGTCTGTCCTCGAAGAACAAGGTATCTCTCTCATCAACACGGAAGCACTTGTATTTTGGAGTGCCCTTTGCAATCCCATGTTTCACCTTCTTCACCATGGTATCACTGAGCTGGGCCTCACGGACTTGATCTTCCAAGGTAGGAGCAATTTGGAGATTTGCAAGAAAACCCTGCGGAACCACTTGAAGGTTGAGTTTCCTGAAAGCTTCACAAAGCTCAGGCTGGTATGGCTTGATAAGAAGGCTGTTGCAATATGCCTTTCTGCTCAAAGCATCTGCAATCACATTCGCCTTGCCTGGAGTGTACTCAATGCTGGGGTTGTACTCTTGGATCATCTCGACCCAACGAGTCTGGCGGAGGTTCAGATGCGGCTGTGTGAAGATGTACTTCAAGCTCTTGTGATCAGTGAAGATGTCGACCTTTCTGCCCAACAACAGATGTCTCCACGTAATCAGAGCATGTACCACAGCTGCTAGCTCGAGATCATGTGTGGGATAGTTCTTCTCAGCTGGCTTTTGCTGACGAGAAGTGTATGCCACAATTCTCTTCTCTTGCATAAGCACACCACCAAGGCCTTGAAGAGAAGCGTCACAGAACACTTCATAGGGCTTGGATTCATCTGGAGGAATCAGAACTGGAGCAGAGACCAGCTTCTCTTTGAGGGTTTTGAATGCCACTTCACATTCGGGAGACCAAAAGTATTTGACATTCTTCTGAAGCAGGTTGGAAAGAGGCTTGGCAATCTTGGAGAAGTTTTCCACAAACCTTCTGCAATAGCTGGCAAGACCCAGAAAACTGCGGAGCTGCTTGACGTTCTGAGGAGCTTCCCAGTTGACAATTGCTTCAACTTTCTCGGGATTAACCGCAATACCGTCAGCTGAGATGATGTGGCCCAGGTACAAAACCTTATCGAGCCAGAACTCGCACTTTGAGAACTTGGCATAGAATTTATGCTCTCGGAGTCGATCAAGAACTAGACGCAAGTGCTTTTCGTGATCTTCTTCATTCTTGGAAAACACCAGAATATCATCCAGATACACAAGCACGAATTCGCCAGTATAGGGGTTGAAGATGTAATGCATCATCCTTGAAAAGGTAGGAGGAGCATTGGCGAGACCGAAGGACATGACGGTATACTCATATGAACCGTAGCTCGTTCTGAAGGCCGTCTTGGGAATGTCTTCCTCGCGAATGCGAATTTTATGGTAGCCCATTCGGAGGTCAAGCTTAGAGAACACTTTAGCTCCTTTGAGCTGCTCAAAGAGTTCGTTGATGTTGGGGAGCGGATACTTGTTCTTAATCGTCTTCTTGTTCAATGGCCGATAGTCAACACAGAGACGCTCCGTGCCATCTTTCTTCTTGACAAATAAGACACCACAGCCCCACGGAGATGTACTCGGTCTGATGAGACCCATACGCTCCTGTTCATCCAACTGTTTCTTCAATTCCTTCAATTCATCTGAAGAGAGCTTGTATGGACGCCGGCAAACAGGTTCGGTGCCCGGCTCGAGTTCAATGACAAACTCCACCTGACGGTGTGGAGGCATGCCTGGAAGTTCTTCTGGAAAGACGTCTTGATATTCGTTCACCACTGGAATTTGCTCTATGGCATTAATTTCACCCTTATCATTAAGAGAGAAAAGCCGAATAGTATTATCCCTGGAGGCGAAGATAATCACATCTTCATCAGAATGAGTCAACTTGACTTCTTTTTGAGCACAATCAATATGAGCATCGTGCTGAGAAAGCCAATCCATTCCGAGAATGAGGTCAATATCAGAATGACCAAGAACCACCGGTTTAGCCATAAAACGATAATCTCCCATGCGAATGGAAACATCCGGAGCATAGACAGTAGAAGACATACGTCTCCCTGGAGAAATAACTTCCAACCTCTGAGGCAAATTTGAAGTGGCAATACTGTGCTTGGATGCAAATGGTTGAGACATGAAAGAGCATGATGCACCCGAATCAAATAACACTTTAACTGGAAAAGAGTTCACTGGAAGGTTACCCAAAATGACATCAGAAGAAGCCTCCGCTTGTGCTGCATTCATCAGATTGACCCTGGCAGCCTTTGGATCATGCCTGACAATAGCTGAACTCACAGGTGGTGGAGGAGGAAGACGCTTCGGATTCGGACATATGTTGGCATAATGACCCTTCTGGCCACACTTGTTGCACACCACTTCAGAGAGAGGACGGAAATGAGAGCCACTGGACTTGGAGCCTTGAGACTGAAACTGCTTCTTCGACTGGTTGCTTGGGTTGGGTGGGTGGGAGAAACCACGACCACTAGAGTTCTTGTTGTTGGAGTTGTTGAAGTTGCTGGAGTTGTTGTAAGGAGCTCGAATCACTGGAGGAGGAGGAAGCCAGAATTTCTGTTGTTTCGCAGCCAACTGAGACGATGAGGAAGAGTGAACAGCATCTCGAATTCTCTTCTTAGAGGCCTCCATCTTAAGCTGAGCTGCTTCTTGTTTCAAAGCCATGTTATAGAACTTATCGAATTCGTGTGGCTCGAACAAAGTGAGAGCAAGCTGAAGTTCATCTTTGAGACCTCCACGGAACTGATAGATTTTACTCTTTGCATCAGGAATGTCTTGCTTTGCATAGCGAGCGAGGTTTTGGAACTTGACATTATACTGATAGACTGTCATGGAGCCCTGCTTGAGGTTGCGGAAATGCTCACGCATACCCTCGATAACACTTGTAGGAATGTGATGCGAGCGGAAATCCTTGCAGAAATTCTCCCAAGAGATCACTTGACCCGGCCTTGAGTCTTTGTACTGCTGCCACCAGTCATCTGCTTGATCTTTCAGTTGGAAGGCTGCAAACTTCACATAGTCATCTTCTTTCACGTTACTGCACTCAAAATGCTTCTTGATATCGGTTAGCCAATCTTCAGCATCAAGAGGGTCGACACAGTAACTGAAAGCTTTAGGATTGTTGGCCAAGAACTGGTTGAGGGTAGCATGGTGCTGCTGGAAGAAGTTGCCTTGATTCCCTGGAACGCCCTGATTAGCTTGATTAGCTTGCATAGCTTGCATTTGCTGCATCATCTGCATCATCAACTGAGTGTTCTGAGCAGTAGTCTGCATAATTGCTCTCCAAGCCTCAGGCGGAGGAGGAGGGGAAGGAGGACGTTCTGGAACCTCTTCACCCTCTGGGTTGGCGTTCGGAACCCTTTTCGGAGCCATCCTGTAAGAGATGACCACGAATCAGCAATTGATTGACAAAAGGAATAAGCTGAATCAATGGAATGAATTGCAACGAGTCTTCACAATAATCATTCGAACAATAAGAACGAATGAAATCATCCGAACAAGAGGAACGAATGAATTTCTCAGTTAATTGGTAACATCAGTCTTCACGAGAAGCCACATAGGGAACAAAAGGATAAAATAAGTAAACAACAAGGTACGGAAAGGAACAAACACAAGAGAGGAGTTTCGTTCTAACATCTTTGTGCTGAAAGCATATGAACGCGTTACGAAAAGGTTTTGCAATCCCCGGATCAGCATAGCCAAGGACCCTTTAAGATGCAACTCCTGATAGTAACATCGGTCATATAACCCCTTAACTCAATGTCGAACCCCGAACTCACTAACCTGCATTCGTTGGAAGAATGCCTACGATCTACTGGATGAGACCCACCTATAGTTTTCCGAAAGATTCCAGTTATGCAATCAGGTGTTGGGGATACACGGGAAGCACCGCGCAATCAACTCTAACCTACATCCAGGTGTATCCATCCTTCAACACATAACTAGTCTTTCTCGGAAACTGTGTACCTCGGACCTTCGAAAAGCATCCACTATAACAAGCTATGGCAATACTCCCGAACTACCTCCCCAGTACTGGGTGATGTCGGGGTTATCTTGCCACTGGCCGTATAGGGGAGATTTTCGATGTCGGCCGTCTTAAGTATTTAGTACTGTCGCGATATGCTTGTTACAATGATACCCCGAAGCTCGACTCCTCGGTAACAGGAGGCATCGGGAACAATATCCTTGTCACAAGAACATCGAAACAATCCCAGAATACTCGCGGGATTCCTAAAAAAAATTTTGTGCAAATTTTGAAGATAGGAGAGACAAGAGTAGACGTCAGGAGTCCTCACCAGAGAGAAAGGGGATGAGAAGCAAAGAATCCTACTCTCCGATATAATATAGGACTCAAAAGTTTTCAGTGTGTGCCTAGACTCAACCGTCAACGGTTCGATCAAACAGTGGGGGCTCCTAGGTCGGAGAAGGCTCTGAATACCAACTTGTAATGCCCAGGATGGAGTTATACCTCCTACGTGTCGATGCACGACTTAAAGGCATAAGTCCATCCTAGAATGATCTCAAGTTTGGTAATCTTTGCACAACTCATGTAAAAGAGGGATAGTAAACTGAAAATAGTTGGCTTACACTCGCCACGTCACAGAATTACAGTACAAGTCTCAAACATCATACATTAAGAACACTACAACCCTCTAAGGGCAAAAGCCAAATGTCAAAGTACCAAACTCAGATAAATAAACCACAGGTGAATCGAATCCTAGTAAGAGACTCCACTACTGATTGTCCGGGTAGCGCACATAGTAACGACTACGCTCTTCGTCGTACTCCCAATCCAGCTCGGTGCCATCACCTGGATAGCTCACAGCTGGACCTGCATCTGGTGTGTGAAGTAACTGTGAGCCACAGAGGACTCAGCAATCCCGTTCCCGGGTAACAGAACTATTTAAGCCTTTAGGTGAGGGAAAGGCTGAAGAAAAGGATAAGTCTGCAGCAGCAACTAGCATCTATCTTACGCAAGTGAGAGCGAGAAGAGAAGGCATCGACGAGGAGTGATCACGAAGTGATCCTAGCTACAAGCTCACAAACATAACCCCTCCGTGTTCAACTCCCGAATCCCTATTCGGAAATTGACAGTCACGGAACACACGCTGGTAGTGTATTAGTAACATTGTGTCAAGTTATCTACAACCGGAATTAACAAGCTCCCATCTGCCACATAACCGCGGGCACGGCTTTCGAAAGTTCAAACCCTGCAGGGGTGTTCCAACTAGACCCATTACAAGCCCATGATCCGCGGAGTCGCAACTCCAAAGTGGGAAGACCCGAGTATCCTCGGAATCCCGTGCTCAAGATATACCGAACTAAGGTAAGGCTAATCCAGCAAATCCTCCCGGCGTGTCGACACCCTGATAGTAGCCGCGCGTATCTAAGTCTCAGGACACGACCGGATGGGCGAAGCTACGGGTGGATACCAGATACCTCGAGTTGCCTCAAGGCGGCCCCGCAGGCTCCCTGTTTCGGACCAACACTCATGTGGAGCACTGGCCCGGGGTTGTTGATTAAGAAAGAGGGTTAATTACTCCCTATGCATGTTTAGTTTGTTATTAGGCAAATAGTACCAATGTTGGGATTTGCTGGAAAAGACTTAGCACTTAGCGGTTTATCGAGGGGGTCCCATACACCCCAACCGTGTTAGGAACGCATAATCAAGGAACATAATACCGGCTTATACGGATCCTAACGGCATGAGTGGAACAAAACACCAAGCAAAAGGCTTAGCCTTCCACCCTTGCCAATATATAGATGATTTCAATTAAAGCATTTATATAGTGTGATATAACCCAACCAAACTTCAACATGGAGCAAGCATCTTCACTTCACCTGCAACTAGCAACGCTATAAGAAGGGCTGAGTGAAGCGTACTTAGCCAAGCAACGGTTTGCATAGGTAGGGTGGTTAAACATGGCAATTGGTTACAAGTAGGAGGCTGACAAGAAGAACATGGGCATCGAGGCAAAACTATAGATCGAGACTACTAGCAATAGGCAAAGATAGTAATGTTATCGGGGTTCGGTCATCTTGCCTGAAGAGAAGTCGTTCGGATCGTAAGAAGGGTCCTCGTGCTCAACCTCGTTGGAAACCTCGTGCTCAACTTCGTACCCGGTCTCAGCCTCCGGCTCTAAACAAGACAATCACACCAAGCACCAATCAACAAGATGCAATGCGCACTCGAAAAAACATGAATGCATGATGGATGCACTAAGGATGCACATGGAGCACGTAAAACATCACTCAAGCAAAACACCTCAAAACAAGATAACAAGCTGATATTATTAATCTACACAGAAAATCACCCAAGTTTGATATAAGATTCGCTGAAATCGGAGTTACGGGCTAAAAGTTATGCCCGAAACAAGATTTGAGCGAAAGCTGAAAATTACAGCAACATAGCATCTTTGGAGCTCAAAATAATTTAGCTACAGCACCCAAAAAGCATGGCAAAGGACTTGAACACAAACTAGACATATAGTACAGCAACTAGGTCCAAAGTGCAGCCCCAACGGAGTCACGGATCAATAGCAATGATGTTGGACATATTGAACTTTGCAATAAAATTCTGGCAGCAGAATTTTATTGAAACTTTAGAGCAAAAGATAAACATGCTACATCCACTTAAATGGACATGTGAGGACATGATTGGAAAGACAACAATATATACTACAAGGAACAATCAATATCCACCCCAAAACTAACATGCTTTGTCCTACAACATCACACAAACATGGCATCGGAACGTTACAGATTTCAGACTTAGTGAAAAATCACTAAGTCCTAAAACAGCAACATCATCATAGCAACAAAAAGAGCATGTTTAAGTCACCTCGAAACTAAACATGGCAAAGGGTAAGCACCTCATCAAAGTGCATATGAAGGTGATCCCGAAACACACAAGCATGCTTCATAGAGGTGAACACAACGATTGCAACGAGCTCAACAAGATGGCATTTCATAACAAGTGAAAACACAACATGTGAACATGGCACTTTGCAACGATGATAACAAGGCAATAATAAATCTACCATGCAACCTATCACAAGCAACACGTAGTTCGTGGCAAGACGAACACGTGGACATGTCATTTGCATCGTTTGGACAAACGAGCTAAAAGATATCACATGTCAAAGGTGGCATGAAAATAACACATAACAGCAGTTTATATCATGATGCACTCTTGCAACAGCAAAACAAGTGTCAAGATGACATCTAACATGCATGACAACAACAGGTAAAACGTAGAGGACATCTCCACGAACATCTGGACATGCTACACGCGCAAAACAGAGCATCAGGCAAAAAGTTACAGCAGGTCAAAGATTGCATAACAGATTAGTTAACAGGGACTTAGGAGGATTTAGGTCAACCTCAACGGATCCAGATCTGATGAACAGTACGGGCTGGTTCGGAAGAAGTGGGCCGCGCGGAGACGGCGCTGGTGCGGCGGCGGCCCGCGGTGGATCTGGCCTGCGACGGCTGGCGGCCCGCGAGGCGGTGCGGCCCAGCCGGCTAGAGCTGGCGCGGTGGCGAGGCCCGCGAGGTGGCGCGGCGAGCGGGCCCTGGTGCGGATGCGGGAGGAGGGCGAGGCACGGCCTGGCCTGCCCGGCTCGGTGCTGGAGCTGGCGGTGGCACGCTGGGCCGCTGAACGCCCGGCCCAGGCGAGCGGCGCGGAGCCCTTGCGGCGGCTCGGCTGGAGCGTGGGGATGCGACGGCGTACGGGCCGGCCTGGCCCGAGGCGCGAGGCGGCTGGCCGACGATCTGGTCCCCCAGATCGGGATCCAGCTGGATCGAAGCCTAGCTCGGGTCGGTCGACGCGAAGCGAGCAGCTGGCTCGCGCGGTCGGTGCGGAAGGCGTTGACCTCGCCCAGATCGAGGTCCGGTCGGCGGTGCTGGAAGGATCCGATGGATCCCCTCGGGATCCGGCAGAAATTCGGATCTGGAGTAGAAAATGGAAAAAAAAGAGGGGAGAGAGGAGGAAGAAGAAGGGGATGCCCAAATAGACTAGGGGGGGGGTCTATATGTAGCAGTTTTTAGGGTTAGGAGGGGATTTAGGGGCGCTAGGAGCCCTCCGATCGCGATCTGACGGATCCGATCGCGGGGGTAGTTTTAGAAGGCCTAGACGGAGATAAAAGAAAGCAGTAGGGGTATATCCGGGACACGAAGCGAAGGCACTTCGGACCCACACGGACAACGGATGGAAAAGTCAACGGAGTCCAAACGAGACGAGATTTGAGAGGCGGGTTGCACACAACAAAACAACAACACAGATAACAACCTCGCGGCACACCGGTAACGTAAAACGCCCGAACAACAAAGTAGGCCTACGGGACGTCACGGACACGTGAGGGAGCTCCGGAACGCGAAACGGACAACGGGAAGAAACACGACGATTCGGATGCAACCCACAACACAAATGCAATGCAATGCACATGTCTACATGATATGAATGAATGCCACACACTCACACAACAAAACAACGAAAGCCCGAAAGACAAAGAACCCGAAACGGAAATAGATGAAGCCGGAGATATATTATATACCCAAAAGGGAAGGTATTACATCCGGGGAATTACACCCAACTAGCATGCGGCTCATCGATCAAGCAAAAAGCATGTATGGCATGAAGATCAAGTCATGAGAAGATGGATGTTGCATGGCAATGTATCTCGGAAAGGCTATGGAAATGCCTTGATAGGTAGGTATGGTGGCTGTTTTGAGGAAGGATATAATGAGGCTTATGATGACAGAGCGTATCGTGCCAAGGATTTGGATGCACCGGCAAAGTATGCGCCAACTCTCGAGGTGAGAAAGGGCAATGCACGGTACCGAATAGGCTAGAAAAATATGGCTAGGTGAAAGTTTCAACTTTCGAATACTCACATTAGTCCGAAGAACTCATGCACTTATTATCGGTAACTCTCAATCTAATTAGGAGGTTCACAAAGAGACAAGTACCCCGAGGAGGAGTGTATGGGGGTTTGGTTATCCTTGCGCATCCTCGTCTCATGGTACGTGAGTGTACTCTAATATTCGATCCCTCCAAAGATTAGTGATCCATCTAGTAGCTAAAGTTCTCAACTATTTTGTAGGTTTTCGAAAATAAACACGGATTGCCCAAAATACGACATCTATCACTAATAGGCTAAAGCTCTTGACAGCAAAAGTTCAGACATTACTCATGGCAATACCTCAAAACTATTGCAAGTTACTACTAAAATTAAATCGCAACCTCAATTACCTACTTTAAGTTAAGACACACAACTCAGTGCAACAGGCAAACTCTCTTAACAAGATAAACATGAAAACTCAAGAGAGTTCAGCAACCAACTAAACAAAAGCTCTTTAAAAAGAAAAGCATGAAAACTAAGAGCTAAACATGACAGCAGCTATGGAAAGACAAAGAACACACACAGCAAAGATAAGCATGAAAAATCCTATGTTGTGTTCTAGGTTGAAGTGGAGCGTGTTTCTCTTCCACACAAAGAAAGCTGGGTTCTAACTTGTTATGAACAACAAGCAAAGCTAAAGAAAACTAAAAAAAGAAACTAAGAGCAAGACGCTCCAAGCATAGCACATAACGCATGAAGTGATAAATTATAGTGGAACGAAAGACGAACTGATAATTTTTGATGGAGAAGGGGATGCATGGGGGCATCCCCAAGCTTAGACGCTTGAGTCTTCTTGAATATTTCTTGGGGGTGCACGGGGGCATCCCCAAGCTTGAGCGTCTGACCCTCCTGAATCTTCTTTTATCATCTTCCCTCGCACACTTGAAAACTCCCTTCATACATAACTCATCATAATCTGATTAGCGAGGTTAGTACCCACAATAAAATAATTTCCCTACTGGAAATAAAGATAATCTTGAAGAGCTACTATTTCTCAAGATTGCCAAAAGGTTTTTGCAAAGAAAAAGCAAGCTCAAGGTTTGCATAACGAAGAAAAGGCAAAACATGACAGAATCTGTGAAAAACAGACCAGCAGGTAGTAAATAATTTTTTCGGGGCACTTCTGTAACTCAAATCAAAAAACTCAGAACAGACGCTCGAAAGCCATTTGTATAGTGCACGCTGTCAAAAAAATTCAGATCAAAAAGATGATCTGGTGATTTTATTCGAATTTTTCTGTCCAAGGACAGAATCTGTTTTCTGGACAGCACGTCATAACTTTTGAACTTTCTTGCAATCGGAGGCTAAACTTGGCACAAAGCTGAAAAGAAAAGATACAATGATGATGCTACTGTAGTAACAAACATCAAGACATAACAAAAGCAAAATAAGACCTAATTCGTTGTGGGCTGCCTCCCAAAAGTGCTTTCTTTTATGCCTTTAAGCTAGGCATGATGCAAAAAGATCAAGTTGTATCAATTGAACCATCATCAAGATCATCAAAAAGCTCTTCAATAGTACAACTAGTCTTAAGAGGACTTTCAAATAAAGGCCTAATAAAGATACTTCTAGGGATAAAACCAAAAGGTGGAAAGTCAATGGGAGATTCATTTATAAATTTATCAAAGAGAGGTATTTCTTCCAAAGTCTTCACAGTTTCAACCCCTTTGGCAATAGATGGATTACTTTTGGAACGAGGAGCCTTTGGAACGTAAACGAACTTAGGTTCCTTCTTTGCCGGAGTTTCTACCTTTTTGGCTTTGATTGAGGAGAAAGTAGTTCCTAAAGTGTCAAAGGTTTCCTCAATCTTGTCTATCCTAGAAGAATCCAAGTCATGGGATTTGATGGTCTCCAAAGTTTTGAGAATTTTATGCATGGAGCTATCAAGCCTATTCAAATTCCCTTGGATCTTACGGTCCAACTCATTTATCTTATTAATGCTTGGCATCTCTAGCTCTATCTTTTCAAGTTTTTTCATAATGTGAGTTAGGGTAATGTCCTCTTGAATGCTAACAACAGGGGGATTTTCCAACAAGATTTTCCATAATACTAAGAGATTCCCAAACTGGGGCTTCTAGGAAATTTCCATTGATAGCAGAATCTAGAATAAACCTATTCCAAGAAGTAATTCCAACATAAAAATTTCTAAGCAGGATAGTAGTAGATTGCTTCTTGGTGGCTCTTTTTTGAGAATCATTAATTCTATACCAAGCATCTTTTAGACTTTCACCACCTCTTTGTTTAAAGGTGAGCACTTCTGCCTCACCAAAGGCAAAAGGACCAGACATAATGCCAACTAAAAGCAAGATAACTGTTTTTGTGATTTTTGGTAAGGGACACTAAAGCAAAAACTGAAAGGTAAACTAACAAGACTAAAAAGCAAAGATAAAAGATAGCGTGCAACTCCCCTATCTTGAAGAGTGGAGTCCCCAGCAACGGCGCCAGAAACTTGCTTGATGGCTTCTCGCCCCTCGTTGGTTACCCCAAGTGGAAGGTTGAGATGTAGCGTAGCGGCAAATTTCCCTTGGCAAAGATACCAAGGATCGAATCCCGTGAGACTCCGAGGGTCGACAAGTAGGTGTCAACGGCGCCAGAAACTTAGCGGTTGACGGGACCTGCACACAGATACAGATAACTTTGCTCCCAACGAGTACAGAGAGGTTGTCAATCCCTCCGGCCTTGTTGTTTACAAAGGATCAAACACAAGAGATAATAATGATAGCTATGAGTGCAACTAGGAAATAAAAACAGGAAGTAAATAGAAGGTGTGATCAGCGGTGGTAATATGGACCGGGGTCCCATGATGTTCACTAGTGATGTCTCTTTCCCAAAAGACAATAAAACAGCAAAGCGAGGTAAACAAATTACAGCTGGGCAATTGACAGGATTATGTGCGCAAACCAATGCTAACTATGCTGCAAAGAAAGGTAGAGGCTCAAAAGCATGGGCGGTACGCCAAGGCAAGTAGACCGAAATCCATCTGCATCCACTACTAATCATCCACCTTGAGATATCTATCCAGAACATCTCGCTGGTATTAAGTTGCGAATCCCACCCAAAGTGTAAACTCAAAGCAACAGACAACTGCATTAAAAGAACTTTGCGTAAAGTAAACAATCCTTGCACCCGCAAGTACAAGCACCGTTGTTTTCTCCCTTGTGGCAACAGCACATCCCCTAGACTCATGTTTCTGTCACTCAAGCTAGTCATCAGGGGGCATGAACCCACAATCAAGCATAACGCTACCTCTTGGAGTTACTACCTACTACTTGGCCAAAGCAATAAACAGCAACGGAGAACATGCAAGAATTACTCATGAACAAAGATATAAAAGAGGTGAATCAAATATATTACTCAAACACAATCTGAACATAGTCTCATAATCCATCAGATCCCAGCAAACTCAGCAAAGCAACAGCAGAAAGATTACATATGTGCCTTGATCATGTAGGTCAGCTCACGAGGTCTAAACCATGAAGAGCAAAGAGGGGAGGAGAACATCACATAGCTACTGATCATGGACCCATGGTCCAAGGTGGACTACTCACGACTCATCCGGGAAGCGTCCATGGTGGTGGAGAAGCTCCCGGTGGTGGTTCTCCCCTCCGGCAGGGTGCCGGGAAGAGTTCTCCTGATGCTCCCGATCTTGGAAGCACTGCGGCGGCGGAATAGAGGCGAGATCACGAAAAAGGGTTTTGTCCTCCAGGGTTTCGGGACGAGAGGGATATATATGCGAAGGGGGCAGCCAGAGGCGGAGCAGGGGCCCCAGGCGCCCCCTGGCGCGGCCAGGGGTGGGGCCGCGCCAGGTGGCCGCCTGGGCCTCCCCTGGCTCCCCTCTGGCCCATCTTTGGTTCTTCGCGAAGCTTCATGTACGCTGATTTTTCCTGTATTTTTCCTGGGATTTTTGGAGCACTTTTGATATGGGGGAAACCTGAAATAGAAAAACAGCAGAAAACAGGAACTGGCACTGTGGTGCACTGGGTTAATAGGTTAGTCCAAATATGATCAAAAGTGTATGGAAGTGCATCAATATCATAGCAATATCACACAAAAGAAGCATGGAGCAAGCAGAAATTATAGATACGTTTTGGACGTATCAGTTGCTAGTAGTGTTGATTATGCCTTGTAGTTGATGCTAGTTGGTTTATTCGGTGGAAGATCATATGTTCAGATCCTTTATGCATATTAATACCTCTCTTATTATGAACATGAATATGTTTTGTGAGTAGTTACATTTGTTCCTGAGGACATGGGAGAAGTCTTGCTATAAGTAGTCATGTGAATTTGGTATTCGTTCGATATTTCGATAAGATGTATGTTGTCTTTCCTCTAGTGGTGTTATGTGAACGTCGAGTACATGACACTTCACCATTGTTTGGGCCTAGAGGAAGGCATTGGGAAGTAATAATTAGATGATGGGTTGCTAGAGTGACAGAAGCTTAAACCCTAGTTTATGCGTTGCTTCGTAAGGGGCTGATTTGGATCCATATGTTTCATGCTATGGTTAGGTTTACCTTAATACTTGTTTTGTAGTTGCAGATGCTTGCAATAGAGGTTAATCATAAGTGGGATGGTTGTCCAAGGAAGGGAAGTACCCAAGCACCAGTCCACCCACATACCAAATTATCAAAGTAACAAACGCGAATCATATGAGCGTGATGAAAACTAGCTTGACGATAATTCCCATGTGTCCTCGGGATCGCTTTCCTTTATATAAGAGTTTGTTCAGGCTTATCCTTTGCTACAAAAAGGATTGGGCCATCTTGCTGCACCTTATTTACTTTTACTACTTTTTACTCGTTACAAATTACCTTATCACAAAACTATCTGTTACCGATAATTTCAGTGCTTGTAGAGAATACCTTACTGAAAACTGTCTATCATTTCCTTCTGCTCATCGTTGGGTTCGGCACTCTTACTTATCGAAAGGACTACGATAGATCCCCTATACTTGTGGGTCATCAAGACTCTTTTCTGGCTTCATTGCTGGGGAGTGAAGCGCCTTTGGTAAGTGGAATTTGGTAAGGAAAAATTTATATAGTGTGCTGAAATTCACTGTCACTTGTTACTATGGAACATAATCCTTTGAGGGGCTTGTTCAGGGTATCTTCACCCCGACCAATAGAGCAAAGAGTTGCTCCTCAACCTACTGAACCTACTGAAAATGTTTACTTTGAAATTCCTTCAGGTATGATAGAGAAACTGCTAGCTAATCCCTTTACCGGAGATGGAACATTGCATCCTGAATTGCACCTAATCTATGTGGATTAAGTTTGTGGATTATTTAAGCTTGCAGGTATGCCCGAGGATGTTATCAAGAAGAAGGTCTTCCCTTTATCTTTGAAGGGAAAGGTATTGACATGGTTTAGGCTATGCGATGATATGTGATCATGGAACTACAACCGATTGAAATTGGAATTTCATCAGAATTTTTATCTTATACATTAGGTTCATCATGATCGTAATTATATATATATATATATATATATATATATATATATATATATATATATATATATATATATATATATATATATATATATATATATATATATATATATATATATATTGGCCTTGTGAAGGAGAAAGTATCGCTCAAGATTGGGGGAGGCTTAAGTCAATGTTATATTCATGCCCCAATCATGAGCTCTCAAGAGAAATTATTATTCAAAAATGTTATGCTCGGTTTTCTCTCAATAATCGCACCATGCTCGATACTTCTTGTACTGATTCTTTTATGATGAAGACTATTGAATTCAAATGGGATTTATTGGAAAGAATTAAACGCAACTCTGAACTAATGATCTTCGCATGACAACCCTGCCGTCCCAACGGGAATTGCATAGCACTCGCTTAACATCAGGAAAGGAGTCGCTCGGTCGAGCAATTCGCCGAACCACGGCGCAGGGCCATGCGGGAAGAAATAGCAAAGCTTCGGCAGTCGCCTTCATGCAAAATGTTTCACAACCATGCCCACAAAAATGGATGTTCCACACCCAGACTGGTTGGCCAACCTCATCATGGTGCCGAAGAAGAACAAGACTTGACATGCGCAAAAAAGAACAACAAGACTTGACGTATGTCTGTTGACTACACCGACATCAACAAGGTGTGTCCCAAGGACTCGTTCCTGCTCCCCCGCATGGACCAAATGATTGATTTCACTATGGGGTGTGAGTGTCTATCGTTAATGGATGCCTACTCTGGCTATCAACAGATACAGATGAAGAGTCCGGCCAGGAGGCGTCTGCCTTCGTCACGCTACACATATCATTCTGCTACGTCAAAATGTCCTTTGGGCCTCAAGAACGTTGGCGTCACCTACCAGCGAACAATGCATACAAGGTCACTTAGTTTGGTCTTAGGTTGGACTATTTTGAATTCAACCAAGTTTGTAGAGAAAAAAATATCAACATCTACAATACCATAATAATAACCTTATGAAGACATATTTCATGATTGATGTTGTAATATTGCTCTGGTAGCGTATATACTAATATACAACAATTTGATTTAGTACAATATGAAGTGGCCTTTTATACAGGGATGGACGGAATATCAAACAATAGCCAAAATGGCTAGGTGTATTTTGTTACCGTCATGGTGATAGATTCAAGTGGGCTTTTACTAATGTTATTACCTCAAACCTGGTTGTTCATCATGAAGCTGCTAATTTTAGTTTCATACATTTGGATGTTGTCGAAGCCATCTCTCATTTTAACCTAAAGCATATATACTACATCCACAAGTATGCATCAAGAAACATTGGCATTCATCTAGAAGATCTACATCCGCAAGTATGCAGTACAAAAAAATATGTATTTCCCCCCTAAAATCTGACTAAAAATCAAATTATCTTCACTGATCAATATGAGAAAGTTTTAGGCCATTTTGCTAAACCATTTTGAAGTTTGGACAGTCAAACATTAGAAAATTTTGGGGAAAAAGTTTTACGGTTTAAAGAAAACAAAAAATTCCAACACTTCAAGCCATCTTTAACTATAAATCTAGGAAATTTGCAAACTATTTTGCCCAACCATGTTAAAGTTTGGACATGTATGATCAAGAATAGACTAACTTAAAAAATGTCCAAACTGTAAAAAGACTGGGAGAATAAGCTAAAATCCCAGATTGATTCGCGAAGATGGATTAAATTACTGGAGTTTCCCTACATTTTTGGGAAACTTTAAGTCAAATTTGGACGAATCTTACAACAATTGTCCAAACTTCAAAATTAGTGGACAAAAAGGGGGAGATTGTAAGTGCATCTAGTGCCCCCTAGTTGGTTTTGGAGTATTGATGACAAACGAGGTTGAGGAACTAATGTGTTTGTGAGAATTGCAGGATAACACAGTGGTTCCTCACAAATTCGGTTTAACTTCCAGAGATGACCCCTAAAAATATGTGAAGACATTGAAGTTAATGGTGGTACGTGAAGACATTCACGTGAAGATAATGGCCTATGAAGACGTTCATTGAAGACTATAGAACGTGAAGACATAGTTTCTTTCATTGTTCTTTTTATTTCTTCTTGAGTCATAGGATCCACCGTACTGTTGATGGCTTCTCGCCCCTCGTTGGTTACCCCAAGTGGAAGGTTTGAGATGCAGTGTAGCGGAAGTTTTCCCTTAGCAATACCAAGGATCGATTTCCCTGAGACTCCCAGTTTCAACAAGAAGGTGTCAACTGCTAACGGCGCCAGATATTTAGCAATCAACGTGGACCTGCACACAGATACAAATAACTTTGCTCCCAACGAGTACAGAGAGGTTGTCAATCCCTCCGGCCTTGTAGTTTACAAAGGATCAAACGCAAGTGATAATAGTGATAGATATAATTGCAATAGTAAGTAAAAGCGGAAAAGTAAATAGCGGATGTGATCAATGATGGTAATATGGACCAGAGTCTCATGATGTTCACTAGTGATGTCTCCCTCCCAAAAGACGATAAAACTGCTATGTGAGGTAAACGAATTATAGCTGGGCAATTGACAGGACCATGTGCGCAAACCAATGCTGACTAAGTTGCAAGAAAGGTAGAGGTTCAAAGCATGGGCGATACGCCGAGGTAAGTAGACCGAAATCCATCTGCATCTACTACTAATCATCCACCTTGAGATATCTATCCAGAACATCTCGCTGGTATTAAGTTGCGAGTCCCACCCATAGTGTAAACTCAAAGCAACAGACAACTGCATTAAAAGAACTTTGCGTAAAGTAAACAATCCTTGCACCCGCGGGCACAAGCACCATTGTTTTCCCCCTTGTGGCAACAACACATCCCCTAGACTCATGTTTCTGTCACTCAAGCTAGTCATCGAGGGGCATGAACCCACAATCAAGCATAACGTTCCCTCTTGGAGTCACTACCTACTACTTGGCCAAAGCAATAAATAACAACGGAGAACATGCAAGAATTACTTACGAACATAAATATAAAAGAGGTGAATCAAATATATTACTCAAACACAATCTGAACATAATCTCATAATCCATCGGATCCCAACAAACTCATCATAGCAACAGCATAAGGATTACATATGTGCCTAGATCATGTAGGGCAGCTCACGAGGACTAATTAGTGAAGCACAAGAACGGGAGGAGAACATCACATAGCTACTGGTCATGGACCCATGGTCCAAGGGAGACTACTCACAACTCATCCGGGAGGCGTCCATGGTGGTGGAGAGGCTCCCGGTGGTGATCCTCCCCTCCGGCAGGGTGCCGGGAAGAGTTCTCCTGGTGCTCCCGATCTTGGAAGCGGCGGCGGCGGCGGAACAGAGATGAGATCACGAAAAAGAGTTCCCGTCTCGAGGGTTTCGGGAGACGCTTTAAATATATGCCAAAGGGGGGCATCAGACGAGGCTCGGGGGGCCCAGGCGCCCCCCGGCGTGGCCCAGGGGGGGGCGCCACCAGGGCGCCTGGGGCCCTGGTGGCCCCCCTCCGGCTGTGCTTCGGGTGCCTGGTAGCTTCTGGAACGCTGATTTTTTATATAATTTTTCTGGATTTTTTCTGGCAGTTCTTGTGATGTGAAAACCTGAAATACAAAAACAGCCGAAAACAGAAACTGGCACTGGGGTGCACTGAGTTAATAGGTTAGTCCAAATATGATCAAAATGAAGGAAATATGCCCTAGAGGCAATAATAAATTTGTTATTTATATTTCCTTATATCATGATAAATGTTTATTATTCATGCTAGAATTGTATTAACCGGAAACTTAGTACATGTGTGAATACATAGACAAAACAGAGTGTCCCTAGTATGCCTCTACTAGACTAGCTCATTGATCAAAGATGGTTATGTTTCCTAACCATAGACATGAGTTGTCATTTGATCAACGGGATCACATCATTAGGAGAATGATGTGATGGACAAGACCCATCCGTTAGCATAGCACTATGATCGTTTAGTTTTACTGCTATTGCTTTCCTCATGACTTATACATGTTCCTATGACTATGAGATTATGCAACTCCCGAATACCGTAGGAACACCTTGTGTGCTATCAAACGTCACAACGTAACTGGGTGATCATAAAGATGCTCTACAGGTGTCTTCGAAAGTATTCGTGGTGTTGGCATAGATCAAGATTAGGATTTGTCACTCCGAGTGTCGGAGAGGTATCTCTGGGCCCTCTCGATAACACACATCACAATAAGCCTTGCAAGCAAAAGACTAATGAGTTAGTCACGAGATGATGAGTTACGGAACGAGTAAAGAGACTTGCCAGTAACGAGATTGAACTAGGTATAGAGATACCGACGATCGAATCTCGGGCAAGTAACATACCGTTGACAAAAGGAACAACGTATGTTGTTATGCGGTTCTGACCGATAATAGATCTTCGTAGAATATGTAGGAGCCAATATGAACATCCAGGTTCCGCTATTGGTTATTGACCGGAGATGAGTCTCGGTCATGTCTACATAGTTCTCGAACCCGTAGGGTCCGCACGCTTAACGTTTGATGACGATCGGTATTATGAGTTTATGAGTATTGATGTACCGAAGGTAGTTCGGAGTCCCGGATGAGATCACGGACATGACGAGGAGTCTCAGAATGTCCGAGACATAAAGATTGATATATTGGACGACTATATTCGGACACCGGAAGTGTTCCGGGAAAGTTTCGGATTTATCGGGATTGCCGCAGGGGGTTACCGGAACCCCCTACGAGAGGGGATGGTCCATAGTGGGCCTAAAGGGAAAGAGAGAGGCAGCCCATAGGGCTGGCCGGCGCCCCCACCTAGGGTTCCTAGTTGGACTAGGATTGGGGGGGGGGGCGCCACCTCTCCTATTCCTTTCCCTCTTCTTTCTTTTGGTGAATCCTACTAGGAATAGGATTGCAATCCTATTCCTAGTAGGACTCCTTCCCTAGCCGCACCAGGAGAAGTTGGCCGGCCTCCCTCCCTTGATCCTTTATATACGGGGGCAGGGGGGCACCCAAAGACACACAAGTTGAATTGTTTTAGCCGTGTGCGGTGCCCCCCCCCCCCACAGAAACACACCTCGGTCATACCGTCGCGGAGCTTAGGCGAAGCCCTGCGCCGGTGAATACATCATATCCGTCACCACGCCGTCGTGCTGACGAAACTCTCCCGTGAAGCTCAACTGGATCAAGAGCTCGTGGGACGTCATCAAGCTGAACGTGTGCTGAACGCGGAGGTGTCGTACGTTCGGTGCTTGATCGGTTGGATCGCGAAGAAGTTCGACAACATCAACCGCGTCGCTTGACGCTTCCGCTCCCGGTCTACGAGGGTACATAGACACGCTCTTCCCTCTCGTTGCTATAGATCTGGTAGATAGATCTTGCGTGATCGTAGGAAAATTTTAAAATACTACGTTCCCCAACAGTGGTATCAGAGCCAGGTCTATGCGTAGATGATATGCACGAGTAGAACACAATGAGTTGTGGGCGATACTAGTCATACTGCTTACCAGCATGTCATACTTGCTTCGGCGGTATTGTGAGATGAAGCGGCCCGGACCGACATTACGCGTACGCTTACGCGAGACTGGTTTCACCGTTACGAGCACTCGTTGCTTAAAGGTGACTGGCGGGTGTCTGTCTCTCTCACTTTAGCTGAATCAAGAGTGGCTACGCCCGGTCCTTGTGAAGGTTAAAACAGCACATACTTGACGAAACATCGTTGTGGTTTTGTATGCGTAGGTAAGAACGGTTCTTGCTAAGCCCGTAGCAGCCACGTAAAACTTGCAACAACAAAGTAGAGGGCGTCTAACTTGTTTTTGCAGGGCATGTTGTGATGTGATATGGTCAAGACATGATGAGTTATACGGTTTTGTATGAGATGATCATGTTTTGTAAAGTTATCGGCAACTGGCAGGAGCCATATGGTTGTCGCTTTATTGTATGAAATGCAATCGCCATGTAATTGCTTTACTTTATCACTAAACGGTAGCGATAGTCGAGGAAGCAATAGTTGGCGAGACGACAACGATGCTACGATGGAGATCAAGGTGTCGCGCCGGTGACGAAGGTGATCATAACGGTGCTTTGAAGATGGAGATCAAAAGCACAAGATGATGATGGCCATATCATGTCACATATTTTGATTGCATGTGATGTTTATCTTATTATGCTTCTTATTTTGCTTAGAACGACGGTAGCATTATAAGATGATCCCTTACTAAATTTCAAGGTATAAGTGTTCTCCCTGAGTATGCACCGTTGTGAAAGTTCGTCGTGCCGAGACACCACGTGATGATCGGGTGTGATAAGCTCTACGTTCAAATACAACGGGTGTAAGCCAGTTTTGCACACGCAGAATACTCGGGTTAAACTTGACGAGCCTAGCATATGCAGATATGGCCTCGGAACACTGGAGACCGAAAGGTCGAGCGTGAATCATATAGTAGATATGATCAGCATAAGATGTTCACCATTGAAACTACTCCATCTCACGTGATGATCGGACATGGTTTAGTTGATTTGGATCACGTGATCATTTAGATGACCGGAGGGATGTCTATCTAAGTGGGAGTTCTTAAGTAATATGATTAATTGAACTTTAATTTATCATGAACTTAGTCCTGGTAGTATTAGCATATCTATGTTGTAGATCAATAGCTCGCGATGTTGCTCCACGTTTATTTTTTATATGTTCCTAGAGAAAACCAAGTTGAAAGATGTTAGTAGCAATGATGCGGAATTGTTCCGTGATCTGAGGATTATCCTCATTGCTGCACAGAGAATTATGTCCTTGATGCACCGCTAGGTGACAGACCTATTGCAGGAGCAGATGTAGAAGTTATGAACGTTTTGACAAAAGCTCGATATGATGACTACTTGATAGTTTAGTGCACCATACTTTACGGCTTATAACCGGGACTTCAAAAACGTTTTGAACGCCACGGAGCATATAAGATGTTCCAAGAGTTGAAATTAGTATTTCATACTCATGCCCGTGTCGAGAGGTATAAGACCTCTGACAGTACTTTGCCTACAAGATGGAGGAGAATAGCTCAACCAGTGAGCATGTGCTCAGATTGTCTGGGTAGTACAATTGCTTGAATCAAGTGGGAGTTAATCTTCCAGATAAGATAGTAATTGACAAAGTTCTCTAGACACTATCACCAAGTTAGTAGAACTTCGTGATGAACTATAATATGCAAGGGATGACGAAAGTAATTCCCGAGCTCTTCACGATGCTGAAATCGGCGAAGGTAGAAATCAAGAAAGAGCATCAAGTGTTGATGGTTAACAAGACCACTTGTTTCAAGTAAAGGGCAAAGGGATAGAAGGGGAACTTCAAGAAGAATGACAAGCAAGTTGTCACTCCCGTGAAGAAACCCAAAGCTAAACTCAAGCCTGAAACTAAGTGCTTCTACTGCAAAGGAAATGGTCACTAGAAGTGGAACTGCCCTAGATATTTGGCGGATAAGAAGGATGGCAAAGTGAACAAAGGTATATTTGATATACAGATTATTGATGTGTATTTTACTAGTGTTCATAGCAACCCCTCGGTATTTGATATTGGTTCAGTCGCTAAAGAGTAGTAACTCGAAATGGGAGTTGCATAATGAACAGAAACTAGTTAAAGGATGAAGTGACGATGTGTATTGGAAGTAGTTCCAAAATTGATATGATCATCATCGCACACTCCCTATACTTTCGGGATTAGTGTTGAACCTAAATAAGTGTTATTTGGTGTTTGTGTTGAGCATGAATATGATTTGATCATGTTTATTGCAATACGGTTATTCATGTAAGTTAGAGAATAATTGTTGTTCTGTTTACATGAATAAAACCTTCTATGGTCATACACCCAATGAAAATGGTTTGTTGGATCTCGATCGTGTGATACACATATTCATAATATTGAAGCCAAAAGATGCAAGGTTAATAATGATAGTGCAACTTATTTGTGGCACTGCCGTTTAGGTCATATTGGTGTAAAGCGCATGAAGAAACTCCATAGTGATGGACTTTTGGAATCACTTGATTATGAATCAATTGGTGCTTGCGAACCATGCCTCATGGGCAAGATGACTAAAACTCCGTTCTCCGGAACTGTGGAGCGAGCAACAGATTTGTTGGAGATCATACATACATATGTATGTGGACCAATGAGTGTTGAAGCTCACGGCGGGTATCGTTATTTTCTGACCTTCACTGATGATTTGAGCAGATATGGGTATATCTACTTAATGAAGCACAAGTCTGAAACATTTGAAAAGTTCAAAGAATTTCAGAGTGAAGTGGAGAATCATCGTAACAAGAAAATAAGAGTTTCTACGATATGATCGTGGAGGTAAAATATTTGAGTTAGCGAGTTTGGCCTTCAGTAAAAACAATGTGAAATAGTTTCACTACTCACGCCATCTGGAACACCGTAGTGTAATGGTGTGTCCGAACATCATAACCGTACTTTATTAGATATGGTGCGATCGATGATGTCTCTTACCGATCTACTACTATCGCTTTTGGGGTTATGCATTAGAGACAGCTACATTCACGTTAAATAGGGCACGATCTAAATCCGTGGAGATGACACCGTATGAACTGTGGCTTGACGAGAAACCTAAGCTGTCATTTCTTTAAGTTTGGGACTGCGATGCTTATGTGAAAAAGTTTCAACATGATAAGCTCGAACCCAAATCGGAGAAGTAAATCTTCATAGGATACCCAAAAAGAAACTGTTGGGTACACTTTCTATCACAGATCCGAAGGCAAGATATTCGTTGCTAAGAATGGATCGTTTCTAGAGAAGGAGTTTCTCTTGAAAGAAGTGAGTGGGAGGAAAGTGGAACTTGATGAGGTAATTGCACCTTCTCCTGAATTGGAAAGTAGTACATCACAGAAAATTGTTCCAGTGATTCCTACACCAATCAGTGAGGAAGTTAATGATGATGATCATGAAACTTCAGATCAAGTTTCTGCTGAACGTCGTAGATCAACCAGAGTACGTTCCGCACCAGAGTGGTACGGCAACCCAGTTCTGGAAATCATGTTACTGGACCATGATGAACCTACGAACTATGAGGAAGCGATGATGAGCCCAGATTCCGCAAAATGGCTTGAGGCCATGAAATCTGAGATGGGATCCATGTATTAGAACAAAGTATGGACTTTGGTTGACTTGCCTGATGATCGGCAAGCCATCGAAAATAAATGGATCTTCAAGAGGAAGACCGACGCAGACGGTAATGTTATTGTTTACAAAGCTCGACTTGTTGCGAAAGGTTTTCGACAAGTTCAAGGAGTTGACTACGATGAGACTTTCTCACCCGTAGCGATGCTTAAGTCTGTCCGAATCATGTTAGCAATTGCCGCATTTTATGAAATATGGCAAATGGATAACAAAAACTGCATTCTTTAATGGATTTATTAAAGAAGACTTGTATATGATGCAACCAGAAGGTTTTGTCAATCCTAAAGGTGTTAACAAAATGGGCAAGCTCCAGCGATCCATCTATGGACTGGTGCAAGCATCTCAGAGTTGGAATATACGCTTTGATAAGTTGATCAAAGCATATAGATTTATGCAGACTTGCGGTGAAGCCTGTATTTACAAGAAGTGAGTGGGAGCACTACAACCTTTCTGATAAGTATATGTATATGACATATTGTCGATCAGAAATAATGTAGAATTTTCTGGAAAGCATGAAGGAGTGTTTGAAAGGAGTTTTTCAAAGAAAGACCTTTGTGAAGCTGCTTACATATTGGGCATCAAGGTCTATAGAGATAGATCAAGACGCTTGATAAGACTTTCGATGAGTACATACCTTGATAAGATTTTGAAGTAGTTCAAAATGGATCAGTCAAAGAAGGAGTTCTTCCCTGACTTGTAAGGTGTGAAGTTGAGTAAGACTCAAAGCCAGACCACGGCAGAAAAATATAGAGATGAAAGTCATTCCCTATGCCTCAGCCATAGGTTCTATAAAGTTTGCCATGCTGTGTACCAAACATGTTGTGTACCTTGCCATGAGTTTGTCAAGGGGGAACAATAGTGATCCAGGAGTAGATCACTGTACAGCGGTCAAAATTATCCTTAGTAACTGGATGACTAAGGAAATGTTTCTCGATTATGGAGGTGATAAAGAGTTCGTCGTAAAGGGTTACGCCGATGCAAGCTTTGACACTAAATCCAGATGACTCTAAGTATCAATCTGGATGCGTATTGAAAGTGGGAGCAATTAGCTAGAGTAGCTCCATGCAGAGCATTGTAGACATAGAAATTTGTGAAATACATACGGATCCGAATGTGACAGACCCGTTGACTAAACTTCTCTCACAAGCAAAACATGATCACACCTTATTACTCTTAGGTATTAATCACATAGCAATGTGAACTAGATTATTGACTCTAGTAAACCCTCTGGGTGTTGGTCACATGGTGATGTGAACTATGGGTGTTATTCACATAACGATGTGAACTATCGGTATTAAATCACATGGCGATGTGAGCTAGATTATTGACTCTAGTGCAAGTGGGAGACTGAAGGAAATATGCCCTAGAGGCAATAATAAATTTGTTATTTATATTTCCTTATATCATGATAAAGGTTTATTATTCATGCTAGAATTGTATTAACCGGAAACTTAGTACATGTGTGAATACATAGACAAAAGAGAGTGTCCCTAGTATGCCTCTACTAGACTAGCTCATTGATCAAAGATGGTTATGTTTCCTAACCATAGACATGAGTTGTCATTTGATCAACGGGATCACATCATTAGGAGAATGATGTGATGGACAAGACCCATCCGTTAGCATAGCACTATGATCGTTTAGTTTTACTGCTATTGCTTTCTTCATGACTTATACATGTTCCTATGACTATGAGATTATGAAACTCCCGAATACCGTAGGAACACCTTGTGTGCTATCAAATGTCACAACGTAACTGGGTGATCATAAAATGCTCTACAGGTGTCTTCGAAAGTATTCGTGGTGTTGGCATAGATCAAGATTAGGATTTGTCACTCTGAGTATCGGAGAGGTATCTCTGGGCCCTCTCGGTAACACACATCACAATAAGCCTTGCAAGCAAAAGACTAATGAGTTAGTCACGAGATGATGAGTTACGGAACGAGTAAAGAGACTTGCCAGTAACGAGATTGAACTAGGTATAGAGATACCGACGATCGAATCTCGGGCAAGTAACATACCGTTGACAAAAGGAACAACGTATGTTGTTATGCGATTCTGACCGATAATAGATCTTCGTAGAATATGTAGGAGCCAATATGAACATCCAGGTTCCGCTATTGGTTATTGACCAGAGATGAGTCTCGGTCATGTCTACATAGTTCTCGAACCCGTAGGGTCTGCACGCTTAACGTTTGATGACGATCGGTATTATGAGTTTATGAGTATTGATGTACCGAAGGTAGTTCGGAGTCCCGGATGAGATCACGGACATGACGAGGAGTCTCGGAATGTCCGAGACATAAAGATTGATATATTGGACGACTATATTCGGACACCGGAAGTGTTCCGGGAAAGTTTCGGACTTATCGGGATTGCCGGAGGGGGTTACCGGAACCCCCTACGAGAGGGGATGGTCCATAGTGGGCCTAAAGGGAAAGAGAGAGGCAGCCCATAGGGCTGGCCGGCGCCCCCACCTAGGGTTCCTAGTTGGACTAGGATTGGGGGGGGGGCGCCACCTCTCCTATTCCTTTCCCTCTTCTTTCTTTTGGTGAATCCTACTAGGAATAGGATTGCAATCCTATTCCTAGTAGGACTCCTTCCCTAGCCGCACCAGGGGAAGTTGGCCAGCCTCCCTCCCTTGCTCCTTTATATACGGGGGCAGGGGGGCACCCAAAGACACACAAGTTGAATTGTTTTAGCCGTGTGCTGTGCCCCCCTCCACAGAAACACACCTCGGTCATACCGTCGCGGAGCTTAGGCGAAGCCCTGCGCCGGTGAATACATCATATCCGTCACCACGCCGTCGTGCTGACGAAACTCTCCCGTGAAGCTCAACTGGATCAAGAGCTCGTGGGACGCCATCAAGCTGAACGTGTGCTGAACGCGGAGGTGCCGTACGTTCGGTGCTTGATCGGTTGGATCGCGAAGAAGTTCGACAACATCAACCGCGTCGCTTGACGCTTCCGCTCCCGGTCTACGAGGGTACGTAGACACGCTCTTCCCTCTCGTTGCTATACATCTGGTAGATAGATCTTGCGTGATCGTAGGAAAATTTTAAAATACTACGTTCCCCAACAAAAAAGTGTATGGAAGTGTATAAATAACATAGCAATATCACCCAAAAGAGGCATGGAGCAAGCAGAAATTATAGATACGTTTTGGACGTATCAACATCCCCAAGCTTAATTCCTGCTCGTCCTCGAGTAGGTAAATGATAACAAGAATAATTTCTGTGGTGACATGCTATTAACCATATAGGACTTTTCATAGTCATATGACAAAAGCTTACTGAGACAATGAATCTATAGTAATTAAGTTGCCTCATGAGAAAATCACAAAGAACTGAAAGTTTTACAATATGATATTGAAACATCAAATAGATTTGTAATGAACATGATGTGCAAATATGATAAAGTGATATCTAGCTTGCCCCCTTTAGTGAAGCAAAACATAAATGCAGGGGCACCTCCAAGGTTTAAGTGATGACTAGATACAATGATTTCAAAATAAACGATATCACAATCATGCAAAAGACAATGCTACTTTGGGACAATGCACATTACACTCAGAATGACAATCATGCTCTCAGTAGTTGGTGCTTTTAAAAGAAGGTGGAGACTCTCGAACCGTGGCTTTTGTTGGCAAGGTTGAAAACCCGTAGTCGGAAACAAAGACAAAACATGTACCAGAGCTCTTGGTTTTAAAACAGAGGTAATATTTTTTTAGATCATGCATGTTTCGTCAACGAATGCTAGCAGATAACTCAATCAATTCTTGAGATGGACACGTTTCGAGGAACGGCTCCTGAATGAGGACGATCACATCCTCTTAATCTCCTTTGTTTATCACTGCCAAAGTTTTCTGATTTCTCATGAACAAAGCGTGAAGGAGGGTTTGTTTGTTATATTTTTTTTTGAGCCGGGCGCACTCAATGCCAGTTCCTTCTCGTATTATGGGTTTGCACATTATACATGCAATCCCGGGGTGAAGCTTGTCCAACTTAAAAAGATTATGAATTAACTACTACTTCCTCATGGACTTACAACAGAGGCACAAAATAGGAATGCTTTTTCTTTGAATAATTTCGAGATGGTACATGCAAGTCTCCGTTAGGAATGGCAGGTAAATACCATGTAGGAAGATATGGTGGACTCATATGGCATAACTGGATTAAAAGGATGTGGATGCACTAGCAGTCAATCCGCTTAGTACAAGCGAAGGTTAGCAAAAGACTGGGGGCGACCAACTAAGAGAGCAATGACGGTCATAATCATGCAGAGCGACAAAGCAACATTGAATCAGGCATGGAAGTTATATCGCTACTCAGAAACAAAAGATCAACAAGGCTTGATAGACTTTCTTTACAGTCTTAAATATGCGTGAGCATACGCCAAGTCAATCAAAATAAATTCTTTGAAGGAAGATATTACTAAACCATACCACATCATAGGCAAACAAATCATGTTGGTACTCCAATAACACATTGGGAACCCCCCAGCTATTTGAGACTAACCATAAGAAAACATGAACTACTAAGCGCCATTATGCACGTAGCATCTTTATCATAGACATATCAACCAATGCAACGGAAGCAAACTCTCTTAATAAGATAAACATGATAACTAAAAAGAGTTCAAGCAACCAACTAAACAAAAGCTCTTTAAAAAGATAAGCATGAATACTAAGAGCTGAACATGATAGTAGCTATTAAAAGACAAAGAACACACACAGCAAAGATAGACATGAAAATTCTATGTTATGTTCTAGGTAGAAGTGGAGCGTGTTTCTCTCCCACATAAAGAAAGCTGAGTTCCGACTCGTTATGAAAAGCTAAAGAAAACTAAAAAGGAAAACTAAAACAAGACGCTCCAAGCATAGCACATAACACATGAAGTGATTAAAATATAGTGGAACGAAAGACGAACTGATAATGTTGATGGAGAAGGGCATGCACGGGGGCATCCCCAAGCTTAGATGCTTGAGTCTCCTTGAATATTTCTTGGGGGGGGGGTGCACGGGGGCATCCCCAAGCTTGAGCGTTTGACACTCCTGAATCTTTTTATCATCTTCCCTCGCACACTTGAAAACTCCCTTCATACATAACTCATCATAATCTGATTAGCGAGGTTAGTACCCATAATAAAATAATTGTTCCTTGCTGGAAATAAAGATATTCTTGAAGTTCTACTATTTCTCAAGATTGCCAAAAGCTTTTTGCAAAGAAAAAGCAAGCTCTAGGTTTGCAAAATGAAGGAAAGGCAAAACAGGACAGAATCTGTGAAAAACAGAACATCAGGTAGTAAATGATTTTTCCGGGGCACTTCTGCAACTCTAATAAAAAAACTCAAAACAGACGCACGAAATACAATTATATAGAGCACGCTGTCGAAAACATTCAGACCAAAAAGATGATCTGGTGATTTTATACGAATTTTTCTATCCAAGGACAGAATCTGTTTCCTGGACAACACGTCACAACTTTTGAACTTTCTTGCAATCAGAGGCTATACTTGGCACAAAATTTGAAAATCAAAGATACAATGATGATGCTACAGTAGTAACAACATCAAGACACAACAAAAACAAAATAAAATTTATTCATTGGACTGCCTCCCAAAAGCGTTTTCTTTTATTCCTTTAAGCTAGGCATAATGCATAGAGAAATCAATAACCATCATAATAATCGGAGCTATAGATTGCTTCAAATGGTTCCTCAACAAGTTCACTCTTGTTCCTTCTAGGAAAGGGGTACACACCTTTTGCCTTTCCGCGCAAGCGGATTTGTCCCTTACCTATATCAATGAAGCCTTTTACTGCTCGGAGGAAGTCCCTTCCAAGCACTATATTTCCTTGGTTTGGCTCCATGATGAAGAAATCAATCATTGCAATCCCTTTAAGGAATTTAACTGGCACGTCTTTTATTCTTCCCTGGATTTCAGAAATATCTCCATTAGTGTCTTCATGATAAGATGGTAATCTATCCATGTTAAATTTTAAAGAATCATGAACAATTTTTGGCATAGTAGAAACCATAGATCCAATATCACAATAAGCAAGGAAGTCTTGATTAGAGATGCTAATCCTAACAAAAGGCTCCCAATCATTGTCTATTTCCAAAATGTCTTTCTTATTGGGTTTGGGTTTCTCTACCTTCATCAAGTCTAGAGCATCCATTCTCTTCTCAATAGTAGCAAGTCTATCTATGACAGTATCAAAGTTATGATCATAAACAAAGTAACTAGATAGACCATGTATAATTTCAAGAGCTCTAGCTTCATCACACTCTAGGAAATCTCCCTCGGCTATAATATCAAGAGAGTGTTTACACCATTTAAAAAGACCATGGTAAAAATTTCTAAGCACAATTTTTATAGGTATCCAAGGCATAATTCTCCTATGTGCATTAGAAATTCTGTCCCATGCCTTCTTCATATTTTCTCCATCCCTTTGATGGAAATCTAGAACTTCTGATTCCCTCAAAGCACCAAATCCTAACATGTTTGGCTAAACAGAAAGGACTACTAACAGAAAAGCAAATATTTTTTTTTGTAATTTTTGATAAAGGATACTAAAGCAAAAACTGAAAGGTAAACTAACAAGACTAAAAAGCAAAGGTAAAAGATAGCGTGCAACTCCCCTATCCTGAAGAGTGGAGTCCCCGGCAATGGCGCCAGAAAACTTTGCTTGATGGCTTCTCGCCCCTCGTTGGTTGCCCCAAGTGGAAGGTTTGAGATGCAGTGTAGCGGAAGTTTTCCCTTGGCAATACCAAGGATCGATTTCCCTGAGACTCCCAGTTTCAACAAGAAGGTGTCAACTGCTAACGGCGCCAGATATTTAGCAATCAACGTGGACCTGCACACAGATACAAATAACTTTGCTCCCAACGAGTACAGATAGGTTGTCAATCCCTCCGGCCTTGTAGTTTACAAAGGATCAAACGCAAGTGATAATAGTGATAGATATAATTGCAATAGTAAGTAAAAGCGGAAAAGTAAATAGCGGATGTGATCAATGATGGTAATATGGACCAGAGTCTCATGATGTTCACTAGTGATGTCTCTCTCCCAAAAGACGATAAAACTGCTATGTGAGGTAAACGAATTACAGCTGGGCAATTGACAGGACCATGTGCGCAAACCAATGCTGACTAAGTTGCAAGAAAGGTAGAGGTTCAAACCATGGGCGGTACGCCGAGGTAAGTAGACCGAAATCCATTTGCATCTACTACTAATCATCCACCTTGAGATATCTATCCAGAACATCTCACTGGTATTAAGTTGCGAGTCCCACCCATAGTGTAAACTCAAAGCAACAGACAACTGCATTAAAAGAACTTTGCGTAAAGTAAACAATCCTTGCACCCGCGGGCACAAGCACCGTTGTTTTCCCCCTTGTGGCAACAGCACATCCCCTAGACTCATGTTTCTGTCACTCAAGCTAGTCATCGAGGGGCATGAACCCACAATCAAGCGTAACGTTCCCTCTTGGAGTCACTACCTACTACTTGGCCAAAGCAATAAATAACAACGGAGAACATGCAAGAATTACTTACGAACATAAATATAAAAGAGGTGAATCAAATATATTACTCAAACACAATCTGAACATAATCTCATAATCCATCGGATCCCAGCAAACTCATCATAGCAACAACATAAGGATTACATATGTGCCTCGATCATGTAGGGCAGCTCACGAGGACTAATTAGTGAAGCACAAGAACGGGAGGAGAACATCACATAGCTACTAGTCATGGACCCATGGTCCAAGGGAGACTACTCACAACTCATCCGGGAGGCGTCCATGGTGGTGGAGAGGCTCCCGGTGGTGATCCTCCCCTCCGGCAGGGTGCCGGGAAGAGTTCTCCTGGTGCTCCCGATCTTGGAAGCGGCGGCGGCGGCGGAACAGAGATGAGATCGCGAAAAAGAGTTCCCGTCTCGAGGGTTTCGGGAGACGCTTTAAATATATGCCAGAGGGGGGCATCAGACGAGGCTCGGGGGGCCCAGGCGCCCCCCCGGCGCGGCCTAGGGGGGGGGGCGCCACCAGGGCGCCTGGGGCCCTGGTGGCCCCCCTCCGGCTGTGCTTCGGGTGCCTGGTAGCTTCTGGAATGCTGATTTTTTATATAATTTTTCTGGATTTTTTCTGGCAGTTCTCGTAATGTGAAAACCTGAAATACAAAAACAGCCGAAAACAGAAACTGGCACTGGGGTGCACTGAGTTAATAGGTTAGTCCAAATATGATCAAAAGTGTATGGAAGTGTATAAATAACATAGCAATATCACCCAAAATAGGCATGGAGCAAGCAGAAATTATAGATACGTTTTGGACGTATCAACTGTTAAGTGGGGTCCAAGTGAACACAGTTGAACAACTGAGGTGATGCTCAACCAAAACACCTATGTCTTCAAGCGAAGACAAATGAGAGCAAATCTTATCCAAAGCCGGATAAGTCAGCTTTACTTGGAGCCCAAGTAAGGTTGCCGCGTGTGTTCAAAATCCGACCGTTAGACACGTGTCAGTTCCTTAGTGACCAAGGGTCATTTCGAACATATCTTGTCGGGTTGCCTCATGGCTATAAATAGCCCATCCCCTACACCATAAATTGGTGGCTGCTCAGAGTTAGTGCACGACTTTTGTCGTTTGAGAGCAACCCACCTCCGAAGCCTTTGAGAGAAAAGATCCCTTTGAGGACAAAACCCAAAACACCCAAAGCCAAAGAGAGTTAAGCATCACTAAAGTCTTTCTGTCTGTGTGACCTGAAGACTTATTACACTTGAGGACCGTGTTTCCTCCAGTCGGTTAGGCATCACGTTCAGAGCGTCCTAGAGTGACTGTGGACTGCCAGTGAACGAAGTCTGTGAAGGTTCAGAAGTCTACCTTGAAGACTTACCCGAGTGATTGGGTGAGGACTGTGTGTCCTTAGCTCAAGGGGAATACGGTGAGGACTATGTGTCCGGGACTGTGTGTCCTCAGGTTTGAATACCTAGCCGCCCTAACCAGATGTATAGTTGAGACAGCAACTGGAACTGGTCTACCAAATCCTTGTCTCCATCAAGCTACTGGTTCTATCCCTATTCTCTTTTACATTTCATTTTGTCTTCGTGAAGCCGTTGCTCATTTGGTTGCTCTATTTGTCTTCACTGTGTGAAGACCACTGTCTGTTTAGTTTCAGTTATATCTTCCATCTCGATCCATGTTAGTTATGTCTTCCGTTGTGTAGCTATAGGTTCATTTCTATTGTTTGTCTTCAAAACCCTCGTGCTTTGAAGACTTTCGTAAAAATCGCCTATTCACCCCCATCTGTTTCGAGATTGATTGATGAAGGTGATTAGAATTACTGGATTTTTTCAAATGTTATGAACTATTTCATAATATTTTATTTTTTTGTAGCAATAGTTACATTTAAGAAACTGGTAAAAGGGTTCTATATCAATGAGCTAATCGTAAAAAATATGTGCATTTGTATGCGGGTCCTGGTTAGCCTCCACAACTACCAACTCTACCGCCACGTCGAGGATCCAGGGTGGAGGCTGAGCTGGTTTTGGGCTGGCGATGAGGTCATCTTTGACACGACTGGCGTAGAGGAAGCTGAACAAGGAAAATGCATCTAGACTATCGAGGGGGGGCATAAGGACAAATCATGCTTAAACTTTCAAATTTTAAGCTTAACAATTAATGTTATTTCCACTGTTCAAGATATCTTCCGATATGCCGATAAATCGGCCAATTTATCGCTTACCACTGTTTGACCGATAAGATAAATCGACCGATAAATCAGCCGATATGGTGATAAATCGGCCGATATGACGATAAACTGGCCGATTTACCCCTTATCATGGGTCGACCGATAAGTTTCCGATAAGAGATATCCCCAACATTGGTTATTTCACACAATTTCTCTAGGGTAGGGGGCCATAGCCCCCCTTGGCCCTAGTGAAGCTCCATCACTGTTTGTCTGGGTGGTGTTCTGTCGTCGCTTACACAGAGTAGCGAGGCGGTCACATCGGCGTTCTTGGTGCACATCGGCAATTTCACCCCATCGAGCGATGGAAGCACTCAAAGGCCGTTTTACTTCAGCATTGGTGTGCCTAGATATAGATGCGGTAACGCCACAGTTGTAGCCCCAACTAGGACCCAAGTCGGCAAGCAACGACACGTGGACGTAGGAAAATAACTTCTAGACAATGTTGTGGAAGTAGGAGAACACCCTTTTAAAGTCGCTTTGAGATCCAGAGTCTTTTTGTAGGGGGTGTACCAAAGCATACACTCAATTTTTAAATAGAGTTATGCGATGTGGCGTACCCCTCTAGTTTGTCGTACAACATGATTAATTCTAATCGATGACCATTGTTTTGTTAATGTGCAGTGACGTGGCAGGTGACACGCTTCTACTCGCAAACAGCGGTGGGCCCACTTCGGTCGTGCTGCGTATCTTTGTCCACCTTCTATAGCAGCATGACACTAGAGTGCCCGCACTGCACCTACGGTGTTTGCCCAGCCAGGGCGCCGAGCCAGCGCTTTGGTGCACCGGGCACATGTGCCTGATCCCGGTGCACTGGGACGTCAAGAGCAGCTACACTGAGTACTGGCGGGTGAAGCTGACCATCAACAATTTTAACAGGTTCAAGAACTACAATGACTGAAACTTCGTCGTGCAACACCCGAATCTACTGGACTTGACGCGAGTTTTCAACTTCGCTTACGAGCCACTTGTGCAGTGCGGCACAATTAGTAAGTTGCATTTAGTCGTGTTTCAAAATTTCAAATCTTTCATATGTGTGCACAAGAATACTATCCGCTCTCTTCTTTCTATATCCTCGATCAGCTAGCGGATTTAAGAGCATGGTTAATAGTACAGTCAGCTGCTTGTTGGCTATAAGATGTTCCAGGAATACTCATCTTCTCGCGCGAAGCTATGTGTATGGTTGGGGGCAGTGCCCCCCCCCCATCCCTGGGATCTTTTGTGATATTTTTGTGTGGTTGCATATATTGAATAAATAGAGATTTTTGCCCCTTCAGAAATCCATATCTTGTCGTTTGTCCCTCCAATGACCGTGTGCTAGCTCCGCCACTGCTATAAAGATTAGCTATTGCCCGCTCTCGTTAACTAAACCTAGACCTTGATATCAGCCGCAAATACCATCAGGATTAGTGGCTCATTGCTTTGTAAGTTATAGATGTCGAGCTTATATATTTGAACTATTATATGAGTCTCATGTCTTCCGTCAGAATTTTCATTGAGCCACACATCTTTCATATTTCACTCACTCTGTCCCTAGTTACCTAGTTGGCATGTTCTTGCTTGAGTGCTCTCTTAATTTCCATTTGGGCAAAAGCCGCAAAACAATCGTCTCTTCACAAGCCAGTAACGCAAAATGCATCTGTTCACTTTGCTTCAATGTCAAGCATGTTCTGATCATGTTCACAGTTGCGGCGGTGGCAATGATTTCTTGGCTTGGGCGTTTGAAAAATCAGGCATTTACACTATAAAATCAGGGTATCGTGCTCTTATGACTCAGAAAGACAGACTTGCTCTCGAGGAAGGGAAGACTACCGAGACTTCAAGGAATGATCAACAGTTGTGGAATACTATGTGGAAATGAAACGTAGTACCAAAAGTACGTGTTTTCTGGTGGAGCGTTCTTCGTGGAATCTTACCGGACGAGCACACTTTGAAGGAACACCACATTGCTCAAATCGACAAATGTAACATCTGTCTTGCTATGAAGGAGGACCTTCAACATGCCCTAATTCACTTCTCTCATGCGCATCGTTTTTTGGGAACAAGCTTATGCATGGTTTGATCTACGGCTCCCGAGATTACACCCGGATTCGTGGGCAAGAGATATTATTTGTGATGACATATTTTTATATGATAATCGAGCCAAATCCATTTCCATCATATGGTGTATTTGGCATTCAAGAAATAGATTGAAGCATGAAGAGGAAATTGGAGAGCTAGTTAACGAGTTTAGTTTTTTCGATGTTGAAAGCAGGCCAGCCAATGTCCCAGGGCATCTTTGTGCTAAGCGCGCTTGCATGTTGAACGTCACAGAAAGCCGGCTTGATGAAACTCCTGGTTTCCTGGCTACAAGCCTACTGGCTGATTGTACTATAGGCGTGCTTTTGTTTGAATAAAGCTCTCTATTTGCCCGAAAGAAAAAAAACTGCTGCTACTTGTTGCGTAAGTAAACTCACCTGCTTGTTACTTGTAGTAACTCATTTTTTTTTCTTTCTGATGGTTGCTTTGTTACTAGCTAGCTAGGCGAGGAGCTGGCTGGCGGGGTGAAAATGAAAATGAAAAAGGTGTAACCGCCCGCCTGCGGGTGTCAGACGAGACGGGAGGAAAGGCGAGCCAGCCGTTGCACCGCACCGCACCGTCGGATCACGTCTCCTCGCCCCGCCCGGTGCATATAGCTAGGCAGGCAACACCGTCGCCCCCTCACAGCTAGCGCTCTCTCCCCCTACCTCACGCCGGCTTGCTTCTGGATCCGTCCATGGCCAAGCACGGGCTGGCATAGCCACATCCACCTCCGGCCACCTGCCGCCACTCCACCCCGGGGGCGCATACGCAGGTACGCACGCACGCCGACGCCGGCCGGCCTCTCGATCGCGTCCACCCATGGCTATCATCCGCCCCCTTGTTTACTGCGAAGCTCTCGGTCCAATGTACCCACGCGCGCGTGTGCCGACTAAGCGACTAGTCTAGGCGTGATTTGATCCAGCCAGCGTGCGTGCGTGTCTCGGTTTCTCGCCGGCGGTGGAACGAATCCGGCCGGCCATCGATCGACCGTCCCGTCCCCCGCGTACAAGCGCCCGTCACTAGGTGCCGTGTTGTTCGACGTTCCATCCATCCATGGGCCGGTTTCCCTTGCTTTATTCGTCTGAATGAATATCCAGGAGGGTGAGCACGTAGGCAGCAGTGGTGGCGTGGCTTGCTGTAATTTGCGCTGCGGCCGGAGATGCTATATATGCTACTCACAAATTTTAATTTGTGAGTTGGGGGTCCGTTTAGCTTAATTCTAACCTGCGCCCTGCCCGGCCGCGCCTGTGAAATTTGTTTGTTCCTTTCACGGATTGGATTCGGATGGATCATCGACTTGCTTTGCTTTGCTTGGTCTCTCTCTCAAGTCTCGACTCAGGCACCGCGCAGCACCTGTGCCTAGTTTTACTTGTTCGACTGAACCTTGTTCGTCCTCTACCTGCTGCCCATGCTTGGGTTGGAACTGCATGAATGCTGTATATTGGGATGCATCTCCGTGCCTTCCTTTCTGCAGTTACTAATTACTTACACTGACTGACTGACTGATTGATGCTGCGCTGCTTGATCTTGTCTTGTTGGTACATCAGATCAGAGCTGGGATGGAGCAAGAGCGAGCTAGCTTCCTGGATGTCTTGTGCTGGGTAACCGCCGTCATCGCCCCGTGCTTATCGTTGTACGTACTGCTCCCTCCCTCCAATTCCAGTTGAGCATCGATCGGAGCAGATCGAATCAATGCAGATCAGATGCAAGCAACCATCCCATGCATTCATTCCTCATTTCTGTCTGACGCACGCATTCCTCTTGTTGCACTTGGACATCCATGCATGATGCAGCCCGGGCATGGTCAACCGGTGGCGCCGCTGGACCCTGGGCGAGGGTGACCGCCGGCCGGAGCCCACCGTGGCGGCGCTCGCCTGCGGCTTGGCATGGTGCTACTTCGGCCACGTCACCGGCCAAGCCGAGCCACTTCGCCTCAACGCATTGGGCGCCCTGCTCCAGGCCATCTACCTCGTCACCTTCCTCTGGCTGTGCACATCAGAGGAGCGGGAGCGTGCTCTCGTCCCCATTTATGCCGCTTCATGCTACCTCTATGTGACGTTCCTCATGTCCTACGCTGGCGCCGACGACCTCCAGTTCATGTGCACCATAGGGGGTGTGCTGTCCGCGCTCGCGCCGCTGCTGACCTTCACATTCCTGGTACGTACGCGCCATTCTTGCTTGGTCCATCATCTCTCTTTGTTTCATCTTTCAACCAGCTCAACTGCAGACTGAACCAAATGACCATGAACCTGAACCTGGGCCTGCATGTTGGCTTGATTGTATTGTAGGTGGATGAGTGGAGCATAGCCATGCTTCCACCCTGGGGCATGTCCTGCTTCTCCATGCTGCATGGCTTCGCGTGGTTTGTGAGGGGGGTCAGCAAGGAAGACGGCCATCCAGCCTACGCCATGGCGGTGCGACATTTCGTCCTCTAAGTCTTCTGCCTGCCTGTTCTGAACTTCT
Organism: Secale cereale; assembly: GCA_902687465.1. Taxonomy (NCBI): domain Eukaryota; kingdom Viridiplantae; phylum Streptophyta; class Magnoliopsida; order Poales; family Poaceae; genus Secale; species Secale cereale. The sequence continues at coordinate 613,653,592 of LR738714.1, read as the reverse complement.
GATTCTCACTAATTCAGCCGACCCCCTGTTCAGTTTAGTCAGCACCTAGGTACATTCTGCTGCTTAACATTCGGTGGTATGTGATGCAGGTGCAGAACGGGGTTGGCGCCGTGTGCTCCTTCGTCCTGCTGTACCTAGCCTGGTATTGGCCCCCAGCCGCCACGGCGCAGGACAGGGATGCCCGGGGGGACCAGACCAACCCTGACCTCCTGGAAGTGGTAACGGAAGATGGCGGCCCCCCTCCCCCTCCCCCTCCCCCTGCGCCGGCACAGACCCACGGCGGCATCCGCAACCGCAAGAGCGCCGCCACCGACGATGAGGCCCGGGCAGTGCTCATCAATCCAGACCTCGTCGGTGTGGCCAAGGCAGCGGGAACTGCCTCCGTGCCCCCTGCACCGACACGGGCCCAGATCCAGGAACGCGAGAGGATCGCCGCTGAAGCTCGGGTCCGGATAGGCCTCCTCAACCCAGACCTCGTCGCAGTGTCAGCCGGCAAACAGCACGAGGAATGAGGCTCCGACCTCCACGCATGAACCGCTCCGCAAGCGTATATGCATCGCATGGACTGACTAGATTCAGGAAGGAATCCCTTCTCTTTGTTTTTTGTTTGTTTGATGACTCTTGTCCATCGTGACTACGATACGGGCCGGCACTGAGTTGGATTATGCTTTTGAGAGACAAATTAAGTTCCAAAACTTACTCTGCGCGAGAGTTCATGTATTTGACTTCATGCATGCATACGTTCCTTCATCATATCCAAAAAGAAAAAGAACACTTTATGCATGTGTTGAAGTTGAAATGCACATCACATAACACATTCTTTTACATATGCATCATCCATCAATTCATCACAAGCACAAGTTTACATGGATGGGTTTCAACACAAAAAAAGGCAAACGTATTGTAGAAACTAAAATACACACAAGCTCCAACACAAAAATCACAAGCGTGGCCACTGATGAACGTCGTAAATCTTGACAACTTTCTAAGCTCTTCAACATGTACTCGAGCGGCGATTTGCTTAAACTAGCGTCCGCGAGAATGCATGATTGGTTTGGCGGCTTGATTTGGGCATGCGATGGATCTGACCGAGATGACCTCTTTGTTTACGATTTGTGCAAATATGTTTCGAATACGGGCAAGTTCTTTCTTCCTTCCAGCCGTACTTTTTGTGGCGCAACTTGTAATTGAGCATTTGTATATCTTTCTCTTGGTAAAAAAATGTTATGTGTCAGGACAAACCCATCCATATGGGCGGGAGGCCGGGGGCAAACATATGACAAACATGGCACACCCCCCTTCAGTTGTTGTCTGCAATCGAAGTTGCATTTGTGCACCACATCTAGCCCCCATTTCATGTGCATTTTTTCTATGGCGAATGGTAGGAAGAAGGCATGAAGCATTCACGATTGTCACATCGCCTCCTCCGCCTCTCTCCTCTATAGCTCACTCCGTGCATGCCCCCTAGGTTTTCCCCATACACCACAGGTGCACGCCTCTGACCCCATCTCTTCTCTGCATGTAGATCAAATCCACGCCTCCAATGTGGCGGACATACAGTAGTAGACACACTTCATACCCCCCTACCAGCATCACGCTCCATGCAGTCGTTGACATCCGACCGACATCCAATCATTTCGATCACAACCTCTGGAATGCCTTATCAGTTTTAGGGATGTTTCCCTCTCTCAACGCGCAAGAGTGTAGTCTCTCACTCCAGCTGACTTCTTTGCTAAGGCATATGGCTCTATAGGCCAGTCTCAATCCCCTACCTTCTCCTTTGCAACCAAACTGCTCTCCTTTCGCCGCCTCAGTAATGTCCACCTTGTTAAGGATTCCCGTGATTTAGTCGATTGCCCTCGTTGTGGTGGATCTGGCCATGGTAGCTATCATTGGTACCCCTAAATTCCTATTCCTTCAAACCCCTATATACCACCCAAAACTGCAGCATGGCCCCGTTGAGATCCACCAACGAGCCCTAGTTCACCTAGCCACATGTCCATCCGACCATCTGTGGATCGGTACCATACAGATCGCCTTGGCGAGTGTCAATGCGACCCCGACCTCCCCCATTTTGTTACCCCAATATGTCATGGATGCCAACAGTGGATCCGGGAAAACGACACCCCAATACGTGTCGGAGCATCGACAACTAGGTTGGCGCCCAGTAACACACTGCTCCCAGGCCTAGCCGCAAGGTACAGTAAAATCGGTTAAGACAATATACCATCAATGTTATGTCACCTTGCTTATTGCAATGCTAAGTTTGCCTTAATACTTTGAGATGTATGTTGGATGGCAGCCTCAAGGTGGAGTATTAGCTATAGATGTAGTTGGACAAATGTCTACGGCTATAATAACACAATACCTATATGCAATCACGACGTTTATAATCAATCATAAACATTCAAATTTAATCGATACACAACTGTAATTTTTGCAGCACCCCTATGCTAAGTTGTCTGGATAGATACAATAGTGAAGTTATGGATCCTGGTCCATTTATTCCTCATAATCACAACACTGATCAAACTTTGTTTTCGTTCTTTACAATATGAATGGTTTCTTTTATTTGTTTACAATCATCAATTCCAATCATACTACATGTTAAACCTTGTAACTAGCAAGGCTAGTGAGACTGGAAATCTCACTAGTTTAGTTTGGGATCAAGAAGAACTTATGTAATTGTGTGCGGTTGATGATCATTAACTGTAATTCAAGTGTTCCTACTTGTTCGATAAACCTTTGTTCATAACTGAGGGAAATATTTGTTGCTTGCTTCATCACCCTTTCACTTGGGGGCCCATCAACTTGCCACGAAGCAAGCAAGGCCATGCCAAGGGATCAAGTAAAATATTAATTGTTAAGATTAGTGGTTAAAAATAAAATGCATCATCAATTTCCCTCATCTCTTTATCATTGTTTAAACTGTCATATTCTACTACTGGAGGAATGACTATTGAAGCAATGAGTGAAAAATCGTACTTAGTATAATATCCTTAGTGATAGGTTATTAGCAACCCTAGAAAAAATAAATTCAACTTGATGAACACTTAACTTGACAACTACCTTTTTCCTTAAACAATTAACTACATCACCAGTTGTATGTAAAATGGGCCAACCGAACACTATAGGACAAAAACTACCGTGTTCATCTCCAAGTACAAGAAAATCAATGGGATACTTGGTTCTACCACAAAGAACTTCAACATCTTTTACTATTCTTATAGGGTGAACATATGATATATCAGCAAGTTGTACAATAATATCATTTATTTTAATTCTCAAATGTGATATATCTTCAATAATTTCTTTTTGTAGAGCAAAAGGAATGACACTAACACTAGCACCAATATCGCACAAACTATGATATAGATGAGTATCAATAGGAGCATGAATAACACGAGTTCCTAAATTATGATGGATTATCCTCGTAACTACATTAGGAGCATGTTCCATAAAGAAAATTATTTGTTCATATGGATCCTCGATACTTAATTCTTCACTCTTAGCTACCTCAGGTTGTGCTTATACTTCCTCATAAGGAGTGTTGCATTTATTCCTCCTTTTACACTTAACGGTGGAAGTGAACATATGCTCCCTCATTTTCATGGGAACGGGTCGTCTCAACATATTCCACTGGTTTGAGTCTTCTTGGTCATCCAAGACCGGAGATTATATATGTACCTTGCCTATGCATCACAAGACTCGAGCTAATTGTAATTGGGAAAATGAGAAAAATAATAACAAATTTACCTTTTCCAAAGTTGAAGGTGGATCCAATGATCACTCAATATGGGATGTACAGATAGTAGAATTGGTACCAGTTCTTGTCAATTTAACACCTAAACATTAAAGCTTATAGAGTGGCTCGGTGAGGATTAGTGACACAAAATCAAGCAAGTGTTAGTTTAGATATTGAAAATGTTGAAAAAGATTCAAAAACTGTAAAGTGAAGCAAATAGATCAATAGCTATGAGATGTACACCTAAATACACACAAAAATAGCCATATGAGGTTTGTGCAACCAAGGAATGAGCACAAAATGTGTTTCCACGGAAAAGCTTGTGTTGCACAAACAAAAGAGAGAGACCCTAGCACGATTGCTCAAATGGGCGAGATACGTACTTGTGCACAACCTATGAAAACAAAACGCGATGTCTTATGTCCCAAGTATGCTATGTATGTATGATATCAAGATGTTCAAGACATCAAGATATCCAAGATGATATGTAAGATGGCTCAATGCTATTACTATTGCTATGAAGCTTTTTTGTATTTTTTTGCTTAATAGTTTGCTATTTTTTTAATGTTTTCTTTACCAAGATGCTTGATGCTTGATCCGAGATAGAAATGGTGTATGCACGGCAGTAACTTATGACACAAGAGTTGATACCAAGATATGAGCACACAATTGTACTTACACAGAGTAAGTATCACTAAAGTGCACAAGTAATAGGGGCCTGACAATACTCAAACCGCTAGTCTCAATGGGCAAGTGGCACAGAAGGCTCGGAGCTAAGAAGCGTAATGTCAAGGAAAGTTGAATGGTGAAGGTATGGATACCTTTGTCAACATTACCTTTGTCGAGGTCAGATAATTTACTGCCTTGCTTCCGGTTGTGGTGTCAAAGGGTGAAGTGTTTGACAGTGTGATACTTCTATTTTGCATCATATTTTCTTGTTGTTATTTATGTTGTTATTGTGCATAATAATGCCTTTTGTAGTAATTCTAATGCCTTTTCTGTCATAATTTGCAAGGAATGCACCAAGGGGGAGAATTCCGGCATCTTGAAATCTGGACCTGAAAAAGCTACGTCAGGCCACCTATTCCGCACAACTCCAAACAAGCTGAAACTTCACGGAGATTTTTTATGGAGTATATAAAAAATACTTGAGCTGATAACCACCAGAGGTGCCCACCATGTGGGTACAACCCACCTGGGCGCGCCAGGCCCCCCAGGCGCGCCCTGGTGGGTTGTGCCCACCCAGGCCCATCTCTGGTGCCCGTATTCTAGTATATAAGTGTTGGGGATCGTAGGAGAAATCAAAAAATTTCTACGCATCACCAAGATCAATCTATGGAAGAATCTAGCAACGAGGGAGAGGGGAGTGCATCTACATACCCTTGTAGATCGCTATGCGGAAGCGTTACAAGAACGCGGATGAAGGAGTTGTACTCGTAGCAATTCAGATCGCGGTTGATTCCGATATAAGCGTCGAACAACGGCGCCTCCGCGTTCAACACACGTGCAGCCCGGTGACGTCTCCCACGCCTTGATCCAGCAAGGAGAGAGGGAGAGGTTGGGGAAGACTCCGTCCAGCAGCAGCACGATGGCGTGGTTGTGGTGGAGGAGCGTGGCACTCCAGCAGGGCTTCGCCAAGCACCGCAAGAGACGAGGAGGAAGAGGGGTAGGGCTGCGCCAAGAGGGAGATGATCTCGTGTGTATGGCAGCCCCCAAACCCCGACTATATATAGTGGAAGGGGAGGGGCTGCGCCCCCATCTAGGGTTCCCTCCCTAGGGGTGGCGGCAGCCCCCAAAACCCATCTAGGGTGCGGCCAAGGGGGGAAGAGAGGGGGGGCGCCCTAGGGTGGGCCTTAAGGCCCATCTGGACCTAGGGTTTGCCCCCCTCCCACTCTCCATGCACCTTGGGCCTTGGTGGGGGGGGGGGGGGCGCACCAGCCCACCTGGGACTGGTTCCCTCCCACACATGGCCCATGCAGCCCTCTGGGGCTGGTGGCCCCACCTGGTGGACCCCCGGGACCCTGCCGGTGGTCCCGGTACGTTACCGATAGCACCCAAAACTTTTCCGGTGACCAAAACAGGACTTCCCACATATAAATCTTTACCTCCGGACCATTCTGGAACTCCTCGCGACGTCCGGGATCTCATCCAGGACTCCGAACAACATTCGGTAACCACGTATATCTATTCCCTATAACCGTAGCGTCATCGAACCTTAAGTGTGCAGACCCTACAGGTTCGAGAACCATGCAAACATGACCGAGACAACTCTCCGGCCAATAACCAGCATCGGGATCTGGATACCCATGTTGGCTCCCGCATGCTCCACGATGATCTCATCGGATGAACCACGATGTCAAGGATTCAATCAATCCCGTATACCATTCCCTTTGTCTATCGGTATAGCACTTGCCCGAGATTCGATCGTCGGTATACCGATACCTTGTTCAATCTCGTTACGACAAGTCTCTTTACTCGTTCCGTAACACATCATCCCGTGATCAACTCCTTGATCACATTGTGCACATTATGATGATGTCCTACCGAGTGGGCCCAGAGATACCTCTCCATCACACGAATTGACAAATCCCAGTCTTGATTCGTGCCAACCCAACAGACACTTTCGGAGATACCCGTAGTGCACCTTTATAGCCACCCAGTTACGTTGTGACGTTTGGTACACCCAAAGCATTCCTACGGTATCCGGGAGTTGCACAATCTCATGGTCTAAGGAAGAGATACTTGACATTTAGAAAAGCTTTAGCATACGAACTACACGATCTTGTGCTAGGCTTAGGATTGGGTCTTGTCCATCACATCATTCTCCTAATGATGTGATCCCGTTATCAACGACATCCAATGTCCATGGTCAGGAAAGCGTAACCATCTATTGATCAACGAGCCAGTCAACTAGAGGCTAACTAGGGACATGGTGTTTGTCTATGTATCCACACATGTATCTGAGTTTCCTATCAATACAATTCTAGCATGGATAATAAACAATTATCATGAACAAGGAAATATAATAATAACCAATTTATTATTGCCTCTAGGGCATATTTCCAATAGTCTCTCACTTGCACTAGAGTCAATAATCTAGTTCACATCGCCATGTGATTAACACTCAAGGTCACATCGCCATGTGACTAACATCCAAAGAGTTTACTAGAGTCAATAATCTAGTTCACATCACTATGTGATTAACACTCAATGAGTTCTGGGTTTGATCATGTTATGCTTGTGAGAGAGGTTGTAGTCAATGGGTCTGCAACATTCAAATCCCTATGTATTTTGCAAAACTTTATGTCATATCGTAGATGCTGCTACCACGTTCCACTTGGAGCTATTCCAAATTGTTGCTCCATTATACGTATCCGGTATCTCTACTCAGAGCTATCCGGATAGGTGTTAAGCTTGCATCGACGTAACTCTTTACGTCGAACTCTTTATCACCTCCCTAACCGAGAAACATTTCCTTATTCCTCTAAGGATAATTTTGACTACTATCTAGTGATCCACCCCTGGATCACCTTTGTACCCTCTTGCCAGACATGTGGCAAGGCACACATCAGGTGCGGTACTCAGCATGGCATACCGTATAGAGCCTATGACAAAAGCATAGGGGACGACCTTCATCCTTGCTCTTTCTTCTGCCGTGGTCAAGCTTTGAGTCTTACTCAACTTCACACCTTACAACTCAGGTAAGAACTCCTTCTTTGACTGATCTATTTTGAACTCCTTCAAAATCATGTCAAAGGTGTGTTTTCTTTTGAAAGTATCATCAGGCATCTTGATCTATCTTTATAGATCTTGATGCCCAATATGTAAGCAGCTTTATCCAGGTCTTCCTTTGAAAAACTCGTTTCAAACAACCCTTTATGCTTTCCAGAAATTCTACATCATTTAGGATTCACATATACTTATCAGAAATGTTGTAGTGCTCCCACTCACTTTATTGTAAATACAAGTTTCTAACAAACTTTGTATAAACCCAAAAACTTTGATCACTCCATCAAAGCGTATATTCCGACTCCGAGATGCTTGCTCTAGTCCATGGAAGGATCGTTGGAGCTAGCATACCTTTTAGCATCCTTAGGATCGACAAAACTTTTCTGATTGGATCACATACAACCTTTCCTTATGAAAACTGGTAAGGAAACTTGTTTTGACATCCATCTGCCAGATTTCATAAATGTAGCTAATGCTAACTTGATTCCGACGGACTTAAGCATCGCTACGGGTGAGAAAATCTCATCGTAGTCAACTCCTTAAACTTGTGAAAAACTCTTTGCCACAAGTCGAGCTTCATAGACGGTGACATTACCGTCCACGTCCGTCTTCTTCTTAAAGATCCATTTATCTCAATGGCTTGCCGATCATCGGGCAAGTCCTCCAAAGTCCATACTTTGTTTTGATACATGGATCCTATCTCGGATTTCTCGGCTTCTAACCATTTGTCGGAATACGGGCCCACCATCGCTTCTCCATAGTTCGTAGGCTCATTGTTGTCCAACAACATGACATCTAAGACAGGATCACCGTACCACTCAGGAGTAGTACATATCCTTGTCGACCTACGAGGTTCGATAGAAACTTGATCCGAAGCTTCATGATCACTATCATTAGTTTCCTCTTCAACAGTCGTAGGTTCTACAGAAACATCTTTTTGTGTTGCACTACTCTCCGGTTGAAGTGAGGGTTCGACAACCTCATCAAGTTCTATCTTTCTCCCACTCAATTCTTTCGAGAGAAACTCCTTCTCGAGAAAGGACCCGTTCTTAGCGACAAACATTTTTGCCCTTGGATATGAGATAGAAGGTATACCCAACTGTTACCTTTGGGTATCCTATGAAGATGTATTTGTCCGCTTTGGGTTCGAGCTTTTTCCTGCTGAAGCCATAAGTATCGCATCCCCAAACATTAAGAAAACGACAACTTTGGTTTCTTGCCAAACCATAGTTCATACGGCGTTGTCTCAACGGACTTAGATGGTGCCCTATATAAAGTGAATGCAGCTGTCTCTAATGCATAACCTTAAAATAATAGCGGTAGATCGGTAAGATACATCATAGATCGCACCATATCTCATAAGGTTCGATTACGACGTCCGGACACACCATTACGCTGTGGTGTTCCAGGTGGCTTCAACTGCGAAACAATTCCACAATGTCTTAAGTGATTGCGAAACTCATAATTCAGAAAATCTCCCCTTGATCAGATCGTAGGAACATGATCTTCTTGGTATGATGATTCTTAACTTCACTCTGAAATTGCTTGAACTTTTCAAACGTTTCAGACTTTTGCTTCATTAAGTAAATATACCCATATCTACTCAAATCGTCAGTGAAGATGAGAAAATAACGATATCCACCACACACCTTAATTCTCATTGGATCACACACATCAGCATGTACGGTTTCCAACAAGTCACTTGCCCGTTTCATTGTACCTGAAAACGGGATCTTAGTCATCCTGCCCATGAGGCATGGCTCGCATGTGTCAAGCGATTCAAAATCAAGTGACTCCAAACATCCATCAGCATGGATTTTCTTCATGCATTTTATGACAAAATGACCTAAGCGTGAGTGCCACAAGAAAGTGGTACTATCATTATTAACTCTACATCTTTTGGCATTAATATTATTATCATGTGTATTACTATGATCGAGATTTAATAAACCATTGGGTGCATGACCATAAATGTATTATTCATGTAAACAGAATAACCATTATTCTCTAACTTAAATGAATAACCGTATTGCAATGAACATGATCTAATCATATTCATGCTCAACGTAGACACCTGATAACATTTATCTAGGTTCAACACCAATCCCGAAGGTAGAGGGAGCGTGCGATGGTGATCTTATCAACCTTGAAAACACTTCCAACACACATCATCACCTCGCCCTTAGCTAGTCTCCGCTCAGTCCGTAGCTTTTGCTTCAAGTCACTAATAATAGCAACTGAACCGGTATTCAATACCCATGTACTACTAGGAGTACTAGTAAGGTACACATCAATAACACCTATATCAAATATACTTTGTTGAAGTTGCTAGCTTTCTTATCTACCATGTATTTGGGGTAGTTCCGCTACCATGTGACCATTCCCCTTACAATAGAAGCACTTAGTCTCGAGGTTTGGGTTCAACCTTGGGTTCCTTCATTAGAGCGACAACTGGTTTGCCATTCATGAAGTTCCCCTTCTAGCCCTTGCCCCTTTTGAAACCAGTGGTCTTGTTAAACCATCAACACTTGATGCTCCTTCTTGATTTCTACTTTTGCGGTCTTAAGCACCGCTAATAGCTTCGGGATCATCTCCATCCTTTGCATGTCATAGTTCATCACGAAGTTCTAGTAGCTTAGTGATGGTGTCTAGAGAATTCCGTCAACCACTGTCTCATCTGGAAGATTAACTCCCACTTGGTTCAAGTGATTTTAGCACCCATACATTCTGAGCACATGCTCACTAGTTGAGCTATTCTCCTCCATCTTGTTGGCAAAATAACTTGTCAGAGGTCTCATACCTCTCAACACGGGCATGAGTCTGAAATCCCAAATTTAGCTCTTGGAACATCTCATATGTCTTATGGCGTTCAAAGCGTCATTGGAATCCCGATTCTAAGCCATAAAGTATGGTGCACTAAACTATCAAGTAGTCATCATGACGTGTCTGTCAGGTGTTCACAACATCCACATACGATGTTGTAGGGGTTTGCACATCGAGCGGTGCATCAAACATGTAAGCCTTCTTATAGCAGTGAGGACACTCCTCGGACTATGGACCCAGTCCGCATCATTGCTTACAATATCTTTCAACTTAGTCTTTCTCTAGGATCGTATTAAACAGGGAGCTACAACACGAGCTATTGGTCTACAACATAATTTGCGAAGAAAACTTAGACTATTGTTCATGACAATTAAGTTCATCTAAACAAATTTAATGAACTCCCACTCACATAGACATCTCTCTAGTCATCTAAGTGATACATGATCCGAATCGACTAGGCCCTGTCCGATCATCACGTGAGACGGACTAGTCATCAACGATGAACATCTTCATGTTGATCGTATCTTCTATACGACTCATGTTCGACCTTTCGGTCTTCCGTGTTCCGAGGCCATGTCTGTACATGCTAGGCTCGTCAAGTGAACCCTAAGTGTATCGCGTGTGTAAATCTGGCTTACACCCATTGTATGCGAACATTAGAACCTATTACACCCGATCATCACGTGGTGCTTCGGAACAACGAACCTTAGCAACGGTGCATAGTTAGGGGAACACAATTCTTGAAATTTTAGTGAGAGATCATCTTATTCACTACCGTCGTTCTAAGCAAATAAGATGTAAAACATGATAAACATCACATGCAATCAAAAAGTGACATGATATGGCCAATATCATTTTGCTCCTTTTGATCTTCATCTTCGGGGCTCCATGATCATCATCGTCACCGGCATGACACCATGATCTCAATCATCATGATCTCCATCATCGTGTCTTCATGAAGTTGTCTCGCCAAACATTACTTCTTCTACTATGGCTAATGGTTAGCGATAAAGTAAAGTAATTATATGGCGTTTTCAATGACACACAAGTCATACAATAAAATAAGACAACTCCTATGGCTCCTGCCGGTTGTCATATTCATCGACATGCAAGTCGTGATTCCTATTACAAGAACATGATCAATCTCATACATCACATATATATCATTCATCACATCCTTTTGGCCATATCACATCACACGACACATGCTGCAAGAACAAGTTAGACGTCCTCTAATTGTTGTTGCAAGTTTTTACGTGGCTGCTATAGGTTTCTAGCAAGAACGTTTCTTACCTACACCAAAACCACAACGTGATATGCCAATTTCTATTTACCCTTCATAAGGACCCTTTTCATCGAATCCGATCCGACTAAAGTGGGAGAGACAGACACCCGCTAGCCACCTTATGCAACTAGTGCATGTCAGTCGGTGGAACCTGTCTCACGTAAGCGTACGTGTAAGGTCGGTCCGGGCTGCTTCATCCCACATTGCCACCGAATCAAGATAAGACTAGTAACGGCAAGTAAATTGACAAATCGACGCCCGCAACTACTTTGTGTTCTACTCGTGCAAGAAACTACGCATAGACCTAGCTCATGATGCCACTGTTGGGGATCGTAGCAGAAATCAAAAAAATTCTACGCATCACCAAGATCAATCTATGGAGTAATCTAGCAACGAGGGAGAGGGGAGTGCATCTACATACCGTTGTAGATCGCTATGCGGAAGCGTTACAAGAACGCGGATGAAGGAGTCGTTCTCGTAGTGATTCAGATCGTGGTTGATTCCGATCTAAGCGCCGAACAACAGCGCCTCCGCCTTCAACACACGTGCAACCCGGTGACGTCTCCCACGCCTTGATCCAGCAAGGAGAGAGAGAGAGGTTGGGGAAGACTCCGTCCAGCAGCAGCACGATGGCGTGGTGGTGGTGGAGGAGCGTGGCACTCCAGCAGGGCTTCGCCAAGCACCGCAAGAGACGAGGAGGGAGAGGGGTAGGGCTGCGCCAAGAGGGAGATGATCTCGTGTGTATGGCAGCCCCAAAACCCCCACTATATATAGTGGAAGGGGAGGGGCTGCGCCCCCATCTAGGGTTCCCTCCCTAGGGGTGGCGGCAGCCCCCAAAACCCATCTAGGGTGCGGCCAAGGGGGGAAGAGAGGGGGGCGCCCTAGGGTGGGCCTTAAGGCCCATCTGGACCTAGGGTTTGCCCCCTCCCATTCTCCATGCACCTTGGGCCTTGGTGGGGGGGGGGGGGGGCACCAGCCCACCTGGGGCTGGTTCCCTCCCACACATGGCCCATGCAGCCCTCTGGGGCTGGTGGCCCCACCTGGTGGACCCCCGGGACCCTCCCGGTGGTCCCGGTACGTTACAGATAGCACCCAAAACTTTTCCGGTGACCAAAACAGGACTTCCCACATATAAATCTGTACCTCCGGACCATTATGGAACTCCTCGCGACGTCCGGGATCTCATCCAGGACTCCGAACAACATTCGGTAACCACGTATATCTATTCCCTATAACCATAGCGTCATCGAACCTTAAGTGTGTAGACCCTACGGGTTCGAGAACCATGCAAACATGACCGAGACAACTCTCCGGCAAATAACCAGCATCGGGATCTGGATACCCATGTTGGCTCCCGCATGCTCCACGATGATCTCATCGGATGAACCACGATGTCAAGGATTCAATCAATCCCGTATACCATTCCCTTTGTCTATCGGTATAGCACTTGCCCGAGATTCGATCGTCGGTATACCGATACCTTGTTCAATCTCGTTACGACAAGTCTCTTTAGTCGTTCCGTAACACATCATCCCGTGATCAACTCCTTGATCACATTGTGCACATTATGATGATGTCCTACCGAGTGGGCCCAGAGATACCTCTCCATCACACGGAGTGACAAATCCCAGTCTTGATTCGTGCCAACCCAACAGACACTTTTGGAGATACCCGTAGTGCACCTTTATAGCCACCCAATTACGTTGTGACGTTTGGTACACCCAAAGCATTCCTACGGTATCCGGGAGTTGCACAATCTCATGGTCTAAGGAAGAGATACTTGACATTTAGAAAAGCTTTAGCATACGAACTACACGATCTTGTGCTAGGATTAGGATTGGGTCTTGTCCATCACATCATTCTCCTAATGATGTGATCCCGTTATCAACGACATCTAATGTCCATGGTCAGGAAAGCGTAACCATCTATTGATCAACGAGCCAGTCAACTAGAGGCTAACTAGGGACATGGTGTTTGTCTATGTATCCACACATGTATCTAAGTTTCCTATCAATACAATTCTAGCATGGATAATAAACAATTATCATGAACAAGGAAATATAATAATAACCAATTTATTATTGCCTCTAGGGCATATTTCCAACAATAAGCCCTTCTGACCTAGAACAAATAGAGGGAAGACTTTCGGGACGGAGGGCCGCCGTCTCGAGACGGAACTTGGGCAGGAGCATTTTTGCCCTCCGGCGGAGCGATTCCGCCGGGGGAACTTCCCTCCCGGAGGGGGAAATCATCGTCATCATCATCACCGACAACTCCCCCATCTTGGGGAGGGATATCTTCATCAACATCTTCAACAACACCATGTCATCTCAAACCCTAGTTCATCTCTAGTGTTCAATCTTGTTACCGGAACTATAGATTGGTGCTTGTGGGTGACTACTAGTGTTGATTACATCTTGTAGTTGATTACTATATGGTTTATTTGGTGGAAGATTATATGTTCAGATATATTATGCTAATTAATACCCCTTTGATCTTGAGCATGTTCATCATTTGTGAGTAGTTACCTTAGTTCTTGAGGTCGCGGGAGAAATCATGTTGGAAGTAATCATGTGAATTTGATATGTGTTCGATATTTTGATAGTATGTATGTTGTGATTCCCTTAGTGGTGTCATGTGAACGTCGACTACATGACACTTCACCATATTTGGGCCTAAGGGAATGCATTGTGGAGTAGTAATTAGATGGTGGGTTGCGAGAGTGACAGAAGCTTAAACCCCAGTTTATGCGGTATTCCGTAAAGGACCGATTGGATACAAAAGTTTAATTGCTATGGTTAGAATTTATTCTTAATACTTTTCTCGTAGTTGCGGATGCTTAAGGGAGGGTTAATAGTAAGTAGGAGGTTTGTTCAAGTAAGAACAACACCTAAGCACCGATCCACCCACATATCACATTATCAAAGTAGCGAACACTAATTGAACCAACATGATGAAAGTGACTAGATGAAATTCCCATGTACCCTCAAGAACGCTTTGCTTATTATAAGAGACCATCTTGGCCTGTCCTTTGCCTCAAAAGGATTGGGCTATCTTGCTGCACTTCTACTACTACTACAGTTACTTGCTCGTTACAAAATTATTTTGCTATCAAACTACTCTGCTACTTACAATTCCAGCACTTGCACACATTAACTTACTGAAGAACACTTGTCATTTCCTTCTGCCCCTCGTTGGGTTCGACACTCTTACGTATCGAAAAGAGATACAATTGATCCCCTATACTTGTGGGTCATCAAGGCTATTTTTTGGCGCCATTGCCGGGGAAGTGAAGCGCTTCTGGTAAGTGGAAATTGGTAAGGAAACATTCATATAGTATGGTGAAATTTATTGTCACTTGTTACTACGGAGAACAATCCTTTGAGGGGTTTGTTCGGGGTATCCTCACCTCGACCGGAACCACAATTAGCTACCCCTCAACCCATTGGACCTACTAAAAATATTGAATATGAAATCCCTTCGGGTATGATAGAATAACTGCTAGCTAATCGTTATGCAGGAGATGGAACCGAACATCCTGATATGCACTTGATATATGTGGAACAAATTTGTGGATTGTTTAAGCTTGCAGGTTTACCCGGGGATCGAGTTATGAAGAATGTTTTTCCTTATATTTGAAGGGAAACACATTAGCATGGTATAGGCTATGCGATGATATTGGATCTTGGAACTGGAACCGATTGAAAATGGAGTTTTACCAAAAAAATCCTATGCATCTAGTTCATCGTGATCGAAATTACATATATAATTTTTGGCCTCGTGAAGGAGAAAGTATCGCTCAAGCTTGGGGGAGGCTTAATTCAATGTTATATTCATGCCCCAATCATGAGCTCTCAAGAGAAATTATTATTCAGAATTTTTATGCTCGGCTTTCTCGTAATGATCAATCCATGCTTGATACTTCTTGTGTTGGTTCTTTTATGAAGAAAACTATTGAATTCTGGTGGGATCTTTTGGAAAGGGTTAAATGCAACTCTGAAGATTGGGAACTCGACGAAGGTAATGAGTCAGGTATTAAGCTTAAGTATGATTGTTTAAATCTTTTATGAATACCGATGCTTTTTTCAAAGTTTAGCACTAAATATGGACTTGACTCTGAGATAGTAGCCTCCTTTTGTGAATCTTTTACTACTCATGCTGATCTCCCTAAAGAGAAGTGCTTTAAATATCACCCACCTATTAAAGAAGAAATTAAAGAACTGGTACTAGTTAAAGAAGAAACTATACTTTATAATGTTAATCCAGTTGTTCCTACTGCTTATATTGAGAAATCCCCTTTTCCTGTTAGGATAAAGGAACATGCTAAAGTTTCAACTGTGGTTAACAAAATTTATATCAGAACACCTAAACAAGATGAACAAATTAAATTAGAACCTAATATTGCTATGGTCAAAGATCTCTTGGAAGAAAATGTAGATGTGCATGTTATTTGCTTTAATGAAGAAGCTGCTAGAATTGCCAAGCCTGATAAAAAGGATAAACACAAACCTGTTGTTGGCATGCCCGTTGTCTCAGTCAAAATAGGAGATCATTGCTATCATGGTTTATGTGACATAGGTGCTAGCGCGAGTGCTATTCCCTACTCTTTATACCAACAAATTATGAATGACATAGCACTCGCAAAGATAGAAGAGATAGATGTCACTATTAAACTTGCTAATAGAGATACTATATCACCAATTGAGATTGTTAGAGATGTTGAAGTCTTGTGTGGGAAAATAAAGTACCCTACTGATTTTCTAGTTCTTGGTTCCCCACAAGACGACTTCTGTCCCATTATCTTTGCTAGACCTTTCTTGAACACTGTTAATGCTAGAATAGATTGTAAGAAACAAACTGTGGGTGTTAGTTTTGGTGATGAGTCTCATCAATTTAATTTTTCCAAGTTTAATAGAAAGCTTCATGAAAAATAATTGCCTATTAAAGATGAAAGTATTGGTCTTGCTTCTATTGTTGTGCCTCCTACTGATCCTCTAGAACAATATTTGCTAGACCATGAAAGTGATTTACATATGCATGAAAGGAATGAAATAGATGATATTTTGTTTGAGCAATGCCCTCTGCTTAAACACAATCTACCTATTGAAACTCTAGGAGGTCCTCCTCCACCTAAATGTGATGATGTGTTTGAATTAAAACAATTGCCTAACACTTTGAAATATGCTTATCTTGATGAAAAGAAGATATATCCTGTTATTATTAGAGCTAACCTTTCAAAACATGAAGAAGAAAGATTATTGAAAGTTCTAAGGAAGCACCAAGCTGCTATTCGATATACTCTTGATGACTTAAAGGGCATCAGTCCCACTCTATGTCAGCATAAGATTAATATGGAACCTGATGCTAAACCCGTTGTCGATCATCAACGTCGGTTAAATCCGAAAATGAAAGAAGTGGTAAGAATGGAAATATTAAAACTTCTAAAAGTAGGTATAATCTATCCTATAGCTGATAGTAGATGGGTAAGTCTTGTTCATTGTGTTCCTAAGAAAGGAGCTATTACTGTTGTTCCTAATGATAA
Organism: Secale cereale; assembly: GCA_902687465.1. NCBI lineage: Eukaryota > Viridiplantae > Streptophyta > Magnoliopsida > Poales > Poaceae > Secale > Secale cereale. The sequence continues at coordinate 613,636,468 of LR738714.1, read as the reverse complement.
GAATGAACTTATTCCACAAAGAATTGTTACAGGCTATAGAATGGTAATTGATTTTAGGAAATTAAATAAAGCAGCTAGAAAAGATCATTACCCTCTACCTTTTATTGATCAAATTCTAGAAAGATTATCAAAGCACACACACTTTTGCTTCCTTGATGGATACTCTGGTTTTTCACAAATACCTGTTTCTCAACCTGATGAAGAAAATATTACTTTTACTTGTCCCTTCGGAACTTATGCTTATAGACGTATGCCTTTTGGTTTATGCAATGCACCTGCTACCTTTCAAAGATGTATGACTGCTATATTCTCTGACTTTTGCGAAAAGATTATAGAGGTTTTTATGGATGATTTCTCAGTTTATGGGAAGTCATTTGATGATTGTTTAAGCAATCTTGATTGAGTTTTGCACAGATGTGAACAAACAAGTCTTGTCTTGAATTGGGAGAAATGCCACTTTATGGTTAATGAATGTATTGTCTTGGGCATAAGATTTCTGAAAAAGGTATTGAAGTGGACAAAGCTAAGGTTGATGCAATTGAGAAAATGCCATGTCCTAAGGATATCAAAGGTATTATTAGTTTCTTAGGTCATGCTGGTTTCTATAGGAGATTTATTAAAGAATTTTCTATAATTTCTAGGCCTCTCACTAACCTTATACAAAAGGATGTTCCTTTTGTTTTTGATGACGATTGATTTGAAGCCTTTGAAACACTTAAGTAAGCCTTAATTTCTGCACCTATAGTTCGACTACCTGATTGGAACTTACCTTTTGAAATTATGTGTGATGCTAGTGATTACGATGTTGGTGCTGTTCTAGGACAAAGAATTGATAAAAAGCTAAATGTTATTCATTATGCTAGTAAAACTCTAGACAGTGCTCAAAAGAATTATGCTACCACTGAAAAAGAATTCTTAGCAGTTGTGTTTGCTTGTGACAAATTTAGATCTTACATTGTTGATTCAAAAGTAACTATTCACACAGACCATGCTGCTATTAAATATCTTATGGAAAAAGAAAGATGTTAAACCTAGACTTATTCGGTGGGTACTCTTGTTACAAGAATTTGACTTGCATATCACTGATAGAAAAGGAGCTGAGAACCCCGTAGCTGATAATTTGTCTAGACTTGAAAATGTACTTGATGACCCACTACCTATTGATGATAGTTTTCCTGATGAGCAGTTAGCTGCAATAAATATTAGTAATAATACTCCTTGGTATGCTGACTATGCTAATTACATTGTTGCTAAATATCTACCACCTAGTTTTACTTACCAATAAAAGAAAAGTTCTTTTATGATTTGAGACATTACTTTTGGGATGACCCATATCTTTATAAAGGAGTAGATGGTATTATTAGATGTTGTGTACCTGAGCATGAACAGGGACAAATCCTTCGGAAATGTCACTCCGAAGCAGATGGAGGACATCATGCTGGAGATAGAACTGCTCACAAGGTATTGTAGTCTGGATTTTATTGGCCTACTCTCTTCAAACATGCTCGTAAGTTCGTCTCATCTTGTGATGAATGTCAAAGGATAGGTAATATTGGTAAGCATCAAGAAATGCCTGTGAATTATTCACTTGCTGTTGAACCATTTGATGTTTGGAGCTTTGATTACATGGGACCTTTCCCTTCCTCTAATGGGTATACACATATTTTGGTTGCTGTTGATTATGTTACTAAATGGGTAGAAGCTATTCCAACCAGTAGTGTTGATCACAACACCTCTATTAAAATGCTTAACAACGTTATTTTCCCAAGGTTTGGAGTCCCCAGATATTTAATGACCGATGGTGGTTCACACTTTATTCATGGTGCTTTCCCTAAAATGCTTGCTAAATATGATGTTAACCATAGAATTGCATCACCTTATCATCCTCAGTCTAGTGGTCAAGTTGAGTTAGTAATAGAGAAATAAAATTAATTTTGCAAAAGACTGTCAATAGGTCCAGGAACAATTGGTCTAAGAAATTAGATGATGCACTTTGGGCTTATAGAACAACTTATAAAAATCCTATGGGTATGTCTCCTTAATGGTTTATAGTAAAGCTTGTCATTTGCCTCTCGAGTTAGAACATAAAGCTTTTTGGGCAATCAAGGAACTTAACTATGATTTCAAACTTGCTGGTGAAAAGAGGTTATTTGATATTAGCTCATTAGATGAATGGAGAACCCAAGCTTATGAAAATTCCAAGTTATTTAAAAAAAAGTTAAAAGACGACATGATAAAAGAATCCAAAAGCGTGAGTTCAAAGTCGGAGAATATGTTCTTTTGTACAACTCTCATTTCAAGTTCTTTGCAGGCAAACTCCTCTATAAATGGGAAGGCCCCTATGTTATCGAGGAGGTTTATCGGTCTGGAGCCATCAAAATAAATAATGCTAAAGGTACTAACCCGAAGGTTGTTAATGGGCAACGAATAAAACATTATATATTAGCTACGCCCATTAATGTTGAATGTAATATTATCCAAACTTTGACACCGGAAGAACACATAAAAGAATCCTTTCGGAACACTCCAAATCGTGAAAATAAGGAGGTACATGATACGATAAGTAAACGGACTCCAAAAAATCCGCAAAAATATTTTTTATCAGTTCCGGAATGTTTACAAAATTAGGAAAATAAGAAGCTACCGGGAAGCGTACCCTGGTGGGCACAAGACACCAGGGTGCGCCAGGCAAGCCTGGCATGCCCAGGTGGGTTGTGCCCACCTCGGGCATCTTTCGGATTCCGTTTTTCTACAGTTTGCTTGTTTCCCAAGATAAAAATTCTTTATATACTCCCCGAGCCTATTGACCACCGCATCACGTAGAAATCTCCTGTTTTCTTTTCTTGTTGTTTTTAGTCAGATCTATCAAGCCTAGCATCATGTCTTCCTCCTCCTCCAACCCAATGGAAGAAGATGCTTGGCTGATGAAGATCGAGCTGAAGAGAGAGGAGGCTGTAGAAGCTGCAGAAGGTTACAAAGGCAAGGAGGTTATCGGTGATCAGGCGCCGACAATCGAGCAAGCACTACCAGCAGAAGAGGAAGAAAAAGATATCCTTAAACCCTACTATGCTCTTTTTACTCCCACTGAAATTGAAGCCTTTTAGATCATTGAAACGGTTCGTGTGCAAAATAAACATCTCACTCGTAAAAATATTCTTCATTGAGAGCACATCATCTTCCTTCGGAGCGTCATCCGTAGATTGGAGAACCTCTTGATCTTGAAGGATGAAATCGCGACTTCATCATCACCACCACCATCTTCTTCATCATCGAAAGAAAATTGAGTATTGATATGTCTCGATCGTATCTATAATTTTTGATTGTTCCATGCCAATATTATACAACTTTCATATACTTTTGGCAACTTTTTATACTATTTTTGGGACTAACATATTGATCCAGTGCCCAATGCCAGTTCTTGTTTGTTGCATGCTTTTTGTTTCGCAGAATATCCATATCAAACGGAGTCGAAACGGGATAAAAACGGATGGAGATTTTTTTGGAATATATGTGAATTTTGTGAAGCGGAACCAACGTGAGACGATGCCCGAGTGGACCACGAGGGTGGGGGCGCGCCCTGGGCCCTCGTGGCCACTCCGTCGCGGTTGATGCCCTTATTTCGCCGCAAGAAAGCTAATATCCAGATAAAATTCCTGTCCAAAAATCATCCCAATCGGAGTTACGGGTCTCCAGGAATTTAAGAAACGATGGAAGGCCAGAATCTGAGAACGCGGAAAACAGAGAGAGACAAAGAGACATATCCAATCTCGGAGGGGCTCTCGCCCCTCCCATGCCATGGAGACCATGGAATAGAGGGGAAACCCTTCTCCCATCTAGGGAGAAGGTCAAAGAAGAAGAAGAAGGAGGGGGACTCTCTCCCCCTCGCTTCCGGTGGCACTAGAGTGCCGCCGGGGCCATCATCGTCACCGCAATCTACACCAACAACTTCACCGCCGTCATCACCAACTCTTCCCCCCTCTATGCAGCGGTGTAACCCCTCTTCTACCCGCTGTAATCTCTACTTAAACATGGTGCTCAATGCTATATATTATTTCCCAATGATGTATGGCTATCCTATGATGTTTGAGTAGATCCGTTTTGTCCTATGGATTAATTGATGATCGTGATTGGTTTGAGTTGCATGTTTTATTATTGGTGCTGTCCTATATATGGTCCTCTCCGTGTCACGCAAGCGTGAGGGATCCCCGCTGTAGGGTTTGCAACATGCTCATGATTTGCTTATGGTGGGTGGCGTGAGTGACGGAAGCACAGACCCGAGTAAGTAGGTTGTTTGCGTATGGGAATAAAGAGGACTTGATACTTCAATGCTATGGCTAGGTTTTACCTTAATGATCTTTAGTAGTTGCGGATGCTTGCTAGGGTTCCAATCATAAGTGCATATGATCCAAGAAGAGAAAGTATGTTAACTTACGCCTCTCCCTCAAATAAGATTGCAATAGTGATTACCGGTCTAGTTATTGATTGCCTAGGGACAAATAACTTTCTTGTGACAAAAATATCTCTACTAAAACTAATTTAGTTGTGTCTTTATCTTAACAGCCACTAGTTTTATTTACGCTCTCTTTATTATCTTGCAAACCTATCCCACGAAAACTACAAAGTACTTCTAGTTCCATACTTATTCTAGGTAAAGTAAACGACAAGCGTGCGTAGAGTTGTATCGGTGGTCGATAGAACTTGAGGGAATATTTGTTGTACCTTTAGCTCCTCGTTGGGTTCGACACTCTTACTTATCGAAAGAGGCTACAACTGATCCCCTACACTTGTGGGTTATCAAGACCTTTTTCTGGCGCCGTTGCCGGGGAGCAATAGCGTGGGGTGAATATTCTCGTGTGTGCTTGTTTGCTTTATCACTAAGTAGATTTTATTTGTTGTTCTAAGTTGTTTTCTATCTTTTTTTATGGGTAGGAAATGCAAAATACCAAAAAAATTAGTGGTACCTACCGAACCAATGGTTGAAGAACAACTCAAAATCTATCACACTACTGAAGCTTATTACTTGGATCATCTTCAATCCCTATGTGCTTGGGCTGAAACCCCAACTAGCTTAGTTGGGAAAAAAAATCTTTAGATGAGCATGCTTGTTATGTGCGACACCGCATATGTGAAAAAGGGAAACTTTTACTGGATCAAATTCATTGTTTGCAATACTATGCTTGGAATTTATGTGAAATACATGATTGTACTTGTTGTTCTAAAGACCCTAAGAAACACCTTTCTTACCAATGTAAGTTTAGTGATGATGGAATCGTATCTTCGTATACTAAGGGTGTTTATGATTACTATGATGTTCAACAAATTGAAGAATTTGTTGCTTTTAGGGGTACTTGTGAAATTGCTTCCTTTATTGAAGAATGTGATACTACTCTCTACAAATCTGAAAATTTGGCCATACTTAAATATTGCTATGATAATTATGCTTCTAATACTTATATTAAACCATATATTGAGGACTCCTCCGCTGTCCAAGAAGAGACTAATATTTTGCAGGAGTCTATGGAAGAAGAAATTAATGACATTGTGAGCTCATTGGATGAAAAAGGTGAGGAGGAGAGCGAATAACAAAAGGAGGAAGAGCGGATTAGCTACCCGTGCCCACCTTCTAATGAGAGTAACTCATCAAATCATACATTGTTTAATTTCCCTTCATGCTTACCGAAGGATGAATGCTATGATGATTGTTATGATCCCGTTGATTCTTTTGAAATATCCCTTTTTGATGATGCTTGCTATGCTTGTGGCCAAGATGCCAATATGAATTATGCTTATGGAGATGAACTTGCTATAGTTCCTTATGTTAAACATGAGATTGTTGCTATTGCACCCACGCATGATAGTCCTATTATCTTTTTGAGTTCTCCAAACTACACTATATCGGAGAAGTTTGCACTTATTAAGGATTATATTGATGGGTTGCCTTTTTCCGTTACACATGACGATTTTGATGAGTATAATATGCATGTTCTTGCTGCTCCTACTTGCAATTATTCTAAGAGAGGAACTACATCTCCGCCTCTCTATGTTTCCAACTTGATAAAATTGCAAGAAACTGCTTATACTATGCATTGGCCTTTACTTGATGTGCATGAATTGTTCTTGTATGACATGCCTATGCATAGGAAGAGAGTTAGACTTCGTATTTGCATGACACATATCACTTTGTGCTCACTACTAAATGCCAAATCATTGCTAATTAAAATTGGCTTTGATATACCTTGGGATCCGGGTGGATCCATTAGTTGAGCACTATATGCCTAGCTTAATGGCTTTAAAAAAAGCGCTGCCAGGGAGACAACCCGGAAGTCTTAGAGAGTCATTTATTTCTGCGTGTGCTTTTATAAAGTTTAAAAACAAAATAAAATAAAGAGGGGAACCTAAAACTTTTTCAAAAAGAAAAGCGAAAGTGAGAAAGACGGGCATTGCTAATGTGGGAGCTAGCCTTGAACTTTGTTCATGCCCATGGAAACTTTGTGAACCTTGATTGCAGAAACTTTTCAACAAAAATAATTATCCCTTGTACAATTCCATTGTATTATAAAAATAATGTGCCAAGAGTTTCCTTTAGGATGATTAAACTGCTTGTTGGTTTGTGAGGTGCGAAAACAGAAACTTTGGCTATAGTGCGCGATTTTACATTTTTTTACTGGAACGTCGAAAGGATCTGAAACTTTTTGCAAAGTGTTTCTATACAAATTGTGGTTTTTTCCCTAATTTTTACATAATTTTTAGAGTTACAGAAGTATGGTTAATGTTCAGATTACTACAGATTGTCCTGTTTTCATAGATTGCTGTTATAGCTTCATTATTTGCATATGTTTGAATTCTTGTTGAAGCCTCCTTGACTTGGGGCCATAGAATTGTGATAGCATACAATGTGTAATGTTTTTTCATAATTATACAATAATGTTAGAGCAGTACCTGATGGGATTTCATTGATCATATGCACTAACCCCGCCACTAAAAGTTTGGTTAAGTTTTGTGTGGATGAAGTGTTCGAAGATCGAGGAGGTCTCGATGTGAGAAGAAGGAGGAGATGCAAGAGCTCAAGATTGGGGATGCCCAAGGCACCCCAAGTAAATATTCAAGGAGACTCAAGCGTCTAAGCTTGGGGATGCCCCAGAAGGCATCCCATCTTTCTTCAACAAGTATTGGTATGTTTTCGGATTCATTTCGTTCGCATGATATGCGTAAATTCTTGGAGCGTCGTGTGCTTTTTCTTTTTATTTTAATAAATGCACCATGCTGGTATGAGATAATCCTTGGTTGATTTATAGAATGCTCTTTGCACTTCACTTATATCTTTTGAGTATGGCTTTATAGAATGCTTCTTGTGCTTCCCTTATATCATTTGAAGTTTGGATTGCCTGTTTCTCTTCACATAGAAAACCACCATTTGTAGAATGCTCTTTTGCTTCACTTATATTTGTTAGAGCATGGGCATATCTTTTGTAGAAATAATTAAAACTCTCTTGCTTCACTTATATCTATTTAGAAAGTTGACAGGAATTGGTCATTCACATGGTTAGCCATAAAATCCTACATAAACTTGTACATCACTGAATATGATATGTTTGATTCCTTGCAATAGTTTTGCGATATAAAGATGGTGATATTAGAGTCATGCTAGTGGGTAGTTGTGGATTGTAGAAATACTTGTGTTGAGGTTTGTGATTCCCGAAGCATGCATGTAAGGTGAACCATTATGTGACTAAGTCGGAGCATGATTTATTTCTTGATTGTCATCCTTTGTGTGGAGGTCGGGATCGCGCGATGGTTAACTCCTACCAACCCTTCCCCTAGGAGCATGCAAGTAGTACTTTGTTTCGATGGCTAATAAATTTTTGCAATAAGTATGTGAGTTCTTTATGACTAATGTCGAGTCCATGGATTATACGCACTCTCACCCTTCCACCTTTGCTTGCCTCTCTTGTACCGCGCAACTTTCGTCGGTACCATACACCCACCATATACCTTCCTCAAAACAGCCACCATACCTACCTATCATGGCATTTCCATAGCCATTCTGAGGTATATTGCCATGTAACTCCACCGTTCCGTTTATTATGACACGCACCATCATTGTCATATTGCCTTGCATGATCGTAAGATAGCTAGCATGATGTTTCCATGGCTTGTCCGTTTTTTGATGTCATTGCTACGCTAGATCATTGCACATCCCGATACACCGCCGGAGGCATTCACATAGAGTCATATTTTTTTCTAGCTTCGAGTTGCAATATTTGAGTTGTAAGTAAATAAAAGTGTGATGGTCTTCATTATTAGAGCATTGTCCCGTGTGAGGAAGCAAAAAAAAAGAAAGACAGAAAGGCCAAAAAAAAGAGATGGCCCCCCAAAAGGAGGGGGGCTAAAAAAAGAAAAAGGAAAGAAAAGCCCCTCCAAAAAATGAGATAAAAAGAGAGAAGGGACAATGTTACTATCCTTTTACCACACTTGTGCTTCATCATAGCACCATGTTCTTCATGATAGAGAGTCTCCTATGTTGTCACTTTCATATACTAGTGGGAATTTTCATTAGAGAACTTGGCTTGTATATTCCAACGACAGGCTTCCTCAAATGCCCTAGGTCTTCACGAGGACGCAAGTTGATGTACACCCACTAGTTTTTTTTTGAGCTTTCATACACTTATAACTCTAGTGCATCCGTTACATGGCAATCCCTACTCACTCACATTGATATCGATTGATGGACATCTCCATAGTACATTGATTTGCCTAGTTGATGTGAGACTTTCTCCCTCCTTTTGTCTATCACCACCTTCTATTCCACCCATAGTGCTATGTCCATGGCTCACGCTCATGTATTGCGTGAAAGTTGAATTTTTTTGAGAATACTAAAGTATGAAACAATTGCTTGGGTAAAACCCGGGTTGTGCATGATTTAAATACTTTGTGTGGTGAAGATGGAGCATAGCCAGACCATATTATTTTGTAGGGATAACTTTCTTTGGCCATGTTATTTTGAAAAGACATGATTGCTTTATTAGTATGCTTGAAGTATTATTGTCTTAATGTCAAATGATAGACTATTGCTTTGAATCACTCGTGTCTTAATATTCATGCCATGATTATATTACATGATCAAGATTATGCTAGGTAGCATTTCACATCAAAAATTATCTTTTTTATCATTTACCTACTCGAGGACGAGCAGGAATTAAGCTTGGGGATGTTGATACGTCTCCGTCGTATCTATAATTTTTGATTGTTCCATGCCAATATTATACAACTTTCATATACTTGTGGCAACTTTTTATACTATTTTTGGGACTAACATATTGATACAGTGCCTAGTGCCAGTTCCTGTTTGTTGCATGTTTTTTGTTTCGTAGAATATCCATACCAAACGGAGTCCAAATAGGATAAAAACGGCCAGATATTTTTTTTGGAATATATGTGAATTTTGGGAAGCGGAACCAACGTGAGACGATGCCCGAGTGGCCCACGAGGGTGGGGGCGCGCCCAGGGGGGCAGGCGCGCCCTGGGCCCTCGTGGCCACTCCATAAGGTGGTTGATGCCCTTCTTTCGCCGCAAGAAAGCTAATATCCGGATAAAAATTGTGTCCAAAAATCAGCCCAATCGGAGTTAAGGATCTCCGGGAATTTAAGAAAGATTGGAAGGCCAGAATCTAAGAACCCAGAAACAGAGAGAGAGACAGAGAGACAGATCCAATCTCAGAGGGGCTCTCGCCCCTCCCACGCCATGGATACCATGTACCAGAGGGGAAACTCTTATCCAATCTAGGGATAAGGTCCAAGAAGAAGAAGAAGGAGGGGCTCTCTCCCCCTTGCTTCTAGTGGCACCGGAGTGCCGCCGGGGCCATCATCATCACTGCAATCTACACCAACAACTTCACCGTCGTCATCACCAACTCTTCCCCCCTCTATGCAGCGGTGTAACCCCTCTTCTACTCGCTGTAATATCTACTTAAATATGGTGCTCAACGCTATATATTATTTCCCAATGATGTATGGCTATCCTATGATGTTTGAGTAGATCTGTTTTGTCCTATGGGTTAATTGATGATCGTGATTGGTTTGAGTTGCATGTTTTATTATTGGTACTGTCCTATATATGGTGTTCTCCGTGTCGCGCAAGCGTGAGGGATCCTCGCTGTAGGGTTTGCAATATGCTCATGATTTTCTTATGGTGGGTGGCATGAGTGAAAAGCACAGACCCAAGTAAGTAGGTTGTTTGCATATGGGAATAAAGAGGACTTGATACTTTAATGCTATGGTTGGGTTTTACCTTAATGATCTTTAGTAGTTGCGGATGCTTGCTAGAGTTCCAATCATAAGTGCATATGATCCAAGAAGAGAAAGTATGTTAGCTTATGCCTCTCCCTCAAATAAGATTGCAATAGTGATTACCGGTCTAGTTATCGATTGGCTAGGGACAAATAACTTTCTCGTGACAAAAAGCTCTCTACTAAAACTAATTTAGTTGTGTCTTTATCTTGACAGCCCCTAGTTTTATTTACGCGCTTTTTATTATCTTGCAAACCTATCCCATAAAAACTACAAAGTACTTTTAGTTTCATACTTGTTCTAAGTAAAGTAAACGTCAAGCGTGCGTAGAGTTGTATCGATGGTCGATAGAACTTGAGGGAATATTTGTTCTACCTTTAGCTCCTCGTTGGGTTCGACACTCTTACTTATCAAAAGAGGCTACAACTGATCCCCTACACTTGTGGGTTATCCAGTATCGGGTATAGGCACTCCCCTTGGCCTCCACCAAGCTTGGGGGAGGTGCCCCGGTATCGTATCATCCCCACTATCCTTTTGCATTTACTTATCCTAGTTCGATCTTTTGCTTTAGAATAAATGAAAGTTTAATTCGATCCCTTCTTTTTTGTGAGTTTGCTTAGTGATCTATCTTTGTAATCGTGTGTGAGGTATATAATAAAGTTTAGTTCTGAGTTTTTGTTTTCTTTACCTTCCCGTGGCAATAAAAAGAAAGGTTATAATTGAATGCATAAAAGAAAGGAAATAAATTAAGAAGATCATATGCTAATCTTATGGTAGGTGATAGCACCACATAGGAAAAGTATAAGTAGAAACTTTTATTAGAGGTTGACAAACATAGCATTGGTCAATGATGCAACTCATGCAAGAATTAATAAGGGAAGAGAAGATTCACATATAAATATACCATCCTAAAAATCTTTTGTGATTGTGAGCCCCCATCAAAATATTATATGCCAAAATTGTTGACGTTGGACAAGGAAGACAACTTAATGATTTATGTTTGTTCATATTCACATAGAAGTCATATTGTCATAGATCCTTTAACATGTGGTACTTGCTCAATATCTTTTCTAGCCAAAAATTCCGCACTAAGTAGAGATACTACTTGTGCATCCAAAATCCCTTAAACCCAAACCATTTTCGAGAGTCCACCATACCTACCTATGGATTGAGTAAGATCCTTCAAGTAAGTTGTCATCGGTGCAATAAGGCAATAAAAATTGCTTCTAAAAGTGTGAGATCATTTAGTGTAAGAGAAAATTGAGCGTTGCACGAACGTGTGTGATACGTCCATTTTGCATCATGCTTTTATATTGATATTTATTGCACTATGGGCTGTTATTACACGTTATGTCATAATACTTATGCCTTTTCTCTCTTATTTTACAAGTTTTATATGAAGAGGGAAAATGCCGGCAGCTGGAATTCTGGGCTGGAAAAGGAGCAAACATTGGAGACCTATTCTGCACAACTCAAAAAGCTCAGAAACTCCATTAAACACCATTACAGAAAATATAAAAAATAGTTGGCGAAAGAGATCTGCCAGGGGGCCACCACCTGTCCACGAGGGTGGGGGCGCGCCCCCCTTCTGGCCGCGCCCCCTGCCTCGTGGGCCAGCCGATGACCCCCCGATGCCCATCTTCTCCTATATGAGGTGTTTTGACCTAGAAAAAATCATAAGGAGGCTTTCGGGACCAGACGCCACCGTCTCGAGGCGGAACCTTGGCGGAACCAATCTAGGGCTCCGACAGAGCTGTTCTGCCGGGGATACTTCCCTCCGGAGGGGGAAATCATCACCACCGTCATCACCAACAACTCTCCCATCTTGGGGAGGGTTATCTTCATCAACATCTTCACCAACACCATCTCCTCTCAAACCCTAGTTCATCTCTTGTATCCAATCTTTGTATCAAAACCTCAGATTGGTACCTGTAGGTTGCTAGTAGTGTTGATTACTCCTTGTAGTTGATGCTAGTTGGTTTACTTGGTGGAATATCATATGTTCAGATCCATTATGGATATTAATACCCCTCTAATCATGAACAATATTATGTATTGTGAGTAGTTACGTTTGTTCCTGAGGACATGGGAGAAGTCTTGCTATAAGTAGTCATGTGAATTTGGTATTCGTTCGATATTTTGATGAGATGTATGTTGTCTCTCCTCTAGTGGTGTCATGTGAACGTCGACTACATGACACTTCACCATTGTTTGGGCCTAGAGGAAGGCATTGGGAAGTAATAAGTAGCTGATGGGTTGCTAGAGTGACAGAAGCTTAAACCCTAGTTTATGCGTTGCTTCGTAAGGGGCTGATTTGGATCCACTTGTTATATGCTATGTTTAGGTTTACCTTAATACTTCTTTTGTAGTTGCGGATGCTTGCAATAGAGGTTAATCATAAGTGGGATGCTTGTCCAAGTAAGGGCAACACCCAAGCACCGGTCCACCCACATACCAAATTATCAAAGTACCGAACGTGAATCATATGAACGTGATGAAAACTAGCTTGACGATAATTCCCATGTGTCCTCGGGAGCATTTTCCTTCATATAAGAGTTTGTCCAGGCTTGTCCTTTGCTACAAAAAGGATTGGGCCATCTTGCTGCACCTTATTTACTTTTACTATTTTTCACTTGCTACCAATTACCTTATCACAAAACTATCTGTTACCGATAATTTCAGTGCTTGCAGAAAATACCATACTGAAAAATGCCTATCATTTCCTTCTGCTCCTCGTTGGGTTTGACACTTTTACTTATCAAAAGGACTACGATAGATCCCCTACACTTGTGGGTCATCAGTGTGATGGTGAAGAATGAAAGCGACAGACTGCATAATAAAGGTTGCTATCACAAGGGGCAATGCAACGTGACGTTCTTTTGCACTAAGGGATTGAGCATACAAACAAATAAGCGCATGGCAACCTCTGCTTCCCTCTGCGAAGGGCCTATCTTTTACCTTTATGCAAAGAGTCAAAGTTTTCTCTCTATTCCTTTTTATTTTATCCTTTGGCAAGCATCATGTGGTGAGGAAAGATCTAGGCACATATGTCCAGTTGAATATGCGTGACATGAGTTATTATTGTTGACATCACCCTTGAGGTGAGTACGTTGGGAGGCAAAACCATAAGCCCATATATTTCTATGTGTCCGGTTGAAACGTTTTGCTCATGTGTATGCGGTGAGTGTTAGCAATCATAGAAGACTATATGATGGTTGAGTATTTGGACTTGCCTAAAGGCTCCGATACGCGACCCTTCCTGAAAAAATGATGAATTGTAGTTGCAAAGTTGACTGAGAACATAGTTTGTTGGTTTCTAATAGAGTTTATGCTTTATACTTAAACTGTGTGACGAACTATTACTTGCTCATGAGAAGTCTATGATACAAGTCCTTTGATAAAAGTATTATGTTTAAATTTGTTACTGTTACAATAATCAACATGATGCTTCTATGTCCGTATTTTGTTTTTATCGACGCCTCTCTCTCAAAGCCTGTGGACATGTTTTTCGTTTTCGTTTTTTTGCTTGAGGACAAGCGAGGTCTAAGCTTGGGGGAGTTGATGCGTCCATTTTGCATCATGTTTTCTTGCTGCTATTTAGGTTGTTATTATGCATACTAATGCCTTTTAGAGTAATTCTAATGCCTTTTCTCTCATAATTTGCAAGGAATGCACCAAGGGGGAGAATTCCAGGAGCTGGAAATCTGGACCTGAAAAAGCTACGTCAGGCCACCTATTCTGCACAACTCCAAACAAGCTGAAACTTCAGAGAGATTTTTTATGGAATATAAAAAAAATACTTGAGCTGATAACCACCAGAGGGGGCCCACCAGGTGGGCACAACCCACCTGGGCACGCCAGGCCCCCCAAGCACGCCCTGGTGGGTTGTGCTCACCCAAGCCCATCCCCGGTGCCCATATTATGGTATATAAGCCCTTCTGACCTAGAAAAAATAGAGGGAAGACTTTTGGGACAGAGCGCCGCCGTCTCGAGGTGGAACTTGACAGGAGCACTTTTGCCCTCCGGCGGAGCGATTCCGCCGGGGGAACTTCCCTCCCAGAGGGGGAAAATCATCGTCATCATCATCACCAACAACTCTCCCATCTTGGTGAGGGCTATCTTCAACAACATCTTCAACAACACCATCTCATCTCAAACCCTAGTTCATATCTTGTGTTCAATCTTGTTACCGGAACTATAGATTGGTGCTTGTGGGTGACTAGTAGTGTTGACTACATCTTGTAGTTGATTACTATATGGTTTATTTGGTGGAAGATTATATGTTCAATTCCATTATGCTAATTAATACTCCTTTGATCTTGAGAATGTTCATCATTTGTAAATAGTTACCTTTGTTCTTGAGGTCACGGGAGATATCATGTTGCAAGTAATCATGTGAATTTGATATGTCACTAGTACAACGAGGTGCTATACAAACGGTTTTAACCCCTTTCCGTGACGGAATTTGGAACCATCGCCAAGTGAGTGTGTGCGATAGGGTGTCCTTCCCACACGACCCAAAAATCGTCAGGGATAGGCCCTCCTGGGACCTAGGCTGGGGCCGTGTGCGATCAGGCGAGGCATCGAAACCCAATCATTTTCGTAGGTATGTACATCCCACACGGTAATCCGAGATAATCATTTCCATAGGTATGTACATCCCACACGCTGAATCCTAGAAAAACATTTCCGTTCGTATGTATATCACACAGTCAATACAAGGAATACGTTTCCATTCTTATGTACACCCCACACAGTCAATCCAGGGAAAACGTTTCCGTTCGGATGCACATCCCACACTGTTTTTTGTATACGCTCGTGTGTGAAAGGTGTAACTATCACACACGCTCTACCTTGGTTAACTGTTTGCTTTCATTAACTACATCACACACGATTTGATGTAGAAAACTGTGTGGCATTGGGCTATCCATCACAAGCACTTTTACTGCCAGAACCGTTTGCAAAGTTCCATGAGTGTCTGTTCTCTTTTTATTTTTGCCTGTAATTTATTATTCTAATTGGAAAATTTTGAAATATGAAACGTGCGATTCAAATTCTCAGCACAATGGTTCAACAACGAATCAATAAATAAAATTGCCAGTACAATATGTTCAGTAATTACAGGATTAGGCATCAATTAACTATCATGAACCACAATATTTAAAGGCGGTAAAGGTGAAGAGACAAGTGTAAATCATTTTGACTGCCGACGGTGTTGGAGAAGCGGAATGCCCATATGTGCCTTCCTGCATGCCATAGTCACGAACCACTTTTGTCCAACCCCTTGTGATGATAGCCCGCCCATCCTTCACCGCCTTCAGGAAGACTTCTAGAGCATTATCATGGTAGCATGAATTATATACTTTAACCTTAGTTGCCTCCACTCCGGTCTTGTAGTTTGATAGGTAATCATCAGTAAATAGCTTCGGAAACCACTGAAAAGAGAAAAATATCAGATATTGAGGTCTAAAAGAGTAACTTGTTGTGGGCAGGGGGAAAAGGCAACACATTACTTACCATCCTAAAGTTCACTGTTGTCTTCGACAAAGTGTAAATAAAGAGCTTAATTCCAATCACCCGTTTCTTTCGCCTAACAATCTTTCTTAGTTTCCTCACTTGACGCTTGTTCATGAATATCTCATTGCACCATACGCAAAAGGGAACAAAACGTGGATCAGTAACGCTATATATGTACCTACAAGCAACCAGTAAATGTTAGAAGCTAAACTAAGATAGCACAAATGATGTAAAATACAACTACCTATGTTCCTAAGTACAAGTATTTTTTTTGAGATTTCAATATGAACTACATACGGATGTATATAGAATTATAGATATAGTTTAGATTAGAATCTAGAATTCTAGATTCACTCATTTTGCTCCTTATGTAGTCTATATAGGAATCTCTAAAAAGACCTATATTTAGGAATAGATGGTGTAGAAGACATGGGATGCAGCTAACCTCGACGACAAACAACAGCATCGCCCATTGTATCCCCGTGTAAGTACATGGAAAGCCAATGTTAACTACAACATGGCTAACATACACCAAAAATACCAAATGGTAACAAAACGGCAGCATCTATAGTGATATCTTCATTTCGAAAGAGTAGCACAATAGCAAAGGGACGTATTAAAAAATTGATACAACTGTTAATTGCAATAGGCTTAATAACATCCTAATTCATGTTTTGTAAGTTTGTAGTCATTGAAATACAACTCTTTAAAATGGATACAACTGTTAATTGCAACATGCTTAATGGCCATTGAAACCGGTACTGATAAAAATGAAATTGGCAGAGTTAAACATCACAAGGCGGGTGCTGCGAGAGCAGAGAATGGACCAGATGTCTATAAAAAGGTAGGGAAAGTAGCAAAAACGTGTGAGGCATGTTTACTAGAACATGCTTAATACCTCAACCGTATAGAACATAGCCATTAATTGCAACTGGTATTGATAAGATTGAACTGGTGAGTACATACTTGGTAAGTCTCGAGAGGTAGTTGCTGGGGCACTTCATCTTGGCCAGAGCTCGCCCAAAGTCAGCGACGGCGGAGGCGAGCTGTTCCTCCGGGTCGAAGCGTGGATCAGTGCCACTAACATGTGTACCTACAGGCAACTAGTAAATGGTAGAAGTTAAACTGCAATTGCACAAATTATGTGAAATACTGTAAGACATGGGATGCAGCTCACCTCGATGGCAAACAAAAGCATCGGCCGTTATGACCCTGCGTAAGTACATGGACAGGCATGTTAAGTACAATAGGGTTAGCATCCACTAAAAATAGCAAATGGGCAGCATATCTAGTGATATCCCGAGTCATGTATTGTAAGTTTGTTGCTGGTATTGGTGAAATTGAGCTAGACACGATAATATTTGAACATCACACAGTGTGCAGTACTGAAATAAACAAGGCACGGACATGCTTAATACATCAACCGTACAAATCATAGCCGTTGCAAGTGGTATTGGTAATATTTAGCTGCTCAGATCTTACCTATTAAGTCGTGGGGGGTAGTCGCTGGGGGACTTCATCTGGGCCAAAGCCTGCACCACGTCGGCGGCGGTGGCGGAGGCGAGGTGTTCCTCTGGGTCAACACGCACAGCGGCCATCGCACCATGGACTGCCATCAGCTCCTGGTGGGGGGGGCGATTTGGAGGCATGAGGATGTTTCGCAGGTGCCATTTAAGCAATCAGGCCGGGGACGTGATAGAGATCAGTGGGTTACCTGACTGGATCCGAGCAGAACGTAAATGTGGTTGAAGTTGTGGTTGTGGTGGCGACGGTTTGAGATGCCGATAGGGGGAGATGCGAGGGAGGGGGATACTGAGGGGAGGGGGATGTGGTTGGAGGAATAAATTCTAAAATCGCGCGCCTAATGAAAATTTCGGTACGAAACTTGATACTTGGGCGGGGGAAACACACAACACAGACGAAGCGCGTAAAATACTCGTATGCGAGAAAAAAGAAAGTTGGCAGATCCCGTCTCCATAAAAATGTACATGTGTACTTGATTTGGCTTCCCTTAAAGTGTCGCGGTGCCATGGACGATGCCTGGAGAGAGCTCTGGGACGGAGGGGCCGGGCAGCCGTACAGTGTGATAGGTCTCCAACGTATCTATAATTTTTTATTGTTCCATGCTATTATATATTTTGTTTTGGATGTTTAATGGGATTTATTATACACTTATATATTATTTTTGGTACTAACCTACTAACCCAAGGCCTAGTGAAAATTGATGTTTTTTTGCCTATTTTAGTGTTTCACAGAAAAGGATTATCAAACGGAATCCGAACGGAATGAAACCTTCGGGAGAGTTATTTTTGGAACAATATCAACACAGAAGACTTGGAGTACACGCCATGAAGCGAGAGAGGCGGCCACGAGGGCAGGGGGCGCGCCCCCATCCTCGTGGGGCCCCTGTTTCTCCCCCGATGTCCCTCTTCAGCCTATATATACCTACGTACCCTGAAACTATCGAGGAGCACCACGAAACCCTAATTCCACCGCCGCAACCTTCTGTACCCGTGAGATCCCATCTTGGGGCCTGTTCCGGAGCTCCACCGGAGGGGGCATCGATCACAGAGGGCTTCTACATCAACACCATAGCCTCTCCGATGAGTTGTGAGTAGTTTACCAAAGACCTTCGGGTCCATAGTTATTAGCTAGATGGCTTCTTCTCTCTCTTCGGATCTCAATACAAAGTTCTCCTCGATCTTTGAGGAGATCTATTCGATGTAATTCTTTTTGCGGTGTGTTTGTCGAGATCCGAAGAATTATGGGTTTATGATCAAGATTATCTATGAACAATATTGGCTTCTTTTCTGAAATCTTTTATGCATGATTTAAATATCCTTGCAAGTTTCTTCGAATTATCGGTTTGGTTTGGCCTACTAGATCTATAGTTCTTGCAATGGGAGAAGTGCTTGGCTTTGGGTTCAATCTTGCGGCGCCCTTCCCAGTGACAGCAGGGGCAGCAAGGCACGTATTGTATTGTTGCCATCGAGGATAAAAAGATGGGGTTTATATCATATTGCTTGAGTTTATCCCTCTACATCATGTCATCTTGCTTAAGGCGTTACTATGTTCTTATGAACTTAATACTCTAGATGCATAGCGGTCGATGTGTGGAGTAATAGTAGTAGATGCAGAATCGTTTCGGTCTACTTGTCGCGGACGTGATGCCTATATACAATGATCATGCCTAGACATTCTCATAACTATGCGCTTTTCTATCAATTGCTCGACAGTAATTCGTTCACCCACCATAGAAATCTGCTATCATGAGAGAAGCCACTAGTGAAACCTATGGCCCCCGGGTCTATCTTTATCATATTAGTTTCCCGTCAACTTGCCAATTTCTTTTGCCGTTACTTTACTTTGCATTATTTACTTTTTCTCTATACCAAAAATACCAAAAATACCAAAAATATTATTTTATCATATCTATCAGATCTCACTTTTGTAAGTGACCGAGAAGGGATTGACAACCCCTTTTATCGCGTTGGCTCCAAGGTTCTTATTTGTTTGTGCAGGTACGAGGGACTCGCGCGTGGTCTCCTACTAGTATGATACCTTGGTTTTGAAAAACCGAGGGTAATACTTACGCTACTGTGCTGCATCACCCTTTCCTCTTCTAGGGAATACAACGCAAGCTCGAGAAGTAGCACAATGCGGTGGTATTCAAGAGCTCAAGACAAACGACAACAGGCACACGGTTCATCTCGGTCGCTTCCGGAAACTGTGTGCGCTGAGCCTATTGCGTGTTGCGTTATGATTGGCCGAAACCCCAGCCACGCGGATCGCGTGTGTGCACCATTGGATGCATTGCGATCGAACGGCAATCCACGTCCCTCACATCACACCCGTGCACTTGTAGCTGGATTGGATTTATATGCGCTAAATGCCTAGAAAATGCACATAATCCCCTAAATATGGTAAATGAGCCCGAAAAAATGCCAAATTTGAACACGGTAATTTGCAGGGTGTATGTTCGTCATAGATAAAAACTCCATGGCAAAGAACGAAGAAAATTTGGATTCCCCTTCAATATTGGGGATTTCCCTCTCGAAAGCATGGAACTTCCTCGGTGATGGTTCGATTTATGAAGGGCGTGCATGACGACATAAGCCAAACCTTCTCAAATTTTTACCAGGGCATGGTGAGGTCATACCATGGCACCATGCCAGGCTCATGTTGTTTAAGCATTTATTTCATTTTTCTATAGTTGAAAACCCAACAAACAAACATTTGTGGTTGACTATTGCCACACATTTCATCGAAATATCTGTCCATTCCTTGTAAAAGGCATGATAATTTACTAAATGGCACGAGCATGGCTTTCTAGGCCATTCTTGTGGACCCTTTCATGCATCGATTGTTTGAACTTGAATTATGCGCATTAATGCCTAGGAAATGCACATAATCCCCTAAATATGGCAAATGAACCCATAAAAGTGCCAAATTTGCACACAATGATTTGCAGGTTGTATGTTCATCGCAGAAAAAAACTCATGGACAAAGGACAAACAAAATTTGTACCCCCCCTTCAATCTTGGTGATTCCCCCTCGAAACCATGAAACTTCTTCGGTGATGGTTCGATTTATGAAAGGCACGCATCACGACATAAGGAAAACATTCTCCAATTTTTACCAGGGCATGGTGAGGCCATACCTTGGCACCACGCGAGGAGTCATGTTTTCCAACCATGTGTTTCATTTTTTTGTATAGTTGTTAACTGAGTAAACGACGTGTTTATGGTTGACTATTGCTACACATTTCCTTGAAATATCTGCCCATTCCTTGTAAAAGGCATGAGAATGTACTAAATAACACGAGCATGGTTTTCCAGACCGTTCTTGTGCACCTTTTCATGCACCGATTGTTCAAATTTGAATTATGCCCATTAATGCCTAGAAAATTCACATAATCCCCTAAATATGGTAAATGATCCCAGGAAAATGTCAAATTTGAGGCGGTATGTTGATCGTTGGAAAAAAGTGAATGACAAACTAGGACGGAAATTTGGATTCCCCTTCAATCTGGGTGATTCCCCCCTCGAAACCATGAAACTTCCTCGGTGAAGGTTCGTTTTATGAAAGGCGTGCATGACGACATTTTTACCAGGGCACGGTGAGGGCATACCATGGCACCACACCAGGCGTCATGTTTTTCCAAGCATGTATTTCATTTTTGTATAGTTGGTAACCCAGTAAACGACGCGTTTATGGTTGACTATTGTGACGCCCGGATAATTAGACTATAGTAATTCCCTGCTAATGATGCCACGTCACCTCAGTTACTATTGATAATCTCGGATTAGTTCAAGACCGATTCAAATTCAAAATTTGAATTAAACACAAATATCAAAAGTTTTCAAACTTTAAAACTAAAATATCCGGGCTGTGCCAAATAATTCATATGTAAATGTGGTAAAGAAAACCCACTTTAATAAAGTGTTTAAATACTCTATGGTGAATAAAATAGTAGCAAGAACCAATATTTAAATGATTTTATAATTAAAAGATTACTAAACTAAATTGTTTTAGGGTAAAACCTTTTGTGGCAGTGGGTTTTGAGGTATTACTAATTTAGGGATCATTTTAATATTAGTTAAAAACTAGACTAAAAAGAAAGTAAAAACAAAACAAAGAAAATATAAAAAGAGAAGACCCCCCCTGCACGACCGTGGCCGAGCTGGCCTCTAGACCGCCAGGCCGGCCCAGTCGCACCCCCGTAACCCCCCGCCCCCCTCGAAATCCTAGCCCATCGCCACTCCCCCCGCACGAACCCCACTTCCCCTGACCGAGACCCCCACTCCCTCGTCCTCCCACACCGCCGCCACCACACAACACATACCCCGGAGAGGAACTCCCTCGTGCTCGACGCCGCGCCGGCGATCCCCCTCTGACTGCCTCGTCGCCCTTCCC
>LR738714.1:613459715-613613009 GCA_902687465.1 Secale cereale | reverse complement strand
CCCCCCGCACGAACCCCACTTCCCCTGACCGAGACCCCCACTCCCTCGTCCTCCCACACCGCCGCCACCACACAACACATACCCCGGAGAGGAACTCCCTCGTGCTCGACGCCGCGCCGGCGATCCCCCTCTGACTGCCTCGTCGCCCTTCCCCGTCACCGGTCATCTCTCCCTCCGTACGCCCCAGCAGCTCGCCGCGCCCCTCTTCCTCCTCCCTCGGCCAAGCGTAGCCACCACCTTGCCCCGGCCATGGCCAACGACCTTCCCGAGTTGCGTCGTGCTGCCCTACGGCTTCCTCAACATCGTCCACAACCTCCATGTGCCCGAGACCGACTGGAGCGGCCCCAAGTCGACAACATCGACCGGTTCCCCATTGCGGCCACCGGAGCTCCTACACGTCGATCCCCGCGACTCCGACCTCCTCGCGTCACCTCGAGCACAACAACACCCTCGATGTGAGCAACCGCGCCGTTTTCCCCTTAGCTTGAACTCGATTCCGAGCTCTGGCGTCGTTTTTCGTTTTTGGTTGCTCCCGCCGTCGTAGTTGTCCCGTTGTTGCCCGTCCGCTCCCA
The DNA here is from genome assembly GCA_902687465.1 of Secale cereale. Classification (NCBI taxonomy): domain Eukaryota; kingdom Viridiplantae; phylum Streptophyta; class Magnoliopsida; order Poales; family Poaceae; genus Secale; species Secale cereale. Next base: position 613,612,437 of record LR738714.1, on the reverse strand, counting down.
CTCCGTCCCGCCCCTGGCCGCGTGCAGCCCGCGCGCTGGCCGCACCCAACGCCTCGCCCCGTTGAGGCCTCTCTGCCTCGCCCGCCCCTGCTCACTGCCCCGCGTGGTCTCGCCGCCACCGCTCCGACGTGCTGCCCCGCCTCCAGCCCCACAGGCCACCACCGTGCCGGCGGCCACTTCCGGGAGCCCGCGCCCACTCGGGCTTCGTCCGACTCGGGCGACCGCGCGCCCATGCGCCCGCTTAGGCCCCATGGCCAATGACGTTTGGGTCCCGCGCCCTGTACCAATGACAAACGGGGCCCACGCCCCTGAGAACAAAAGAGGAGAAGAAAAATAATAAATACATATAATTAATAATTAAATTAATTAAGTAAGTAAATTAACTTAAACTAATTAATCTGTTAATTAAACTAATTAACCTGGTTAGTTAGTTACCAGTGAATGACATGTGGGACCCAGTGGTCTGTTGACTAGTCAAAGTCTACAGTTGACCGCTGATGTCATGCTAACATCATGTTGGCGTCATAATTGCCTTTTCTAATTTAATTAATTCTATTAATTGTTAAAAATGTTTAAAAACTTTAGAAAATCATATAAAATAAATTGTAACTCGTATAAAAATACTTAGTACATGAAAGTTGCTCAGAACGACGAGACGAATTCGAATACGCGGTCCGTTCGTCCGGCACACATCTATATCATACCAAACATGGAACAATCGCCTCCGGTTCACCTGTCCGAAAATGCCTAACTCTGGGAAAACGTTCCCGGATGTTTCCCCCCTTCACCGGTATCGTGTAGCACCGCGTTAGATCACACCGGGCGCTGCCTTTTGCTTGACATGCAACTGTTTGATTTATATTTATTATTTCTTCCCCCTCTTCTCTCCGGTAGACCACGAGACCGATGATGCCCCGGTGATCGACTACGTTACCGACGACCGTTCTTTTGCAGCAGAGCTTCCTGGCAAGCCAACCCCGTTTGATCATTCCGATATCGCCCATTCCCTTCTCTTGATGCTTGCATTAGAACTGCGACTGCTTTTGTATGATCCTATTCTGATGCATAGCCTGTTGTTGATACCTGCTTTCATACCTTACATGTTTATACTAAACTTCTTAGTATAGGCTGGTTAGAGATCCATCAGAGACCCCCACTTTGTCCCGACTGCCCCGCTGGATTATCAGAAGACCCGATCAACGGGATCGAAGACCAGGCCCCGGCACTGCACATCACTTCCCCTTAGTTGCTCGACAATACTGGGTTAGTATCGAGTGCTGAGGGTGAGACCTCGTCATCACTTCTGATGTTAACCTTGTAGGTTAGTTCATCGGTTATGGTCATCGAGGGTGATTCCTCTTTCCCCACTCCCGATAATGACACTGTCGTGCAACTCCTCAAGAGTGGACCTCGAGGGTGACTCCTCTTTTGTTCACCTTGACAATGAACATCAGGTGGAATTCCATCGAGGGTAATTTCCTCAGGTTTCCTTTTGGTGTTACTATGACTTTACACTGAACCTTGTTACTAAAGACGGGTCAACCCTGAGGGGTACCCGCGTGAGCTTAATTGCGAGTGATTGATAACCCACAAGTGTAGGGGATCGCAACAGCTTTCGAGGGTAAAGTATTAAACCCAAATTGTTGATTCGACACAACGGGAGCCAAAGAATACTCTTAAGTATTAGCAACTGAGTTGTCAATTCAGCCACACCTGGAAACTTAGTATATGCAGCAAGATAGTTTAGTAGCACAGTAATATGATAGTGGTGGTAGCAGCAATAAAAGTAAAGATAGTGGTTTTGTAGTTTTTGTGATAATAGCAACAGAAAAGTAAATAAGCGACAAGCAATATAGGTAAAGCTCGTAGGCATTGGATCGGTGATGGGAAATTACGTCGGATGCGATTCATCATGTAGAAGTTATAACCTAGGGTGACACAGAACTAGCTCCAGTTCATCAATGCAATGTAGGCATGTATTCCGAATATAGCCATACGTGCTTAAGGAAAACAACTTGCATGACATCTTTTGTCCTACCCTCCCGTGGCAGCGGGGTCCTATTAAAAACTAAGGGATATTAAGGCTCCTTTTAGTAGAGTACCGGACCAAAGCATTACACATAGTGAATACATGAACTCCTCAAACTATGGTCATCACCGGGAGTGGTCCCGATTATTGTCACTTCGGGGTTGCCGGATCATAACACATAGTAGGTGACTATAGACTTGCAAGATAGGATCAAGAACACACATATATTCATGGAAACATAATACGTTCAGATCTGAAATCATGGCACTCGGGGCCTATTGACAAGCATTAAGCATAGCAAAGTCATAGCAACATCAATCTCAGAACATAGTGGATACTAGGGATCAAACCCTAACAAAACTAACTCGATTACATGATAGATCGCATCCAACCCATCACCGTCCAGCAAGCCTACGATGGAATTACTCACACACGGCGGTGAGCATCATGGAATTGGTGATGGAGGAAGGTTGATGATGACGATGGCGACGATCTCCACTCTCCGGAGCCCCGAACGGACTCCAGATCAGCCCTCCCGAGAGAGATTAGGGCTTGGCAGCGGCTCCGTCTCGTAAAATGCGATAATTCTTTCTCCTTGATTTTTTCTCCGCGAAACGGAATATATAGGACCTGGGGATACGTCGGTGGGGCACCGGGCTGCCCTCGAGGCAGGGGGCGCGCCCCCCACCCTCGAGGACGGCCCGTGGGCCCCCAGGTGTGGATCTTCTTGCAGGTATTTTTTATATTTTCTGAAATAAATCTCCGTTGATTTTCAGGCGATTCCGAGGACTTTTTATTTCTGCACAAAAACAACACCATGGCAATTCTGCTGAAAACAAAGTCAGTCCGGGTTAGTTCCATTCAAATCATGCAAGTTAGAGTCCAAAACAAGGGCAAAGTGTTTGGAAAAGTAGATACGTTGGAGACGTATCAACTCCCCCAAGCTTAAACCTTTGCTTGTCCTCAAGCAATTCAGTTGATAAACTGAAAGTGATAAAGAAAAACTTTGACATACTTTGTTTGCTCTTGTTGTTGTAAATATGTAAGCTAGCATTCAGGTTTTCAACAAGATCATGAACTAACCACATTCACAATAACTTCCAGGTCTCAAGACTACTCACATCAATGGCATAATCAACTAGCGAGCAATAATAATATACCTCAGATGACAACACTTCTCAAAACAATCATGATATGATATAACATGATGGTATCTCGCTAGCCCTTTCTGAGACCGCAAAACATAAATGCAGAGCACCTTTAAAGATCAAGAACTGACTAGACATTGTAATTCATGGTAAAAGAGATCCAGTCATGATCATACTCAATGCAAATTAATAGTAATACATGCAACGACAGAGGTGCTCTCCTACTGGTGTTCTTTGATAAGAGCATGATGACTCTGCATAAAAGTAAATACATAGGCCCTTCGCAGAGGGAAGCAGGGATTTGTAGAGGTCCCAGAGCTCGATTTTTAAATAGAGATTGAATAACATTTTGAGCGGTATACTTTCATTGTCAACATAACAACCAAGAATCTCGATATCTCCCATGCTACGCACATTATAGGCAGTTCCCAAACAGAATGGTAAAGTTTATACTCCCCCAACCACCAACAAGCACACTCCACGGCCAGCCAAATCCACGGGTTACCGTCCAAACAAGCAATAGCCATGGGGGAGTTTTGTTTAATTATTATGATTTTGAGCATGGGACTGGGCATCCCGATTACCAGCCATTTTCTCATGAATGATGAGCAAAGTCCACTCATCATGAGAATAACCCACCTAGGATGGAAGATATATACATCCCTAGTTGATACATGAGCTGTTCGAGCATACAAAACATAATTTCATTTGAAAGTTTAGAGTTTGGCACATACAAATTTACTTGGAACGGCAGGTAAATACCGCATATAGGAAGGTATGGTGGACTCATATGGAATAACTTTGGGGTTTATGGAAGTGGATGCACAAGCAGTATTCCCGCTTAGTACAGATGAAGGCTAGAATAAGACTGGGAAGCGACCAGCTAGAGAGCAACAACGGTCATGAACATGCATTAAAATTAATCAACAATGAATGCAAGCATGTAGGATATAAATCACCATGAACATAAATATTGTGAAGGCTATGTTGATTTGTTTCAACTACATGCGTGAACATGTGCCAAGTCAAGTCACTTAAATCGTTCAGAGGAGGATACCACCCATCATACCACATCACAACCATTTTAATATCATGTTGGCACTCAAGATAGACCATTATAAACTCTTAGCTAATTAAGCATGGCATAAGCAGCTATGATCTCTAATTGTCATTGCAAGCATGTTTCATTCATAACAAGCTGAATCAAGAACGACGAGCTATCATATTTACAAAAACAAGAGAGGTCGAGTTCATACCAGCTTTTCTCATCTCAATTAGTTCATCATATATCATCCTTATTGCCTTTCACGCGCACGACCGAACGGTGTGGATAATAATAATAGTGCACGTGCATTGGACTAAGCTAGAATCTGCATGCATTTAATACAAGAGAGAAGACAAGGTAATATGGCTCAAGGTTAAATCTTCAACAAAGCATATGAGAGCCACTAAGCATTTTAATCATGGTCTTCTACTCTTAACCCCTGAAGAAAATAAAAGAAACTATTTACACGGGAAAGCTCCCAACAAGCAAAAGAAGTACGGGAAATCTTTTGGGTTTTCGTTTTTAGTTACTAGTACAAGCGAAGAAAGTAAACTAGCTTGAAGCTACAACTAATATATTTTTTGTTTTTCTGGGTTTTTCTAGCACACAAGAAAAAGACTAAGAAGAAGAAAACGAAACTAAGCATGGATGGTACAGTGAAAGAGTGTGAGCACCGACAACTAGAATAAGTGTGTGAACATGAATGTAAGTCGGTGAGAAACACGTACCCCCCAAGCTTAGGCTTTTGGCCTAAGTTGGTCTATGGCCACGGATCAAAGCCACTCCCTCCAGTGTACTGAGATGTGTCCTCTGGATGCCACTGGTTGGCGAGCTCGTCCAGATCCCACCCATATACAGATTGACGAGAAGGATCAAACGATGGTTCTAGCTCAGGCTCTGAAGCTTGTGCCTGGCCTTTGTACTGGTAGAAGGCGTCTGATGTAATGAGGTACTTGCACGTGGACAGATCAAACATAGATGGTGCAGGCAAGGTACCAATTTCACAGTATATTTCATCAAACCTTAATTTATAAAGTAGCTGCATATTTTTGTCTTTCACAATAAAGTCATGAGCTACCTTGCTTTTGTAGTCTAGATAAACAAGGGCAAACAATTTTTCTTCCTTCTCATGATGTCTAATAGGTATATTAAAATGTTCAGCAAGGCGAGAAGCAAAGATGCCTCCAAAGATGGGCCCCTTTGAGTGTTTCAGACTCAATCGTTTGGCAACGACAACGCCCAAACTAAAAGATGTGTCCTGGAACAAGGCATGGCGTAAAATGATAATATCAGGGGCACTAAGATTCCCACTATTCCCGCAACCAATTAAACATCTACTAGCAAATAAAGCAAAGTAGCGCATAACAGGGAAGTGTATACTAGTTATTCTTGCCCCTAAAACTTGTCTAGTTTCACCTACGGCTATCATATCAATAAACCCTTTGACGTCTTCATGACGTGGTTCATCAAGTCTACCTTCGAAGGGTACTTTGCATATTTCACAAAAGTCTTACAGTGATATCTCCTTAACCACATCATATAAGCGAAACTCCAGCGTAGGTGGTGTTTTCCTAGAATGAAAATGAAAGCTTTGCGTAAAAATATTGGTGAGTAAGAGATACTGTTCTTTTTGGTCGTTGATGAAGTCAGTGAGGCCTGCATTATTTGCCAACCAATAAAAGTCTTCGTAAATACCGGCGGACATCATGAAATTATTACAAGGCCATTCGCACGGTCGAACTTCCGCCATGCGAGGAAGATGATACTTGGGCTTCTTATTTTTATTCTTTCTTCTTCTCCTCTGAGCTCTTGCTGGAAGAGCCCCTCAATATTCTTTTTAACATTATCCTTTTCTGAAAATTTCTGAAATTTTTAGTAACTCACAAATAAAAGTTAACCATACTCAATAAGATTGATAGCAACAACTCCTATAAGTGCCTAGAGGCTATATCATGCATTAGAACTACTTGGGACCAAGAAAATTTGACATGCAAACTCAAGAACAAGTTCACCACAGCAGCACAAATTTGCAACAAATAAAGCACTAGAACAAAAACTAATTGGACCAATGGAGGAGTCACATACCAAGGAACAATCTCCCCAAACAGTTCGGTGAATGGTGCTTTGAGCAAGGAGATCGAAAATGGCAGCAAAATGAGCTAGAACTCGGGGTTGAGCTGGTTGGGGATTTTTTTGGGAGGAAGAAAAAGAACATGGGTGAAAGGATAAGTGGAGGGGGGCCACGTTGCGCCCTCGAGGCAGGGGCGCGCCCTGGGAAGGGGGGCGCGCCCTGTGCCCTCGAGGCCACGTGCTGGCTCCCCTCGCTGTGTGTTCAGTGCCATATTTTCTTAAATATTCTAGAGAAAATCATATTTCATTTTCATGGCATTTGGAGAACTTTTATTTTCGGGATATTTTTTTATTGCAAGGATAAGTCTGGAAACAGACAGATAATGCTATTTTTCTTTTATTTAACCTAATTAACAGAAAGTAAAAAGGGGGTATAGAAGGTTTGTGCTATCTAGATTCACCTATCCCATGTTCATCAAAAGGAATCCATTAACAAGGTTGATCAGGTCTTGTTAATAAACTCTTTCCGAGTAACATGAAACCGGAGAATTTTCAAATAACACTATGTTAGCTCAAAGAGGATATGTATGTCCCCAACAATAAGTATGTCATATGCCTTCTTGATAGTAGGAATAGGAAACTCAAAACTTCCAATAGTAATGGTTGAAGTTTTTCCAATATAATTGATACTGAAGACCTGAGGTTGTTTCCTCGGAAAGTGTACCGTATGCTAATTACCATTGACAAAAGTGACATTGACCTTGTTGCAATCAATAACAGCCCATGCAGTATTCAGAAAAGGTCTTCCAAGAATAATAGACATACTATCATCCTCGGGAATATCAAGTATAACAAAGTCCGTTAGAATAGTAACATTTGCAACTACAACAGGCACATCCTCACAAATACCGACATGTATAGCAGTTGATTTATCGGCCATTTGCAAAGATATTTCAGTAGGTGTCAACTTACTCAAGTCAAGTCTACGATATAAAGAGAGAGGCATAACACTAACACCGGCTCCAAGATCACACAAAGCAGTTTTAACATAGTTTCTCTTAATGGAGAAAGGTATAGTAGGTACTCCTGCATCTCCTAATTTCTTAGGCATTCCACCCTCAAAAGTGTAATTGGCAAGCATGGTGGAAATTTCTGCTTCAGGTATATTTCTTTTGTTGATAATAATATCTTTCATATACTTGGCATAAGGATTTGTTGTAAGCACATCAGTCAAACGCATACGCAAAAAGATAGGTCTAATCATTTCCGTGAAGCGCTCAAAATTTTCATCATCCTTTTTCTTGGATGGTTTCGGAGGAAAAGGCCTGGGTTTCTGAACCCACGGTTCTCTTCCCTTACCATGCTTCCTAGCAACAAAGTCTCTCTTATCATAATGTTGATTCTTTGATTGTGGGTTATCAAGATCAACAACAGGTTCAATCTCTACATCATTATCATTGCTAGGTTGAGCATCATCATGAACATCATTATTAATATTATCACTAGGCTCATGTTCATTACCAGATAGTGTCTCAGCATCAGAAACAGATATATCATTGGGATTCTCAGGTGGGTGAGCCACAGGTTCACTAGAAGCATGCAAAGTCCTATCATTTTCCTTTTTCTTCTTCTTAGAAGAACTAGGTGCATCTATATTAGCTCTCTGAGAATCTTGCTCAATTCTCTTAGGGTGGCCTTCAGGATACAGAGGTTCCTGGGTCATTCTACCACCTCTAGTCACAACTCTAATGGCATTATCATTATCCTTACTATTTAATTCATTAAGCAAATCATTCTGAGCCTTAAGTACTTGTTCTACTTGAGTGGTAACCATAGAAGCATGTATACTAATGAGTTTCAGTTCATCTTTAGCATTAGACGGATAATCACTCAAGCGTTCAATCATATAAGAATTGTGTTGTAGTTGTCTACCAACATAAGCATTGAAGTTTTCTTGTTTCACAATAAAATTGTCAAACTCATCTAAGCATTGGCTAGCAGACTTATAACAAGGAGTATCACTTTCATCAAATCTATAAAGAGAATTTACCTTTACTACCTGTGTCGGGTTATCAAGACCATGTATTTCTTCAATAGGCGATAGATTAGTTTGCCTCTTGCATGTCTTCAGGATTGAGAAATAGAACACCTCTTTTCTTCGGAGTTGGCTTAGGGGCTGGTTCAGAAAGTGTCCAATTATTTTCATTGGCTAGCATATTATTCAATAATAATTCAGCTTGTTCCACTGTTCTTTCCCTGAAAACACAACCAGCACAACTATCCCGGTGGTCTCTGGAAGCATCGGTTAGTCCATTATAAAAGACATCAAGTATATCATGCATCTCGAGAGGATGATCAGGCAAAGCATTAAGTAACTAGAGAAGCCTCCCCCAAGCTTGTGGGAGACTCTCTTCTTCAGTTTGAGCAAAGTTATATATTTCCCGTAAGGCAGCTTGTTTCTTATGAGCGGGAAAATATTTAGCAGAGAAGTAATACATCATATCCTGGGGACTACGCACACAACCAGGATCAAGAGAATTAAACCAAGTCTTAGCATCACCCTTTAACGAGAACGGAAATAGCTTAAGGATATAGTAGTAACGAATCTTTTCATCATTGGTAAACAGGGTAGCTATATCATTCAACTTGGTAAGATGTGCAACAACAGTTTCAGACTCATAGCCATGGCAAGGATCGGATTCAACCAAAGTAATTATCTCAGGATCAATAGAGAACTCATAATCCTTATCAGTGACACATATAGGTGAAGTAGCAAAAGCAGGGTCACGTTTCATTCTAGCATTCAAGGACTTTTCTTTCAACTTAGCTAATAACTTCTTAAGGTCATATCTATCATTGCAAGCAAGAAAGTCTCTAGCAGTTTCTTCATCCATAACATAACCCTCAGGAACAACAGGCAATTCATATCTATTGGGAGTAGTTTCATCATCACTTTCATAAATATCATCAACATTTGCACTCTCCCTAACCTTAGCAATTTGTTCATCTAGTGGCACAGTATCAGGCATAGAGGTAGTTTCATCATACATAGCAGAAGTAGCATCATCAAGTACATACGACATATCACATTCAATAGCAGGAGTAGGTGTCGCAAGCTTACTCAAAACAGAAGGAGAATCTAGTGTAGAGCTAGATGGAAGTTCCTTACCTCCCCTCGTAGTTGAGGGTAAGATCTTGGTCTTTGAGTCCTTCAAATTATGCATAGTGATAAGCAGATATAAATCCCAAGTGACTTAAAGAATAGAGCTATGCTCCCCGGCAACGGCGCCAGAAAATAGTCTTGATAACCCACAAGTGTAGGGGATCGCAATAGTTTTCGAGGGTAAAGTATTAAACCCAAATTTGTTGATTCGACACAAGGGGAGCCAAATAATACTCTTAAGTATTAGCAACTGAGTTTTCAATTCAGCCACACCTGGAAACTTAGTATCTGCAGCAAGATAGTTTAGTAGCACAGTAATATGATAGTGGTGGTAGCAGCAATAAAAGTAAAGATAGTGTTTTTTGTAGTTTTTGTGATAATAGCAACGGAAAAGTAAATATGCGACAAGCAATATAGGTAAAGCTCATAGGCATTGGATCGGTGATGGGAAATTACGTCGGATGCGATTCATCATGTAGAAGTTATAACCTAGGGTGACACAGAACTAGCTCCAGTTCATCAATGCAATGTAGGCATGTATTCCGAATATAGTCATACGTGCTTAAGGAAAAGAACTTGTGCATGCCATCTTTTGTCATACACTCCCGTGGCAGCGGGGTCCTATTGGAAATTAAGGGATATTAAGGCCTCCTTTTAATAGAGTACCGGACCAAAGCATTAACACATAGTGAATACATGAACTCCTCAAACTATGGTCATCACCGGGAGTGGTCCCGATTATTGTCACTTCGGGGTTACCGGATCATAACAAATAGTAGGTGACTATAGACTTGCAAGATAGGATCAAGAACACACATATATTCATGGAAACATAATAGGTTCAGAATTGAAATCATGGCACTCGGGCCCTAGTGACAAGCATTAAGCATAGCAAAGTCATAGCAACATCAATCTCAGAACATAGTGGATACTAGGGATCAACTCCTAACAAAAGTAACTCGATTACATGATAGATCCCATCCAACCCATCATCGTCCAGCAAGTCTACGATGGAATTACTCACGCACGGTGGTGAGCATCATGGAATTTGTGATGGAGGAAGGTTGATGATGACGATGGCGACGATCTCCACTCTCCGGAGCCCCGAACGAACTCCAGATCAGCCCTCCAGAGAGATTAGGGCTTGGCGGCGGCTCCATCTCGTAAAACGCGATAATTCTTTCTCCTTGATTTTTTTTCTCCGTGAAACGGAATATATAGGACCTGGGGATACGTCGGTGGGGCACCGGGCTGCCCTCGAGGTAGGGGGCGCGCCCTAGGAAGGGGGGCGCGCCCCCCACCCTCGAGGACGGCCCGTGGGCCCCCAGGTGTGGATCTTCTTGCAGGTATTTTTTATATTTTTTGAAATAAATCTCCGTTGATTTTCAGGCGATTCCAGGGACTTTTTATTTCTGCACAAAAACAACACCATGGCAGTTCTGCTGAAAACAACGTCAGTCCGGGTTAGTTCCATTCAAATCATGCAAGTTAGAGTCCAAAACAAGGGAAAAAGTGTTTGGAAAAGTAGATACGTTGGAGACGTATCAGTGATGTGTACTCGGGTTGACCTGGAAGGTGCCCGCGAGATAATTACGAGGCATGGCCGGGCATTCTTAGCCCTTGCCGCAAGTCATCGAGGCGGGGCGATGGGGTCACATGATCGTGAGTCTCTGCTCGTTACCGCGCGTTCCCAAGACACTAAACGGGTTGGATATTTGATCCAAGGGGCCTCTGGCCTGATAGCGCTAACCATCACGTGGGCATAGTATGGCCTTTCCGCACCGTATGCATCAGCCGAAGCTTAACTTACGTCATGCGGCTGAGCGGCGCGCGCCGGGTTGGACTGGTCATGCACCTACCTTTTTAAGGAGGTAGGTAGGTCTGCTCACCGGCCGCCCACACAACGTGCAGGAGTTCCTGAGGTAATGGCCCATGACCCCTGGGGGCATAGGTTTAGTCTGGCGTGCATGACATCTCTATTAAGCCTAGGTCGGGTTGCGGCGTATCGTTTGGCCGAGGGCGGGCATGACCTGATGGTGTGTCCGACCGGAGTTAAGCGAGCGTGGTGGGTAAGTTGGTGCACCCCTGCAGGGAAGAAAACATCTATCGATAGTCTGTCCTATGGTAACGAACACTTGGAGTTGTATCCCGATCGCTACAACTAGAACTGGATGGTGAGGCATGATTTGGATATGTTGCTTCGGGAGTCGAGAAAGGATCCCGGAGCGTTGAAACAACAACATAAATATGACTTATGTTATACTACTCCACTCCCCCTATTGCTTCAAGACGGTGGTTTCCATAAGATGCTAGTCTTCGATAGGACTAGCTTCTTCCCTCTTATTCTGGCATTATGTAGCTTAGTCCACATATAATATCCTTTTCATTGATACCGATGCATATGTAGTGTAGATTCTTGCTTGCGAGTACTTTGGATGAGTACTCACGGTTACTTTGATCCCCGTTTTTCCCCTTCTTTCTTTTTTCTGGTTGATGCAATCGGATGGTGGAGTCCAGGAGCCAGATGCCACCTTTGACAACTGCTACTACCCCGAGGGTGCCGACTACTACGTGACGGCCACCGACGACCAGGAGTAGTTAGGAGGCTCCCAGGCAGGAGGCCTTGCCTTTTCGATCGTGTTGCTTTGTGCTAGCCTTCTTAAGGCAAACTTGTTTAACTTATGTCTGTACTCAGATACTACTACTTCCGCTGACTCTTGTGCATTTGACCTTATGTATTCCAGCCCTCGAGGCCCCTAGCTTGTAATATAAAGCTTGTATTATTTTATTTGTGTCTAGAGTTGTGTTGTGATATCTTCCAGTGAGTCCCTGATCTTGGTCATACACATTTGCGTCCATTATTAGTGTAAGGTCAAATCAGGAGCGTCACAATTGGTATCAGAGCCGACTTCCTATAGGAATTCCCCTTTCCAACTCCTTGGCTGAGGTCGAGTCTAGTCATCACAAAACTTTTACTAACATGGTTGTGTGGCTTACGGGCCCACGTCGCCATTGTGTGGTATTACGATCTTTTATTCCTCGTCTATTCTCTGGGATTCTGATCTCTCTTCTATTCGGGTTAAATGAATTTACTAACTACAGTAGGTTCTCGTAACGACTTTCCTCGGAGAGCCCCTTCGTTCCAGATGGCTGCCCAATTCACCAGAAGACTTCGAAGATACTCTCCGATCTACTCTCGAGAACTAGTGTTCATTTCTTTTGCAATCCTTAATACTGTTGAATCATTATGGATAACTGTGTACCCTCGCCATTCATACTTCCATCCCTAGTTGTTCTTGTTATTACAAGATACCCGGAAGTATTCTTCGACTTTCGAGAATCCTTTTTCCGACTGCCTTGCAGCTCTTTTCCGCCTGAATACCCCTACATATAATTCCTCACACTTAACGGGAATTCGTTCATCCCAAGTTGATCATATGCCTCACAAAATCCTTCGAATGCAATCCAATCTCCCGAAGATCCTCTGCGGCCTATTGCTCCCGAAAGTCTTGCATGCCTGCATTATGGTTAATCCATATGTCTAGCAATATTCGTTAAATCCTTTGCAATTGACATCCTTACCCTAATGATTCAACATGTGTGCGTATACATGCAATCATCAGTTGTTCCTTTTAAATTATCTTTCCAGCTCAGACATCATTTTGAACATGAGCTGGATCTCGACCAATCAAATTGTTGTCGATTGTACCCCTAAGTCATTTCAACTTACCCATTTTTAATCAGAGCGGGTTCTTCTGATCGCTTGATTTGGAAATCATAATCCCTTTGCATTTGAGATTTGAATTAGTCAGTTGTTTCTATAAACCGATATCCCTACATTCTTCTTCTTATGGTTGGGTACCGATGCTCACATCAGATCCCTGGTAGACCACTAGATCCTTTGTTGGATTATTATCCGACAGTGCCCCTCATATTTAATCTCCTCGTGAGTTATTCCCATATACATAAGGCCTTGGTAAATGGTATCCTCTCTCTTTAAGTTTGTGGTATATGTTCCTAAGATGCCCCTATGGGTTGAACCTATGCCTTCCCTAATCCATGTGAACCCGATAGTTTTCACGAGTTATACTCTTCTGGTGTCTTGCGAGATATAATTCCAACACTACGACTTCATCGGAAGCGAGAAGTGAATGGAAGGTTATGCATTGAAGAAGTGGGAGTCGACCTTAAACTTTGTGTTCATGCCCTTGGACCCGATGTGGAACTTATCCTGAAAGCTTCTCATAGAAATATTTACCCCCTTGATATAAGTTCATCTTATATCTAGGATCTGGCCTTTTGCAATCGTGGTTCCGACCATGCTCTCCTTTAAATACCATTTCTCGTACAAGTTTAAGCACTTGTCTTCTGCAGAGCAATACCCCAGTCCAACCTCTACTTTGATCTACCATCGAGTATTACCAGGGGTATCTCGAGGGTATTACAGAACTGCATCACTCCTTATGAGTTCTTCATCAAGTATCACTTCTCACAAATTTCAGTTGTTCCTCGAGTTTGAGTTGTTCGTCACTCGAGAACTCCGACCAGTGACCCGAGTCCATTTTATGGCTCGCTACTCATGGTAATTGTTGCTGGGGAATTTAAACTCGATCATGTCATTCCTAGCCTGCTCGATTATATCATTATCATGCCGATTTTAACTGTGCTACCTGGTCCTTCTTCCCGGAGCACAATTTTCGGCGACGAGCTAAGCTTACATCGAGCTTTCAACATCATACTGATTGTCTTGAGAGACAACTCTAATTCTGACATTGCATCTTATCTATGGATATAATAACCTTTGGCTTCACCATTCCTTTTGCTCGATGCAGTCGATGTTCGATTGCATCTTCATAGAGCCTCTCGACAAAATTTGTCATGATCATCATCAACATTTTGACTCCTTAAGGATATCTATCTAATCCATGATGAGAAATACCATTCTTGCCCCTTGATGAATTGTGTTAACATCGACAACTTTATTACCTTCCCTCTAACACATACTTGTTCATGTTTTGTGTTGTACCTTGAGTTCCTTGCTATCTAGCTTATGATCATGTTCTACCTTGGAGTATTACCACTTGTTATGTCAAGGATGTTGTGAGAATTGCTCCACCTATTAATTCTTGATATAGTAATATTTCTCACTACCTCCGTTCATATCTTGGTTCCCGTGATGTTTCTAACCGGAATACCGACCATTGAACTGTGATGTGCGAATTCAAAACTTCTTGCAAACCTATTGATTTGAAGTGAATGGCCGATAGTCTCATTCTAGGTCTTTTGATTATCAAGTCACCACTCTAACATTGATCATGCTACCTATTCCCTCTTTCGAGGTGCACGTTTCGATCAATGTTTACTCATGGGTGTTCTCCTCGAACTTACTTCATTACATACTCCTGTATATCCAATATTTTCACCTTGTTCACTTAAGTGTGGAAATCCATGTTTATGGAAATCACGATGAGTGTTGCTGATCCCGTCGGCCACATCCTCATCTTTTCCATGATAAAATTGTACGAGTTGTTCTAGCAGTTCCAACCTTGTGTATCCAAGGTCTGACTTTTGCTTGAAGGCCATGTCAATGCTATCTTGAAGCATGTCTGTGGTACTCCGATCTTCAATAAGGGCACTGGAAGCGCAATGCTAAATGTTTCTCGATACGTTATCCAAACACCGTTGTATGGGTACATATCATGATGCTTATAAACCTTTTTTTCAAATGGTCATGTCTTTGATCTCCTGCCACGTATATCATGCCCTGCTTATCATTGGGAAGGATATACTTCCATTACCTGTGTTTAAACACATTTTCCTTTTCGTTGGTTTGTTTAACCTTTCTGGTGATCTACATATAATTTAAGAGGCAATAATTTTCTTCTTATGTAAACACCTTGGTGTACAACTCTGTCAGTAAGACCCTGTTACTATTGTGGATGACATTCCGGTATCCACCGATGGACGAGAACTTTGGCAAGAGGTCACCGCTCCTTTTACTTTTAACTCACATGGTGGGCCCAGAACCCACAGTTCCCCAGGATCAAAACCCGACTCTCGAGTACACCCCCCCGTTTCCAAGGTTATTCCTCGCGCTTGGCTTCGTGTGCAATTCGCGAGCCACCTTCCTAATGATCTATTCTGGTATCAGACGCAATACTTATTCTCGTTGCTCTAGACCCCTTTTGCACGTTGTTTCAGACATCGAACGATTATCTATCCATTTGAAACTTCTATTGTACCATATTACTTTGCTCTCGGCGTGTTTTATTCATTCAACTTGACAGATACTCATGTCTTCATTTGTGGGATAGTCGCCGATGATTACCCCTTGTAACATTCTATCGTTGTGAAGCTGCCCCTATCCTATACGTAAGTACGATGGAGACCCCAAAGAAAGGATGACGACTTCATCAAGATGACCTGAAGTAGAGGAATGAGGACATCAACGTAATGGATTGACCTCTTCGAGAAGAGCAACCAAGACCGAGAAGATTCGTTAGAATTTCGTAACCAGATCTTTCCCCTTACTCCACCTCCTAAATTTCAGGACGAGATTTCTTGTAGTGGAGGAGAATTGTGATGCCCGGATAATTAGACTATAGTAATTCCCTGCTAATGATGTCACGTCACCTCAGTTACTCTTCGTAATCTCGGATTAGTTCAAGACCGAATGAAATTCAAAATTTGAATTAAACGCAAACATCAAAAGTTTTCAAACTTTAAAACTAAAATATTTGGGTTGTGCCAAATAATGCATAGGTAAATGTGGTAAAGAAAACCCACTTTAATATAGTGTTTAAATACTCTAAGGTGAATAAAACAATAGCAAGAACCAATATTTAAATGCTTTTATAATTAAAGATTACTAAACTAAATTGTTTTAGGGTAAAACCTTTTGTGGAAGTGGGTTTTGAGGTATTACTAATTTAGGGATCATTTTAATATTAGTTAAAAACTAGACTAAAAAGAAAGTAAAAACAAAACAAAGAAAATATAAAAAAGAGAAGACCCCCCCCCTGCTAGGCCGTGGCCCAGCTGGCCTCTGGACCGCCAGGCCGGCCCAGGCGCACCCCCGTAACCCCCTGCTCCCCTCGAACCCCTAGCCCATCGCCACTCCTCCCGCACGAACCCCACTTCCCCCGACCGAGACCCCCACTCCCACTTCCTCCCACACCGCCGCCACCACACAACACATACCCCGGAGAGGAACTCCCTCGTGCTCGACACTGCACCGGCGACCCCCCCTCTGACCGCCTCGCCACCCTTCCCCATCACCGGTCATCTCTCCCTCCGTTCGCCCCAGCAGCTCGCCGCGCCCCTCTTCCTCCTCCCTCTGCCGAGCGTAGAAACCACCTCGCCGCCGCCATGCCCAACGGCCTTCCCGAGCTGCGTCGTGCTGCCCTACGGCTTCCTCGACGTCGTCCACAACCTCCACGTGCCTGAGACCGACTGGAGCGGCCCCAAGTCGACAACATTGACCGGTTCCCCGTTGCGGCCACCGGAGCTCCTACACGTCGATCCCCGCGACTCCGACCTCCTCGCGTCACCTCGAGCACGACAACACACTCGATGTGAGCAACCGCGCCATTTTCCCCTTAGCTTGAACTCGATTCCGAGCTCCGTCGTCGTTTTTCGTTTTTGGTTGCTCTGGCTGTCGTAGTTGTCCCATTGTCGCTCGTCCGCTCCCGCTCCGTCCCGCCCCTGGTCGCGTGCACCCCGCGCGCTGGTCGCACCCAACGCCTTGCCCCGCTGAGGCCTCTCTGCCTCGCCCGCCCCTGCTCACTGCCCCGCGCGGTCTCGCCGCCACCGCTCTGACGTGCTGCCCCGCCTCCAGCCCCACGGGCCACTACCGCGCCAACGGCCACTTCCGGCGCCCGCGCCCACTCGCGCTTCGTCCGGGTCGGGCGACCGCGCGCCCATGCGCCCGCTTAGGCCCCATGGCCAATGACGTTTGGGTCCCACCCCTGTACCAATGACAAATGGGCCCACGCCCTGAGAACAAAAAAGGAGAAGAAAAATAATAAATACATATAATTAATAATTAAATTAATTAATTAAGTAAGTTAACTTAAACTAATTAATCTGTTAATTAAACTAATTAACATGGTTATTTAGTTAACAGTGAACGACGTGTGGGACCCAGTGGTTTGTTGACTAGTCACAGTCTACAGTTGACCGCTGATGTCATGCTAACATCATGCTGACGTCATAATTGCCTTTTCTAATTTAATTAATTCTGTTAATTGTTAAAAATGTTTAAAAACTTTAGAAAATCATATAAAATAAATTGTAACTCAGATGAAAATACTTTGTACATGAAAGTTACTCAGAACGATGAGACAAATTCGTATACGCGGTCCATGCGTCCGCCACACATCTCTATCATACTAAACATGGAGAAATCGCCTCCGGTTCGCCTGTCCGAAAATGCCTAAGTCTGGGAAAACGTTCCTGGATGTTTCCCCCCTTCACCGGTATCGTGTAGCACCGCGTTAGATCACACCGAGCGCTGCTTTTTTCTTGACATGCAATTGTTTGCTTTATATTTACTGTTTCTTCCCCCTCTTCTCTCCGGTAGACTCCGAGACCGATGATGCCTCGGTGATCGACTACGTCACCGACGACCGTTCCTTTGCAGCAGAGCTTCCAGGAAAGCCAACCCCCTTTGATCATTTCGATATCGCCCATTCCCTTCTCTCTTATGCTTGCATAAGAACTGCTACTGCTTTTTGTATGATCCTATTCTAATGCATAGCCTGTTGTTGATACCTGCTTTCATACCTTACATGTTTATACTAAACTGCTTAGTATATGCTGGTTAGAGATCCATCAGAGACCCCCACTTTGTCCCGACTGCCCCGCTGGATTATCAGAAGACCCGATCAACGGGATCGAAGACCAGGCCCTGACACTGCACATCACTTCCCCTTAGTTGCTCGACAATATTGGGTTAGTATCGAGTGCCGAGGGTGAGAACTCATCAGCACTTCTGATGTTAACCTTGTAGGTTAGTTCATCGGTTATGGTCATCGAGGGTGATTCCTCTTTCTCCAATCCCTATAACGACACTGTCGTGCAACTCCTCAAGAGTGAACCTCGAGGGTGACTCCTCTTTCATTCACCTTGACGATAAACATAAGGTGGAATTCCATTGAGGGTGATTTCCTCAGGTTTCCCTTTGGTGTTAGACACACAGTTACTATGGTTACTATGACTTTACACTGAACCTTGTTACTAAAGACGGGTCGACCCTGAGGGGTACCCGCGCGAGCTTAATTGCGAGTGATGTGTAGTCAGGTTGACCTGGAAGGTGCCCGCGGGATAATTACGAGGCGTGGTCGGGCATTCTTAGCCCTTGCCACAAGTCCTCGAGATGGGGCAATGGGGTCACATAATCGTCAGTCTCTGCTCGTTACCGCGCATTGTCAAGACACTAAATGGTTTGGATATTTGATCCAAGGGGCCTCTGTCCTGATAGCGCTAACCATCACGTGGGCATAGTATGGGCGTTCTGCATCGTATGCATCAGCCGAGGCTTAACTGACGTCATGCGACTTAGCGGCGCGCACCGGGTTGGACTGGTTATGCACCTACCGTTTTAAGGAGGTAGCTAGGTCTGCTCACCGACCACCCACGCAACGTGCAGGAGTTCCCGGGGCGATGGCCCATGACCCCTGGGGGCATAGGTTTAGTCTGGCGTGCATGACCTCTCTATTAAGCCTAGGTCGGGTTGCGGCGTATTGTTTGGCGGGCATGACCTGATGGTGTGTTGGGTAAGTTGGTGCACCCCTGCAGGGAAGAAAACATCTATCGATAGCCAGTCCTATGGTAACAGACACTTGGAGTTGTATCCCGATCGCTACAACTAGAATTGGATGCTGAGGCATCATTTCGATATGTTGCTTCGGGAGTCGAGAAAGGATCCCGGAGCATTGAAACAACAACATAAATATGACTTATGTTATACTACTGTACTCTGATACGTCCAAAACGTATCTATAATTTCTGCTTGCTCCATGCCTCTTTTGTGTGATATTGCTATGATATTTATGCACTTCCATACACTTTTGATCATATTTGGACTAACCTATTAACTCAGTGCACCCCAGTGCCAGTTCCTGCTTTCTGCTGTTTTTCTATTTCAGGTTTCCCCCATATTAAAAGTGCCCTAAAAATTCTGGGAAAAATACAGGAAAAATCAGCGTATCGGGAGCTTCTGGAAAAACCAAGGCAGGGCCAGAGGGGAGCCTGGGGCGGGCCCAGGCGGCCACCCGGCGCGGCCCCACCCCTGGCCACGCCAGGGGGCGCCTGGGGCCCCACCTCCACCTCTGGTGCCCCCTTTGGCATATATTTACCACGCGTCCCGAAACCCTCGAGGACGGAACCCTTTTTCGTGATCTCGCCTCTGTTCCGCCGCCGCCGCGCTTCCAAGATCGGGAGCACCAGGAGAACTCTTCCCGGCACCCTGCCGGAGGGGAGAACCACCACCGGGAGCTTCTCCACCACCATGGACGCTTCCCGGATGAGTTGTGAGTAGTCCCCCCTTGGACCATGGGTCCATGACCAGTAGCTATGTGATGTTCTCCTCCCCTCTTTGTTCTTCATCGATTAGACCTCGTGAGCTGCCCTACATGATCGAGGCACGTATGTAATCTTTATGCTGTTGCTATGCTGAGTTTGCTGGGATCCGATGGATTATGAGATTATGTTCAGATTGTGTGTGAGTAATATATTTGATTCACCTCTTTTATATTTATGTTCTTGAGTAATTCTTGCATGTTCTCCGTTGCTATTTATTGCTTTGGCCGAGTAGTAGGTAGTAACTCCAAGAGGGAATGTTATGCTTGATTGTGGGTTCATGCCCCTCGATGACTAGCTTGAGTGACAGAAACATGAGTCTAGGGGATGTGTTGTTGCCACAAGGGAGGAAACAACGGTGCTTGTACTTGCGGGTGCAAGGATTGTTTACTTTACGCAAAGTTCTTTTAATGCAGTTGTCTGTTGCTTTGAGTTTACACTATGGGTGGGACTCGCAACTTAATACCAGCGAGATGTTCTGGATAGATATCTCAAGGTGGATGATTAGTAGTAGATGCAGATGGATTTCGGTCTACTTGCCTTGGCGTACCGCCCATGCTTTTGAGCCTCTACCTTTCTTTACAGCATAGTTAGCATTGGTTTGCGCACATAATCCTGACAATTGCCCAACTGTAATTGTTTACCTCGCTTAGCTGTTTTCTCGTCTTTTGGGAGAGAGACATCACTAGTGAACATCATGGACCCCGGTCCATATTACCATCACTGATCACACCCGCTATTTACTTCCTGTTCTTATTTGCAGTCATACCTATCACTATTATCTCTTGCGTTTGATCCTTTGTAAACGACAAGGCCGGAGGGATTGACAACCTCTCTGTACTCGTTGGGAGCAAAGTTATTTGTATCTGTGTGCAGGTCCTGTCAAGCGAAAGTTTCTGGCGCTATTGACACCTTCTTGTCGACCCTCGGAGTCTCACGGGATTCGATCCTTGGTATCTTTGCCAAGGGAAATTTGCCGCTACGCTACATCTCAAACCTTCCACTTGGGGTAACCAACGAGGGGCGAGAAGCCATCAAGCAAGTTTCTGGCGCCGTTGCCGGGGACTCCACTCTTCAAGATAGGGGAGTTGCACGCTATCTTTTATCTTTGTTTTTTAGTCTTGTTAGTTTACCTTTCAGTTTTTGCTTTAGTGTCCTTTATCAAAAATCACAAAATAGTTATCTTGCCTGTTGCTATGGGTTCCACCGAGAACACCAAGTTGTGTGACTTCACCAGTCATAACAACGATGACTTTATCTGCACGCCTATTACTACACCTGCCACTTCAGCACCTTCTTATGAGATTAAACCTGCTTTGCTGAACCTAGTTATGAAAGATCAATTCTCCGGTGCTGGAGATGATGCTGCTTTACACTTAAATAATTTTGTTGAACTATGTGATATGCAAAAGTACCAAGAAATATATGGTGATATTGTTAAGCTTAAGCTTTTTCCTTTCTCCTTGAGAGGAGGAGCTAAAATCTGGTTTCAATCCTTGCCTAGGAATAGCATAGATTCTTGGGACAAGTGCAAGGATGCCTTTATTGGGAAATACTATCCCCCTGCTAAAATTATCCAACTAAGGAGTAACATAATGAATTTTAAACAATTGGATAATGAACACGTTGCCCAAGCTTGGGAACGCATGAAATCTCTTGTCAAGAACTGCCCTACTCATGGTTAGACTACTTGGATGGTTATCCAAACTTTTTATGCAGGCTTGAACTTTACCTCGCGGAACTTGCTAGATTCGGCCGCGGGAGGAACCTTTATGTCAACTACACTTGGTGCTGCCACGAAGCTTCTCGATGAGATGATGACCAATTATTCCCAATGGCACACCGAACGCGCTCCAACAGGTAGGAAGGTAAACTCTGTCGAGGAGATTTCCTCCCTAAATGAAAAAGTTGACTTGATCATGTCTCTACTTTCCAAGCAATCTCCTATTGATCCTCATGATGTTCCTTTAAATTCTTTGATTGCTCAAGATCAAGTAGATGTGAATTTATCTCTAGAAACAGTTTCAATAACAATGCTTATAGGAGTAATTTTGGTAGCAACCCTAGACCGTTCCCCTCTAATTCCTATGGGAACAACAATGCTTATCCTAGCACCAAGAACTCCACTTCTGAACTAGAGATTATGCTTAAAGACTTTATCACTACCCAAAAGGCCTTCAATAAGAGTGTAGAAGAAAAACTAGCCAAACTAGATAATCTCTCTTCGAAGGTAGACAATTTAGCCCATGAGGTAGAATTGCTTAAAATTATAACTTCCCCTCTTGAGGAGAGGAAGACCACTCCTATGAATGCTATTCAAGTGCAAATTAATGAAAACATTAGGATGATGGCTAAACTTAAAGAGAGATGGGCTAGAGAAAAGGAGGAAGAAGATAGAATTAAGAGCCTTCCTACCCACCACACTGTTGCTACTATCCAAGTTGTTGAGGATATCCAAACTCTTAGCACCCAATGCACTCCTGGTCCCATTGGACCTATTAATGGTGATGCTATGACCTCAACCGTAGAAACTCCTATGACCGTAGAAGCTACCAAACAAGTGAGCCTAAAGGACACCACTACCACTTTACTTGATAGTAGTGACCTTGATTTTGATAATTGCACCCTTTATGAAGTTATCGATTTTCTTCACAAGATGTCTAGAGATCCCCACACTAGCACACTTAATCTTGCCTTCACGGAGCATATCACTAATGCTCTCATCAAAGCTAGGGAGGAGAAGCTTAGGGTAGAAGCCTCCATACCTAGAAAGCTAGAATATGGTTGGGATCCTATGATTAAAATTAAGTTGAATAACTTCTCTTGCTATGCTTTATGTGATGTTGGAGCTAGTACCTCCGTTATGCCCAAAAGAATATATGATATGCTTAAATTGAAATCTTTTGATCCTTGTTCTTTTGGTGTTCGTCTTGTTGATTCTTCCATAAAGAAACCTTTGGGGAGGATCGACGATGTTCTTATCATTGTCAATGACAATTATGTTCCCGTTGATTTTACTATTATGGATATTGAATGTGAACCTTCTTGTCCAATTATTTTGGGACGTCCTTTTCTTCGCACCGTTGGTGCTATCATTGACATGAAAGAGGGGAATATAAAATTCCAATTTCCTCTCAAGAAAGGGATGGAACACTTCCCTAGAAAGAAGATTAAGTTACCTTTTGAGTCCGTTATACGGGCTAGCTATTCTCTTACTCTTGATAAAACTTGATCTGTTTGCATTATGTCTAGCTTAAAGGCATAAAAGAAAGCGCTTTTGGGAGGCAGCCCACAACGAATAAAATTTTATTTTGCTTTTGTTGTGTCTTGATGTTTGTTACTACAGTAGCATCATCATTGTATCTTTTCTTTTCAGCTTTGTGCCAAGTTTAGCCTCTGATTGCAAGAAAGTTCAAAAGTTGTGACGTGCTGTCCAGGAAACAGATTCTATCCTTGGACAGAAAAATTCGTATAAAATCACCA
This sequence comes from Secale cereale, assembly GCA_902687465.1. Taxonomy (NCBI): domain Eukaryota; kingdom Viridiplantae; phylum Streptophyta; class Magnoliopsida; order Poales; family Poaceae; genus Secale; species Secale cereale. The sequence goes on along the minus strand of LR738714.1, from coordinate 613,588,918 downwards.
GATCATCTTTTTGGTCTGAATTTTTTCGACAGCGTGCTCTATACAATTGGCTTTCGGCCATCTGTTCTGAGTTTTTTTATTTGAGTTGCAGAAGTGCCCCGAAAAAATTATTTACTACCTGCTGGTCTGTTTTTCACAGATTCTGTCCTGTTTTGCCTTTTCTTCGTTTTGCAAACCTTGAGCTTGTTTTTTCTTTGCAAAAACCTTTTGGCAATCTTGAGAAACAGTAGCTCTTCAAGATTATCCTTATTCCCAGCAGGGAAAAATTATTTTATTATGGGTACTAACCTCGCTAATCAGATTATGATGAGTTATGTATGAAGGGAGTTTCCAAGTGTGCGAGGGAAGATGATAAAAAGATCCAGGAGGGTCAAACGCTCAAGCTTGGGGATGCCCCCGTACACCCCCAAGAAATATTCAAGAAGACTCAAGCGTCTAAGCTTGGGGATGCCCCCGTGCATCCCCTTCTCCATCAACAATTATCAGTTCGTCTTTCGTTCCACTATATTTTAATCACTTCATGCGTTATGTGCTATGCTTGGAGCGTCTTGCTTTTAGTTTCCTTTTTTGTTTTCTTTAGCTTTGCTTGCTGTTCATAACGAGTTAGAACCCAGCTTTCTTTGTGTGGGAGAGAAACACGCTCCACTTCAACCTAGAACACAACATAGGATTTTCATGCTTATCTTTGCTGTGTGTGTTCTTTGTCTTTCCATAGCTACTGTCATGTTTAGCTCTTAGTTTTCATGCTTTTCTTTTTAAAGAGCTTTTGTTTAGTTGGTTGCTGAACTCTCTTGAGTTTTCATGTTTATCTTGTTAAGAGAGTTTGTCTGTTGCACTGAGTTGTGTGTCTTAACTTAAAGTAGGTAATTGAGGTTGCTATTTAATTTTAGTAGTAACTTGCAATAGTTTTGAGGTATTGCCATGAGTAATGTCTGAACTTTTGGTGTCAAGAGCTTTAGCCTATTAGTGATAGATGTCGTATTTTGGGCAATCCGTGTTTATTTTCGAAAACCTACAAAATAGTTGAGAACTTTAGCTGCTAAATGGATCACTAATCTTTGGAGGGATCGAATATTAGAGTACACTCACGTACCATGGGTCGAGGATGCGCAAGGGTAACCAAACCCCCATACACACCTCCTCGGGGTACTTGTCTCTTTGTGAACCTCCTAATTAGATTGAGAGTTACCGATAATAAGTGCATGACTTCTTCGGACTAATGTGAGTATTCGAAGGTTGACACTTCCACCTATCCATATTTTTCTAGACTCTTCGGTACCGTGCATTGCCCTTTCTCACCTCAAGAGTTGGCGCATACTTCGCCGGTGCACCCAAATCCTTGGCACGATACGCTCTGTCATCATAAGCCTCATTATATCCTTCCTCAAAACAACCACCATACCTACCTATTAAGGCATTTCCATAGCCTTTCCGAGATACATTGCCATGCAACATCCATCTTCTCATGACTTGATCTTCATGTCATACATGCTTTTTGCTTGATCGGTGAGCCGCATGCTAGTTGGGCCTTGCCCTAATAATTGCTACATGACGCGCTAGTATCATTGCATATCCTGCTACACTAGCAGAGGCAAACGTTTGCATACATCATGATAGTTTCATTTTCTTTATGTTGAGTACTTTTGTAAAGTATGAAAGATCTTCTATACTTCTTGTAATACATAGAGTGTTGCCCCTAAAGTGAGGAAAAGATCCCAAAGAGGACAAATCAAAAGATCCCAAAGAGGACAAAATCAAAAGATCCCAAAGAGGACAAATGAGAGATAAATAGAAAGAGCCATTGAGGCCACAAAAAAATAGAAAAAAGAGAAAAAGAAATAAAAAGAGAGAAGGGGGCACACTACTATTTCTTTTGAGAGATCCACACTCGTACTCCATCTTATACCTTGTACTCCATAGAGATTATCATTTATGCATATAGCTATGTGGGGACCTTTACACTATAGAACTTGGCTTGTATATTCCAATGATGAGCCTCCTCAAAAGAGCTCTAGGTCTTCTTGAGCAAGCAAGTTGGATGCACCCCCACTAGTTCCATTGGAGAGCTTACCTTAGCTCATATGTGCATCCGTTGCATGGCAATCCCTACTCCTCGCATCATATCTATCATTTGGCTTTCTCTCGCCGATGATTGTCCTCATTGATGTGAGCCTTTCACACCTTTTTTTATCTTCCCCCTTTATCATTTTTCTCTCTTTGCCATCCTAAGTGTCGACTTTCTTGCTTACGCTCATCCATTGCATGAGTGCTCAAAATATCGAAAGGGAGTGGATCATTTTGACTTGTACCTGACTGACGGTCTGGGGATGAGTCAAGATAAGATTCCAAAGAAGACCAAGTGTGAAACTTTAGTAGATTAAGTTCTTAACAATACAAAAACTATGTTTTACTCTCTCATATATCCCTATCCCCTTTCTTGCACGCAAACACCATTTGGAGACATTAGAGTCACGGACAGCGAGAGCTCTTGCACCTTTATGTTCTTATGTTACTTGTTACAATGCTAATATATACTCTTGCTTGTTATGACTTGAATTGGATTACATGCCTTGATTGCTTTACTTACAAGTTCTTATATGGTTGATAGCATGTCACCACAGAAATTATGCTTGTTATCATTTACCTACTCGAGGACGAGCAGGAATTAAGCTTGGGGATGTTGATACGTCCAAAACGTATCTATAATTTCTGCTTGCTCCATGCCTCTTTTGTGTGATATTGCTATGATATTTATGCACTTCCATACACTTTTGATCATATTTGGACTAACCTATTAACTCAGTGCACCCCAGTGCCAGTTCCTGTTTTCTGCTGTTTTTCTATTTCAGGTTTCCCCCATATTAAAAGTGCCCTAAAAATTCCGGGAAAAATACAGGAAAAATCAGCGTATCGGGAGCTTCCGAAAAAACCAAGGCAGGGCCAGAGGGGAGCCTGGGGGGGCCCAGGCGGCCACCCGGCGCGGCCCCACCCCTGGCCGCGCCAGGGGGGCGCCTGGGGCCCCACCTCCGCCTCTGGTGCCCCCCTTTGGCATATATTTACCATGCGTCCCGAAACCCTCGAGGACGGAACCCTTTTTCGCGATCTCGCCTCTGTTCTGCCGACGTCGCGCTTCCAAGATCGGGAGCACCAGGAGAACTCTTCCCGGCACCCTGCCGGAGGGGAGAACCACCACCGGGAGCTTCTCCACCACCATGGACGCTTCCCGGATGAGTTGTGAGTAGTCCCCCTTGGACCATGGGTCCATGACCAGTAGCTATGTGATGTTCTCCTCCCCTCTTTGTTCTTCATCGATTAGACCTCGTGAGCTGCCCTACATGATCGAGGCACATATGTAATCTTTATGTTGTTGCTATGCTGAGTTTGCTGGGATCCGATGGATTATGAGATTATGTTCAGATTGTGTGTGAGTAATATATTTGATTCACCTCTTTTATATTTATGTTCTTGAGTAATTCTTGCATGTTCTCCGTTGCTATTTATTGCTTTGGTCGAGTAGTAGGTAGTAACTCCAAGAGGGAATGTTATGCTTGATTGTGGGTTCATGCCCCTCGATGACTAGCTTGAGTGACAGAAACATGAGTCTAGGGGATGTGTTGTTGCCACAAGGGGGAAAACAACGGTGCTTGTACTTGCGGGTGCAAGGATTGTTTACTTTACGCAAAGTTCTTTTAATGCAGTTGTCTGTTGCTTTGAGTTTACACTATGGGTGTGACTCGCAACTTAATACCAGTGAGATGTTCTGGATAGATATCTCAAGGTGGATGATTAGTAGTAGATGCAGATGGATTTCGGTCTACTTGCCTTAGCGTACCGCCCATGCTTTTGAGCCTCTACCTTTCTTTACAGCATAGTTAGCATTGGTTTGCGCACATAATCCTGTCAATTGCCCAGCTATAATTTGTTTACCTCGCTTAGCTGTTTTATCGTCTTTTGGGAGAGAGACATCACTAGTGAACATCATGGGACCCCGGTCCATATTACCATCACTGATCACACCCGCTATTTACTTCCTGTTCTTATTTGCAGTCATACCTATCACTATTATCTCTTGCGTTTGATCCTTTGTAAACGACAAGGCCGGAGGGATTGACAACCTCTCTGTACTCGTTGGGAGCAAAGTTATTTGTATCTGTGTGCAGGTCCTGTCAAGCGAAAGTTTCTGGCGCTATTGACACCTTCTTGTCGACCCTCGGAGTCTCACGGGATTCGATCCTTGGTATCTTTGCCAAGGGAAATTTGCCGCTACGCTACATCTCAAACCTTCCACTTGGGTTAACCAACGAGGGGCGAGAAGCCATCATACTCCCCCTGTTGTTTCAAGACGGTGGTTTCCAGAAGATGCTAGTCTTCGATAGGACTAGCTTCTCCCCCTCTTATTCTGGCATTCTGCAGCTTAGTCCACAGATACTATCCTTTTCATTGATACCGACGCATATGTAGTGTAGATCTTTGCTTGCAAGTACTTTGGATGAGTACTAACGATTGCTTTTCACCCCTTTCCAACCTTCTTTCTTCTTTCTGGTTGATACAATCAGATGGCGGAGTCCAGGAGCCAGATGCCACCTTTGACGACTGCTACTACTCCGAGGGTGCCGACTACTACGTGACGGCCGACGACGACCAGGAGTAGTTAGGAGGCTCCCTGGCAGGAGGCCTTGCCTTTTCCATCGTGTTGCTTTGTGCTAGCCTTCTTCAGGCAAACTTGTTTAACTTATGTTTGTACTCAGATACTACTGCTTCCGCTGACTCTTGTGCATTCGAGCCCTCGAGGCCCCTGGCTTGTAATATAAAGCTTGTATTATTTTATTCGTGTCTAGAGTTGTGTTGCGATATCTTCCAGTGAGTCCCTGATCTTGGTCGTACACATTTGCGTGCATGATTAGTGTACGGTCAAATCGGGGGCGTCACAAGTTGGTATCAGAGCTGACTGCCTGTAGGAATCCCTCTTTCCAACTCCTTGACTGAAGTCGAGTCTAGTCATCGCAAAACTTTTACTAACATGGTTGTGTGGCTTACAGACCCACGTAGCCATTGGGTGGTATTAGGATCTTTTGTTCCTCGACTATACTCTGGGATTCTGATCTCTCTTCTATCCGGGATAAACGAATTTACTAACTACATTAGGTTCTCATAACGACTTTCCCCGGAGAGCCCCTTCATTCTAGATGTTTGCCCGCTTCACCAGAAGACTTCGAAGATACTCTCCGATCTACTCTCGAGAACTAGTGTTCATTTCTTTTGCAATCCTTAATACCGTTGAATCCTTATGGATAACTGCGTACCCTCGCCATTCATACTTCCATCCCTAGTTGTTCTTGTTATTACAAGATACACGGAAGTATTCTCCGACTTTCGAGAATCCTTTTTCCGACTGCCTTGCAGCTCTTTTCCGCCTGAATACCCCTACATATAATTCCTCACACTTATCAGGGATTCGTTCATCCCAAGTTGATCATATGCCTCACAAAATCCTTCGAATGCAATTCAATCTCCCAAAGATCCGTTGTGGCCTATTGCTCCCGAAAGTCTTGCTTGCCTGCATTATGGTTAATCCATATGTCTAGCAATATTCGTTAAATCCTTTGTGATTGACATCCTTACCTTAATGATTCAACATGTGTGCGTATACACGCAATCATTAGTTGTTCCTTTTAAATTTTCTTTCCAGCTCAGACGTCATTTTGAACATGAACTGGATCTCGACCAATCAAATTGCTGTCGATTGTACCTCTAAGTCATTTCAACTTACCCATTCTTAATCAGAGCGGTTTCTTCTGATCGCTTGATTTGGAAATCATAATCCCTTTGCATTTGAGATCTGAATTAGTCAGTTGTTTCTATAAACTGATATCCCTCCATTCTTCTTCTTATGGTTGGCTACCGATGCTCACATCGGATCCCTGGTAGACCACCAGATCCTTTGTTGGATTATTATCCGACAATGCCCCTCATATTTAATATCCTCGTGAGTTATTCCCAGATACATAAAGCCTTGGTAAATGGTATCCTCTCTCTTTAAGTTTGTGGTATATGTTCCTAAGATGCCCCTATGGGTTGAACCTATGCCTTCCATAATCCGTGTGAACCCGAGAGTTTTCACGAGTTATACTCTTCTGGTGTCTTGCCAGATATAATTCCAACACTACGACTTCATCGGAAGCGAGAAGTGAATGGAAGGTTATGCATTGAAGAAGTGGGAGTCGACCTTGAACTTTGTGTTCATGCCCATGGACCCGATGTGGAACTTATCCTGAAAGCTTCTCATAGAAATATTTACCCCCTTGATATAAGTTTGTCTTATATCTGGGATCTGTCCTTTTGCAATCGTGGCTCCAACCATGCTCTCCATTAAATACCATTTCTCATACAGGTTTAAGCACTTGTCTTCTGCAGAGCAATACCCCAGTCCAACCTCTACTTTGATCTACCGTCGAGTATTACCCCGGGTATCTCGAGGGTATTACAGAACTGCATTACTCCTTATGATTTCTTCATCAAGTATCACTTCTCACAAATTCCAGACTGTTCTTTTGCACCTTTTCATGCACTGATTGTTCGAATTTGAATTATGTGCAAAATTAATGCCTAGAAAATGCACATAATCCCCTAAATATGGTAAATGATGAGTTCGGAAAAATGTCAAATTTGAACACGTTGCATTTGAGGCGGTATGTTGATCATTGGAAAAAACTGAATGACAAACTAGGATGGAAATTTGGATTCCCCTTCAATCTTGGTGATTTCCCTCTCGAAAGCATTAAACTTCCTCGGTGATGGTTCGATTTATGATGGGCGTGCATGATGACATAAATCAAACCTTCTCAGCTTTTAACCAGGGCACGGTGAGGCCATACCATGGCACCATGCCTGTCGTCATGTTTTTCAAGCACATATTTCATTGTTATATAGTTGATAACTCAGTAAATGACGCATTTGTGATTGACTATTGCCACACATTCCATTGAAATCTCTGCCCATTCCTTGTAAAAGGCTTGAGAAATTACTAAATACCACAAGTATGGTTTTTCCAGACCGTTATTGTGCACCCTTTCATGCACCGATTGTTTGAATTTTAATTACGTGCATTAATGCCTACAAAATGCACATAATCGGGGCACCGTTGATTGCCGACAAAACATTGAGATACATGGCTTTTAAATTCTAGTAAATCCAAAACTCGTCTGAAACTCATGAAACTTGGCATGCTATCATGGAGCGGCATCAACATGCCGTGGTAAATTTTTTGTCCCATTTGGGGCAGGTTTGGGTATATGCTTCTCAAAAATCAGAGCTTCTCACAACAAGCATGATGGTTTCGGTAGGGAACGTCCCACCTTTGGGGACGAAGTGATATCCATTGGCTCTTATTGCTTTCAAATTTTTTTTCGTATCAACATAGAATAACAGGAGTGTTGTGTCAATTTTTGTGATTTTTCGGGGTTCGTTTGGACATTTTTATGCATTAACTGAGTTTTCAATGCATTTATGTGCATAATTCAAATTTGAACTACATGCACATGCTCTAGTGCATATAAATTGGTTGAAAAAACAAATATGCGTCCTTATGTGCATGCTTAGGTCCCATGCAAGAAATGAGAATGAAATTCAAATATATGGGCATCGTGGCTCGGCCGGAAAGATTGAGAAACTTGGTTTTTTAATTCCTGTAAATCCAAAACACACCTGAAAATCATGAAGCTTGGCTTGGTGTCATGACATGGCACCAACATGTTGTGGTAATTTTTCTGTCCGATTTGCGAAGACACACACATTAACAATCAACAAAGTCATTTTGGAAGAAGTGTTGTCACGTTACAAATCAGAAACACAAGTATTATTGAAATCGTGGGCGTTCTACTTACCAATTGCGTGCCGCCACGCATCCCTTTTTTTTAATGGCTGGGAGGTGCCGTGCGGGGTAGCTATTTGAGTACGAGAGGCGTGCGATCAGACCCCTGCACGTGCTCATCACGAGGAGAGCCCTTTGACCTCTACCCGTCGCGCACCTCCCTCCCAACGTCTCCATTAATGGCGCCCCTGCCCCTGTTCTACGGCGTGGCTATATGTCTCACTGGCTGAAAGAAAAAAAATCTAAAAAGAAAGTTTTGCACGGATCTTGATGTACGATCCAAAGGTCCTATATAGCATCGACTGCGACTTATAGCAAGCATAATGAATATAAGGACGATGATAGTGGATAATAATTGTCTTACATATTTAGGAACATAATTAAAAAAGTAACATGCAGCAATGGCCGAAATACACAAGGGAAAAAGAAGAAGGAAGACAACGATTTGGCTCACTGATCTCTACTTTCTTGATGCGTTGCTGCAGGCTGCGGGAACTAGTCTCCGCGGCGAGCGGCAATGAGCTCTTTCTTGTCCTCAAGATGCTGCTTGAGAGCATCCACGGATTCCTCCACCAGCCTTCTACGCTCAATGCGCAGCATGGCATTCTCGTCCATAAGTTTCTCGACGATGACGGCGGTCCTCTTCAACAAGGCACTCGTCTCCTCCTACTGCTCCGCACTTTCGGCATCTTCGCCCTCAGCAGGTCGCACTCGGCTCGGAGCTTCGCATTGCTCTCATCTAGTTGCCGGATGATGCCGGTAGCCTATTCAAAAGAGGCTTTCATGTCGTCCTGCAACCTTGCCCAGCCGGAGATCTGATCCATCTGGCTATGGACGATCGCATGCATGCGCCTGTAAGAGTCCTCGCATGCCCGCGAGACATTTTCCTAGGCCGCCGCGGCGCGGGAGGACATCTCTGCTGCATTAGCGGCATGGCGGGACATCTCTTCTGCTTCCACGGCGCGGCCGGACCAGTCGGCGGGACCTCCGTGCTGCTTCATGCGGCGCGAAGGGACCTCTGTGCTACTGCGGCGGCGCGGCGGGACATGTCGGCTACGTTCACGGTGAGGCGGGACATCTCACGTGCTTCACTTCCATGCTCGCATCTCCTTGATGGCAATCTCTCGACCCAGAACTCACGCTGGCCATGGCAGACGCAAGGGAACGATGATGCATGACTTGTTTGTTTTTGTGGATGAGGAGTTGAGGAGGAATGTGCAGTCATCTTGGAGTAGTAGTATTTATAACCGAGTATTAATACGCTCTTAAGTGGGAAACCGTTTATGTTTAGATCGGTGTGAACAGGTTTGCAATTTGGAATGTGACAGGACGTAGACTCAAAATTTACTAGCGGTTATAAGTGCGGCACTATTCTCGGAAGGCGTAACATGGGCACGTACGCCTTCTCGGCCGCGTACGTGGCGTTTGCACCATAGGGTGCACCGCAATAGGCAACGTCTGCACATGTCTTGTTCCAGCAACCGTGCGCGCTCATTATTACCATCGTGCACGCTTCTTTTAATTAGAATGTGTGTACCCGTCTAGCGCACACACGTTGATCTATCTAACTGTTTCGGTTTGTTGTGGCTAATCGCAAACAGTTTATCCGTGTGAAGTGTATGCCATTAATCGCATACACTTTTTTTGGCTAATAATCACAGACATTTTAATATGGCTGATCCGTTTCTGTTCTGTTGCCTAATCGCAAACAGTTAATCCTTCTGAAGCGTATGCCCTCAATTGCACACACCTTTATCTAGCTCCCCGTTTCTATTGTTCCTCCTCATCAAAAACAGTTTATCCGAATGAACCGTATGTTGTATATCACACACGCCTTCATCTGGCTGCGCATTTCTTTTGTTCCTCCTCATCGCAAACAGTTCATTGAACTGAACCGTATGCCCTGGATCGCACACGCAACTAAAATTTGAACCGTGTTTGATGGCAAACGTTTTGCACCTTCTTTGATGGTTTTTTACACCCCCGTTTGCGATTATGGCATAGCACACCGTTTCGTTGAAGGGTCTCTGATCGTAGTGTCACGTTAGCAGCATCCTGCAGTAGTGTGTGTTCGATATTTTGATAGTATGTATGTTGTGATTCCCTTAGTGGTGTCATGTGAACGTCGACTACATGACACTTCACCATATTTGGGTCTAAGGGAATGCATTGTGGAGTAGTAATTAGATGGTGGGTTGCGAGAGTGACAGAAGCTTAAACCGCAGTTTATGCGCTATTCCGTAAGGGACCGATTGGATCCAAAAGTTTAATGCTATGGTTATAATTTATTCTTAATACTTTTCTCGTAGTTGTGGATGCTTGCGGGAGGGTTAATCATAAGTAGGAGATTTGTTCAAGTAAGAACAACACCTAAGCACCGATCCACCCACATATCAAATTATCAAAGTAGCGAACACGAATTGAACCAACATGATGAAAGTGACTAGATGAAATTTTCGTGTACCCTCAAGAACACTTTGCTTAATATAAGAGACCGTCTTGGCATGTCCTTTGCCTCAAAAGGATTGGGCTATCTTGCTGCACTTTTGCTACTACTATTGTTACTTGCTCGTTACAAAATTATCTTGCTATCAAACTACTCTGCTACTTACAATTTCAGCACTTGCAGACATTACCTTACTGAAGAACACTTATCATTTTCTTCTGCTCCTCGTTGGGTTTGACAGTCTTACTTATCGAAAAGAGCTACCATTGATCCCCTATACTTGTGGGTCATCACAGTGCTAACACATATTTTTATCAATATCATTTATTTCCCTAGAGACATCTTTAAATGGTTCATGATATCTCTCCAAGCTAGTCTTAGAAATATTAATGTGAGAAGCAATTAACAAGTATTTCAAAAGCAAGACCATACATAGTGCTCATATCGTTAAAGACACCAGTTTCAGAAGAAGAAAATCATAATGCGCGCGTACTCAAAATTTCTACCTCCTTCGTTCAATTTCCCATCTCTCGTTATTGGAATCAATAATTAAAAAGATTTCAACTGAAAACCTGATAATATCAAGAGATACCATCTTATTAACATCCTTTTCAACTGAAAACCTGAACTGTAACACCTTCCAAATGTGGCTTCTCAACTAGGCTAGAACATCATCGAATCATTAATCCTAGAGGACATGGTTCTCGAGGTAAGAAATATAAGTTCAAAGTTCGAGAAAATTCAAACAACTGCATCTGAATATGTGTCCTTTTGTTAAATATGGCTAATGATGACATTTCGGGTAGATTCAGAGGCTAATCCAAGTGAAGGCAATTATGTAAGCTATTGGGAAGCCTGAATGATTCATAAAAAGACAAGCATTTCGGTTCTGGCAAATCGGACCGTGCTATTTGATTCCAAAATTTTTGTGACATTTTTGCATATACATAGCGCGTGCCAAGGAGGGCTTTTGAGCTATTAAATATCCAATTTTGCCTTGCCGTCGTTTGCCATCACCATGTTTACTCTAGAAATATGGAATGTGCAAACTTCTGTGTTGATTAATTAGTCAAATACTTTGCCTTGAAGATTTTCTCCATCTATATCTCATGTTCAATTTTTTGTGTAAATTTCATATTCCCTGTAATATGAGAATGCACCATCCTAATAGAACAATAGATAAACACATCTCCATGGGATTTTAGAAGAAAATATATTATGTGAATGCATCTTTCGTATGGCATTCAAAAACTTCCTCGTAGCGAGTGAACAGCTAATCGAAGGCACTTCCACATGAAGAACTATTGTGTTGGCTATGTTTCTCTATAATGAAGTTTACCGAATATTATGTGAGAACGAAACCTTTGCTTTTCCTAAATGCAAGGTGTTAGCTATGTTAAAATCACATGTTCGCAAATGTGATCAATTACAAATTGCGCATGCTCTTATAAGTGACAACTCCTTAAGTTTTTGTCTACAAGTGTTCCACTTGATATCCTAAGTGGTTGCTAAAACTGGATTTTATAAAGGACCACCTATTCAAAGCAATCATGGTTTTAAACGTGACTTTGTGCCAAATCGCCATTTGGCACAATGGGTTATCTAGTACAAATAGGACCAAAAGGAACATGCTTGACATGGAAGCAAAGAGAATAGATGCATTTTGTGTTACTAGCTTGTCAAGAGCCGATTGGTTTGCGGCTTTTGCCCAAATGGAAATTAAGAGAGCACTCAAGCAAGAACATGTCAATTAGGTAACTAGGGACAGAGTGAGTGAAATATGAAAGAGGCATAGCTTGATGGCAACAAAAAACTCTAACGGAAGACATCATACTCATATAATAGTTCAAATATAAAAGCTGGACATCTATAGCTTAACAAGCGATGATCACACTAATCCTGGTGATATTTGTGGTTGATACCAAGGTCTAGGTTTAGTTAACGAGTGCGGGCAATAGTTAATCCGTATAGCAATGGCGGAGCTAGCACAGGATCACCGGAGGGACAAACGGCAATATATGTATATCTGAAGCGGCAAAAGTCTCTATTTTTTTCAATATATGCAACCACACAAAACAATCTTCACAAAAGATCCCGGGGCGGGGGGGGGGGCACTGCCCCCAACCATACACATAGCTCCGCTAGAGAAGATGAGTATATCCTCATACATCTTATAGCCAGCAAGTAGTTGATTGTATTATTAACCATGCTCTTAAATCCGCCAGCTGATCCAGGATATAGAAAGAAGAGAGCAGATAGTATTGTGGAAACACAAGTAAATGCAGCTTACTAATTGTGTCGCGCTGCACAAGTGGCTCATAGGCGAAGCTGAAAACTTGCGTCAAGTCCAATAGATTCGGGTGTTGCACGACGACGGGTCATTGTATCTTGAACTTGTTGAAATTGTTGAGGGTCAGCTTCACCCGCCAGTACTAGGTGTAGTTGTTCTTGACGTGCGAGTGCACCCGAATCGGGCACATGTGCCTGGTGCACCGGATAGCTGGCTCAGCGCCCTGGCTAGAAAGGCGCCACAAGCGCAGTGCGGGAACTCCAATATCGTGCTGGTGTAGAAGGTGTACAAAGATACGCAGTGCAACTGACATGGGCCACCACTGTCTGTGAGTAGAAGCATGACACCTTCCACGTCACTGCACATTAACAAAAAATGGTCATCGGTTAGAATTAGTCATGTTGTACAACAAACTAGAGGGATATGCCACAACGCATAACTCTATTTCAAAATTGAGCGATGATGTGGTACACCCCCCTACAAAAAGAATATGAATCTCAAAGCAACTTAAAAGGGTATTTTCCTACTTCTACAACACTGCCTAGAGGTTATTTTCCATGATAGAGAAGTTATGCGATTAGAATATGTGAATAGACTATTCTGCAATTTTTAGTTGAAGGAGTAAGTTCTAATCTCAACCTTTAATTTGATCTTCATCGGAAGTTGTAAATTTTTTAAAGGAAAATGATGAAGCTAGATAGATTAACTACCATAATTGCAGACGCACGTCTTGTCAGCATTATCTCCTCATTGACCGAAGAGTCGCCACCTCCATGAGAGGTTCTCCCAAAAAAATCTGGCCGCCACCACCACCTCCGCATCCACCACAGGTCGGTTTCCCCTCCTCCGGTTGGCCTCGCCGCTGCCGGTGTTGGGAGGAGTGGGGAACCCGTTCTATGAGCGTAGTTCTCATTAATAGTAGTGTTTTCATTAGATTGGTTTAGGGTTCTGGTAGTCGTCTTCTTCTTCTTTGGAGAAGGCATCGTCTACAATAAGTAGTCTTTGTTCATTCGTTCGATGACGGTATCTCCTTCCGACGTCAATGGGGATGTTGGAAGATTAAATTTGTCTAGGTATGGTCCTTCAGATCTTGTTTCGCCATATCAGTTTTGGATTTTTTTTTCTCATGGTCGCTGCGAGGAGCATTGTCCTCGCAATATCTACCCCGTCTGCTACTTCCTCGGCAATGGTGATTCCTACTCTCGGCTCCCAGCGAAGATGACCTGGTTGTTCAGTTTTTTGTCCCTAGAATGCCTGTGTTGGTACCATTGCCGATGTTGGTTGATTACTTTGTGCGTGCATCGCAGCTTGGCATTGCGGCTCAAATTAAAACTATGGGAGAACCCTCATTAGTATTTACATGTATGTGGTTTGATACCTTTGCTATTTTCCTAAGATTGCCTCGAGAAAGTAGAACATTGTGTCATGGAAGAAGAAAGAGTTTGAAGATCACAAAGATTTGCTCATTTCTTTTATACTTTATTTTGTAATCATTGTAGTCAGCTCATGTATCTCTACCATGTCCAATTCGCTACTATAAATATATCATGGTATTGATTGTAAAAAATAATCATAATTGCAAATTAAGATGCACCTTATCTTAGGACAGATGGAGTAGCAAACGGCATTTTTTTGCATGATAATACGTGTCTCATTTATATCATAAGGATCATAGTACAGGCCACGTACACACAAACCTGACAAAACTGAAAAAGACAGTAGAACACTAGCATTTGCACAAAGGAACACCAACAAAGAAAGAAAATTACAATCAAGACCGAAGAATCTCCTGAGCTTGGCGCCAACGCCGGATGTAAATGAAGCATAGCTGTATACATATAGTATGTATGTATATATACAATTATACATACATGTTGAGATTACATAAATATGATGGATCCTTTATGGGCTATCGCCGTTTTGGAAGCAAACTAGCAAGACACACACTCGACCGTCGAAGGTCAAGGGCATTGTTTCGTCGATGGTGCTAGCCTCACTGCTCCTCACCACACTCTTGTGGCTCGCGACGTCGACACCAGCAGATTTGTGAGTCAAAAGGAAGTCATCAGGCTAGGTCCGACATGACGGATGAAGCAAAGCAGGGAGGGACTAAGACTAGACCGTGGGGGCCGGGTGGCATAGTATTGTTGCAAGCATATAAATTTGGGAATTCAAATAAGTATGCCTTCACTTGTTTTCAATCATGCTTCCTTGATTTCTATTGTATGCTCCTGTTGTAGAGATGTTTTGCGACAATACCTACGCGGAACTAAAAATATTATTGTTGTAATTTTGTTTTATAAATTGGCTAGTAGAAAACAAATAAACGGTTACATTTGGCACAAGTTTCCCAATGTCATATAAGCAAAATTCCGTAGCACCAGAAACACAATTTTTCCAGGTGGGAGCAAATATTGTTGTGGCACAGAGGACAAGTATTTTTAGATGGAAGCAAATGTTATTGCAGACACAAAACAAATATTTCTCAATGGAGATCAATTTCATTAGCGCTAGAAACAAATTTTGTGCTCGACGGTGCATATTGTGCCACATATTGTTAGCTTGAAGCAAATTTCAATCGTGCTTGAAGCAAATTCTGAGGTGTTTGTACAAATTAAATATTCTTTGAATAGAAAGAAATATAAGTTGTTATATTGGACAACCTTTTTGTAACATCGGAGCAAATTTAAACTGTATTAGAAGCAAAGTGAGCAAATTTATCCGAACGGAGTAAATATACAACGATTAATATAGCAACAATAATTTATCTGCAAGCCTTTGTTCACCCTCCATATTATCATACCTGTCGACGAAAAGAACCTCGCAAAGGCCGCAAAGAAGCATGCCGAGGAGGAAGAGCATGCACCCGAGGAGGCTCATGCGAGGGTGGTTGTGGTCGTGATGGATGTGACCGGCGATCCAAACAAGTGAGATGCCGGCGCAGCCCGAAAGGCACGTCACTATCCATCTGCTACGCTCGTCGGCACCATCAGCTCCACCTCCACCTCCGGCTCTGGCCCCTGCCCGTCGTTGGCCATAGCCCTATACATAAGATTTCTTGGTAAACAAAACAGGACATGAATACACACTCGCCTCCACACACAAAAAACAAGACATACATGTGTCATTAAATATAATATATTTTTGTTGACATTATATTTTCTTTTGCTGGGAATTAGAGTGCCATCAAATAGAGCATCGATTGACGAATGTATGCGAGATATTTATTACATGGATGATGGATGCATCGATGGATGAATTGTTTAATTGTTTTGAGAAATAAATGAATGAATAGAGCGACAAGAATTTATCTACAAGGTAGCTAGCCTTTGTGTTCGTTTTGTTTTGAGGAATTAATGAAGGTACCTGCCTGTGGGTGATGATAAGATCCCAGGAACGAGCTAAATGGTGAAAGGTACTCCCTCCGTCTAGGTGAGTAAGTCATCTTACGAAAACCAAATAATCCCAAAACACTTAGGCGCGGTACATTAAATCTCATCTCGTTTTTTGTTTCTTGGCATAAAGAAAGGAATCAACCAATAAGAGATATGGAGTGTGTTTGCTTTTAATGACTTGAGGCTACCAAACACGACATGCATTGGTCAATTCATTGCATGCAATGCTATTAATTAGCAAATGAACATTAACTTTTCTTGTTTTTCACTCTACCTTGGTCACGGTGCACAACCTAAGATGACTTACTCACCTAGACGGAGGGAGTAAGGAGGTTGAGCAGGAACACGAGGAGCGTCAAGATGGGGTCGCCGTGGACGACATGCGTAGAGATGGTGCAAAGAAACGAGACGCCGCCCCAGCCCACAATCCACTTCACTGTCCAGCGGCCAAGCTCGTCCACCTCCGGCACCACCGCCTCCTGCTGCACCTCGTCGCCGGCCATCGCCTCAGTCGATGGATCGATCGGCCAATTTAGTTTCTATGATGAGTTTGCGTTGGGTTGATCCATCTGTTACTAGTTAGGTAGTCAAAGGATCTGTTTGTTTGTTTGTTTGTTACATAATTTTATAGATGAATCCGGAGTGATGTTTTTTTTAGAATATTTTCATTCAAATCACGAGTACAAAGTAGTTGACCCTTACAAGCACACTGAAACGCAAACACAAAGGACCCTGAACATCTAGAGCCTAAGACATTCATAACACAAGAAGATCTCTGGAGCCATGTGTCATCATCCCTGAATCTTGAGACAAGACCCCTGCAGCAGAAGGATCTGCAACCAGGCGCAAGCAGGTCATCATCTTCGACCACGGTACAATTGTCACCACGCTGCTTCCTCCTTTCTTGACACCAACGCTGAGAGGGCATGTACATCAATCCAACACCCCTGCAACAGCCGTCGCTATCTTCGGCTTTGAGTACCGCGAAAAGTGTCCCTTCCGGAAGGAAGAGAACTCGAGTCATCCGGTCGGTCCAGCACCGCGACCGGGCCATCCGCCCAGGCAAAGCAGGTTCTCCCACAAGCATCAGCGCAGAGGAAGGAGAAGAACAGCAGCAGCAAATCATATCGACAAGGAAGAAGGAGGGTCTTCGTCTCCCTGCATCCATTGCCCATCCGAGGACCCAAACGGCCAGTGCCAATGGACCTCCAGCCACCATAGCCCGCGACCTCGACGAGATCCGGGGATCCCCCATCCCGATGGCTCCTAAACGAAGGCAAAAGCCTTGCCTGACTGCGAACGGAGCCCGGAGAAACTTATTCCGACGCGACACCACCGCAATAGCCTCGGCGGCGTCTCCCTCAACCCTAACCCTACCACACACCCACCTAGCGAACAGACCCGAGGTTCCCACTCCCTCTCGCCACCGGAGCTGTCGGCGGAGAGAGAGGGAACTGGCGGCGCCACCAGCGGCGCGCAAGGGAACCCTCGTTCCTAGATCGCCTCGAGCGATCCTATTTTTCCGCCGCAAGGGAACCCTCGTTCCTGTATATATACTTATTTTTGGCTGATTAGATCAGATCCTGCAGCGGCCATATGAGGCAACAAAGCGGCCGAGGTTCAGAGGGATGTTTGTTACTAGTCATTTTTCTAGGGATGTTTGTTAATCGAAGGAATAATCGACTTCTGATGCTGTTTCGGAGGTCTGGTGGTTGTCTCCAGTCCCATCTGTCGGTGTCGGTGCGGAGGCCGGCTATGTACCCCCGGTCTCTACTATTGGTGTTGGGAGATCTATTCGACCTCGGTGTATGTAATGGAGATGACATCGGCCTCGCTGCTCTCCGCGTCAGACAGGGAGACGAGGTTGACGCTGCTGACGCTCTAGTCGAAGGCGAACCCAATGATGATGGAGTCCTCTGGTATATGGTTGATGAAGCAATTGTCACACACCATGGCGACGAAGTGTGAAGCTGGAGCGGGTTGGTGGTCCACTACAAGGTCGCCCCAGTGCACACGCCTCGATGCCAAGGCTCTGGCCTCAAGCGCTAGGGTTTTTGGTGTCGTTTCGTCACCCTCCGAATCGGAGGTTGGGGTGAGGACGTCATGTAGTTCAATGAGTTTCACTAGCCTTCAGTATCGTCACTGATCTGGTTGTGCATGCATGCTGGTGTCGCCCGCTGGTATGTGGCTCCGGCGTTTTGAAGCCCGAACATGCCTCCTTAGCCAGAGGTCGGTGGTAAAGATGCCATGAGGGTTCGTAAAGTCACCAACGCGATCTGCTGGATCGGCAGGACACACATGCGGAAGCCATCATGGCTGTCGACGACGAAAGCCACTACGCTGAAGTAAATGGTGCAAACAGGGTGAGCCGGTGGGTTGACATTGAATCGGCTCATCCCATCTATGGACTGTGGTGAAGGTGAAAGAGCCGAAGGTTAGGCTCTTTCCCGACGGGAGGCCGCCGAAAGCCCGACGGGATCAGTCTCGAGCCGAAGCAGCCCGTGTCTGGTGCACCTACTTACAGTGCATAATTTGGTCAGTACCTTAGGTAGGGTTGGTAACG
Organism: Secale cereale; assembly: GCA_902687465.1. NCBI lineage: Eukaryota > Viridiplantae > Streptophyta > Magnoliopsida > Poales > Poaceae > Secale > Secale cereale. Next base: position 613,570,354 of record LR738714.1, on the reverse strand, counting down.
TGGACGAGAGTATCAGATCGGAGGTTGCACGGGGGTTTTTGCCAGGTCCGGACCTCCGGTGAGGTGTAATACCCTATGTCTACTTTATGTTGTTCTTCATGGTGAGTGTACCTCATGTGAGGGATTAGAAAGGAGGAGATGAGTTCCTACCAAGAGTCTAGGTCTACGAAAGTAGATGGAATGAGAGCCCCCTAGCCTCCCCCTTACATGCACTGTGGGGGCTAGGGTTTTACAGGAGGTAGATATAATATATGCCACCGCCATACTGACTTGGGTACCAAGATGATCGGCTGATCGATGCCTATCTTATCCACCGAGCTCCTTCCTGTGACCAGTTCCTTGGTGGGCCTCTCGGGTCCCTTGGCAGGCCTGCTGTCGGGCTCCTACGGAGCAACCATCCCCGGTGTATCACACCGCCAGCAAACGAATGGGCACCATTGGAATTTTATGGAACTTTGTACAAAGGCCCATCACCTCACAAAAACCCCCTAGAATTGCTGAGAGGTTGTCAATATCCATCTTGATTGGGGCCATGAAAACAGTCATGTCGTCCGCATAGAGGGTGGTTCGCACCATGTGCCCTGGCCTCAGATCTTGCGGAGTATGTCTTTCTGAGTCGCTAGCTCGAGGGTTGATCGGCACAAATCTAGTGTGTACATTTTTCAAAATCGCAAACATTTTCTGTAATTGCGGATATTTTTTGAATTTGTGAATATTTTTTAGATTCGCAAACAATTTTTGGAACATTTTTCAAAATCTTGTTTCTAAAAATCATGAATATCTTTTGAAATTTCAAACATTTAATATTTTTTTTGAACATTTTTCAAATTTGTGAACAATTTCGGGGCCTGCCCCTCCCACCCTAGGGCCAGTCCTATCTGCTCTCTTCTTTCTATATCCTGGATCAGCTAGTGGATTTAAGAGGTTAATAATACAGTCAACTGCTCGCTACTATAAGATGTCGTCATATCATTTATAGTCATGCATAGAACAATGTTAGCTATAAGAGCATCTACAACCGGACTTACCAAATCTGACCCCTAAACGCCCGCGAACGCGTCGTTTTGAGCCCTTATTTGTCCGTTCATGCAGCCATACTCCTTATTTTATTTCGCATATGTTCGATCACTTGCATTTGATTGATGAAGATGAAAAAAGAGAGTGAAAAGAAATAATAAAGAAAGAAAAAAGTGGTCTCGGGTGGACCACGTCCAACATGGCAGACTGACCGCTCGCGTCCGCGAGCCCTCGTATCCTCCCAACATTTATCCTTAATATGAGGGTTCGCGGGTAGCCCAAACATATAGGAATGATATGAGGGATCCGTTACGTCACTTTTTTCTTCTCTCTCCTGTCCGGTCACTGACTGGTCGCATCCACGGACGTTTGGGGAGGATTTGGGGTGTCGGTTGTAGATGCTCTAAGTTGGCCATAAGATTAATTACTACCTTTTCTCATCTTCTTTGTATCTCTTTCTTCACATTAATTGCATCTGTCTAAGAGCACATGTATAGCTATGCTCTTGCATGAGATCTCACTCCCTTTACTTTTTTATGTCTCTCTACCCAACATAGACAATTGCCATGTAAACTGGCTATAAACCTCCTATTGTACTTGCTCTAAGAGCATGGCAAATAGTATAGCCAACTACCAGCTATATGAAGTTGTCACATCACATATAGCCAACATATATAATAGCTGGTTTCTAAGAAGTACTACATTATTAATGCATGACCCACCTTACACTCTCATAATGTTTCTAATAGCCCGTGCTACAGTCGGCTATTAATCTACATCATGCCTCACTTCTCTCTCCTCTTCTCTCCCATCCAACTCAGCAAAAATATAATTGTTTAATCCTTACATCCCGCTGACTGTACCTTAGTAGACTTGCTCTAAGCAATACTTCTCATTGCTAGCTCATAGGGCTCCCTTTATTACTAGTCTAGTTAAATCCATTGTTTACCTTTTTGGTGACACTATTATCTCCACCAATGGCTTGATTTACCGGTGTAATTGCAGCCTGGTTGGGCGGTGTAGTTGTACATGCTTGGGCATTTGGTTCTATTTGTACCCATGTAAATGTTCTTTCACCTTCCATCCATGAGCTCTATTAAGATGCATATGGCCATACTATGTCAGCAGGAGCTAGCCTTTCCTACTTCCTTACATGGTCAAAAGAACAATACTATCTAGTCTCATGTTTCTATATATGCACTGAATTTGCAAACCTACATACATACCATAACACATCTATCATTTGGAGTATTCTCAATTTTTGCAAGACTAACATCTGGAATTTGCAGATGACATGTGCCTCTTTTGGGGCTCCTAAACTTGAACAAGATATTGCCACAGGACGGCAATGTGCGGACGGAGGTACTACTGAGAAACGGCCAGGAGCTCAGCATCTCATCATGATATTTGAACCCATACGGCACCGGCGGAGCTATGTGTATGGCTGGGGGCAGTGCCCCCCCCCCCCTCCATCCTTGGGATCTTTTGTGAAGATTTTTTCGTGGTATCATATATTGAAAAAATAGAGACTTTTGCCCCGTCAGAAATCCATATTTTGCTATTCGTCCATCTGTTGATCATGTGCTAGCTTCGCCATTGCTATATGGATTAGCTATTGTCCACCCTCGTTAATTGAACCTAGACCTTGATATTGGCCGCAAATATCATCAGGGTTACTGTGCTCATTGCTTATTAAGCTATAGATGTCCAGCTTATATATTTGAACTATTATATGAGTCTGATGTCTTCCATCAGAATTTTTTGTTGCATCAGATTGAGATACGCCTCTTTCAAATTTCACTCACTCTGTCCCTAGTTACCTAGTTGGTATGTTCTTGCTTGACAGCTCTCATAATTTCCATTTTGGCAAAAGTCATAAAACAATCGGCTCTTGACAAGCTAGCAACGCAAAATGCATCTGTTCTCTTTGCTTCAATGTCAACTCTGATTTACCATTCTTCATTCCTATTGGTCTAACTGGTACTAGATGACCCATTGCGCCAACGGCGATTTGGCGCAAAGTCACGTTTAAAACCATGAGTGATTTGAATAGGTTGGCCTTTGTAAAATTCGGTTTTAGCAACCACTTAATTAAAATATCAAGTGAAACACTTGTAGACAAAAACTTAAGGAGTTCTCACTTATAAGAGCATGTGCAATTTGTAATCCATCACATTTGTGAACATGTGACTTTAACATAGCTAACACCTTGCACTTAAGACAAGCAAAGGTTTTTTTCTCACATAATATTTGATAAACTTCATTACAGAGAAACCGAACCAACAAAATATTTCTTCATGAGGAAGTTCCTTTGATTTACTGTTTACTCGTTGTTGCTACCAGGAAGTGTCTGAATGCAATATGAAAGATGCATTCACAGATTTTTTTTCTTTTGAAATCCCATGGAGATGTGTTGAAATTGTGTCCTATCACGACGGTGTATTATCATATTACAGGGAATATGAAATTTATACAAAAAGAAAACATGAGACATAGATGGAGACAGTCCTCAAGGCAAAGTATTTGACTAATTAATCAACATAGAAGTTTGCACATTCCATATTTCTAGAGTAGAGATGGAGATGCCACACGACAGCAAGGCAAAATTTGAACTCCAATAGCTCAGAAGCCTTCCTTGGCACGTGATATGTATATGCAAAAATGACGCAAAAATATTGGAATCAAACAGCCCGGTTCTATTTGTCAGAACTAAAATGCTTGTCTTTTTTATGAATCATTCAGGCTTCCCAACAGCTTAAATAATTGCCCAGATGAAGTTGTCATATATACTACGTCTCTTAATGAAGCCACTTTGAGTGTTTGAGACGAGGGCATTCATGTGGGGAGCATGGCATAAGGAGATGACTTTAGAGAAGATTTTGGCCACCGCGTGGATTAGGCTAATGGGCATATAGTCGGAGATGCCCTCCGCATCCCCCTTCTTGGGCAAGTGCACAACATTGGCGAAGTTGAGATATAGCAGAACTCCGCCAATGTTGCATGTGTGTGTATGTGGAGTGCGTGGGATATATAGCAGTATAAAGCGAGCAAGGAAACCTAGTTAGGAAAGATCGACCGTGATCGTGCATTCGAGTAATGAACGCTAAAAAGATCGATCGATCGTGCACCCGAGTCAGGACTGCTAGTTGGGCTTGGGTCGATAGATTCGTGCGCCCGAGTCGGGAATGGCTAGGTTTGGGCCGATCAACCCTTTCGATTTCACGTGGGCCGGACAGATGAGATCGATCGGTAGGGAAGGCTTAAAGAAAGAAGCGGAACGGGGAACCTTACCTTTTTTTATAGGAGAGATAACCACTTCGTAGGCTCGTGCAACTATTACAAGTGGTAGTGAAGAACTGGTTGTGCCAACGGGAAATGTCGATCCGATTTTTTGTGTTTTGAGCTGAGGTTCCTAGGGCCGACCACTCTCATGGTACCTTCCCCGCCGTTTTGGGAAGGTTCTAGACTTTTCGTACCAGTTTTTATATTTTCTTACTATTTTTTCCTGCTTATTACTTTTCTTTTTCAATGTGCCTCATATTGTTCAAATTCACGGATATTCTCCGAATTCATGAATATTTTTAAAATTCTAACATGTTTTTTTTAAATTGTGATGTATTTTTTAATTTCTGCACAATTTTTGTAATTGTGAACTTTTTAAAATTCATGAACATTTTTTTGAAAAAATCAAATTCGTGAACATTGCTCAAAATGAGAAAAAAAAACTGAAATAGCAAACTTTTTTGAATTTGTGAATATATTGTAGATTCGCGAACATTTTTGGAATTTGCAAACACTTTCCAAATTTGTTAACAAAATTGAAATATTGAACATGAAATCTAGAACATTTGAAAATTTTGCCAAAAAATTTGAATTTGTGAACTTTTCCAAATTTGGTGAACAATATTTGAAATGTGGGAACATTTTGAAGATTCGAGATTTTTTTAAATTTAGGAATATTTTTCGAGCTCAAGAATATTTTTAAACTTTCGATTTTTTTAAAAAAAATTGAAACTTTTTTTAAATCCCCAACGATTTTTAAAGAACATATGTGGTTTGTGCAACCAAGGAATGAGTACAAAATGTGTTTCCATGGAAAAGCTTGTGTTGCACAAACAAAAGAGAGAGACGCTAGCATGATTGCTCAAATGGGCGAGATACGTACATGTGCACAACCTATGAAAACAAAATGTGATATCTTCTATCCCAAGTATGCTATGTATGTATGATAAGAAGATGTTCAAGAAACCAAGATATCCAAGATGATATGTAAGATGGCTCAATGCTATTACTATTGCTATAAAGCTATTTTGTAAATTTTTATTTTTGCTTAATAGATTGCTATTTTTTATGTTTTGTTTACCAAGATGCTTGATGTTTGATCCAAGATAGGAATGGTGTATGCACGGGAGTAACTTATGACACAAGAGTTGATACCAAGATATGAGCTCGCAATTGTACTTACACAGAGTATGTATCACTAAAGTGCACAAGTAACGAGGGCCCGACAATACTCAAATCGCCGGTCTCAATGGGCAAGTAACACAGAAGGCTCGGAGCTAAGAAGCGTAATGTCAAGGAAAGGTTAATGGTGACGGTATGGATACCTTTGTTAACATTACCTTCATCGGGGTCGGAGAATTTACCGCCTTGCTTCCGATTGTGGTGTCATTGGGTGAAGTGTTTGATAGTGCTAACGCATATATTTTATCAATATTATTTTTTCCCTAGAGACATCTTTAAGTGGTTCATGATATCTCTCCAAGCTAGTTTTAGAAATATTAATATGGGAAGCTAAAGATTCAAAAAGATTAACAAGTACTTCAAAAGCAAAACCATACATAGTGCTCATATTGTTAAAGACACCAGTTTCAGAAAATAGTCATAATGCGTGCGTACTCAAAATTTCTACATCCTTTGTTCCATTTCCCATCTCTCGCTATTGGAATAAATAATTAAAAAGTTTTCAACTGAAAACCTGATAATATCTAGAGAGACCAGCTTATTAACATCCTTTTCAACTGAAAACCTTAACTGTAACACCTTCCACATGTGGCTTCTCAACTAGGCTACAATAGCATCAACTCATTAATCCTAGAGGACATGGTTCTTGAGGTAAGAAATATAAGCATACTAGATAGAAGTGTGCTTAGTATCATGCAAAGTTCGAGAAAATTCAAATAAATGCATGTGAATATATGTCCTTTTGTTAAATATGGCTAATGTTGACATTTCGATTCATAGGCTAATCCGAGTGAAGGAAATTATGTAAGCTATTGGGAAGCTCGAATGATTCATAAAAAACAAGCATTTTAGTTCTGACAAATCGAACTGCGCTATTGATTCCAATATTTTTGCGACATTTTTGCATATACATATCGCGTGACAAGGAAGGCTTCTGAGCTATTAAATTTCCAATTTTGCCTTGCTTTCGTGTGCCATCTCCATGTTTACTCTAGAAATATGGAATGTGCAAACTTCTGTGTTGATTAATTAGTCAAATACTTTGCCTTGAAAACTTTCTCCATCTATATCTCATGTTCTATTTTTGTATAAATTTCATGTTCCCTGTAATATGAGAATGCACCATCCTGATAGAATAGTGGATCAACACATCTCCATGGGATTTTAGAAGAAAAATAATACATGGTGAGTGAACAACAAATCGAAGGCACTTCCTCATGAAGAAATATTTTGTTGGCTCTGTTTCTCTATAATGAAGTGTACCGAATATTATGTGAGAACGAAACCTTTGCTTTTACTAAATGCAAGGTGTTAGCTATGTTAAAATCAAATGTTCACAAATGTGATCGGTTACAAATTGTGCATGCTCTTATAAGTGAGAACTCCTTAAGTTTTTGTCTACAAGTGTTTCACTTGATATCCTAAGCGGTTGCTAAAACTGAATTTTATAAATGACAACCTATTCAAAGAAATTATGGTTTTTAACGTGACTTTGCGCCAAATCGTCATTTGGTGCAATGGGTCATCTAGTACCAATAGGACCAAAAGGAACATGCTTGACATGGAAGCAAAGAGAAAATATGCATTTTGCGTTACTAGTGATACGTCCAAAACGTATCTATAATTTCTGCTTGCTCCATGCCCTTTTTGTGTGATATTGCTATGATATTTATGCACTTCCATACACTTTTGATCATATTTAGACTAACCTACTAATGGTTGCAAAAGTGCACAATGTTCTTGTTTTACACTTTATTGTGTAGGAATTACTTGGAAATTGACAAAAACGCAAAAGGAGTCGTATTGGAGTAGGACTCTGACTTTCCTGAAATCTGTCTGAGAACGTTTTTTAAAGATGGTCACGTTCCGGCCCGAAGACGATGTCAAACGGAAAAAGTCTAGTTGCGAAAGTTGTGGGGAATTTCGAGGCGATGCTTCTGGATATAAAATTCGTCCAAATTGGAGTCCGGACGGCCGAGTAAAGCCCGTTTTACTGAGGCCCAAAATCTGATGACGGGAATCCGAGAGTCTATATAAAGAGAGGAAACCTAGGTCACCAAGGGCCACGAATTTTCCTCCTCCCAAGCCGCCGTCTTGGAGGGGAGGACCAGCACCATTGCAGCACCATCCACAAGGAAGAAGGGGGGGGGGGCAAGGAGCCGCCGCCCCCTAGGGCCGCCACCGTCTCCTCCTCGCCGCCGCCGCCTCCGTGGCCGCCGCCTCCTCGCGGGGCTGCACCTCTCCATCAACACCACCATCAAGATCCTCCATACCATGTCCATGTGTGAGTAGTCTTCTCCGGGGCCGAGGGCTCGTACGTGTAGCTATGTGGTTATCTCTCTCTCCCATGATGTGATCTTCGTTGTGATCATAGGCTATGTTAATCTAGGGTGATCCCATGATATTTCCCCTTCCTCTATGTATTGGATTTATGTACTCACTTGTCTTTATCTAGTATAATCCCCGAGACCAAGGTGACAGCGGTCTATTGGACATGGATTAGAAAAATATTTTCATGAGTGATTTCCTCTCTTGTGTGTTGATTGAAGATTGAGAGTCTCTTGGTGCTTGTCTTTGACTATCCTTTAGATATGTTGTGGTGATTGTGGGACTCTCTTTGGATGGCCGCGGTGACATTGGGAAATCCTTAGATTGAGAACTACGAACTTTGAGGTGTGCTTTTGTAGCCCTATATAATTCTCGTCCTCTCTTGACCACGAAGGAATGACCTCCGAGTGTGTCCCCTTTGCATGTTTTATGGGAAATATCATGTGATTCGATTATTTTAATGTTGTTGGGAGTTGCCACTAGTGAAAGTATGAACCCTAGGCCTTGTTTCCACCATTGCAATACCATTTGTGCTCACGTTTACCACTTGTTTGCTTGCTGCACTTTTTATTACATATTTATATTACTTTGTTTTGCCATCCATATCACTTGCCATTTAACATCTCTTCGCCGAACTAGTGCACATATACATCTAACAAGTGTATTAGGTGTGTTGGGGACACAAGAGACTTCTTGTATCTTAGTTGCAGGGTTGCTTGAGAGAGACCATCTTCAACCTCTACTTCCCTGAGTTCGATAAACCTTAGGTCATCCACTTGAGGGAAATTGCTGTTGTCCTACAAACCTCTGGGCTTGGAGGCCCAACATAGTCTACAAGAGTAAAAGCGTGTGTAGACATCAACTAGCTTGTCAAGAGTCGATTGTTTTGCGGCTTTTGCACAAATGGGAATTAAGAGAGCACTCAAGCAAGAACATGCCAACTAGGTAACTAGGAACAGAGTGAATGAAATCTAAAAGTGGCATAGCTTGATGGCAACAAAAAATTCTAACGGAAGAAATTAGACTCATATAATAGTTTAAATATAAAAGCTGGACATCTATAGCTTAACAAGCAATGAGCACACTAATCCTGATGATATGTGTTGCTGATATCAAGGTCTAGGTTTAGTTAACGAGTGTGGGCAATAGTTAATCCGTATAGCAGTGGCAGAGCTAGCACATGATCATTGGAGGAACAAATGGCAAGATATGGATTTCTGAACGGGCAAAAGTCTCTATTTTGTCAATATATGCAACGACACAACACAATCTTCACTAAAGACCCAGGGCTGGGGAGGCACTGCCCCCAACCATACACATAGCTCCACGAGAGAAGATGAGTATATCCTCGAACATCTTATAGCTAGCAAGCAGTTGACTGTATTATTAACCATGCTCTTAAATCCGCTAGCTGATCCAGGATATAAAAAGAAGAGATCATATATTATTGTTGTGCGCACATATGAAACACAAGTAAATGCAACTTACTAATTGTGAGGCGCTGCACAAGTGGCTTGTAGGCGAATCTGAAAACTTGCATCAAGTCTAGTAGATTCGGGTGTTGCATGACGACGGTTCACTGTAGTTCTTGAACCTGTTGAAATTGTTGATGTTCAGCTTCACCCGCCAGTACTCGGTGTAGCTGTTCTTGATGTGCAAGATATTGTCGTAGGACGACAATGTGCAGACAGAGATCCTACTTAGAAACGGCTAGGAGTTCAGCTTCTCTACTGGGTGGGCGTTGCCGAGGAAGATCTACTTCAAAGACAGGGACTGCGCGATGCCGCCCCCAGACGAGTTCCCCCAACTGCCTAGCAACAGCCACGATCAGCGCTTCTCGGAAGTCCAGGGGACCACATGGTTCGTCTTGGCGCTTGGAGTTCCGCTGATTTGAGCAAGAGGCTAGTTCTGATCATTTTGTAATAGATGGATGCATTGTTGGCAGATTTATGATCCCATCATGATATTTGAACCAATATGGCACTGGCAAAGCTATGTGTATGGCTGGGGGCAGTGCCCTCCCCCCAGCCCTGGGATCTTTTGTGAAGATTTTTTTTGTGTGGTAGCATATATTGAAAAAAAATGGACTCTTTTGCCCCTTCAGAAACCCATATTTTGCTAATCGTCCATCCGATGATCTTGTGCTAGCTTCGCCACTGCTATACGGGTTAGCTATTGTCTGCCCTCGTTAATTGAACCTAGACCTTGTTATCAGTCGCAAATATCATCAGGATTACTATGCTCATTGCTTATTAAGATATAGATGTCCATCTTATATATTTGAACTATTATATGAGTCTGATGTCTTCCGTCAGAATTTTTTGTTGACATCAGATTGAGCTACGCCTCTTTCAGATTTCACTCACTCTGTCCCTAGTCACCTTGTTGGCATGTTCTTGCTTGACAGCTCTCATAATTTCCATTTTGGCAAAAGCCACAAAACAATCGGCTCTTGACAAGCTAGCAACGCAAATTGCATCTGTTTTCTTTGCTTCCATGTCAACTCTGATTTACCATTCTTCATTCCTTTTGGTCAAACTGGTACTAGATGACCCATTGCGCCATTGGCGGTTTGGCGCAAAGTCACGTTTAAAACCATGAGTGCTTTGAATAGGCTGGTCTTTGTAAAATTCGGTTTTAGCCACCACACTTAATTAAAATATCAAGTGAAACACTTGTAGACAAAAACTTAAGGAGTTCTCACTTATAAGAGCATGTGCAATTTGTAATCCATCACATTTGTGAACATGTGACTTTAACATAGCTAACACCTTGCACTTAGGACAAGCAAAGGTTTCTTTCTCACATAATATTCTGTAAACTTCATTACAGAGAAAGAGAACCAACAAAATATTTCTTCATGAGGAAGTGCCTTCGATTTGCCGTTTGCTCGTTATTGCTACCAGGAAGTGTCTCAATGCAATATGAAAGATGCATTCATGTATTTTTTTTTTTTTTGAAATCCCATGGAGATGTGTTGAACCCGTGTTCTACCAGGGCGGTGTATTCTCATATTACAGGGAATATGAAATTTATACAAAAAGAAAACATGAGAATAGATGGAGACAGTCCTCAAGGCAAAGTATTTGACTAATTAATTAACATAGAAGTTTGCACATTCCATATTTCTAGAGTAAAGATGGAGATGGCACACGACAATAAGGCAAAATTGGAAATTTAATAGCTCGGAAGCCTTCCTTGGCACATAATAGGTATATGCAAAAATGCCGCAAAAATATTGGAATCAAACAACACGATTCGATTTGTCAAAACTGAAATGCTTATCCTTTTTATGAATCATTCAGGCTTCACAACAGCTTAAATAACTGCCCAAATGAAGTTGTCATATATACTACGTCTCTTAATGAAGCCACTTTGAGTGTTTGAGACGAGGGCGTTCATGTGGGGAGCAAGGAATAAGGAGAGGACTTTAGAGAAGATTTTAGCCAACGCGTGGATTAGGCTAATGGGCATATAGTCGGAAATGCCCTCCACATCCCCTTTCTTGGGCAAGTGCACAACATTGGCGAAGTTGAGATATAGCAGAACTCCGCCAATGTTGCATGTGTCTGTGTGTGGCATGCGTGGGATATATAGCAGTATAAATCAAGCAAGGAAACCTAGTTAGGAAAGATCAGACCGTGATCGTGCCTTCGAGTAATGAACGCTAAAAAGATCGATCGATCGTGCACCCGAGTCAGGACTGCTAGCTGGGCTTGGGCCGATAGATTCGTGCGCCCGAGTCGGGAATGGCTATGTTTGGGTTGATCAACCCTTTCGAGTTCACGTGGGCCAGCCAGATGAGATCGATCGGTAGGGAAGGCTTGAAGAAAGAAGCGGAACGGGGAACCTTACCTTTTTTGATATGAGAGATAACCACTCCGTAGGCTCGTACAACTATTACAAGTGGTAGTGAAGAAATGGTTGTGCCGACGAGAAATGTCGATCCGATTTTTTGTATTTTGAGCTGAGGTTCCTAGGGCCGACCACTCGCATGGTACCTTCCCCACCGGTTTGGGAAGGTTCTAGACCTTTCGTACCAGTTTTTATATTTTCTTACTTTTTTCCGTTTCTTACTTTTCTCTTTCAATGTGCCTCATATTGTTCAAATTCACAGATATTCTCCGAATTCATTAATATTTTTAAAATTCTAACATGTTTTTTTGAAATTGTGATGTATTTTTTAATTTGTTCACAATTTTTGTAATTGTGAACTTTTTAAGATTCATGAACATTTTTTTAAAAAATCAAATGTGTGAACATTGTTCAAAATCAGAAAAAAAAACTGAAATAGCAAACATTTTTTTGAATTTGTGAATATTTTTTAGATTCACTAACATTTTTGGAATTTGCAAACACTTTCCAAATTTGTTAACAATTTTGAAATATTGAACATGAAATCTAGAACATTTTAAAAATTCGTCAACATTTTTGAATTTGTGAACATTTTCTAAAAGTGGTGAAGAATTTTTGAAATCTGGGAACATTTTGAAGATTCGACATTTTCTTTGAAATTCAGGAATATTTTTCGAACTCAAGAATATTTTTAAACTTTCGATTTTTTTAAAAAAAATTGAAACTTTTTTAAATCCCCAACGATTTTTAAAGAACATATGTGGTTTGTGCAACCAAGGAATGAGTACAAAATGTATTTCCATGGAAAAGCTTGTGTTGCACAAACAAAATAGAGAGACGCTAGCACGATTCCTCAAATGGGCGAGATACGTACATGTGCACAACCTATGAAAACAAAATGTGACATCTTCTATCCCAATTATGCTATGTATGTATGATACGAAGATGTTCAAGACACCATGATATCCAAGATGATATGTAAGATGGCTCAATGCTATTACTATTGCTATGAAGCTGTTTTGTAAATTTTAATTTTTGCTTAATAGTTTGCTCTTTTTAATGTTTTGTTTACCAAGATGCTTGATGTTTGATCCAAGATAGAAATGGTGTATGCACGGGAGTAACTTATGACACAAGAGTTGATACCAAGATATGAGCTCGCAATTGTACTTACACAGAGCATGTATCACTAAAGTGCACAAGTAACGAGGGCCCGACAATACTCAAATCACTAGTCTCAATGGGCAAGTGACACGGAAGGCTCGTAGCTAAGAAGCGTAATGTCAAGGAAAGGTTGATGATGACGGTATGGATACCTTTGTTAACATTACCTTCGTCGGGGTCGGAGAATTTACCGCCTTGCTTCCGATTGTGGTGTCAATGGGTGAAGTGTTTGATAGTGCTAACACATATTTTTTTATCAATATTATTTTTTCCCTAGAGACATCTTTAAGTGGTTCATGATATCTCTCCAAGCTAGTTTTAGAAATATTAATATGGGAAGCAAAAGATTCAAAAATATTAACAAGTACTTCAAAAGCAAAACCATACATAGTGCTCATATCGTTAAAGACACCAGTTTCAGAAAATAGTCATAATGCGTGCGTACTCAAAATTTCTACCTCCTTTGTTCCATTTCTCATCTCTCGCTATTGGAATAAATAATTAAATAGTTTTCAACTGAAAACCTGATAATATCTAGAGAGACCATCTTATTAACATCCTTTTCAACTGAAAACCTTAACTGTAACACCTTCCACATGTGGCTTCTCAACTAGCCTACAACAGCATCAACTCATTAATCCTAGAGGACATGGTTCTTGAGGTAAGAAATATAAGCATACTAGATAGAAGTGTGCTTAGTATCATGCAAAGTTCGAGAAAATTCAAATAACTGCATCTGAATATGTGTCCTATTGTTAAATATGGCTAATGTTGACATTTCGGGTAGATTCAGAGGCTAATCCGAGTGAAGGCAATTATGTAAGCTATTGGAAGCTCGAATGATTCATAAAAAAACAAGCATTTCAGTTCTGACAAATCGAACTGCGCTATTGATTCCAATATTTTTGTGACATTTTTGCATATACATATCGCATGACAAGGAAGGCTTCTGAGCTATTAAATTTCCAATTTTGCCTTGCTTTCGTGTGCCATCTCCATGTTTAATCTAGAGATATGGAATGTGCAAACTTCTGTGTTGATTAATTAGTCAAATACTTTGCCTTGAGGACTTTCTCCATCTATATCTCATGTTCTATTTTTATATAAATTTCATATTCCCTGTAATATGAGAATGCACCATCCTGATAGAATAGTGGATCAACACATCTCCATGGGATTTTAGAAGAAAAAAATGTGAATTCATCTTTCATATGGCATTCAGAAACTTCCTCATGGCGAGTGAACAACAAATCGAAGGCACTACCTCATGAAGAAATATTTTGCTGGCTCTGTTTCTCTATAATGAAGTTTACCGAATATTATGTGAGAACGAAACCTTTGCTTTTACTAAATGCATGGTGTTAGCTATGTTAAAATCAAATGTTCACAAATGTGATCGGTTACAAATTGTGCATGCTCTTATAAGTGAGAACTCCTTAAGTTTTTGTCTACAAGTGTTTCACTTGATATCCTAAGCGGTTGCTAAAACTGAATTTTATAAATGACAACCTATTCAAAGCTATCATGGTTTTTAACGTGACTTTGCGCCAAATCGTCATTTGGTGCAACGGGTCATCTAGTACCAATAGGACCAAAAGGAACATGCTTGACATGGAAGCAAAGAGAACATATGCATTTTGCGTTACTGGCTTGTCAAGAGTCGATTGTTTTGCGGCTTTTGCTCAAATGGAAATTAAGAGAGCACTCAAGCAAGAACATGCCAACTAGGTAACTAGGAACAGAGTGAGTGAAATCTGAAAGAGGCATAGCTTGATGGCAACAAAAAATTCTAACAGAAGAAATCAGACTCATATAATAGTTCAAATGTAAAAGATGGACATCTATAGCTTAACAAGCAATGAGCACACTAATCCTGATGATATTTGTGGCTGATATCAAGGTCTAGGTTTAGTTAACGAGTGTGGGCAATAGTTAATCCGTATAGCGGTGGCAGAGCTAGCACATGATCATTGGAGGAACAAATGGCAAGATATGGATTTCTGAACGAGCAAAAGTCTCTATTTTGTCAATATATGAAACGACATAACACAATCTTCACTAAAGACCCATGGCTTGGGGGGGGGGGCACTGCCCCCAACCATACACATAGCTCCGCGAGAGAAGATGAGTATATCCTCGAACATCTTATAGCTAGCAAGCAGATGACTGTATTATTAACCATGCTCTTAAATCCGCTAGCTGATCCAGGATATAAAAAGAAGAGAGCAGATATTATTGTTGTGCGCACATATGAAACACAAGTAAATGCAACTTACTAATTGTGTGGCGTTGCACAAGTGGCTCGTAGGCGAACGTAAAAACTTGCATCAAGTCCAGTAGATTTGGGTGTTGCATGACGACGGTTCACTGTAGTACTTGAACCTGTTGAAATTGTTGATGTTCAGCTTCACCCGCCAGTACTCAGTGTAGCTATTCTTGACATGCAAGATATTGCCGTAGGACGACAATGTGCAGACAGAGGTCCTACTTAGAAACGGTTAGGAGTTCAGCTTCTCTACTGGGTGGGCGTTGCCGAGGAAGATCTACTTCAAAGACAGGGACTGCGCGATGCCGCCCCCAGACGAGTTCCCCCAACTGCCTAGCAACAGCCACGATCAGCGCTTCTCGGGAGTCGAGGGGACCACATGGTTCGTCTTGGCGCTTGGAGTTCCGCTGATTTGAGCAAGAGGCTAGTTGTGATCATTTTGTAATAGATGGATGCATTGTTGGCAGATTTATGATCCCATCATGATATTTGAACCTATATGGCACCGGCGGAGCTATGTGTATGGCTGGGGCAGTGCCCTCCCCCCAGCCCTGAGATCTTTTGTGAAGATTTTTTTTTTGTGTGTGGTAGCATATATTGAAAAAAATGGACTCTTTTGCCCCTTCAGAAATCCATATTTTGCTATTCGTCCATCCGATGATCTTGTGCTAGCTTCGCCACTGCTATACGGATTAGCTATTGTCTGCCCTCATTAATTGAACCTAGATCTTGATATTAGTCGCAAATATCATCAGGATTACTATGCTCATTGCTTATTAAGATATAGATGTCCATCTTATATATCTGAACTATTATATATGAGTCTGATGTCTTCCGTCAAATTTTTTTGTTGACATCATATTGAGCTACGCCTCTTTCAGATTTCACTCACTCTGTCCCTAGTCACCTAGTTGGCATGTTCTTGCTTGACAGCTCTCATAATTTCCATTTTGGCAAAAGCCACAAAACAATCGGCTCTTGACAAGCTAGCAACGCAAATTGCATCTGTTTTCTTTGCTTCCATGTCAACTCTGATTTACCATTCTTCATTCCTTTTGGTCTAACTAGTACTAGATGACCCATTGCGCCAATGGCGGTTTGGCGCAAAGTCACGTTTAAAACCATGAGTGCTTTGAATAGGTTGGTCTTTGTAAAATTCGGTTTTAGCCACCACATTTGATTAAAATATCAAGTGAAACACTTGTAGACAAAAACTTAAGGAGTTCTCACTTATAAGAGCATGTGCAATTTGTAATCCATCACATTTGTGAACATGTGACTTTAACATAGCTAACACCTTGCACCTAGGACAAGCAAAGGTTTCTCTCTCACATAATATTCTGTAAACTTCATTACACAGAAAGAGAACCAACAAAATATTTCTTCATGAGGAAGTGCCTTCGGTTTGCCGTTTGCTCGTTATTGCTACCAGGAAGTGTCTGAATGCAATATGAAAGATGCATTCACTTCTTCTTTTTTTAAATCCCATGGAGATGTGTTGAACCCGTGTTCTATCAGGACGGTGTATTCTCATATTACAGGGAATATGAAATTTATACAAAAAGAAAACATGAGAATAGATGGAGACAGTCCTCAAGGCAAAGTATTTGACTAAATAATCAACATAGAAGTTTGCACATTCCATATTTCTAGAGTAAAGATGGAGATGGCACACGACAACAAGGCAAAATTGGAAATTTAATAGCTCGAAAGCCTTCCTTGGCGCATAATAGGTATATGCAAAAATGCCGCAAAAATATTGGAATCAAACAACGCGGTTCGATTTGTCAGAACTGAAATGCTTGTCCTTTTTATGAATCATTCGGGCTTCACAACAGCTTAAATAATTGCCCAAATGAAGTTGTCATATATACTACGTCTCTTAATGAAGCCACTTTGAGTGTTTGAGATGAGGGTGTTCATGTGGGGAGCAAGGCATAAGGAGAGGACTTTAGAGAAGATTTTAGCCACCGCGTGGATTAGGCTAATGGGCATATAGCCGGAGATGCCCTCCACATCCCCCTTCTTGGGCAAGTGCACAACATTGGCGAAGTTGAGATATAGCAGTATCTCAACTCCGCCAATGTTGCATGTGTCTGTGTGTGGCGTGCCGCGTGCATGGGATATATAGCAGTATAAACCGAGCAAGGAAACCTAGTTAGGAAAGATTGACTATGATTGTGCATCCGAGTAATGAACGCTACAAAGATCGATCGGTCGTGCATCCGAGTCAGGATTGCTAGTTGGGTTTGGGCTGCGATTCGTGCGCCCGAGTCGGGAATGGCTAGGTTTGGGCCGATCAACCCTTTCGAGTTCACGTGGGCCAGCCAGATGAGATCGATCGGTAGGGAAGGCTTGAAGAAAGAAGCGGAACGGGGAACCTTACCATTTTTGATAGGAGAGATAACCACTTCGTAGGCTCGTACAACTATTACAAGTGGTAGTGAAGAACTGGTTGTGCCGACTAGAAATGTTGATCCGATTTTTTGTGTTTTGAGCCGAGGCTCCTAATCCCTGTGCATGTAGGGAAATACCAACCAAACACATACCCCCCCCCCACCCCGGGTTGCCGTGGTAATGGGTCGGCCACTCGCACTGTGCCTTCCCCGTCGGTTTGGGAAGGTTCTAGACCTTTTGTATCGGTTTTTATATTTTCTTACTTTTTTTTGTTTCTTACTTTCCTTTTTCAATGTGCCTCAAATTGTTCAAATTCACGGATATTCTCCGAATTCATGAATATTTTTAAAATTCTCACATGTTTTTTTAAATTGTGATATATTTTTCAATTTGTGTAAATTTTTGTAATTGCGAACTTTAAAAATTCATGAAAATTTTATAAAAAATCTAATTCGTGAACATTTTTCAAAATCACAAAAAAAACTGAAATTGTGACCATTTTTTGTATTTGTGAATATTTTTTAGATTCGCGATTTTGTTTTTGAATTTGCCAACATTTTCCAAATTTGTGAACAATTTTGAAATATTGAACATGAAATCTAGAACATTTTAAAATTTTGTCAACATTTTTGAATTTGTGAACAATTTTTTGAAATCTGGGAAATTTTGAAGATTCAAGAAGAATTTTTTAAATTCAGGAATATTTTTCAAGCTCAAGAATATTTTTTAATTTTCAATTTTTTTGAAATTTGAAACTTTTTAAAATCCCCAACAATTTTTAAAGAAGCAAAAAGAAAAAACCGAAAAATAATACAGTAGCGTCTCCTTTCCTTCCCCTCCTCCACGCCCCAAACCAGACCGTCCACAGTTACTTCCCACCACGGCCACCTCCTCCCCCCGCCCTTCCGTCTTCCTCCTGGCCGGCAAGCAACCAGCTCCCCCCTCCCCGAGGTTTGCACCACGCACAAGCCACAGCACAGCCTCGCCTGCACACCACCAACCAAACCAAACCAAACAAAACTGGCGATCGATCGCCGCAGAATCGCTTTCATCTCCCCGCAAAGCCATCCTTTAACTCCCGCCCGTGCCACGACCTCCCGCATTACCTTTCTTTAAAACCATGCAACCCACCCGGCCGCTCCATGCACTCCGACGACGCGATCCGTCCGTCGACTTCCCAATACCTCGCCGGCACTCCACCTAGCTCACCAATCAAACGACGGTGTACGCGTCTACGCGACGATGATGCCTGTGTACGGCGGCGGTGGCGGGGACCTGGTGCGGCAGCGGACGTGCCGCATGTACTGGTGCTACGAGTGCGCGCGGGCGCTCCGCATCATCTCCTACCCGGCCACCGACGTCTTCTGCCCGCGCTGCTACGGCCGCTTCCTCCACGAGATCGACCCGCCGCCGCGCCCGGCGCTCCCCCCGCCGGGCTTCTACCCGCACCACTTCGCGCCGCACCCTACGCACCCGCACTACCATGACGGGAACCCGCGCCGGTGGGTCGTGTACGGCGCCGCGCCCACGGTGCCGGGGCGCGCGTACCGGCAGCTGCCTCCGCCGGTGCGGGAGCCGGCGCCGGGGCCGACGCGGGTCCATGCGCCGGTTCCAGCGCCCCCGCCTCGCCGGCGCGTGCCCTCCCCGCCGCCAGCGCCGGTGGCGCGGCGGCCGGCCACGCCCCCGGCCATCGACCCGGGGGACTACTTCACGGGGGGCGACCTGAACCGCCTCGTGGAGGAGCTGACCCAGAACGACCGCCCTGGCCCCGCGCCGGCGCCCACGTCGACCATCGACTCGCTCCCGACGGTGCGGATCGCCGCGCAGCACCTGTCGGACGACGGCGGGTCGCAGTGCCCCGTGTGCAAGGAGGAGTTCGAGCTCGGGGAGGCGGCGCGGCAGCTGCCGTGCAAGCACGTGTACCACTCTGACTGCATCGTTCCCTGGCTCCGCCTCCACAACTCGTGCCCCGTCTGCCGCTACAAGCTGCCCGGCGGCGCCGCCGCCTCCAGCACGCGCCGCGCCAGCGGCAGCAACGGCGGTGGCGGCGCAAGAAGCAGAGGCAGGGAGAGGGAGCCGGCGACGACGGTGAGGTGGGGGCCCTTGTCGTGGATGGTGCCGGCGCGCGGGACGGAGGAGCCGGACGACGGGTGGGAGTACGGCCGGCGCGCGCACGGGCACGGGCACGGCAGGCCCGAGGATGGCGACGCCGGCGGTAATGACCTGTCGGCCCTCCAGTCTTTCGTTCTCGTCGCCACTTGCGTTTTCTTCTTCTCCTTCTTCGCATAACAAGACCTGCTGTGATAACTGACAACTCTAATGTACTCCTAATAATAATAAATAATCAATGGAAAAACAGATAACGAGTTTATATGCATTCTTGATTTATTTTTTGGACTATGTAACAGCATGCTTGTTTTAAGCTCTTCTTCTGATGAATTTTTCTTCCAGCTTTCTACGCGTGGTGGCGCTCTCTGTTTCTTCTCTAGCCGTCTCCAGCTGGGATGCCGGATGCCAGTCACTACGCCAAAGACCTGAACCTGTTTGCTCAGTTAAGTCATCTGATCCGATGCCGTGCTTGCAAATCATCAGAAAACGGCCCCTGCAAATACACGCTTACTGACTCAACATTTCGTTGTTTGTTAATGGCAGGTAAAGCATGACGTCCGCTGTAAATATTTCAACGGCAATGGTGGATGTACTGGAGAAGCAGAGCACACTGGAAATAAAATAGGAGAATGTAATTGTGCAAAGAACGGCCAAAATGTAATTGTGCCACTCACAGTGTAAACGATACAGAGAGTATGATTTCCATTTTTAGGTCTGCCGAGGAGATTATTTATCTACCGGCTGAAGCAATATGCGCCGTAATCTCAAAGCAAAACGTGAAAGCAATCGAGCAAATCCAAAAAAATATAAAAAATCACAAATGCTTAAGGTGATGCTTCCAATCGAATCATTCAACATAATAAGTATTACGGTATGATTTGATTTTACACCAAGGGGCATACAAAAATTGACTGAATCAACTCATTGTCTCCTATATCAAATTAACCGGCTATTTCCGGGACGGCATCCCACCTAAACCCGACTTGAGCATGGTATCGAAGCCAGCGTGAAATCCAGCACTGTATGCCGCGTTTTTGAACATACTCTGCATTAAAAACATTTGCATCAGACATCTGCCGTCGCAACGTATACATTATGCACCAAGTATCATCAAAACGATCTCCCCATGTTTATTTGTTATACTCCCTCCGTCCGGAATTGCTTGACGCTCAAGCGGATGTATCCCAGTTGAGCGACAAGTAATTCCGGAGGGAGGAAGTATTATATAGGGGACAATTAGCATTCTGGATCAGGTTAATCAAAATCTAAACTGCAATAATACTACCATAAAATCATACAGGCAAGGGGAGCTAATTTTATCTTGCGACACCAAATGATTTTTCACAAATATAATTCAGACACCAGGAGGTTAATCTTAAATCAGCAGATCACTGCAAATGTTCACAGGTCTCGAGGAGATATCAGGTTAATTCATCGTATAGCCTTTTAGGACAACTGCACAAGGACGGAGGTAACTTGGGCATGAGTGAGGCTTTCAAGCTAACATTGGGATTTTTCCACGGAAGAAGCATAATGATATGTATTTCTACCAGGAGATTCAATTCTCTCTACTCTATGCTCGCTTCAAGATATTAGTAAGAACTGCTAACTACTAACAAACATCACAAGAGAAACTAACCATTAGACTCTCCAGATCTGGAGCAGCTCGTCCTCTAAAGTCCTCTAATTTTAAAATTTGAGTAAGCTCTTCCACTTTAATATTCAATTTCTTTGATGCCTGCAAGAGAATACTTGTCAACACAAGGGGCAGGCATCATATACGAAAGCTAGCATGGCAAGGTCACTGGATTACCTCAGATAGGAACAATGGGAATATGGCGTCAAGCACATCAGTTGCAAATTTCTCAAGATTTGCGCCATTATTAGTAGGAACTTTACTCTCTGAACTTTCTGCCACCTTGTTCTGAACTTTGGGCTTAGCCTTCACTTCTGATGAAGAACATACCATGTCATATTTATCGTTGAAAGTTGAAATTTGAAAAACTCCATAAAGCTTATAAATACATTTGGATGTCTAAAAGCTTTGGATAAACAATAAGGAAATAAAAATGATGTATACTCATGTACAGTATTCAATATTCCTATCCTAGAAAATTATAATTGACGTGCTACTGTTGGTTTGTCTCTATCCTGATAAAAAATGTGTGACAGGTGGTGTATTCTCTTGCTGGTAGCCAGACAATGGTCTATGACAAACAGGGCGCTTGTTTGCTCTGATGGCCGCAACAAACATTGTCTTAGCAGCTCTCAACCCTAGTTCTAAAAGCCATATCAAGTGTTTGTTCATCCTTTTTTTTATGTCATGCTCTTAGGCATAGTTCAGAACTTCAGATTTCCCAACATGACTTAGGCATAGTTCAGAACTTCAGATTTCCCAGCATGACTAACTATGATACTTGTGCTACACAGTACCGTCACGTATCTCCATGTTATTTTTCAGTACATGCTACAGAAATGCTTTGCTCGCACTCATTAACCACCACACCAATTTGGTTGATTCAATAGAACACCATAAAACTGAAACTGCAAAAATGAGTGAATACAATGACGAAGATGTTAGATGTCAATACTCACCTGGTAGACATGTTTTCTCTTTGGGTACGTTAATTCGAGGAGCATCTTTAGGCGTCGGATTCTCAACTGATTCTTCTGAGGAACAGAGTGCAACAGAAGGCACAAGATCTGCTAGATCAGGAGGATTATCTTTACCTACCACTGGTGAGGCCTGAACCAAAACAATAATGTTAGTCACTCTCAAGTATTTCTAAGAAATCATAGGCTGATGATCCAAAGATTACCTCCAAGTCTACATAAGCTGGTTGCTTCCCAATGGAGAGGAGAAACTTGTCCAGGTTGCTTGAACTGAGGGCTGAGATGAAGTAATCAGGAATTAGCAAGTAATAAATCAAAGGTTTCGATGTTAAGTGTCCCTTAATTTTTTGCAGAGCGCATAATATTAGTCAGGCAAAGAAACATCATCTGTGCAGCCTTCACACAAGTGTGGCATCATAGCAAGGTAACAAAACAGTATGTAACTCAGTAACTATAGTATATACTCCCTCCGTCCGGAAATACTTGTCATCAAACTGAATAAAAGGGGATGCATCTAGATGTATTTTAGTTCTAGATACATCCCTTTTTGTTCATTTTGGTGACAAGTATTTTCGGACGGAGGGAGTACTTATTAACAACAATACATGAAAGCGATGAATCATTATAAGTGAAGGAAGTGATGGTAGTATCTGTCATACCAATAGTCACATCATTTGTCAGTGGATGGAAGTAGCAGCTCTGTTTAGATTTAAACCCTTGGTCCAGTAATAATGAGACGGCACTGCCAGAAATTGTATGAATCAGTAACAACATATTACTAGGGAACGCAATAAAAATAAAGATAGCTTTCAAACAGTAACTGAACACATGAAAATCAAAGCACTTTAAAATAAGTGTGCATATATGGCTTTAAACATTTCAGCGGATTTCTAATATTCAAACTTAACTATGGTCAATGAAGTAGAAAGGTCTGCCATGATCATGATGACATAACAGCGCAAGCCATCATAGCAATAAACCATTTACTGTTTAGGGAAGGAGGAATTAAACAGCTCTCACCATCCCCATCAATCTGTCAAAATTATGGCTTGAAAGTAGAAACAGGATTATGGCTGGTAGAGGGAGGGGGAACGGTACAGTCAAAGCAAGCCACCGTACCTCGCAGACTCATTGAATAGCGCAAATGGGGTAACACATCCTAATGGTACCTGGACATAATCAAGGAGCAAAGACCACATTAAGATGCGAAAAAAACATAAAATTTTAAAGTGGAACAAATGAGGTAACCAACAATTAGGGTGCATTGTATATGCAAATTATGCATTAAGCCAATCTAATACTGACTAACAAATGATGTGATTTTGAGACATCTTGCTTTCTGAGCTCAACACTATTAACTGTAGAAGAAAAGTTTTTTTAAAAATTCTCATACTTGAAGAAAGTAAACCTCCAGTGGTAAACAACATTACGGCACACACATGTTGTAACGATGGCAATTTAAACAATGAAAAGATCTTCTAAATTAAGTAAAATATTGTGTCGTCCCTTCTTGACAGGTTTTTGAGTGAACCTCACAAACTAACAGGGAACTACTTATGCCACCTAAATGATCCCAAAAAAAAAAAAGGAACCAAGAAGAACAGTTGTGCCTAAAACAGCATCATAAGTAGGCAGACCTGAAGCACTTGACGCAAATTCTCCTCAGGAGCCATTCGCACACCACCTTTTCCCAAACCAAGACGCTGGGACAGAACTGACAATTTTCGAGAAAACAGATGAATTGACGCCATGCCCAAAGAGACAACAAAAAACTGCAATTGTCAGTAGATTCACCTACTTTTCATGTCAACTTTGGTGTCAGCAAGTGCAGAAACAATATACAACCGGTGCTTCTTGTCCTGAAACCCACAACTGATATCAATACACGAATACACATCTATTGGGCTCCCTATAATTAGCCTGTCCATTAGTTGCCGACGCACATACCTTCAGAAGCAGATTCTTGGTCAAAGCACCTCCGAAATTTCCCACATGTTTGGCCTGCCATCATAACAAAAGTTCAGTTAGCAATCACACTATATCAATAGGAGGCCATCAGAGAACGAAATACAAACTCCACGGTTCACAGACCTGTTCCTCGACCGTCAGCACAACCGGGTGGTCGTAGCGCTTGAAATCAATCTTAAGCTCCTGTATATGAAAACAAGACACCAAAGCTTAGCCCTGGCTTCATTGTAGGCTGGACGGCTAGAAACCAAGCAACGCGACATGTCGTCGTGGTCATGCGATCTAGCTAGTCGATTCTGCGCTTGGATTTAAAACCCTAACCCCTTCGCTGACACCGCGAAACTAAATTCAGCAACTAACGACGCCTTCTCGCGCCGCGATTTGTGACCCGGCTAGCTTCCGCACTAAATCTATCTCGACGGCGGCAACTCGTCGGCGCTACAGCAAGGGGGGCACCGGCGGGGGAACGAGGCCCAATCCAGCCGATCTCCGCGACCGGGGGGTAGCGACGCGAGGGAGAGGCAACCGGCGAAGGAAGGGGGCGAGAGAGAACGGACCTCGAGGCGCGCGAGGAGCTCGTCCTTGGTGCGACCCATGGCCGGCGGCGGCGGCGGCGACTGCGAGGCAAGCAGGGAAAGCCGGGACTGCTAGAGCTGGGAGCGTGTCGGGTGCGGATGCGGATGCGCGGCTGCTATTGGCGAGGCGGGTCCGGTGCGGGCAGCGCATATACGGCCGAGACCCGAACCGCAATCCATACACTTTTTTGGAAAATTTATTTTCTCATCGTCTCCGATGGATGCCCCGGAAATATATTTTTTTGACATCGCGATGGATGCCCCGATTAATAAGTGATCTTGTGTGATAACCAGCTGTTTTACATGACAGCGAGAGGAAGCTCTGCTCTGTTGCTTTTGACCGGGAAACCCTACTCGACAGTGACCGCGGCATCGATCTCACCTCGGACCAGAATCACATGGATCGGTTAACAGTTCAACTCTCGCGGGAATTCGGGGAAATACCCTGTAGATTAGGTTTTCACTGCATTTAAGAATTAAGACAAGTGTAAGGCTCTTGTGGTTAGCAAATACAACATCCGTTCCAAAATAGGTTTCTCAACTCTAGTACTCCCTCGGTTCACTTTTGTAAGTCATTTCAGACAACTCAAAATGGATTGTTTTGTACATTGTCTGTCTTCAAGGTCTTATAAAAGTGAACAGAGGGAGTACAACTTTATACTGAGCTTAGTACAAAGTTGATACACTTATTATGTGAGGGAGTGAGTACTCACTATTCACTTTGTCCGGGTTTATTAGTTCTCATCACATTTTATGTCATAATTTGACTACAAAGCTACTCTCTCCGTAAAAAAAAACGTTTAGGTCACTACTTACGGAGGGAGTAACTAGAAATATATGCCATATGCCACAATTTATATTTGACATGATATGCCACAAAAATGGTATTGTATGATTGAAAGCTTTTTTTAAATATGACTCTAGCCATATACTTCTTGTCTTACATTTGTCCAAATACAAATGTATCTAGTTACACTTTAGAATTAGATACATCCGTATCTAGAAAAATCTAAGACAAGAATTTTGGGACCGAGGGAGTACAATTTATATTTTACTATTTAAATACTCCCTCCGTCCGGAAATACTTGTCATCAAAATGAATAAAAGGGGGTGTATCTAGATGTATTTTGGTTTTAGATACATCCCTTTTTGTCCATTTTGATGACAAGTATTTTGGGACGGAGGGAGTATATGGTCAAACGTTAACGCAAAATATAATATTGACCTAATAAACCCAGGGCAAGGGAGTACTCCGTGATGGATTTATGCAATCCATGAGGCGTCAATATAGTGGTGATTCCATAAATTCTATGTGAAGTACGTAAGACATCATACTACCACAAATGCATCAGTAAAATGGCAATGCTTATTGATAGAAATATAATGGCAATGAGTATAGGAAACTATACATCATCTATCACTTGCACTCACATGAAATTGCTTAATTTACAAATTTGAATGCATGGCATGGGTTTGAAATAGAAAGACCCAAATAAAAGGGTCAATTCGAGGATGGTAGCCAGTGTTGTCAATGTTGGTATTACTTCTGGTGTTCTACCCAATGTTCTTCTTGATGGTGTAACTAGCTTGCAGTATACGATGATCCTCTTCTCTTTCTCAAACTCGGGAAAATGCAAGGAATGTTAAATGGTTCATTTCCTGTTTTGATAACCTTTCTGGGATGAAAATTAATTTTAATAATTGTGATTTTCTTACAATTCATTTGGAGGGGGGGGGTTGCCAAGGTTCTATCTCATTTTTTTGTTACAAAAACTATGATTTCCCTCTTGAATACATAGGGGTGCCTTTGCGCTATCTTAAATAACGTAGAGAAAGTATTCAACCCATTATTGACAACATTATCAAGAGAATTTGTGGCTGGAGGGACAGATTACTCAATTATGAGGCAAAGCTTGTCTAGCTTAGGACTAGCATTGCTAGTATACCTATGTACCTAATGTTTATTATTAAATTTCCTAAATGGTCTATCAAAGTTATTTCCGCTCAAACGGCTCACTTTTTGTGTGGTAACCTTGGAGATGTTCATAAGTACCATTTAGCAAATTGGGGGCTTGTGTCCCAAAAAAGATTTTGGTGGGTGGGTATACCTAGCTAAATTTAGAGATTTCAATCTTGCCCTGCTTGCTTCCTGGGCCAAGAGGTATTTTCATGATGCTAACCAGAGTTGGGGTATCTCTCCTTGACTATAAGTATAACACTGCTAAACCAAATGTGTTGTTTAAGCAAAATGTGGGCTCCGTTTTGAAAAGAAATTACTTGGGATTTTGTTGCTGTCAGGGCTTTTTATAAATGGATTCTTGGTAATGAAACTAACATCAGTTTTTGCCATGATATTTGGGTGGGAGATACCACTCTCGAAACTCAGTTTTTGGGATGTTTTGAAATATGGCAATAGCGGGATTGCTTTGTAGCTCAGGTCTGCGATGGTTCCACCATTAAACTTTCTTTAAGGAGATGTGTTGATACATGTTTTTCGGGTAAATGGTAGGGACTCTTGGCCTTATTGCAAACTCCTGTTCCCAATCTTGATCCTAACGAGTCCGCTTGGTTATTCGAAGCCTCTGGTGTTTATTCCACTAAGTCTTTCTGTAAGATGATTAACTTTGGTGGAGTTTCCGCTCCCTTCTAAAAATGGCTATGGAAAATCCACGTTCCACCATATTTTCATGTGTTCTTATGGCTGCCAGCTAACAATTGTGTACTTACTATATATAATTTGAGTAAGAGACATTATGTAGAAGATTTGACATGCTTGTGTTTGTAATGAACCTGAATCTGTTTCTCACCTTTTGTTTGGTTCCACTTTTGCCCATGTTGTTTGGGAGATGGTAGCCAACATCTTTCAATTTCCCCTTCCCAAATCAGTTGACGATATTTGTCTCATGTGGTTTAATTTTAATAAGATGGATGTTCCTAACATGTCATGTGTTGCTACGGAGCCTATGGATTGTCTGTAAGGAGATGCATTTTGAGGGCTTGGTCTGTAAAGATGTAAGGGTTCTGTTGAGAAGGGTAATCACTCCATCGCATCAATGGAAGATCACGTGTGACGACTCTCAGTCTATGTTGATGTGAAGATGGTTGTTACTTCTGGATTAGCGAAGAGGAGAGCTCCTGAGGATCGCCTGGAGATGACTCTGCCTACAAGTGGATATGGTGGCCTGTATCAACCTTTAATTGGAGTGCAAGATGTCATTCTAGTTAGATGTGTAATGTTGATGTTTGGCCACTAATGTTGCACTTGTAGGACTTATGTTTCAAATCAACTTGGTACTTATTATTTTGGCCCTACTACTTTAGCCAGCCTCGAGAGTTGGGAACAGTTTATGTGGCTATGCTTTGCCTCGTTTATAATAAAATGGGGTGGGGGAACCCCTTTCATTCAAAAAATAAGTTGATTCTAGATATATTTGTGTCAATCAATATTTAAGATCCAATTGAAAAGTCGTTTCTCAGAGTTTCGGGCTAGAAGATATGGAAAGATCACACATGGCCAAAAATGCAAACTCTTTGCCTAGGTTGGTCATTCACAAGCGAATCCTCGCGTCTTAGCGGCCAAAAGGAGCTCAGACCCTAGTGTGCCCTTGAAAGTGCAACTAATCCCCGGGTGGTTTTGGTAATTAATAACAACATATATATCATTGAACTAATAGTTACTTGAGAATCATTTCAGAGAAGTTCAGTGATATGGGTATGGCAATGACTGAAGAAGTGGACCCCTCAAAATGCTAAGGCAAGCATTGGCAAAAGCTCAAGACTCCATTTTTGGTTTAGTGATCCAAGATCACATTGAGTCCATAGGAAAAGCCAATACTATTAAAAGGGGATGAGGTTGTGTGATGATCTGGTTGCTCAAGTGCTTAGTAATATATCTCCTTCAACTATCAGCAACCTTCACTACAAAACACACTCATAAGTAATCTCGGACCAACCGATTTTCCAAACTCAGTCACACCGAGATGAACCACCTCAGCCATAAGCCAAACCCTAGAAATATCGGTCATTCCGAGTTTGAGTTCGGTCTCACCGAAATATGGGCTGTCAAGCTTCTGTAACCGTTTGTCATCGAGTCGGTGTCACCGAGTTGATAAAATCGGTCTTACCGAAATTGGCAAGCTCATGTCTTTGATCAAATCGGACAAACCGAGATGGTATTTTCGGTCCCACCGAAAACCCCAACGTTCACTATATTTGAACTTTTGGTCTGACCGAGTTGTCCACTTCGGTCTCACCGAGATTGCTCAATTATGTGTGTAACGGTTGGATTTTGTGTGGAGGCTATATATACCCCTCCACCCCCTCTTCATTCGTGGAGAGAGCCATCAGAAAGAACTACCACTCCTACCTTACACTTTCTGAGAAGAGAACTACCTACCCTTGTGTTGAGATCAAGTTGCTCCACTCCCACCATATGAAACTTGATTTCTAACCTTCCCAAGTTGCTTTCCACTCAATCCTTTCTTCCACCAAAGCCAAATCAGTGAGGAGAGTTGAGTGTTGGGGAGATTATCATTTGAAGCACAAGAGCAAGGAGTTCATCATCATCTACAACATCTATTACCTTTTGGAGGGTGGTGCCTCCTAGATTGGTTAGGTGTCGCTTGGGAGCCTCCGTCATCGAGATGTGGAGTTGAACCAAGAAGTTTGTAAGGGCAAGGAGATCGCCTACTTCGTGAAGATCTACCCCGAGTAAGGCTAGCCCTCCGTGGGCGTAGGCCATGATGGAATAGACAAGGTTGCTTCTTCGTGGACCCTTCGTGGGTGGAGCCCTCCGTGGACTCGCGCAACCGTTACCCTCCATGGGTTGAAGTTTGGATGTACGATAGCACCACCTATCGGAACCACGGGAAAAATCACCGCGTCTCCAAATTGCGTTTGCTCTTCTCCACTTCTCTTTACTACATGTGCAATTTACTTTCCGCTGCTTATACTCTAGAATTGCATGTGTAGGGTGATGTTTGACATGATCATAATTGTGAATCTGCCAAAAACTGTTCATGATCAAAAGGCAGAATTTTTATAATTACAAGTAGTCTAATCACCCCCCTCTAGACATACTTTCGATCCTACAAGTGGTATCAGAGCTTTGGTCTCCATTGTTTTGGTTTCCATTGCATTGGACTCCATAAGCTTGGTTTCACAACCTAGGAGAGTATGGCGTCTAGTGAGGGTAATTATCGTAGAGGTCCTTACTTTGATGGTACAAATTTTGCTAGTTGGAAACATAAAATGAAAATGCATATTCTTGGTCATAACCCAGCCGCATGGGGCATTATTTGTGTTGGCATGCAAGGTGAATTCTTCGAGGAAGGAAAAGTTCCGGATCGCGAAGCTACACCGGAAGAGTTGCGGATGTTGCAAAACAATGCTCAAGCTTGTGACATTCTCTTCAATGCTTTGTGTCCCGAGGAGTTCAACAAAATCAGCCGTCTTGAAAATGCAAAAGAGATTTGGGATACTTTGGTTGAAATGCACGAAGGTACCGAGTCTGTGAAGGAATCAAAGCTAGATATTCTTCAAGGTCAACTTGACAAGTTCAAGATGAAGGATGGTGAAGGAGTCGCTGAAATGTACTCTAGGCTTGCTCTCATCACAAATGAGATTGCCGGCCTAGGAAGCGAAGAAATGACCGACCGATTCATCATCAAGAAGATTCTCAGAGCTTTGGATGGAAAATATGACACCGTGTGCACTTTGATCCAAATGATGCCAAACTACAAGACTCTCAAGCCAACCGAAGTCATTGGAAGAATTGTTGCTCATGAGATGACACTTAAGGATAAGGAAGAGCTTCACAACAAGTCGAGTGGTGCTTACAAAGCTACAAGTGATGCTCCCACAACCTCAAGTGACAAGTTAGTTTCCAATGAAGAGATAAGCCTAATGGTTAAGAACTTCAACAAATTCTACAAGAATAGAGGCAAAGAGAGAAGCTCAAAGTCTAGATCATATGATGAAAAGAGATCTTCTAGCCGTGATCGAAACTGCTACAATTGTGGAAGACCCGGACACTACTCAAATGAGTGTACGGCTCCCCACAAGAGAAGAGAAGAATCTCCAAGAAGAAGATCAAGAGATGAGTCACCTCGGAAAGAGAGAAGGAGTAGAGATGATCGTTATGAACGAAGACCCTCTCGGAGAAGCAAGGATTCGGAGAGGAAAGACAAGTCATCAAGGAGCTACACAAGAAGAAGACATCAAGCTCATGTAGGTGAATGGGTCTCCGGCTCCGACTCTGACAATCAATCCGATGGAAGCTATCACTCCGACTCCGACTACAGTCAAGATGAAGGTGTTGCCGGTCTTGCTCTCGTATCCTCCAACTCCTACGACTTATTTGATTCACCAAATGAGGGAATTGGAAGATGCTTCATGGCTAAAGGCCCCAAGGTAACACACCCTGAATTCATTGACTTTGATAGTGATGAGGATGACTTGCTTGGTGAAGATGAGCTCTTGCATGATAAATCTAGTGAGCTTAGTAACGATGAAAATGCTAGTAGTCTTTATAGTCGAGAAGAGTCGAATGACAATGCTATGAAGGAGATTGAGCGTCTAACTAAAGAACTAAACACTCTTAAGTTAGCTCATGAAACAACTCAAGAAGATCATAGAGAGCTCCTAAGATCTCATGAGAAGCTACGCTTCGAGAAGCTCACTCTAGAGCAAGAACATGAGTTTCTAAAAGCAATCAATGACGATCTTCGAAAGAAGAGTTCTTCATATCTTGCCAAACGACTTCTCTTGTCTAATTTCTTGCCACCTATTAAGACTAAGCATGACAAGCATAAGAAAAATTCTTCCTCTAGTAGTAACAATAACCATGTTAAATCCAATGTTGTTACTTCTAGTAGTTCTCTTGATTCCACTAACAATGTTTCAAGCCAAGTTACACTTGAGCAAGAGAATAGCTTATTGAAGGAAATCATAGAGAAAGGTGTCTACAAGAGTCTTGCCGGAAGCAAGAACTTTGAGGAAATTGTTCGCAAACAAGGAAGGCACCGGAAGAATCAAGAAATTGGTTTTGAGCGAAAGTTCAACGCCGAAGGTGTTGAGTGGGAAGAAGGTCAATACCCTACTCCACAGTTTGTTTCTCAAAAGGAGAAGTATGATCCTACTTCTTCCAATGTGGAACAAGCTCAAGATGACCTTCCACCACAAGACCACAAGCCAAAAGCCAAGGACAAGCTTCAAGAGGAGATTGATGCATTCATTGAAGCACCTCAAGCCATGGTCAAGTGGGTTCCCAAGGACACGTCAAGTTCTACTTCGTCAAGCTCAACTACAACCCCAAGGATTCCCATCAAGATGATGTGGATCCCGAAGAAGAAGAACTAGAAGGTTCTTGAGGGTGACTCCGCCAACATACTTCACTCACATACATTTTGGCAAGAACTTGTGCAATCAACTTCCACATCATGCACTAGTTCATGGAGTCACAAACCCTCTTGTTGGTAAGTCAAGGGAGAAGGTAATCATTAATTTCATGGACATCATCTATTGTGAACTTCAATCTATGTCTATGGATATCCTTGTTTGTTCCTTGTGGGACTAACCCATGTAGGTATTGAAAGTGCCCTAATCCAAAGGATAGCTCCCAACTCTTGATGATCTACATCAACATTGAGCATCCACATCTTCAACATCTACATGAAGTCTTCTATGACAACCCAAGGTTAGTTTGACCCTTTAAAAAGGGTTCTCACATCTAGGGGGAGCTTTGCTCTAAAAATTGAGCTAAAGCATCTCCAAATGATGTGAACACATCAATGCTTTATGTAAAAGTGGTAACCCCACTTGTGCTTAAACGATGAGTATGACCTATGATCAAATGTTCTCATTTGGCTCCTAAGTCAAAATACTCATATAAAGATGACCTAGTCATCGACAAATTGTGTGCTAGTAGCTAGAGTTTTGGTTGTGCATGTTTGACACATATTTCATTTGCTATCTTATTGTGTGAGCATGTTGAATGCATGATTTTATCCATTCGAGGACATCCATTTGTTGTTTTGGTTGTTTTGATTTTTCTGGCCAAATGGATGGACAAGAATGCCTAAGTACCTCCCCTAGCTATCTATGCTTTCTTGTCTCAAATTCTATTCATGCTTATATCACAAACTTTGAACAAGTCATTTTCGGACCCTCCGAGTGAGGAGCACTCGGAGCCACCGATCCGTCAAGGGCTAACTTCCAAAACCTTCTAAGTGATTTTCGGACAGACCAACTTTCTCCCACTCGGTCAAACCGAAAGCATTTAGACTAATCTAGGTTTCATCTCGGTGAAACCGAGTTCTAAATCTCGGCGTGACCGAAATGCGTAACTGCATAGCAGTTATCCATCTCGGTGTCACCGAGTTTTCCAACTCGGTCCCACCGACAGCAAAGGGGTATATATACTGAGGGCAGCGCGCGTTGATTATTCCTTCAAACGTTTTCGCTCTCACGTCCCCTGCTGCCGTCGCCCTGATCTCCGGATTGTCGCCGTCGTCGCCTGTGCGCCCTCGCCGCAGGTCTCCATCGCCGTCAACGGATTTCTCCTCCGCGCCGTTGCCGCCGTAGAGGGACTCCACCAAGTTAGGGTGAGTCTCGATCCCACTCGTGCTCCCATCCGATTCATTGCACGTTTGGTTTGCCCTATATCTGGCCACGATTGAAAACTTCTTCTCCACCAGATCGGTTCTAGTTTCGAGTAAAATTCTTAGGGTTAGGTTTCCACGGAATACATCTCGGTGAAACCGATTTTAAATTTTCGGTGTGACCGATTCGGCCTCTGGCCATTGCACTGCACCTTTCGGTCCAACCGAGTCGTGCAAATCGGTGTGACCGAAGTAGAGTCTCAGTGAAACCCTAGTGTTTCGGCAGGACCGAAACCCAGTTTGGTCCAACCGAAAGTGGTGTGTAAAGCCTCTGTATACACTTCGGATTCACCGAAACTGAAAATCGGTCTGACCGAAATGCCTTCTGTGAAAACTTAAAACTAAAATTTGAACTCATTTTTTTTTGCAAAAACCTCTGCAGTTTGTGATAACTCTTCTACTCTGCCTATACCTTATCTATTCATAGGTTGTCAGCCATGTCAGATGCCAGTGACAGCCAGAACAGGTCAGAGTCACCTTTTGCAGACATTCCTGAGGCAGACACTAGTCCTGAGGCTAGTAGTCCAGTTGATGATGGTGAGAGGAGTACACCTAGTGGCTTGCCTCCTGCAGCCACCAGAGCCAGAAAGGAGAGGAACTCAGATGATGAGGATTATGATTTTGTAGCTGAGGAAGAGGTATCCTCCAAGCCTAAGAGAAAGGCTGTTGCCAAAGAGCAACAAGGTCAGCAGTCAAAGAAAGGCACCAGCAAGGTCAAGCAGTCAGCTGTTGCCAAGAAGCTGAACTTGGGAGAGCCAGCCCCAAGTAAAGTGAAGAAAACCTCCAAGAGAAAGAGGGTAGTGTATACTGATCCTCATGCAGATGCAGCAGTCGAGGAAGAAGAAGAAGAAGATGCACCACAGCCTGCTCCTCAGAAGCAGAAGCTCATGGGTGATGCTATTAGGGCTGGAGCCACTTCAAAGCCCAAGAAGTCTGCTCAAGCTAAGGCAGCTCCAGCAAAGCCTACTGCCAAGCCCAAGAGGACTACCAGGAACATTCCAGCATCTGAGAAGAACAAGGGTGATGTGCCACCAGCTGATTCTGATGAGGAAGAACAAGTGTTGCTGAAACTCCGTCCAAAACTGTCACTTCACAATGATGCTCATCCTCAAGCCGAGGATATGAAGGCAAGGAAAGATAGAGGTCTCAGGCTATGGAGACAAGCTGACCCATATGCCGTGAGGAGAAGGACTGCTGTAGACCCCAGATTTCACACCAGAGAGCAGCAGGACTTCTATGAGACTGTGCTGATGGACAAGAAGCCAATAGTTGCAGATACCAGATACGTTGACTGGAAATACATTGACAGTGAAGAGCACAGAGACTTCTTTCCCCATGTGCATGAGAGCTTCACTGCATGTGGAGTTGCTGAGTTTGTGGGTCAGAAATTGACAGATTGGAACGATGAGATGATTATGCAGTTCTATGCCACAACTCACTTCTATCCTGATGGGAAGATCACCTGGATGACTGAAGGTCAAAGGTTCTCTTCGTCTGTTGAAGAATGGGCAGAACTTCTGAATGCTCCAGTGCAACGAGAGGATGACATTGATGTCTATGGGATTCCAAAGAAGAACCATGATTCCATGAAGAACATGTACAAGGAGATCCCCGCAGCAGATTTGGAAGTGTGGAAGCTCGGCTCAGTTTACTATCTCCAGGCAGGTTTACCTACCACTAACACTATTCTGAGGCATACCTTGATGCCCAAGTCTGGAGATCATCGCATGATCAGAGGGTATTCTATCAACATGCTGCATATACTTGATGAGAAGGCACCTTTCAAGGTGATGGACTTAATGGTAGAGACCATTAAGAGGACTGCAGCTGACCAGAAGAGGTCATGTGGATTTGCCCCGCAGATTCAGATGCTTATCAATGCCAAGTTTGGCACGGGCAAATTCATGTTGGATAGGAAACACTTATCCCTGCAGCCAGAGCATGAAGACAATGTTGTTGTGATGGACGAGGAGGATCCAACATCTGTTGAAGGTCAAGCCAAGATTGAAGCTGCTAGGAAAGCCAAAGCTGATAAAGAGGCAGCAGCAGCAGCAGCTAAACCAAAGAGCTTCGGAGAGCAGATTCTTGAAGCTACCCAAAGGATTGAACAGCGCCTGGCCAGCATTGAACAATCTCAGGAGAGCCTAGAGAGGATTGTTGACGAGAAGATCCACGCTCTGGACGTGAAGCTGACTGAAATTCAGGTGACCGTCAACAAGCTTGAGGCAGACATGGAGGAAGCAAAGCAGGACAAGGCAGAGCTCATGCAGGATGATCTAGTCCAGGACTCTCATCGCCAGACTGCTCCGTTTCCCAGAGGATCCCGATCAGCAGCTATTCCAGTGACTGACTCCAGGACTACCACTTCAGCACCTCCTACAGCTCCAGCAGTCACTCCAGCTACAGCTCCAGTATCCACTCCTCCAGCACAGACTTCAGCTGAAGTCTTCGCCGATGCCGTCATATCTACTCCGACATCTACCCAGACGGGAGCCGCCAGCAGAGCCCACAGTGACGTTTAGCTCTATATTTTTTCAAACTTTTTGGTAACTTGTTGCCAAAGGGGGAGAAATTGTATAGATCATAGGGCTTCGAGAGAGAGAGAGAGTGCTCTTTCGTTCTTTTGCGGTTTCTTTGAGATACTTTTGGTACTTTTGGTTTTCGAAACTTTCAGTGTGCTTGATACTACGTTTGATGCTACCTTAATGAGTGTTTGGTCATACTATGCTTTAATGTGTGCTTAATGCTTATCATATGCTATTCCTATCTTGTATGGCTATTTACTCATGTCTTGGTGATTGGGTGCATGTTATTCATTCTTATCATTTTGTGCGCTCCACCAAGATGTATGTGACATGGAAGAGTGACCCATGATCCTAATCGATTGTGCATTTGCATTCAAACACAAATCTTAAAATAATGCACAAATTTAGGGGGAGCTCTTGCTTATCACATACTTCTCAAAGCGACAATATTATTCATTGATTATATCTTTTGTCGAAGCTTTGATCTATATGTTGTCATCAATTACCAAAAAGGGGGAGATTGAAAGTGCAACTAATCCCCGGGTGGTTTTGGTAATTAATAACAACATATATATCATTGAACTAATAGTTACTTGAGAATCATTTCAGAGAAGTTCAGTGATATGGGTATGGCAATGACTGAAGAAGTGGACCCCTCAAAATGCTAAGGCAAGCATTGGCAAAATCTCAAGACTCCATTTTTGGTTTAGTGATCCAAGATCACATTGAGTCCATAGGAAAAGCCAATACTATTAAAAGGGGATGAGGTTGTGTTGATGATCTGGTTGCTCAAGTGCTTAGTAATATATCTCCTTCAACTATCAGCAACCTTCACTACAAAACACACTCATAAGTAATCTCGGACCAACCGATTTTCCAAACTCAGTCACACCGAGATGAACCACCTCAGCCATAAGCCAAACCCTAGAAATATCGGTCATTCCGAGTTTGAGTTCGGTCTCACCGAAATATGGGCTGTCAAGCTTCTGTAACCGTTTGTCATCAAGTCGGTGTCACCGAGTTGATAAAATCGGTCTTACCGAAACTGGCAAGCTCATGTCTTTGATCAAATCGGACAAACCGAGATGGTATTTTTGGTCCCACCGAAAACCCCAACGTTCACTATATTTGAAGTTTCGGTCTGACCGAGTTGTCCACTTCGGTCTCAC
Source organism: Secale cereale (assembly GCA_902687465.1). Classification (NCBI taxonomy): domain Eukaryota; kingdom Viridiplantae; phylum Streptophyta; class Magnoliopsida; order Poales; family Poaceae; genus Secale; species Secale cereale. The sequence goes on along the minus strand of LR738714.1, from coordinate 613,533,244 downwards.
CGAGATTGCTCAATTATGTGTGTAACGGTTGGATTTTGTGTGGAGGCTATATATACCCCTCCACCCCCTCTTCATTCGTGGAGAGAGCCATCAGAAAGAACTACCACTCCTACCTTACACTTTCTGAGAAGAGAACTACCTACCCTTGTGTTGAGATCAAGTTGCTCCACTCCCACCATATGAAACTTGATTTCTAACCTTCCCAAGTTGCTTTCCACTCAATCCTTTCTTCCACCAAAGCCAAATCAGTGAGGAGAGTTGAGTGTTGGGGAGATTATCATTTGAAGCACAAGAGCAAGGAGTTCATCATCATCTACAACATCTATTACCTTTTGGAGGGTGGTGCCTCCTAGATTGGTTAGGTGTCGCTTGGGAGCCTCCGTCATCGAGATGTGGAGTTGAACCAAGAAGTTTGTAAGGGCAAGGAGATCGCCTACTTCGTGAAGATCTACCCCGAGTAAGGCTAGCCCTCCGTGGGCGTAGGCCATGATGGAATAGACAAGGTTGCTTCTTTGTGGACCCTTCGTGGGTGGAGCCCTCCGTGGACTCGCGCAGCCGTTACCCTCCGTGGGTTGAAGTCTCCATCAACGTGGATGTACGATAGCACCACCTATCGGAACCACGGGAAAAATCACCGCGTCTCCAAATTGCGTTTGCTCTTCTCCACTTCTCTTTACTACATGTGCAATTTACTTTCCGCTGCTTATACTCTAGAATTGCATGTGTAGGGTGATGTTTGACATGATCATAATTGTGAATCTGCCAAAAACTGTTCATGATCAAAAGGCAGAATTTTTATAATTACAAGTAGTCTAATCACCCCCCCTCTAGACATACTTTCGATCCTACAGCCCTAGGTGCCTAAAAGCTCTAGAAGGCCGTACATTTGCGCACCAATTGCCCCTTTTATGTAGTTGGGTGCAAAACTGGCTCCATAAAAAGGTGTGGTTACTTGATTTTGTTGAGAATTGGTGGGAGAAGAACCTTCTAGCTGCCGGAAGCAGCCAAGAAGTGGGTGCATCCTATATACGCGGGAAAAAGCGCAACTGAAAACTTCAATGAAATTATTGTTCGAAAAAAACATTCAATGAAATTTCCCAATTTTGCATATTTCGATGGTGTCCAAAGTACGTGCAACCCTGATATCTTATGTCGGATTCAAACTAACATAAAAAGGTTAAAATTCTGTGGATTTTAGAACTCAAACTTCGAAAGAATTTCCAAAACATGTGAAAGTTCTGAAATTTCACATATTCCAGTGATGCTTGAAATTGTTTTGTTTCTGAAATTTCAACCTATCAAGACACTTATCAGGGACTGGCACAACAAGTGATAAGTGACATTAGCCAGCCGCCATCGACTGCTAGGGTGTTTTCAGAGTAATCCACATGGGGTTTTTAGGGCATTTCTAAGCGACCCCTTATAACCAATTAGAGGAGTAAAAATTATGTTTTACCCCTCTAACTGGCACCTTTTCGATCCTTATCAGCCGCAACGGGATAATTTTTTAACTCCGGCCCCAACTTTCTCTGTAAATTTAGTCCACTGCACGGCAGCTGAGTAAAAGTCGCGCCTCTCCCTCGCGTCGCCCCCTGCCCCTGCAAATTTGCCAGTGCGACTCCCGGCGACCACCCGCAGGCCCCGCCGCTACGTCATTGCCTACCCTGCCCCGCCACCCTTCTGCTTGACGTGGATCCCGTTCGGCCCCTTTCGTCCTCAGCGAAATCAAGGTTAAACACGCCGCCGCCGTCGCCATCGTTGATTCGTCGGATTGCTCTGTTGCTTCTTCTTTTCTGTTAGACGCCGCATCTCACCTTGATTGCACACCGCTGCAGGCCATTGCCTCTCGTCGTCGCTTTCATGTTTGGTTAGAATGACACCGGCAGGCCGATGCACCACCACGGCACCGCAAGTGTTCGATGAATTGCGTAAGTGAGTTTTTTTATCGTTTCTTCATGAACCGAGCCATTTGGATTGAACCTAGACGTTTGGATTGTAGATGAAGATGTTGAGAGAGATGGCCTTGGAGGACTCGTCGTCGTCCAAAGAGGAAGAAGATGGCGATGACTTTGACACCATTTTAGGCATGATTTTCATTGATGATGTTCGGCGGTCGAGGAGAGGATCATTGTTTGACCGCATACACATCAACCGTGATAGAGCGGAGGGTCATGCCAAGATCGTGAGAGACTACTTTGACCCAAAGCCAACCTATCCGGAGAAGTTCTTTCGACGGCGCTTTCGGATGCACACAAGTCTTTTTCTGACCATTGCAAATGCCGTTGAGAGATAATATGATTGGTTCAAGCTACGGAGAAATGCATGTGGAGAGATTAGTGCAAGCCCTCCGATGAAGTGCATTGCCGCTATTTGAGTCTTGCCATATGGGTGTTTGACCGATGCAATCGATGACTATGTCCGCATTGGTGAAGACACAATCTTGGAGGTTGTTCAAAGGTTCACTAAAGCGGTGATCGTTGTCTTTGGCCCAGAGTACTTGAGAGCACCAACCGAGGAAGACACCCAGAGGATGATGACCGAGGGTGAAACAAGAGGCTGGCCAGGGATGCTTGGATCACTTGAGTGTATGCACTCGACATGGAAGAATTGTCCTGCAGGGTGGAAAGGTCAGTACAAAGGCCACTGCAACGATCCAACGACCATTCTTGAAGCAGTTGCATCGAAGGATCTTTGTATATGGCATTCATTCTTTGGGTTGCATGACTCTAACAATGACTTGAATGTGATGTCGAGATCACCACTATTTTCTAGGCTTATTAAAGCTGAAGATCCCGCTTGCAACTACTCGGTCAACAGGCACAACTACTCGATGGGTTACTACCTTGCGAATGGAATCTATCCACCATGGGCCACCTTGGTCAAAACAATTCCACATCCAAAAGGTAACAAAAACATTCATTTTACCCAATGTCAAGAAGCTGCTAGGAAAGATGTTGAGAGAGCCTTTGGTGTGCTTTATAAGCGCTTTGCAATTGTCCGTGGCCCTGCCGAGTACTGAAGCTCCAAGGTTATATGGTGGATCATGACTTGTTGCATCATGTTACATAATATGATCATTGAAGACGAGAGAGATATGCCTGAGAACTTTCAGTACATCGCCAATGGGACTTCAGTTGAGCCAGAGTATGATACATACATGATCTTGGCATTCCTTAAGGAGCATCGCAAGATCGAGAATCATCAAGTTCATGCTCAGCTCCAACAAGATCTTATTGAGCGTCACTGGCAACGTCTTAGCAAGTCCTAGTTGTTCTACCACATGCTATTTGCTACATTTGAACCATTAGGTGTGTTTAAATTTGAAAATTTTGGTTTGTAATCTTTGAATTTGGTTTGTAAACTATATTCGTGATTTGCTTGAACATTCAATTTATGTTTAGTTTCTATATGTGTGCTAATTTGTAGTTTAATTATATATACTAGAATTGCAAAGTTTAGGATTTTTTTTATTTCGTTATATATAGAGGGTCGGCTAGGTCCGTTATCTATACTCCACTAAGGGTTTACTCCACCGGATACTTCAATATTTTTAGGGGATCAGTTCGTAATGCCCTTATGATGTTGTTCCTCTTGAAAAAAAAAAATCTACTTTGGAATAGCTATTTCACCCTCTTCTTGTAGGGGATCGGTTAGAAATCCGACTCTCCTGCCATGTCTTCTAACCAAAAAGTTGCATTTAGAATATGTAGGGTACTCACCTAAAACGAAGCAAAATTAAAGAGGTAATTCATCATCATAACCCATTGCTTGCACACTTGCACAAACAGCTTTTACACATAGTACACATGTAACTAATTGATGGGGGTTGGCTCCATGGAAGCTGCCTTAAAACATGTAGCTCCATCAGAGCTCCCCCACAAATGCATAATTGGCCTTGTACGGATACGTACTACTAGTACGCCAGCGGTACTAGTATATTTAGCTACGGAATATGAATGAAATAATAATTAATCATCATTCTTCGCGAGGCCATGAAGTAAGAATTGATCATGGCCTGCGATTATTTTTACCGTGACCAATTCTTGGTCACTTGGCGGTAGTAATTAATCTGTCAGTGTTGATGGAATTGCTTAGCGGTGATTTGACCAGTCGAAGCTTGAATTGGCCTCCATGGCCAGTCGAAGCTCGAAGCTCTCGTGGCCGGAGCTGGCATTTGAGCTCGATCAGTTGTAGGAGGAGAAGCTCCAGAGGCTGATCTCGCCTTCCTCCTCCCACTCGACGGGCGCCATGGGCGCGGGCGCGAAGAAGGTGCTGCACGGGTCCATCATCATGGAGTAGTCCATGCACTTGGGCGACTGGAAGAAGGCGTCGATGTCCGCCAGCGCGTCGTAGTCCACGCCGTCGTCGCCGTGCGCCATGGCCTCGTCGTCGTGGTCGTCGTCGGCGTTGCTGCGGCGGGCGGACTGGTCCTCCGGGGAGCCGAAGGACGGCGCGCTGTCGCCGCAGCCGCACGGCGGGGCGGCGCCGGAATTAGGCACGGCGTGAGGAGGCTGCAGGGGGCTGCCGGCAGTGGCGGCCGCGGCTGCGGCGGCGGCGACGCGCTGGATGGACTTGGGCGACATGGCGGCGGCGGGAACGTGGAAGGGGAGGTGGACGGGGAAGTTGAGGTCGGCGGCGGAGCCCCGGAGGCAGAGCAGCGCGGCGTCGTAGGCGCGCGCGGCGGCCTCGGCGGTGGAGTAGGAGCCGAGCCATATGCGCGTCTTCTGGTTGGGCGCCCGGATCTCCGACACCCACGACCCCCAGCTCCGCATCCGCACGCCCTTGTACTGCTGCTGCTGCTGCCTCCCGCCGCCGCCGCCCTGCCTCGCCGCCGCCGCATTGCCGCCGTCGCCGCCGACCGCTCCCTGCGGCTGCTGCTGCGCGCTCTTCACCATTTCCCGGCCGATCACGCTCACCGACGACGCTCACGCTGTGACACGAACTTGACTTCTTTGATGCGCGAGCGTCGCTGAACTCCGATGGTTGAGAGGAGAGGAGTGTGTGCAGAGACCAACGCAGGTTGAAGTGGTAGCTAGGGGTGGTTGGGTGTGTGCTGGTGCAGGCAGAGTGATGCGTCCCATGGCTTATTTATAGGAACCAGGAGCATCAAAGCGTGCATTTTTATAAACTCGGCCATCTCTGCTTTCCTTTGTCTCACCTGAAATTGGTTGTGTGTCTCTGGTCTCTAGTCTCTAGTAGTATAACCATTTAGCCCACATCTCGCCGATACAACATTATTAGTATAAAGAAACATTCATTTTTTTGTACACCCCAGTATACCGTACTAATGCATCTACAATAATGCAGAGCAAACACGATTACACGACGGGAAATAATTGAAAATAATGGAAAGATCCTGCAAGTTCGATCCTATGTACGTACGCGGCATGTCAGCACCTCGGCAGCAACACGTTTTATGCTTAAAGTTTACTCAAAACTAAGCAAGGATGAGTTAGTTGCATGCATGCATGCTTCGCTCATTATGATTGGTCTAGGTGCTGGCGTGCATACCGTGGCTTATCTTGTTCGGCGATCACTGGGCACAAATCATTTTTCGTACAGCTATACAGATGTGAGGAATCTAGAAACACCATTTTGAAGGTTTATCGCCCAAGTACTGTAAACGTCATTACGATCGTTGTGTTTTGCGTAATAATGACCACTAGAGCTGCTCCTCTCAAATCTCAATGTGCTTATGTCCCACTAGCTAGTAGCTGGAATTGCTTCCTTGATAACTTTTGTGGGAGTATGCGCAAGAGCAAAAGGAAGACTCAATGTGAAGAAGTAGATGAAGATGAAGCCTTCGAAGATGGAAGCTTGACCGAGAGTACCTAAAACTCAAGTGATGATTTGCCCCTAATGAGATTTTGTATTAATGAAACTATGTTTAGAAGACAAGCCATGTTTGTATAGTGCTTACATAATGTATGTGTACTTTGAGATGAAACTAGCACAATGTTGTGCATCGCTAAGGAACCATAAAAAGATGATACTATTGACTTAGGATATCATCAAATATGGTGGTGTCTTATTGTTGTTGCATGGTCATGATTAAAAAGAGAGTGTCGATATAACGGAAGACCATATTGTAGTCATTGAAAAGTTTTAAGCGACCATATTTGGTGCTTTGCAAGATTTAAAGTGAGATAACATTTTAAATGATAAAAAGATAAGAGAATGGGGCAAGAGTAATTTGAATGCACAAGATCATGTGTTTGGTCCACGACTGCATTGGAATTGCAATGTGTTTGCTCTCTTCTGCTATGCTATAGAACTCGAAGAATTGGTTGGGAAGAGAAATTAAAATCAATACCATGATTTTGAAAAATGGAGTTGTATGCATTTATATTTTCTGTTTTCATAAGAGTGTTATTCTCATATTAGGGTAGCAGTGTATTTGTTTATTTGGAATATGTCTCATACCGTGTAAAAAGTAACAATTGTTTGTTATAATTTATATCTTTTGGAAGGTTGCTATTCTCACATGTGGATAGAAGTGCAATTGTTTATTTGTATGGTCCCCTATGTGAACTCACCATCAACTCCAACCTTTATAAGTAGAAGATGGTCCCATATGGGAACTCGCCATCAACTCCAACCTTTACAAGTAGCATATGGTCTCATATGTGAACTCATCATCAACTCCAACCTTTCTAAGTAGGAAAGGTATGTGTATGGTCGGGGACCCCCTTCCTCCCCCCAAAAGGATAACGAATATGACACTTCTACCTACGATTTCTCATTTTTTTTGTCATATGTATGTCATAATACAAAGACGGGGTACACCGTGAAAATATGTGAGAATCAACATACGAAATACATAGCCAGAAAGCCCACAACCCAGTGAATGAGAGAAAGGGAGGGAGAGAGAGAGGTCCCCCAAAAGTGTGTAATTTATGCTCACTTTGGACGCCTTTCAGACCGGGTTAGCGTTCTACTTGATACATCTCCAATGTATCTATAATTTTTTATTGTTCCATGCTATTATTTATGATGTTTTGGATGTTTAATGGGCTTTGTTATACACTTTTATATTATTTTTGGGACTAACCTATTAACCCAAAGGCCCAATCCAGATTACTATTTTTTTTGCCTATTTTAGGGTTTTACAGAAAAGGAATATCAAACGGAGTCCAAACGGAATGAAAGTTCGGGAGAGATATTTTTGGAGCAAAATACGCACGGGAGACTTGAGAACCACGGAATAGGGCTGACGTGGCGTCCACGAGGGTGGGGGGGGGGGCGCCCCTGCCTTGTGGGTCCCACGTCTGGCCCCCGGTGCCCTCCTTCCTCCTATATATACCTACGTACCACGAAACCATCAGAACAATAGAGAAAACCATAGTTCCACCGCCGCAACCTTCTGTTCCCGTGAGATCCCATCTTGGGGCCTGTTCCGGAGCTCCGCCGGTGGGGGGATCTACCACGGAGTGCTTCTACATCCTCATCATCGCCTCACTATGAGTTGTGAGTAGTTTACCACAGACCTTCGGGTCCATAGTTAGTATCTAGATGGCTTCTTCTCTCTCTTTGGATCTCAATACCAAGTTCTCCTCGGTCTTCGAGGAGATATATTCGATGTAATCTATTTTTGCGGTCTGTTTGTCGAGATCCGATGAATTGTGGGTTTATGATCAAGATTATCTATGAGAAATATTTGCTTCTTTTCTGAACTCTTTTATGTATGATTATAATATCCTTGCAAGTCTCTTCGAATTATTGGTTTGGTTTGGCTTACTAGATCTATAGTTCTTGCAATGGGAGAAGTGCTTGGCTTTGGGTTCAATCTTGCGGTGTCCTTTCCCATTGATAGTAGGGGCAGCAAGGCACGTATTGTATTTGTTGCCATCGAGGATAAAAAGATGGGGTTTATATCATGTTATTTGAGTTTATCCCTCTACATCATGTCACCTTGCTTAAGGCATTACTCTGTTCTTATGAACTTAATACTCTAGATGCATGCTGGATAGCGGTCGATGTGTGGAGTAATAGTAGTAGATGCAGAATCGTTTCGGTCTACTTGTCTCGGACGTGATGCCTATATATAATGATCATGCCTAGATAGTCTCATAATTATTCGCTTTTCTATCAATTGCTCGAGAGTAATTCGTTCACCCACCGTAGAATTAGGCTGTGTTTGTTTGAGCTTCGGTTTCAGCAGTTTCAGCTGTGGACTTGCTGTGCTGGCAAAACTGCTGTGCTGAGGAAACAACTGTAGTGAAGGTTAGCTGTTTGGCAACGCAGCTGTGGAAACGACTGTGAGCTGGTGAAAACGCTATGTTTCAGGAGGAGGGGGGCGAACGTAGAGATATGTCATGCCTACGGTGGCATTTACGACATAATTATGACCAAACGCCAAAGATAGAGGGGCTAGGGAAACAGTTTTGGCCCAAAAGTACACCGAGACCAGCTTTAGGCTGTTACACTGAAAATCTCCCGAAACAGTTTTGGGTTGTGGTTCCACAGCTGTTCTAAATAACCTGTTTGTTTCAGCTTCAGCTTTTTTCAATCCTAAAACTGCTCCAAAAGCTGAAACAAACACAGCCTTAAGCTATCATGAGAGAAGCCACTAGAGAAACCTATGGCCCCCGGGTCTATTCTCAACATATCAATCTACAATCTACTTTACTTTCTCGTTTTTACTTTCTGTTCTTATATCCAAAAATACCAAAAATATCACACTATCATCTCTATCAGATCTCACTTTCGTAAGTGACCGTAAAGGGATTGACAACCCCTTATCGCGTTGGCTGCAAAGTTCTTATTTGTTTGTGCAGGTGCGAGGGACTCACGCGTAGTCTCCTACTGGATTGATACCTTGGTTCTCAAAAAATGAGGGAAATACTTACGCTACTGTGCTGCATCACCCTTTCCTCTTCGAGGGAATACAACGCAAGCTCGAGAAGTAGCAAGAAGAATTTCTGGCGCCGTTGTCGGGGAGGCTTACGCAAAAGTCATATACCAAGTACCTATCACAAACCCTTATCCTTCACATTACATTTTTTGCCTCTCGTTTTCCTCTCCCCCACTTCACCCTTGCCGTTTTATTTGCCCGTCTTTTTGCCGTGTGTTTATCGTTCACTTGCTTCTTGTTTGCTTGTGTGTTGGATTGCTTGCTTGTCACTATGGCTTAGAACAATACCAAATTGTGTGACTTCTCTAATACCAACAATAATGATTTTATTAGCACTCTGATTGCTCCTATTACCGACGTTGAATCTTGTGAGATCAATGCTGCTCTGTTGAATCTTGTCATGAAAGATCAATTTTCCGGCCTTCCTAGTGAAGATGCCGCTACCCATCTAAGCAACTTTGTTGATTTGTGTCATATGCAAAAGAAGAGGGATACGGATAATGATATTGTTAAATTGAAGTTATTTCCGTTTTCACTTAGAGATCATGCTAAAACTTGGTTTTCCTCTTTGCCTAGAAATAGTATTGATTCATGGAATAAGTGCAAAAATGCTTTTATCTCTAAGTATTTCCCTCCTGCTAAGATCATCTCTCTTAGAAACAATATTATGAATTTTAGTCAACTAGATCATGAGCATGTTGCACAAGCTTGGGAGAGAATGAAATTAATGATACGTAATTGCCCTACACATGGTTTGAACTTATGGATGATTATTCAAAACTTTTATGCTGGCTTGAATTTTGCTTCTAGAAATCTTTTAGATTCGTCCGCAGGAGGCACTTTCATGGAAACTACCTTAGGAGAAGCTACCAAACTCCTAGATAATGTTATGGTTAATTATTCTCAATGGCACACCGAAAGATCTACTAGTAAAAAAGTACATGCTATTGAAAAAAATAGTGTTTTGAGTGGAAAGATGGAGGAACTTATGAAATTATTTGCTGCTAAGAGTGCTTCTTCTGATCCTAATGAATCTTTGGATGTGAATTTTGTTGGTAGGAATAATTTTGGTAACAATGCTTATAGAGGAAATTTTAATACTAGGCCTTTTCCTAGTAATTCCTCTAATAATTATGGTAATTCCTACAATAACTCTTATGGAAAGATGCCTTCTGAATTTGAAACTAGTGTTAAGGAGTTTATGAATTCACAAAAGAATTTCAATGCTTTGCTTGAAGAAAAATTGCTTAAGATTGATGAATTGGCTAGAAGTGTGGATATAATTACTCTTGATGTTGATTCCTTAAAACTTAGATCTATTCTACCTAAGCAAGATATCAATGAGTCTCTCAAAGCCATGAGAATTTCCATTGATGAATGCAAAAAAGAACCGCTAGGATGCGTGCTAACAAAGAGAGTTATATAAAAGCGTGTTCTTCTAGTTATCATGAAAATAAAGATGAAGATCTGAAAGTTATCGATGTGTCTCCTATTAGATCCTTGTTTTCTAGTATGAATTTGGATAAAGATGGGATTGGAGATGAGTCTACTTTAATTAAAAGGTGTCCCAATGATTCGGAGTTTTTAGATCTTGATGCTAAAATTGTTAAAAGTGGGAGTGAAAACATTAAAACTTTGCATAGTGATGAACCCACTACTTTGGATTTCAAGGGATTCAATTATGATAATTGCTCTTTGATTAATTGTATTTCCTTGTTGCAATCCGTACTAAACTCTCCGCATGCTTATAGTCAGAATAAAGCTTTTACCAAACACATAGTTGATGCCTTGATGCAATCTTATGAAGAAAAACTTGAATTGGAAGTTTCTATCCCTAGAAAGCTTTATGATGAGTGGGAACCTACTATTAAAATTAAAACTAAAGATCATGAATGCCTTGCTTTGTGTGATTTGGGTGCAAGTGTTTCCACTATCCCAAAAACTTTGTGTGATTTGTTAGGTTTCCATGAGCTTGATGATTGTTCTTTAAATTTGCATCTTGTAAATTCTACTATTAAGAAACCTATGGGAAGGATTGATGATGTTCTTATTGTTGCCAATAGGAATTATGTGCCCATAGATCTCATTGTTCTTGATATAGATTGCAATCCTTCATGTCCTATTATTCTTGGTAGACCTTTCCTTAGAACGATCGGTGCAATTATTGATATGAAGGAAGGAAATATTAGATTCCAATTTCCGTTAAGGAGTGGCATGGAACACTTTTCTAGAAACAAAATAAAATTACCTTATGAATCTATTATGAGAGCCACTTATGGATTGCCTTCCAAAGATGACAATACGTAGATCTATCCTTGTATCGTGCCTGGCTAGGGGCGTTAAACGATAGCGCTTGTTGGGAGGCAACCCAATTTTATATTTTTTGTTTTTGCTTATGTTAGGAATAAATATTGCATATAGCTTCTGTTTAGATGTGGTTTTGTGTTTTAATTAGTGTTTGTGCCAAGTAGAACCTTTGGGAAGACTTGTGTGAAGTTTATATGATCTTGTTGTGAAAAACAGAATCGTTAGCGCTCGCTAGAATAGTCACCAGATTTTACTGGAGCGTGCTATTTAGTTGATTCTTTTTGCAAATTATTAATAGACAAATTCCTCACGTTTACCAATTTATTTCAATTTTTTTTGGAGTTACAGAAGTATGCGAAAGTTACAGATTACTACAGAATGTTCTGTTTTTGACTTATTCTGTTTTTCGTGTGTTGTTTGCTTATTTTGATGAATCTATGAGTAGTATTGGAGGATATGAATCATAGAGAAGTTGGAATACAGTAGGTTTAACACCAATATAAACAAATAATGAGTTCATTACAGTACCTTTAAGTGGTGGTTTGTTTTCTTATACTAACGGAGCTCACGCGATTTTTGTGTAAGTTTTGTGTTGTGAAGTTTTCAAGTTTTGAGTATTGCTTTGATGGACTATGGAACAAAGAGTGGCAAGAGCCTAAGCTTGGGGATGCCCAAGGCACCCCAAGGTAAAATTTAAGGACAACCAAAAGCCTAAGTTTGGGGATGCCCGGGGAAGGCATCCCCTCTTTCGTCTTCATCTATCGGTAACTATACTCGAGACTATATTTTTATTCACCACATGATATGTGTTTTACTTGGAGCGTCATGTATTATTTGAGTATTTGCTTGTTAGTTTGCCAAAATTATCCTTGCTGGACACACATTTTTGAGAGATATAAATATGGCCTAGGAATTGTTAGAACACTCTATGTTCTTCATTTATACCTTCTGAGTTGAATAGTTTTTGCTCTAGTGCTTCACTTATATCTTTTAGAGCACGGTGGTGATTTTATTTTGTATAAATTGTTGATCTCTCATGCTTCACTTATATACTTTTGAGAGTCTATTAGAACAGCATGGTAATGTACTTTGGCTATAAAACTAGCCTTAACATGATAGGCATCCAAGATGAATGTAGTAAAAACTTTCATACTAAGTGCATTGAATATGATGAGAAGTTGGATGCTTGATAATTGTTTTGAGATATGAGGATAGTGATATTAGAGTCATGCTAGTGGAGTTATTATGAAATTGAGAAATACTTCTGTTAAAGTTAGTGATTCCCGTAGCATGCACGTATGGTGAACCGCTATGTGACGAAGTTAGAGCATGAGGTATTTGTAGAGTGTCATCCTTTGTGTGGAGGTCGGGGGCGCACGATGGTGAACTCCTACCAACCTCCCCCCTAGGATCATGCGTTGATTGCTTTGTTTTGATGACTTGTAAATTTTTGCAATAAGTATATGAGTTCTTATGTCAATATAGACTTTTGTCTTGAATCTTTCAGATCTGAACATTCATGCCACAGTAAAGAGAACTACATTGAAAATTATGTTGGTTAGCATTCCACATCAAAAATTCTGTTTTTGTCATTTACCTACTCGAGGACGAGCAGGAATTAAGCTTGGGGATGCTTGATACATCTCCAACGTATCTATAATTTTTGATTGTTCCATGCTATTATTTTTGATGTTTTGGATGTTTAATGGGATTTGTTATACACTTTTATATTATTTTTGGGACTAACCTACTAACCCAAAGGCCCAGTCCAGATTGTTGTTTTTTTGCCTATTTCAAGGTTTTACAGAAAAGGAATATCAAACGGAGTCCAAACGGAATGAAACTTCTGGAGAGATATTTTTGGAGCAAAATACGCACGGGAGACTTGAGAACCACGGAGTAGGGCTGCCGTGGCATCCATGAGGGTGGGGGCGCCCCCCCCCCCCTATAGGGTGCGCCCCCTGCCTCATGGGCACCCCGTCTGGCCCCCGGTGCCCCCTTCCTCCTATATATACCTACGTACCCCGAAACCATCAGAACAACAAAGACAACCCTAGTTCCACCGCCGCAACCTTATGTTCCCATGAGATCCCATCTTGGGGCCTGTTTTAGAGCTCCGTCGGAAGGGGGGTCTAAAACGGAGTGCTTCTACATCATCATCATCACCTCACCATGAGTTGTGAGTAGTTTATCACAGACCTTCGGGTCCATAGCTAGTATCTGGATGGCTTCTTCTCTCTCTTTGGATCTCAATGCCAAGTTCTCCTCGGTCTTCGAGGATATCTATTCGATGTAATCTCTTTTTGCGGTGTGTTTGTCGAGATCCGATGAATTGTGGCTTTATGATCAAGATTATCTATGAGAAATATTTGGTTATTTTCTGAACTCTTTATGTATGATTATAATATCCTTGCAAGTCTCTTCGAATTATTAGTTTGGTTTGGCCTACTAGATCTATAGTTCTTGCAATGGGAGAAGTGCTTGTCTTTGGGTTCAATCTTGCGGTGTCCTTTCCCAGTGACAGTAGGGGCAGCAAGGCACATATTGTATTGTTGTCATCGAGGATAAAAAGATGGGGTTTATATCACTATGTTTGAGTTTATCCCTCCACATCATGTCATCTTGCTTAAGGCGTTACTGAAGGAAATATGCCCTAGAGGCAATAATAAAGTTGTTATTTATATTTCCTTATATCATGATAAATGTTTATTATTCATGCTAGAATTGTATTAACCGGAAACTTAGTACATGTGTGAATACATAGACAAAACAGAGTGTCCCTAGTATGCCTCTACTAGACTAGCTCATTGATCAAAGATGGTTATGTTTCCTAACCATAGACATGAGTTGTCATTTGATCAACGGGATCACATCATTAGGAGAATGATGTGATGGACAAGACCCATCCGTTAGCTTAGCACTATGATCGTTTAGTTTTACTGCTATTGCTTTCTTCATGACTTATACATGTTCCTATGACTATGAGATTATGCAACTCCCGAATACCGTAGGAACACCTTGTGTGCTATCAAACGTCACAACGTAACTGGGTGATCATAAAGATGCTCTACAGGTGTCTCCGAAAGTGTTCGTGGTGTTGGCATAGATCAAGACTAGGATTTGTCACTCCGAGTGTCGGAGAGGTATCTCTGGGCCCTCTCGGTAATGCACATCATAATAAGCCTTGCAAGGAAAAGACTAATGATTTAGTCACGAGATGATGTATTACGGAACGAGTAAAGAGACTTGCCGGTAACGATATTGAACTAGGTATAGAGATACCGACGATCGAATCTCGGTCGAGTGACATACCAATGACAAAAGGAACAACATATGTTGTTATGCGGTTTGACCGATAAAGATCTTCGTAGAATATGTAGGAGCCAATATGAGCATCCAGGTTCCGCTATTGGTTATTGACCGGAGATGAGTCTCGGTCATGTCTACATAGTTCTCGAACCCGTAGGGTCCGCACGCTTAACGTTTGATGACGATCGGTATTATGAGTTTATGAGTTTTGATGTACCGAAGGAGTTCGGAGTCCTGGATGAGACCGGAGACATGACGAGGAGTCTCGAAATGGTCGAGACGTAAAGATCGATATATTGGACAACTATATTCGGACATCGGAAAGGTTCCGAGTGATTCGGATATTTTTCGGAGTATATGGGCCTTATTGGGCCATACGGGAATAGAGGAGAAAGGCCAAAAGGAAGGAGGCACTGATGGCTTCTCGCCCCTCGTTGGTTACCCCAAGTGGAAGGTTTGAGATGCAGTGTAGCGGAAGTTTTCCCTTGGCAAAGATACCAAGGATCGATTTCCCCTGAGACTCCTAGTTTCAACAAGAAGGTGTCAACTGCTAACGGCGCCAGATATTAGCAATCAACGTGGACCTGCACACAGATACAAATAACTTTGCTCCCAATGAGTACAAAGAGGTTGTCAATCCCTCCGGCCTTGTAGTTTACAAAGGATCAAACGCAAGTGATAATAGTGATAGGTATTGCTGCAATAGTAAGTAAAAAGCGGAAAGTAAATAGCGGATGTGATCAATGATGGTAATGTGGACCGGAGTCTCATGATGTTCACTAGTGATGTCTCTCTCCCAAAAGACGATAAACCAGCTATGTGAGGTAAACGAATTACAGCTGGGCAATTGACAGGACCATGTGCGCAAACCAATGCTGACTAAGTTGTAAGAAAGGTAGAGGTTCAAAGCATGGGCGGTACGCCGAGGCAAGTAGACCGAAATCCATCTGCATCTACTACTAATCATCCACCTTGAGATATCTATCCAGAACATCTCGCTGGTATTAAGTTGCGAGTCCCACCCATAGTGTAAACTCAAAGCAACAGACAACTGCATTAAAAGAACTTTGCGTAAAGTAAACAATCCTTGCACCCGCGGGCACAAGCACCGTTGTTTTCCCCCTTGTGGCAACAACACATCCCCTAGACTCATGTTTCTGTCACTCAAGCTAGTCATCGAGGGGCATGAACTCACAATCGAGCATAACGTTCCCTCTTGGAGTCACTACCTACTACTCGGCCAAAGCAATAAATAGCAACGGAGAACATGCAAGAATTACTTACGAACATAAATATAAAAGAGGTAAATCAAATATATTACTCAAACACAATCTGAACATAATCTCACAATCCATCGGATCCCAGCAAACTCAACATAGCAACAGCATAAGGATTACATATGTGCCTCGATCATGTAGGGCAGCTCACGAGGTCTAATTAGTGAAGCACAAGAACGGGAGGAGAACATCACATAGCTACTGGTCATGGACCCATGGTCCAAGGGAGACTACTCACAACTCATCCGGGAGGCGTCCATGGTGGTGGAGAGGCTCCCGGTGGTGATCCTCCCCTCCGGCAGGGTGCCGGGAAGAGTTCTCCTGGTGCTCCCGATCTTGGAAGCGCGGCGCCGGCGGAACAGAGATGAGATCGCGAAAAAGGGTTCTCGTCTCGAGGGTTTCGGGACACGATATAAATATATGCCAAAGGGGGGCATCAGCGGAGGCCTGGGGGGCCCAGGCGCCCCCCCCGGCGCGGCCAGGAGGGGGGCCGCGCCACCAGGGCGCCTGGAGCCGTGGTGGCCCCCCTCCGGCCCTACTTCGGCTGCCGGGAAGCTTCTCGAACGCTGATTTTTTATATAATTTTTCCGGGATTTTTCTGGCAGTTTACGTAATGGGAAAACCTGAAATACAAAAACAGCAGAAAACAGAAACTGACACTGGGGTGCACTGAGTTAATAGGTTAGTCCAAATATGATCAAAAGTGTATGGAAGTGTATAAATATCATAGCAATATCACCCAAAAGAGGCATGGAGCAAGCAGAAATTATAGATACGTTTTGGACGTATCAGGCGCGCGCCCCCCCTCTGGTTCGAATTGGACAAGGGGTGCAGCCCCCTTTTCCTTCTCCCTATCCACCTCTTTCCTTCTCTCCTACTCCAGAAAGGAAAGGGGAATCCTACTAGGACTTGGGAGTCCTAGTAGGACTCCCCACACTTGGCGCGCCCCCTCTAGGGCCGGCCTCTCCCTTGCTCCTTTATATACGAGGGTAGGGGGGCACCCTAGGACACACAAGTTGAATTGTTTTAGCCGTGTGTGGTGCCCCCCTCCACAGAAACACACCTCGGTCATACCATTGCAGTGCTTAGGCGAAGCCCTGCGCCGGTAGATACATCATATCCGTCACCACGCCGTCGTGCTGACGAAACTCTCCCGTGAAGCTCAACTGGATCAAGAGCTCATGGGACGTCATCAAGATGAACGTGTGCTGAACGCGGAGGTGCCGTACGTTCGGTGCTTGATCGGTTGGATCGCGAAGAAGTTCGACTACATCAACCGCGTCAGTTGACGCTTCCGCTCCCGGTCTACGAGGGTACGTAGACACACTCTTCCCCTCGTTGCTATACATCTGGTAGATAGATCTTGCGTGATCGTAGGAAAATTTTAAAATACTACGTTCCCCAACAGTTACTCTGTTCTTATGAACTTAATACTCTAGATGCATGCTGGATAGCGGTCGATGTGGGGAGTAATAGTAGTAGATGCGGAATCGTTTCGGTCTACTTGTCTCGGATGTGATGCCTATATATAATGATCATGCCTAGATAGTCTCATAATTATTCGCTTTTCTATCAATTGCTCGACAGTAATTTGTTTACCCGCCGTAGAATATCGCTATCATGAGAGAAGCCACTAGAGAATACTATGGCCCCCGGGTCTATTCTCAACGTATCAATCTACAATATACTTTACTTTTCCGCTTTTACTTTCTATTCTTATATCCAAAAATACCAAAAATATCAAACTATCATCTCTATCAGATCTCACTTTCGTAAGTGACCATAAAGGGATTGACAACCCCTTATCGCATTGGCTGCTAAGTTCTTATTTGTTTGTGCAGGTGCGAGGGACTCGCGCGTGGTCTCCTACTGGATTGATACCTTGGTTCTAAAAAACTGAGGGAAATACTTGCGCTACTGTGCTGCATCACCCTTTCCTCTTCGAGGAATACAACGCAAGCTCGAGAAGTAGCAATATGTTTTCTATTTTACCGGTCTCATGGTGGCTGTTGGGAGACCGGTTTATAGGATCGATTGTCGTACTATGAAGGGGGCTCTCGATGAGTAGCTTGAACGTATCGTTCGTACAGAGCTCAAACCATTGCATCCTTGCATCATCTTTATTGGTTCTTGTTTGATTTTTCTCCTTGTGAGATTTAGAGCTTATGGTCATCTTGATGACAAGCTCGAGTTCATCGAAAACGGAGTTCACTCATGCATATTCTATGATGTTTTTGATGTTGGAGGTTATCCCGGTTCTTCTCTGATGGAGGGTTCACTCCTCTATATCCTAGGCATACCTCCTTGCCTCTTCTTACTATAACCAGTTGCTATTTTCATACTACTCATCTTCCTCTATCCAACAAGTTTGAGTTTGCTCAATTTGGAGTTCATTTGAAGAAGTTATGGCAGTTCTGGTTTTAGTGTTTCCTCATAGTCTTTTTGTGGCAGTGATTTTAGTGCAGAGCGATTGTACCACTTGAAAAAGCGGTTGTACCGCTCGGCCGGTTGTTCCGGTTAAACCACCGCTCGTACTACCTCCTAGGGGTGATACCCTTCTGTTATTGATACGGTGGTAGAGCGGTGGTGGAACGGTAGTTACGATTTGCTCTTACAAACCGGTACTACCGGTGTCCGCGGCGGTTGTCCCGCCTAGATCTCCACCTCCTCGGGACTCTGGTCCAGCGGTTGTACTGGCACAACCACCGCCCCAACCACTGCTATGGGGTGAAACCCTTCTGTATCAGAGGCGATTGTTGGGCGGTAGTGGAGCGGTAGTTCCGGTAGGCTCCGGCTGACCGGTACTAACGATAGCTCCATCGGTTGTACCACTGGTGCACTTCTGCAAAGGGAACCCGCAAATTCCGGTAGTACCGATGGTTCAAGCGGTTGTACCGCTGCTGTATAAAAACGGCTGTAACAGGCATATTCATGGGGTCCTATAAAAGGGGGTCTTCTTCCCTAATGGACCCTATCTCTTGAGCTCATGTTCTTCCCCCACTGTTGACCTTCTTCGAGCTTGCTAACTCTCAATCCCTCCATGGATTCTAGCTAGTTTTGGGGGGAAAAGAGAGAGGAGATCTAGATCCACCTTTCCACCAATCACTTTCTCCTCTATGTGAGGGGAACCCCTTGGATCTAGATCTTGGAGTTCTTGGTGTTCTCCTTCTTGTTCTTCCTCTCATTTCCCTCCCTAACATTAGTTGCTTTGGTGGGATTTGGGAGAGAAGGACTTGGGCACTCCGTGTGCCCTTGCCATTGCATTTGGTGCATCGGCTTGAGTTCTCCACGGTGATACGTGGAAGTGAAGTTGAGAAGCTTATTACTCTTGGGTGCTTGGTACCCTTGAGCTTGTTCCTCTTGGGGTGCTTGGACACCCTAGATGGTTTTGGTCACCTCGGAGCCATATTCCATTGTGGTGAAGCTTCGTGGTGTCGTTGGGGAGATAGCCCCAACCTTGTGGTGTTCGGAGCTCAATCATTGTGGTATAAAGCTCTGGGCAAGCGTCGGGGTCTCCAATTAGGTTGTGGAGATTGTCCCGAGCAATTTGACGGGTTTCGATGACCGCCCCCAAGGGTTGCCAAAGTATATGGGTTCGGTGACCGCCCCGAAGGGTTGCCATTTGTATGGGTTCGGTGATCGCCCTCAAGGGTTCCTGATAACCCTCAACCGTAAGGGATCGAGATAGTCTTCGCGGGTAAGAATAACCCAATTTATAGATTCGACACACGGGGAGCCAAAGAGTATTTATAAGCTTTGACAGTTGAGTTGTCAATTCAACCGCACCTGAAATATACTTACTTGCAACAAAAGATAAGTGGTAACGGTGATATGATAGTGATGGTGGTGACAGCAAAAGTAAATAGCAAAAGTAACAACTAATAACCAGCAGGATTGAAATACTTTAGGCTAGGGAGATGGATGGTTGGGCGCTGCATGGATGAGATACATCATGAATCTAACTTGGGGCAAGGCACACAAAAAAGTAATGATCATCTAGGCAAATATCAAACATTAGGCATGTATCCCACAGGTAGTTGTACGTGCTTACAATAAGA
This sequence comes from Secale cereale, assembly GCA_902687465.1. NCBI lineage: Eukaryota > Viridiplantae > Streptophyta > Magnoliopsida > Poales > Poaceae > Secale > Secale cereale. The sequence goes on along the minus strand of LR738714.1, from coordinate 613,513,439 downwards.
ACTTGCACAACATCTTTTGTCCTACCATCCCGCTACGAACGGGGCCAAAAGGAACTTATGGAGATTAAGGTGCTCCTGTCAAAGAGCACCGGAACAAAGCAATAAACTCAATGGATACATGGAATCCTCAAATTATGGACCATCCCCTTTGGTGTCCCAACCTGTCACCTTTGGGATCGCCGGTTCCGGACCGTAATAGGTGCAAACAACTCACAGATAGGATCAAGAACACAAATATATTCATGCAAACACATAGGGTTCAGATCTGAAATCATGGCACCCGGGCCCTAAGTGACAAGCATTAAGAGCAACAAGTTGAAGCAAAGATGATAAACACCATAGTAGATGATAGGCAACATGCCCCCAACAATCTGATAAACTATTACATGATCTAACTCATCCAATCCCTACCATCCCCTTTGCCTACAGCAGGGAATTACTCACACATGGAAGCAGAAGCCATGGAGGGAGGATGGAGTGGTGATGATGATGACGATGGCGACGATCTCCCCTCTCCGGAGGCCAAATCAGCCTCCAGATTAGCCCTCCCGAAGAAGAACCGAGGGTGGCGGCGGCTCCGCGATGGAAACTGGGAAAACAACTTCTGTTCTGGGGTTTTCTCGTCACGGGGATAAATACGGGTCAAAGTAGGGCACCAGAGGGGGAAGGACCCGCCCAGGCGGCCTCCCGGCGCGGCCAGGGGTGGGCCCGCCTGGGCAGGGCACCTGGGCCCCATTGGCTGCCCTCTGGCCCATCTTCTGGCACAAGGGCCCTCCGGGTGCGTGGATTTTCTGTGATTTTTCTTGGAATTTTCTGAGATACCTAAAAATCCGTTTTCCTGCACACAATAAAACCATAGAGGAAGCTCTGCTGAAAACAGCGTCAGTCCGGGTTAGTTTAGTTCAAATCATGCAAGAATGAGGTCAAAACAATAGCAAAAGTGTTTGGAAAAGTAGATACGTTTGAGACGTATCAACTCCCCAAGCTTAGCACATTGCTTGTCCTAAAGCAATTCAGTTCAACGAACTGGACGCGACAAAGAAAACTTTGACAAACTCTTTTGCTTCATTAGATGTATATCAGCATGTACTACGAAAAGAGTCTAGCAAGTATTGAAACAATGCTATGAGGACAATGCACGGAGCAATCCTTCTTTCAAGTGACTAATCACAAATACCTAAAAGTAAATAATATACTACTCAAAATCAAGACAAGATTACATTGCACATAACTTGAACATACTAGAGTGGTATCTCGCTAGCCTCCATGAATGAAGCAAAACATAAATGCAGAAACTCCTCCAGAGTTTTAAAGGAGACTAGAACTAAGAATTTCAGAATAAATAATATCACAAGCATGCAGAAGACAATGTAATACTTTGGGACAATGCACATTACACTCAGAATGACAATTATGCTCTCCTAGTTGGTGCTTTGAAGAAAGAAGGTGGAGACTCTCGAACCGTGGAATTTGATGGCGAGGTTGAAAACCCATGGTTGGAAGCAAAGACTAAACATGTACCAGAGCTCTTGGTTTTGAAAACAGAGGTAAAAATAATTTTGGGAGGTGCATATTTCGTTAATGAATGTTAGTAGACAACCCAATTACTTCTCGAGCTGGACAAGTTTTGAGGAACGGCTCCCGCACGGGGACGATCACATCCCCTTAATCTCCTTTGTTTATCACTGCCAAAAGTTTTCTGATTTCTCATGAACAAAGCGCGAAGGAGGGTTTGTTTGTTGTATTATCTTTTATGAGCCAGGCGCACTCATGCCAGTTCCTTCTTGTATTAGGGGTTTGCAGATTAGACATGCAATCCCGGGATAAAACTCGTCCAACTTAAAAAGATCTTGAATTAACTACTACTTCCTCATGAGCTAAAACAGGGGCACAAAATAGAAGTAAATTTCAATAATTTCGAGATGGTACAAGAAAGTCTTCGTTAGGATGGTAGGTAAATACCACATAGGAAGGTATGGTGGACTCATATGGAATAACTGGTCTGAAAGGATTTGGATGCACAAGCAGAATTCCGCTTAGTACGAGCGAAGGCTAGCAAGAGACTGGGAAGCGACCAACTAGAGAGCAATAACGGTCAAGCAACATTGAATTGGGCATGAAAGTGATATAACTATTCTGAAACTCAAAGATCATCAAGGCAAAGCAGACTTTTTAGTCTTAAACATGTGTAAACATGTGCCAAGTCAATCCAAGAATTCTCCAAAGGGAAATACCACCTCAGTATACCAAACTATGAACAGTGCAATGCATGTAAATCATTTCAATAACACATTATGTACTCTAGCTATTTGAGACTAGCCACAAGGAAAGCATGAACCACTGGGAAAGCATTGTAAACATAGCACTATGTCGCTACAAGCTGGTCTCTAGATAATAAGTACAGACATATGTACAAAAGTAGAAACAAGAAGAGTTCATACCTGTTTTCCTTGTTGCTTCCCTTCCGTTGATCTTCGTCATTACTGCCTTGTCACTTGCACGATCGAACGTAGGAAATATAATTAAATGCCATCACAGACTCGAGCTGAACTCTGAAAACAAAGCAAACTAAAGAGAGAAAGGAAATCTTTTTAGGGTTTTTTTCAAAGGTTGAACGAAAGCAAAAGAAAGAGAAAATCTTTTTGTTGTTTTTGCAAAGAAAGAAACAAAGAAGAACGGGCAAAAACTTCGAAAAGATTAAAGCGAATAGAAATAAAACGGATAATACAATGGAAAAGTGAGAAGGGCACGTACTCCCCCAAGCTTAGGCTTTTGGCCTAAGTTGGTAGTAGCTACTGCCCCCAGGAGCCTCCTGCTCCGGGGCGGTGCTGGTGAGTCCAAGGGTCGTAAAAGGATTCCGGCGCATACACCAAACTCCTCGGATCCTCCCACGAAGAAGGGTCCGCACTCCAAGCAGAGGAAGACCCTTCACCAAACTGGCTGACAGTCTCCCCCTGGAAAGGTGGTAACTCACCGTGCTCCTCCTCGTCGGGCACAACCCCCTCCATGGGGTTATGAAATTGATGCTGGACCATGAACTCATCGAACTGGATAACATCAAAGGACCATCCGTTCCTGCGAGAAAAATCAAACAAAAGAGGTGCAGGTAGACGGATCTTGCGTTCTGCGGTAGTTCCGAAACGCAAGATATAAACAAGATTACCAAACTCAGAAGTCATGGTAACAAACTTATGCCTTTTCATAGCAGCAATATCAAAACTTAAATAAGTAAAAGGCTTATCATCAGGGTGTGGGGTGCCTTTAAGATGTTCTAAGATAAGTGTGGCATAAACGCCACCAAATAAATCTCCCCTGTTACCGTTCATAGCAAGGCGTCGAGCAATTAAGGCACCCAAATTATAATCAAACCTCCCCGAGAGGGCGGTTGCCAGGATAGCAATATCCGGCGCAGAAGTGTTGCTCGTGTTGTCACGAGCTAATACCCCTCTAGCAACATAATACGCAAAATACCTGAGGTGAGGGAATAAGATGCTGGAGATTTTTGACCGATGAATATCCCTCGTACCCATGCTGCAGAGAGAGTTGAAGACGGTTTTCAGCTCGGAGGGCTGAGAGGTCATCTTCGCCGTCCGCCCAACGTTTGGCACACCGATTATTTCACAAAACTTTTCCAAGGGCATGGTCAAAAGATCATTGTAAATTTTAAACTCAATAGAACCAGTATCAAGGTTATATCTAAAACTGTTAATGAAACCGGAGGTGAGTTTTTGATACTGAGTAACACGGCACGTGACGAGCCGTGTCAGACCTGCATTAGCACAAAGATTATAAAACTCATCCTTAATTCCCGCAGCTTCAAGGAATTCATCACATGGGAACATCATAGCACGTGCTGGACTTGTGTCTTCCAACAAATCTAGGGGCACATGATCTTCATTGTAGCTCACCCTAGCAGTCGAGGGTGAAGCTGCGGCTCTAGTAACTCGATCGGAGCGCGTGGGCTTCTTCTTCTCAAGCCACCCCTTTGCCCTTCCTAACAAACTCATTTCTGAAATTTTTGACAAATTACAAAAACAAGGATTTAAACAAAGTGGGTTAAGGCAAACTACTCAACTCACTTACCTAAGGCATAAACTTGCATCAAAACTTGGAAAATAAATTTCTACACATGCATGCAAGCTCATCTACACAGCACCAAGAACTACTAAATACTCACAAATGAAGCCACCAATTAGAAATCTAATTGGAGGGGTGGAGGATTTACATACCAGGGAGTATTTGTTCAAAATCTCAGCTCGAATGATAGGCTGTAGAGAGAGATCGAAAATCGCCTCCAAGAACAGCAAGAACGCAAGAACAGGTGCAGAACTCGTGTTTTCGGAGAGAAAGAGAGAGAGGAAGAAGACTCACCTGGAGGAGGGACTTGTGGGCCCCAGGCGCCCTATGGGCGCGGCCAGGGGGCAGGCCGCGCCAGCTGGACGCCTGGGCCACTGGTGGCCCCCCCTGGTCAGCCCCAGGTGCCTCTGGGTCACTCCCGGCATGGAAATTTTTATTTTTTATTTTCTGGAATTTTTCTGAAAACTTCACTGTTGAAATTTTTTCGAAGTTCAAAAAGCTGCAAAACTTTCTGAAAACTTAAAGCAGTGATTAGTATTGTGAAGCTTCAAAAACATAAACACTTGGTACAGCAAGGAGAACAAAAGCTAAAACAAATGAAAACATAACAAGCTCAACTTTTTACCTATATAAAACGTGCTCACTAGTAAGGTTGATCAAGTCTTACCAACAAACCGGCGATACATAGAGAAAAAAGTCTCACCTCTTACGAAGTGATCATTGCACCTTTACTTTAATGGACATTGTCCCCACCATAATAGTTTTGTATTTGTGGTGCACATGTAGTGGACAGTCCCATTCTCCAATCTTCACGGTCTCGATATCTTCTATAGAGTTGAGGCCATGCCTCTTGTCGATCTTCTTTGGAAAGTACACCGTGTGTTCTTTATCATTCACATTGAAGGTAACCTTTCCTTTATTGCAATCAATAATAGCACCTGCGGTGTTAAGAAAAGGTCTACCAAGAATAATGGACATGCTCCCATCCTCGGGCATGTCAAGCACGACAAAATCAATAAGGATCAAACAATTAGCAACTTCTACGGGAACGTCCTCACAAATACCTATCGGGACGGCGGTTGACTTGTCAGCCATCTGAAGAGAAATATCTGTAGGGATTAGTTTCTCTAAACAAAGCCTCTTGTAAAGAGAGAAAGGCATAACACTCACTCCTGCTCCAAGATCACATAAAGCAATTTTGACATAATTATTCTTTATGGAGCAAGGAATGGTGGGTATACCTGGATCACCAAGCTTCTCAGGAATCTTGCCACTGAAAGAGTAGTTAGCAAGCATAGTAGATATTGCTTCATTAGGAACTTTTCTTTTATTAGTAACAATATCTTTCATATATTTTGAATAGGGAGGTAACTTAATAGCATCAGTCAAAGGGATTTGAAGAAAAAGAGGTTTCATCCACTCACAAAACTTATTGTAATGCTCTTCTTCTTTAGATTTGAGAGACTTACCTGGAAAGGGCATGGGTTTCTGTATCCATGGTTCTCTTTCCTTCCCATGTCTTCTTGCGATGAAGTCTTCTCTAGTGTACTTCTTGCGTTTGTCAGGTGCTTCTTCTTCTCGAACCTCAGGCGGATCATTCTTCTCCTTATCCTTATCTTCAGGTTCGGCACCGTCTTCAATCTCAGCATCGGAGGTAGATATACGGTTTGGATCAACAGCTGGCTCTTCACTTGTAATAGGATCATTGGAATTGTCAGCCTCCTTGTGTTTCTTCTTCTTCTTCCTTGGAGAGCCAACAATTTCTTCTTCCTGCATTTGAGAATCTTGCTCAATTCTCCTCGGATGCCCCTCTAGATAGAGAGGATCTTGAGTGCTAGTTCCTCCTCGGGTCTTAATCCCGAAGGCCTGTAAATCATCCTTTTTGGTATTGTTAGCAAGCAAATCTTTTTGCACATTAGAAATTTGTTCAAGTTGAGTTTGAACCATATGAAAGTGCTTCACAAGACATTTAACATCATTAACTGTTCTACCTAGAACATCAAGCAAACTTTTGATAGCAAGGGAATTATCATGCAATTGACTTTGTATCCTATCATTAAAATGACTTTGCTTCATAATAAAATTATCAAGCTCATCTAAACATTGATCAGGAGGCTTACCATGAGGGATGTCACTTGCGTTGAAATCTAAAAGAGAGTGTACCTCTACCATAGGAGGGTGAGTGATAGGCTCACACAACTTCTCAATAGGGGGTAGATTCTTCACGTCTTCAGTTTTAATACCCTTCTCTTTAATAGACTTCCTTGCTTCTCGCATATCTTCGGGGCTTAGAACAAACATGCCCCTCTTCTTTGGTGGTGGAGGTGGTTCAGGGACGGACCAATCTTCATGGTTTTTGGCAATCCTGCCCATCAATTCTTCTGCATCGTCCGGTGTTCTTTTCCTGAAAACACAACCAGCACAACTATCCAAATAGGACCTGGATTCATCAGTTAGACCAACATAAAATATATCGATCAATTCATTCTTAGGGACTGCATGTCCTGGTCTAGCCCGGATCAGACTACAGTACCTCCCCCAAGCTTTAGGGAGGTGCTCATCCTGCAACTGTTTAAAGTTATAAATTCTTTGTAAAGCAGCATGTTGCATATGAGCAGGAAAGTACTTATCAACAAAAGAGTGAGCTAAGTATTGAGGACTCTTAATGGAACCACATGGTAGTGCATCATACCAAGTTTTAGAACCTTCCTTCAAAGAGAAAGGAAGAAGCTTAGTCACATAAAAGTTTCGTATCTTTTCATTCGTGGTAAACAAGCCACCCAACTCAGTGAGTTTGGTCAGGTGTGCAATAGCATCATCATTTTCTCTGCCATAAAAGGGGTCAGCTTCAACCATAGATATAAGTGAAAGATCAACAGAGAAATCATAATCAGGATCATTGATGCATATAGGAGATGTAGCAAATTCAGGATCAGGAACAGTCTTGTTCTTCAAGGAGTGTTTTTCAAGCAGCTTCTTAATAGCTTCAGGGTCAGAGTCGGCAAACTCTGTCAGTTCCCTGCATAAATCATCATCAAGCATAATGTAATCATCATCAAGGAGTCTCTCCTTGAGTTTACTCAAATAAGGATAATCATAAGTTCCACCAATAGGGTAGCGAGTAACAGGAATTTCAATTCCAGATTTTTTTGCAGCAGCAGCGATCTGTTTCTCAAGAGCATATCCAAGTGAACCAATATCATCAAGAGTAGTAGAAGCATTATCAAAAGTATCGGACATAGTAGCAGATTCAGTAGAAGCATCATGTGGTGGTGGTGAGGCAAACTTACTCATAACAGAAGGTGAATCAAGTGTAGCACTAGTGTTCAGAACAGTACCTCTTCTTGTAGTGGATAGTAAGATCGGAACCTTGGGGTCTCCTTTCTTACCCATAGCGGATGAAGTGCAGCAGGTAGGATACTTCAAGTAGACTTGTAAATATTGCTATGCTCCCCGGCATCGGCGCCAGAAAACGGTACTTGATAACCCTCAACCGTAAGGGATCGAGATAGTCTTCGCGGGTAAGAATAACCCAATTTATAGATTCGACACATGGGGAGCCAAAGAGTATTTATAAGCTTTGACAGTTGAGTTGTCAATTCAACCGCACCTGAAATATACTTACTTGCAACAAAAGATAAGTGGTAACGGTGATATGATATTGATGGTGGTGACAGCAAAAGTAAACAGCAAAAGTAACAACTAACAACTAGCAGGATTGAAATACTGTAGGCTAGGGAGATGGATGGTTGGGCGCTGCATGGATGAGATACATCATGAATCTAACTTGGGGCAAGGCACACAGAAAAGTAATGATCATCTAGGCAAATATCAAACATTAGGCATGTATCCCACAGGTAGTTGTACGTGCTTGCAATAAGAACTTGCACAACATCTTTTGTCCTACCATCCCGCTATGAACGGGGCCAAAAGGAACTTATGGAGATTAAGGTGCTCCTGTCAAAGAGCACCGGAACAAAGCAATAAACTCAATGGATACATGGAATCCTCAAATTATGGACCATCCCCTTTGGTGTCCCAACCTGTCACCTTTGGGATCGCCGGTTCCAGACCGTAATAGGTGCAAACAACTCATAGATAGGATCAAGAACATAAATATATTCATGCAAACACATAGGGTTCAGATCTGAAATCATGGCACTCGGGCCCTAAGTGACAAGCATTAAGAGCAACAAGTTGAAGCAAAGATGATAGACACCATAGTAGATGATAGGCAACATGCCCCCAACAATCTGATAAACTATTACATGATCTAACTCATCCAATCCCTACCATCCCCTTTGCCTACAGCAGGGAATTACTCACACATGGAAGGAGAAGCCATGGAGGGAGGATGGAGTGGTGATGATGATGAAGATGGCGACGATCTCCCCTCTCCGGAGGCCAAATCAGCCTCCAGATTAGCCCTCCCGAAGAAGAACCGAGGGTGGCGGCGGCTCCGCGACGGAAACTTGGAAAACGACTTCTGTTCTGGGGTTTTCTCGTCACGGGGATAAATACGGGTCAAAGTAGGGCACCAAAGGGGGAAGGACCCGCCTAGGCGGCCTCCCGGCGCGGCCATGGGTGGGGCCGCCTGGGCAGGGCGCCTGGGCCCCCCTGGCTGCCCTCTGGCCCATCTTCTGGCACATGGGCCCTCCGGGTGAGTGGATTTTCTGTGATTTTTCTTGGAATTTTCTGAGATACCTAAAAATCCGTTTTCCTGCACACAATAAAACCATACAAGAAGCTCTACTGAAAACAGCGTCAGTCCGGGTTAGTTTAGTTCAAATCATGCAAGAATGAGGTCAAAACAATAGCAAAAGTGTTTGGAAAAGTAGATACGTTTGAGACGTATCAGTCCCTTAGTGGAATCACGACATCTTGCATTGTGCGAGGGCGTGAGGAGATTACAGTGGCCCTAGTGGCTTCTTGGGGAGCATTGTGCCTCCACACCGCTCCAAACGAAGATTAGCATCTGCAAGGGTGTGAACTTCGGGATACATCATTGTCTCCACGTGCTTCAGTTATCTCTTACCTGAGCCCTTTACTTATGCACTTTACTTTGTGATAGCTATATTGTTTCTTGTCATATATCTACCTATCACCTAGTTGTTTATCTTGCTTAGCATAAGTTGTTAGTGCACATAGGTGAGCCTAGTTGTTGTAGGTTTTGTGCTGGACAAATTAACCGCTAGGTTTATTCCGCATTTGTTCAAGCCTAAACCTTAATTATTTTAAAGCGCCTATTCACCCCCCTCTAGGCGACTTCCACGATCTTTCAGCTACGTGTGAGAAAGTCTCATCATAGTCAACTCCTTCAACTTGTCGAAAACCTTTTACGACAAGTCGAGCTTTGTAGATAGTAACGTTACCATCAACGTCAATCTTCTTCTTGAAGATCCATTTATTCTCAATGCCTTGCCGATCATCAGACAAGTCCACCGAAGTCCACACTTTGTTATCATGCATGGATCATATCTCAGATTTCATGGCCTCAAGCCATTTTTCGGAATCTGGGCTCATCATAGCTTCTTCATAGTTTGAAGGTTCGCCGTTGTCTAACAACATGACTTCCATGAAAGGATTACCGTACCACTCTGGTGCGGTACGAGTTCTGGTCGACCTTCGAGGTTCAGTAGTAACTTGATCCGAAGTTTCATGATCATTATCATTAGCTTCTTCTCTAGTTGGTGTAGGCATCACGGGAACAGTTTCCTCTAATGATCTACTTTCTAATTCTAGCAAAGTTACAATTACCTCATCAAGTTCCACTTTCCTCGCACTCACTTCTTTCGAGAGAAACTCCTTCTCTAGAAAGGACCCATTTTTAGCAACAAAAATCTTGCCTTCAGATCTGTGGTAGAAGGTGTACCCAACCGTTTCTTTTGGGTATCCTATGAAGAAACACTTTTTCGATTTGGGTTCGAGCTTATCAGGCTGAAGCTTTTTGACATAAGCATCGCAACCCCAAACTTTAATGAACGACAGCTTTGGTTTCTTGCCAAACCATAGTTCATACGGTGTCATCACCACGGATTTAGACGGTGCCCTATTTAACGTGAATGCAGCTGTCTCTAATGCATAACCCCAAAATGATAAAGGCAAATCGGTAAGAGACATCATAGAACACACCATATACAATAGATTACAGTTACGACATCCGGACACACCATTACGTTGTGGTGTTCCAGGTGGCGTGAGTTGTGAAACTATTCCACATTGTTTCAAATGAATACCAAACTCGTAATTCAAATATTCGCCTCCGTGACCGGATCATAGAAACTTTCTTTTCTTGTTAAGATGATTCTCTACTTCACTCTGAAATTCTTTGAACTTTTCAAATGTTTCAGACTTGTGTTTCACCAAATAGATATACCCATATCTACTCAAATCATCTGTGAAGGTGAGAAAATAACAATACCCGCCGCATGCTTCAACACTCATCGCACCGCATACATTGATATGTATTATTTCTAATAAGTCATTAGCTCGCTCCATTGTTCTGGAGAACGGAGTTTTAGTCATCTTGCCCATGAGGTATGGCTCACAAGTATCAAATGATTCATAATCAAGTGATTACAAAAGTCCATCATCATGGAGTTTCTTCATGCGCTTTACACCAATATGACCTAAACGGCAGTGTGATAACCCACAAGTGTAGGGGATCGTTTGTAGCCTTTTTCGATAAGTAAGAGTGTCAAACCCAACAAGGAGCTAAAGGTAGAACAAATATTCCCTCAAGTTCTATCGACCACCGATAAAACTCTACGCACACTTAACATTTGCTTTATCTAAACGAAGGATAAAACTAGAAGTACTTAGCGGGAATAAAACTTAAAATAAATTGCAACACAATAAAAGTAGTGTAGTAGCAAGCTTTTTGTAACACAAGAGAATGATTTGTCCCTAGGCAATCGATAACAAGACTGGTAATCATTCTTGCAATTTTATATGAGGGAGAGGCATGAGCTAACACAATTTTATTGTAGATCAATGGCCCGTGCTACCGTTCCTTTGAATTTTAATGCATTCCTAGAGAAAGCTAAGTTGAAAGATGATGGTAGCAATTACACGGACTGGGTCCGTAACTCGAGGATTATCCTCATTGCTGCATAGAAGAATTATGTCCTTGAAGCACCGCTAGGTGACAAGCCCCCTCCCGCTAATGTAGACGCTTTGAACGTCTGGCAGACACGGTCTGATGACTACACGATAGTTCAGTGTGCCATGCTTTACGTCTTAGAATCAAGACTTCAACGACGTTTTGAACGTCATAGAGCATATGAGATGTTCCAGGAGTTGAAGTTAATATTTCAAGCAAATGCCCGGATTGAGAAATATGAGATTTCCAATAAGTTCTACAGCTGCAAGATGGAGGAGAACAGTTCTATCAGTGAACACTTGCTCAGAATGTCTGGGTACTACAGTCATATGACTCAACTTGGATGCAAAGTTGACGAAGATAGTGTTATTGATAGAGTTCTTCAATCACTGCCACCAAGCTATAAACGCTTCGTGATGAACTATAGCATGCATGGGATGCAAAAAACGATTCCCGAGCTCTTCGCTATGCTCAAGGCTGCGGAGGTAGAAATCAAAAAGGAGCATCAAGTGTTGATGGTTAACAAGACCACTAGTTTCAAGAAAAAGGGCAAGGGAAAGAAGGGAAACTTCAAGAAGAATAGCAAGACAATTGCTACTCCCACGAAGAAACCCAAATCTGGAGCCAAGCCTGAAACTGTGTGCTTCTACTACAAAGCGACTGGACACTGGAAGCGGAACTACCCCAAGTATTTGGCGGATAAGAAGGATGGCAAGGTGAACAAAGGTATATGTGATATACATGTTATTGATGTGTACCTTACTAATGCTCGTAGTAGTACCTGGGTATTTGATACCGGTTCGGTTGCTAATATTTGTAACTCGAAACAGGGACTACAGATTAAACGAAGATTGGCTAAGGACGAGGTGACGATGCGCGTGGGAAATGGTTCCGGAGTCGATGTGATCGTCGTCGGCACGCTACCTCTACATCTACCTTCGGGATTAGTTTTAGACCTGAATAATTGTTATTTGGTTCCAATGTTAAGCATGAACATTATATCTGGATCTTGTTTATTGCGAGACGGTTATTCATTCAAACTTGAGAATAATGGTTGTTCTATTTATATGAGTAATATCTTTTATGGTCATGCACCCTTGAAGAGTGGTCTATTCTTGTTGGATCTCGATCATAGTTATACACATATTCATAATATTGAAACCAAAAGATGCAAGGTTAATAATGATAGTACAACTTATTTGTGGCACTGCCGTTTAGGTCATATTGGTGTAAAGCGCATGAAGAAACTCCATAGTGATGGACTTTTGGAATCACTTGATTATGAATCACTTGGTGCTTGCGAACCATGCCTCATGGGCAAGGTGACTAAAACTCTGTTATCCGGAACAATGGAGCGAGCAACATATTTGTTGGAAATCATACATACTGATGTATCTGGACCGATGAGTGTTGAAGCTCGCGACGGGTATCGTTATTTTCTGACCTTCACTGGTGATTTGAGCAGATATGGGTATATCTACTTGATGAAGCACAAGTCTGAAACATTTGAAAAGTTCAAAGAATTTCAGAGTGAAGTAGAGAATCATCGTAACAAGAAAATAAAGTTTCTACGATCTGATCGTGGAGGTGAATATTTGAGTTACGAGTTTGGTCTTCATTTGAAATAATGTGGAATAGTTTCACAACTCACGCCACCCAGAACACCACAGCGTAATGGTGTGTCCGAACGTCGTAACCGCAGTTTATTAAATATGGTGCAGTCTATGATGTCTCTTACCGATTTACCACTATCGTTTTGGGGTTATGCTTTAGAGACAGTTGCATTCACGTTAAATAGGGCACCATCTAAATCCGTTGAGAGGACGCCTTATAAACTGTGGTTTGGCAAGAAACCAAAGTTGTCGTTTCTTAAAGTTTGGGGCTGCGATGCTTATGTGAAAAAGCTTCAACCTGATAAGCTCGAACCCAGGTCGGAGAAATGTGTCTTCATAGGATACCCAAAGGAGACTATTGGGTACACCTTCTATCACAGATCCGAAGGCAAGATATTCGTTGCTAAGAATGGTTCCTTTCTAGAGAAGGAGTTTCTCTCGAAAGAAGTGAGTGGGAGGAAAGTGGAACTTGATGTGGTAATTGTACCTTCCCCGAATTGGAAAGTAGTACATCACAGAAACTGGTTCCAGTGATTCCTACACCAATTAGTGAGGAAGCTAATGATGATGATCATGAAACTTCAGATCAAATTTCTGCTGAACTTCGTAGATCAACCACAGTATGTTCCGCACCAAAGTGGTACGACAACCCAGTTCTGGAAGTCATGTTACTAGACCATGATAAACCTACGAACTATGAGGAAGCGATGATGAGCCCAGATTCCACAAAATGGCTTGAGGCCATGAAATCTGAGATGGGATCCATGTATGAGAACAAAGTGTGGGCTTTGGTTGACTTGCCCGACGATCGGCAAGCCATCGAAAATAAATGGATCTTCGAGAGGAAGACCGACGCTGACGGTAATGTTACTGTTTACAAAGCTCGACTTGTTGCGAAAGGTTTTCGACAAGTTCAAGGAGTTGACTACGATGAGACTTTCTCGCCCGTAGCGATGCTTAAATCTGTCCGAATCATGTTAGCATTTGCCGCATTTTATGATTATGAAATCTGGCAAATGGATGTCAAAACTGCATTTCTAAATGGACATCTCAAAGAAGAGTTGTATATGATGCAACCAGAAGGTTTTGTCGATCCTAAAGGTGCTAACAAAGTGTGCAAGCTCCAGCGATCCATCTATGGACTGGTGCAGGCATCTCGGAGTTGGAATATACGCTTTGATGAGGTGATCAAAGCATATGGTTTTATACAGACTTTTGGAGAAGCGTGTATTTACAAGAAAGTGAGTGGGAGCTCTGTAGCATTTCTAATATTGTATGTGGATGACATATTGTTGATTGGAAATGATATAGAATTTCTGGATGGCATAAAAGGATACTTGAATAAGAATTTTTCAATGAAAGACCTCGGTGAAGCTGCTTACATATTAGGCATCAAGATCTATAGAGATAGATCAAGACGCTTAATTGGAATTTCACAAAGCACATACCTTGATAAAGTTTTGAAGAAGTTCAAAATGGATCAGTCAAAGAAAGGGTTCTTGCCTGTGTTACAAGGTGTGAAGTTGAGTAAGACTCAATGCCCGACCACTGCAAAAGATAGAGAGAAAATGAAAGTCATTCCCTATGCCTCAGCCATAGGATCTATCATGTATGCAATCCTGTGTACCAGACCTGATGTGTGCCTTGCTATAAGTTTAGCAGGGAGGTACCAAAGTAATCCAGGAGTGGATCACTGGACAGCGGTCAAGAACATCTTGAAGTACCTGAAAAGGACAAAGGATATGTTTCTCGTATATGGAGGTGACAAAGAGCTCGTCGTAAACGGTTACATCGATTCAAGCTTTGACACTGATCCGGATGACTCTAAGTCACAAACCGGATATGTATTTTTATTAACCGGTGGAGCTATCAGTTGGTGCAGTTCCAAGCAAAGCGTCGTGGCGGGATCTACATGTGAAGCGGAATACATAGCTGCTTCAGAAGCAACAAATGAAGGAGTCTGGATGAAGGAGTTCATATCCGATCTAGGTGTGATACCTAGTGCATCGGGTCCAATGAAAATCTTTTGTGACAACACTGGAGCAATAGCCTTGGTGAAGGAATCCAGGTTTCACAAGAGAACAAAGCACATCAAAAGACGCTTCAATTCCATCCGCGATCAAGTCAAGGAGGGAGACATAGAAATTTGCAAAATACATACGGATCTGAATGTCGCAGACCCGTTGACTAAGCCTCTTCCACGGGCAAAACATGATCAGCACCAAGACTCCATGGGTGTTAGAATCATTACTTTGTAATCTAGATTATTGACTCTAGTTCAAGTGGGAGACTGAAGGAAATATGCCCTAGAGGCAATAATAAAGATGTTATTTGTATTTCCTTATATCATGATAAATGTCTTTTATTCATGCTAGAATTGTATTAACCGGAAACTTAGTACATGTGTGAATACATAGACAAAAACAATATGTCCCTAGTATGCCTCTATTAGACTAGCTCATTGTTCAAAGATGGTTATGTTTCCTAGCCATAGACATGAGTTGTCATTTGATCAACGAGATCACATCATTAGGAGAATCATGTGATGGACAAGACCCATCCGTTAGATTAGCACTATGATCGTTTAGTTTTACTGCTATTGCTTTCTTCATGACTTATACATGTTCCTATGACTATGACATTATGCAACTCCCGAATACCGAAGAAACACCTTGTGTGCTATCAAATGTCACAACGTAACTGGGTGATTATAAATATGCTCTACGGGTGTCTCCGAAAGTGTTCGTGGTGTTGGCATAGATCAAGAATATGATTTGTCACTCCGAGTGTCGGAGAGGTATCTCTGGGCCCTCTCGGTAATACACATCATAATAAGCCTTGCGAGCAAATGACTAATGAGTTAGTCACGATATGATGTATTACGGAACGAGTAAAAAGACTTGCCGGTAACGAGATTGAACTAGGTATTAAGATACCGACGATCGAATCTCGGGTAAGTAACATACCGATGACAAAAGGAACAACGTATGTTGTTATGCGGTTTGACCAATAAAAGATCTTCGTAGAATATGTAGGAGACAATATGAGCATCCAGGTTCCGCTATTAGTTATTGATCGGAGATGAGTTTCGGTCATGTCTACATAGTTCTCGAACCCGTAGGGTTCGCACTCTTAATGTTTGATGACGATCGGTATTATGAGTTTATGAGTTTTGATGTACCGAAGGTAGTTCGAAGTACCGTATGAGATCACGGACATGACGAGGAGTCTCGGAATGTCCAAGACGTAAAGATTGATATATTGGACGACTATATTCGGACACCAGAAGTGTTCCGGAAAAGTTTCGGATTAAACCGGAGTGCCGGAGGGGTTACCGGAACCCCCCGGGGAAGTATTGGGCCCAAGTGGGATTTAGGGAGAGAGAGGGCAGCAGCCCAGGAGGTGGTGCGCCCCTCCCAAGGGGAGTCCGAATTGGACTAGGGGAGGGGGGCGCGGCCCCTCTTTCCCTCTCTCCCTCTCCTTCCTTCCCCCTCTCCCTCTTGGTGGACTCCTACTAGGAATAGGATTCCTATTCCTAGTAGGAGTAGCTCTCCTAGGGCACGCCATAGGGGCCGGCCGGCCTCCCCCTTGCTCCTTTATATACGAGGGCAGGGGGCACCTCTAGACATACAAGTTGATCAAGTTGATCTCTCCCAACCGTGTGTGGTGCCCCCCTGCATAGAAACACACCTCGGTCATATCGTTGCAGTGCTTAGGCGAAGCCCTGCGCCGGTAGCTTCATCATCTCCGTCACCACGCCGTCGTGCTGACGAAACTCTCCCACGAAGTTGTACTGGATCAAGAGCTCGTGGGACGTCATCAAGCTGAACATGTGCTGAACGCGGATGCTCCGTACGTTCGGTGCTTGATCGGTTGGATCGTGAAGAAGTTCGACTACATCAACCGCGTCACTAGACGCTTCCGCTCCCGGTCTACGAGGGTACGTGGACACACTCTCCCCTCTCGTTGCTATGCTTCTAGTAGATAGATCTTGCGTGATCGTAGGATTTTTTTTTTGAAATACTACATTCCCCAACAAAAGCAACGGCGCGGCGATGCCGATGCAAGTCAAAACTAGTGACGCGGTCATTGCCGGCTTGATGAAGTGACCATGTGGCAATGTCAGCGCGCCTGGCCCAATCCGTGGACCAACAATGTTGGTGATGATTTAACCTTCGCGAGGCCTAACTCTTGGTCGGCTCGCCGAGGTGATGATCCGATGAGGTCAACCTTGGCTCAACGAATCGATGATCTGTCTAGCATAGAAAGAACCACCTACTCATGTGTTGAGACCAAGATATTCCAATTCTACCACAAGAATCTTGATCTCTACCCTTCCCCAAGTTGCTTTCCACTCAAATCATCTTTCCACCATATAAAAATCTATGAGATAGAGTTGAGTGTTGGGGAGACTATCACTTGAAGCACAAGAGCAAGGAGTTCATCATCAACACACCATCTATTATCTTTTGGAGAGTGGTGTCTCTCAGATTGGGTAGGTGTCACTTGGGAGCCTCCGTCAAGATTGTGGAGTTGAACCAAGGAGTTTGTAAGGGCAAGGAGATCGCCTACTTCGTGAAGATCTACTCGAGTGAGGCTAATCCTTCGTGGGCGATGGCCATGGTGGGATAGACAAGGTTGCATCTTCATGGACCCTTCGTGGGTGGAGCCCTCCGTGGACTTGTGCAGGCGTTACCCTTCGTGGGTTGAAGTCTCCATCAATTTGGATGTACGATAACACCACCTATCGGAACCATGCCAAAAATCTCCGTGTATCCAATTGCGTTTGCACACTCCAATCCCATCCCTTTACTTTCTTGCAATTTGCATGCTTTACTTTTCGCTGCTCATATATGATACGTCTCCAACGTATCTATAATTTTTTATTGTTCCATGCTTTTATATTATCCTTCTAGGATGTCTTATCGACTTTATTATACACTTTTATATGATTTTTGGGACTAACCTATTAACCCAGAGCCCAGTGCCAGTTTATGTTTTTCTCTTGTTTTAGGGTTTTACAGAAAACGAATATCAAACGGAGTCCAATTGACGAGCCAATTTTTTATGATTTTTTCTGGACCAAAAGAAGCCCCCGAAGCGAAAGAGTTGGGCCAGGGGAGCCACGGGCTGCCCTCGAGGGTGGGGGGCGCGCCCTGGGGAGGTGGTGGCGCCCCCAATCTCAAGGACAGCCTAGAATCTTCCCTGACGTGGGACCTACGCCAAAAATTCCTATAAATACTGAAACCTTCAGAAATTAACCTAGATCGGGAGTTCCGCTGCCGAAAGCCTCTGTAGCCACCGAAAACCAATATAGACCCCGTTCCGGCGCCCTGCCGGAGGGGGGAACCCTCACCGGTGGCCATCTTCATCATCCCAGCGCTCTCCATGACGAGGAGGGGGTAGTCCACCATCGGGGCTGAGGGTATGTACCAGTAGCTATGTGTTTGATCTCTCTCTCTCGTGTTCTTGAGATGGCACGATCTTGATGTATCACGAGCTTTGCTATTCTAGTTGGATCTTATAATGCTTCTCCCCGTCTACTCTCTTGTAATGGATTGAGTTTTCCCTTTGAAGTTATCTTATCGGATTGAGTCTTTAAGGATTTGAGAACACTTGATGTATGTCTTGCACGTGTTTATCTATGGTGACAATGGGATATCATGTGATTCACTTGATGTATGTTTTGGTGATCAACTTGCGGGTTCCGTGACCTTGGGAATCTATGCATAGGGGTTGGCACACATTTTCGTCTTGACTCTCCGGTAGAAACTTTGGGGCACTCTTTGAAGTTCTATGTGTTGGTTGAATAGATGTTTCTGAGATTGTGTGATGCATATCGTATAATCATGCCCACGGATACTTGAGGTGACAATGGAGTATCTAGGTGACATTAGGGTTTTGGTTGATTTGTGTGTTATTCTAGTACGAACTCTATGATAGATTGAACGTTACTACGGACTCTTGAATAGATCGATCATAAAGAATAACTTTGAGGTGGTTTCGTACCCTACCATAATCTCTTCATTTGTTCTCCGCTATTAGTTACTTTGGAGTGACTCTTTGTTGCATGTTGAGGGCTAGTAATATGATCCAATTATGTTATCCTTGTTGAGAGAACTTGCACTAGTGAAAGTATGAACCCTAGGCCTTGCCTACTATCATTGCAACACCGTTTATGCTCACGTTTACCACTTGCTACCTTGATGTTTTTATATTTTCTTATTACAAAAACCTATATCTACCATCCATATTGCACTTGTATCACCATCTCTTCGCCGAACTAGTGCACCTATACAATTTACCATTGTATTGGGTGTGTTGGGGACACAAGGGACTCTTTGTTATTAGGTTGCATGGTTGCTTGAGAGAGACCATCTTCATCCTATGCCTCCCACGGATTGATAAACCTTAGGTCATCCACTTGAGGGAAATTTGCTACTGTCCTACAAACCTCTGCACTTGAAGGCCCAACAACGTCTACAAGAAGAAGGGTGCATAGTAGACATCAAGCTCTTTTCTGGCGCCGTTGCCGGGGAGGTGAGTGCTTGAAGGTATATCTTTAGATCTTGCAATAGAATCTTTTAGTTTCTTGTTTTATCACTAGTTTCGTTTATAAAAAAAACTACCAAAAAATGTAATTAAGGTTACCTCATATGCTTCATCTTTTAAATATCTTTCGTGAAAATGATGGGAAGGGAAATTGTGCTCACGTACTAGAAGAAGAATTACATAGAATGCTTGGCATAAAATATGTGCATGATGAGCATGATTGCAATGTTGTTAGTGTGAATCCCTTGAATATCCATGATGCTAATGATATGCAAAGCCAGAAGCTTGGGGATGCTATGTTTGATGAAGATGATATGTTTAGTCACCCAAGTTTTGATGAGCAAATTTATTATGATGAAAGCGTGACTCCTATTTATGATGATTATATTGATGAAAGTGGATTTGGAGAGGTCATGACTTTATTTAGTGATGAAACCACTATTTCGGAAAAGGTTCCAATTGATTATGAGAACAAAGTTGCTATCTATGATGATTATTATGATGACTTGTATGCTATTAAGAATAATGGTAACCATGAAACTTGTCATCATGATTTTAGTTTTTCAATTAGACTATGCTTCACATGATAGTTATTTTGTTGAATTTGTTCCTCCCACTACTATGAATGAGAAGAATTTTGCTTATGTGGAGAGTAGTAAAATTTCTATGCAAGTCAATCATGAAAAGAATGCTTTATGTACTGGTTATATTGTTGAATTGATTCATGATGCTACTGAAAATTATTACGAGAGAGGGTCATATGCTTGTAGGAATTGCAATAATATCAAGTTTCCTCTCTATGTGCTTGAAGTTTTGAAGCTATGCTTGTTTTGCTTTCCTATGCTAGTTGATTATTGTTCCCATAAGTTGTTTGCTCACAAAATCCCTATGCATAGGAAGTGGGTTAGACTTAAATGTGCTAGCCATATTCTTCATGATGCTCCCCTTATGTTTCAATTCTTATCTTTTATGTGAGCATCATCATGCCTAGCTAGGGGCGTCAAACGATAGCGCTTGTTGGGATGTAACCCAATTTCATATTCTTTGTTTTTGTTGCTGTTAGGGAATAAATATTGCATCTAGCCTCTGTTTATATGTGGTTTCATGTTTTGTTTAGTGTTTGTGCCAAGTAGAACCTTTGGGAAGACTTGTGTGAAGTTTATGTGATCTTGCTATGAAAAACAGAATCGTTAGCGCTCGCTAAAGTGGTCTTCAGATTTTACTGGAGCGTGCTTTTTAGTTGATTATTTTTTAAGATGATTGGTAGATAAATTCCGCAAATTTACCAATTTAGTTTGAATTTTTGGAGTTCCAGAAGTAGGCAAAACCTGCAGATTACTACATACTGTTCTGTTTTTGACAGATTCTGTTTTTCGTGTGTTGTTCGCTTATTTCAATACATCTATGAGTAGTATTGGAGGATATGAACCATAGAGAAGTTGGAATACAGTAGGTTTAACACCAATATAAACAAAGAATGAATTCATTGATGCATCTTTGAGTAGTGGTTTGCTTTCTTATACTAACGGAGCTCACGAGAATTTTTGTCTAAGTTTTGTGTTGTAAAGTTTTCAAGTTTTGAGTATTGCTTTGATGGACTATGGAACAAGGAGTAGCAAAGGCATAAGCTTGGGGATGCCCATGGCACCCCAAGTAAATTCAATATAATCAAAAGCCTAAGCTTGGGGATGCCCCGGGAAGGCATCCCCTCTTTCGTCTTCATCCATCGATAACTATACTTGGAGCTATATTTTTATTCACCACATGATAATGTTTTACTTGGAGCATCAATTTAGTTTATTTTGTTTTGCTTGCTGTTTGAATAATATCCCAAGATATGAAGTTCTTAAATGTTAGAGACTCTTCACGTAGTTACATAATTATTCAACTACTCATTGATCTTCACTTATATCTTTCGGAGTAGTTTGATATTGCTCTAGTGCTTCACTTAAATCTTTTAGAGCACGGTGGTGGTAATATTTTCGAGAAATTGTTGAACTCTCATGCTTCACTTATATCCTTTTTGAGAGTCTATTAAAACAACATGGCAATGTGTTTAGGCTAAAGAAACTAGTCTTCACATGATAGACATCCAATGTCATTGTAGTAAGAAATTTCACACCAAGTGCATTGAATAGAATGAGATGTTGGATGCTTGATAATTGTTTTGAGATAGGAGGATAGTGATATTAGATTCATGCTAGTGGAGTTATTATGAAATTGAGAAATACTTGTGTTAAGGTTAGTGATTCCCGTAGCATGCACGTATGGTGAACCGCTATGTGACGAAGTTAGAGCATGAGGTATTTGTAAAGTGTCAACCTTTGTGTGGAGGTCGGGGGCGCGCGATGGTTAACTCCTACCAACCTCCCCCCTAGGAGCATGTGTTGATTGCTTTGTTTTGATTACTCGTAGATTTTTGCAATAAGTATATGAGTTCTTTATGACTAATGTTGAGTCCATGGATTATACGCACTCTCACCCTTCCACCATTGCTAGCCTCTCTTGTACCGCGCAACTTTCGCCGGTACCATACACCCACTATATATCCTTCCTCAAAACATCCACCATATTATTCCTCAAAACAGCCACCATACCTACCTATCATGGCATTTCCATAGCCATTTCGAGATATATTGCCATGCAACTTTCCACCATTCCGTTCATATGACACGCATCATATTGTCATATTGCCATGCATGATCATGTAGTTGCATCGTATTCGTGGCAAGGCCACCATGCATAACTTTTCATACATGCCACTCTTGTTTCATTGCACATCCCGTTACACCGCCGAAGGCATTCATATCGAGTCATACTTTGTTGTAGTATTGAGTTTAATATTGAGTTGTAATGAAAGTGTGATGATCATCATTATTAGAGCAGTGTCCCATGGGAGGAAAGGCTAAATCTATAAAGCCCCTCCGCAAAAAAGGCCAAAGAAAAAAAGAAAGGCCCAAAAAAGGAAAAAAAAGAGAAAAGAAAAGGGAAAAGAAAAAAAGGGACAATTGTTGCTATCTTTTTTCCACACTTGTGCTTCAAAGTAGCACCATGTTCTTAATTGTACAGAGTCTCATGTTTAGTCACTTTCATATACTAGTTGGAATTTTCATTATAGAACTTGGCTTGTATATTCCAATGATGGGCTTCCTCAAATGCCCTAGGTCTTCGTGAGCAAGCAAGTTGGATGCACACCCACTACTTTCTTTTGTTGAGCTTTCATTCATATTTAGCTCTAGTGCATCCGTTGCATGGCAATCCCTACTCACTCACATTGATATCTATTGATGGGCATCTCCATAGCCCGTTGATACGCCTAGTCGATGTGAGACTATCTCCCTCCTTTTTGTCTTCTCCACAACCACCTCTATTCCACCCATAGTGCTATGTCCATGGATCACGCTCATGTATTGCGTGAAAGTTGAAAGGTTTGAAAAGATAGAGTATGAAAACAAGTGCTTGGCTAAAATCGTGGTTGTGCATGATATGAATATTTTTGTGTGATAACGAGGGAGCATAGTCAACACTATATGATTTTGTAGGGATAACTTTCTTTAGCCATAGTATTTTGAGAAGACATGATTGCTTTGTTAGTATGCTTGAAGTATTATTGTTTCTTATGTCAATATAGACTTTTACCTTGAATCTTTCAGATCTAAACATTCATGCCACAATTAAGAGAATTACATTGAAAAACTATATTGGTTAGCATTCCACATAAAAAATTATGTTTTTATCATTTACCTACTCGAGGACGAGCAGAAAATAAGCTTAGGGATGCTGATACGTCTCCAACATGTCTATAATTTTTGATTGTTCCATGCTATTATATTATCCGTCTAGGATGTCTTATGGGCTTTATTATACACTTTCATATGATTTTTTAGGACTAACCTATTAACCCAGAGCCCAGTGCCAGTTTCTGTTTTTCTCCTGTTTTAGGGTTTTACAGAAAAGGAATATCAAACGGAGTCCAATTAACGAGCTAATTTTTTATGATTTTTTCTGGACCAAAAGAAGCCCCCGAAGCGAAAGACTTGGGCCAGGGGAGCCACGTGCTGCCCACGAGGGTGGGGGCGTGCCCTGCGAAGGTGGTGGCGCCCCCCTATCTCGAGGACAACCCAGAAGCTTCCCTGACGTTGGACCTACGCCAAAAATTCCTATAAACACTGAAACCTTCGGAAATTAACCTAGATCGGGAGTTCCACCGCCGAAAGCCTCTGTAGCCACCGAAAACCAATCTAGACCCCGTTCCGGCACCCTGCCGGAGGGGGGAACGTGGCCATCTTCATCATCCCGGCGCTCTCCATGACGAGGAGGGAGTAGTCCACCCTCGGGGCTGAGGGTATGTACCAGTAGCTATGTGTTTGATCTCTCTCTCTCTCTCTCTCTCTCTCTCTCTCTCTCTCTCGTGTTCTTGAGATGGCACGATCTTGATGTATCGCGAGCTTTGCTATTCTAGTTGGATCTTATAATGCTTCTCCCCCTCTACTCTCTTGTAATGGATTGAGTTTTCCCTTTGAAGTTATCTTATCGGATTGAGTCTTTAAGGATTTGAGAACACTTGATGTATGTCTTGCACGTGTTTATCTATGGTGACAATGGGATATCATGTGATTCAATTGATATATGTTTTGGTGATCAACTTGCGGGTTCCGTGACCTTGGGAATCTATGCATAGGGGTTAGCACACGTTTTCGTCTTGACTCTCCGGTAGAAACTTTGGGGCACTCTTTGAAGTTCTATGTGTTGGTTGAATAGATGTTTCTGAGATTGTGTGATGCATATCGTATAATCATGCCCACGGATACTTTAGGTGGCAATGGAGTATCTAGGTGACATTAGGGTTTTGGTTGATTTGTTTCTTAAGGTGTTATTCTAGTACAAACTCTATGATAGATTGAACGTTACTACGGACTCTTGAATAGATCGATCATAAAGAATAACTTTGAGGTGGTTTCGTACCCTACCATAATCTCTTTGTTTGTTCTGCGCTATTAGTTACTTTGGAGTGACTCTTTGTTGCATGTTGAGGGCTAGTAATATGATCCAATTATGTTATCCTTGTTGAGAGAACTTGCACTAGTGAAAGTATGAACCCTAGGCCTTGCCTACTATCATTGCAACACCGTTTATGCTCACGTTTACCACTTGCTACCTTGATGTTTTTATATCTTCTTATTACAAAAACCTATATCTACCATCCATATTGCACTTGTATCACCATCTCTTCGCCGAAGTAGTGCACCTATACAATATACCATTGTATTGGGTGTGTTGGGGACACAAGAGACTCTTTGTTATTTGGTTGCATGGTTGCTTGAGAGAGACCATCTTCATCCTATGCCTCCCACGGATTGATAAACCTTAGGTCATCCATTTGAAGGAAATTTGCTACTGTCCTACAAACCACTG
This sequence comes from Secale cereale, assembly GCA_902687465.1. Taxonomy (NCBI): domain Eukaryota; kingdom Viridiplantae; phylum Streptophyta; class Magnoliopsida; order Poales; family Poaceae; genus Secale; species Secale cereale. The sequence continues at coordinate 613,488,680 of LR738714.1, read as the reverse complement.
CACTTGGAGGCCCAACAACGTCTACAAGAAGAAGGGTGCATAGTAGACATCAAGCTCTTTTCTGGCGCCGTTGCCGGGGATGTGAGTGCTTGAAGGTATATCTTTAGATCTTGCAATAGAATCTTTTAGTTTCTTATTTTATCACTAGTTTCGTTTATAAAAGAAAACTACCAAAAATTGTAATTAAGGTTACCTCATATGCTTCATCTTTTTAATATCTTTCATGAAAATGATGGGAAGGGAAATTGTGCTCAAGTACTAGAAGAATAATTACATAGAATGCTTGGCATAAAATATGTGCATTATGAGCATGATTGCAATGTTGTTAGTGTGAATCCCTTGAATATCCATGATGCTAATGATATGCAAAGCCAGAAGCTTGGGGATGCTATGTTTGATGAAGATGATATGTTTAGTCACCCAAGTTTTGATGAGAAAATTTATTATGATGAAAGCATGCCTCTTATTTATGATGATTATATTGATGAAAGTGGATTTGGAGAGGTCATGACTTTATTTAGTGATGAATCCACTATTTCGGAAAAGGTTCCAATTGATTACGAGAACAAAGTTGCTATCTATGATGATTATTGTGATGACTTGTATGCTATTAAGAATAATGATAACCATGAAACATGTCATCATGATTTTAGTTTTCAATTGGATTATGCTTCAGATGATAGTTATTTTGTTGAATTTGCTCCTCCCACTACTATGAATGAGAAGAATTTTGCTTATGTGGAGAGTAGTAAAATTTCTATGCAAGTAGATCATGAAAAGAATGCTTTATGTGCTGGTTATATTGTCGAATTCATTCATGATGCTACTGAAAATTATTATGAGAGAGGGTCATATGCTTGTAGGAATTGCAATAATATCAAGTTTCCTCTCTATGTGATTGAAGTTTTGAAGCTATGCTTGTTTTGCATTCCTATGCTAGTTGATTATTGTTCCCATAAGTTGTTTGCTCACAAAAATCCCTATGCATAGGAAGTGGGTTAGACTTAAATGTGCTAGCCATATTCTTCATGATGCTCCCCCTATGTTTCAATTCTTATCTTTTATGTGAGCATGACCATGCCTAGCTAGGGGCGTAAAACGATATCGCTTGTTGGGAGGCAACCCAATTTTATATTCTTTGTTTTTGTTGCTGTTAGGGAATAAATATTGCATCTAGCCTCTGTTTAGATGTGGTTTCATGTTTTGTTTAGTGTTTGTGCCAAGTAGGACCTTTGGGAAGACTTGTGTGAAGTTTATGTGATCTTGCTATGAAAAACAGAATCGTTAGCGCTCGCTAAAGTGGTCTTCAGATTTTATTGGAGCGTGCTTTTTAGTTGATTATTTTTTAAGATGATTGGTAGAAAAATTCCACAAATTTACCAATTTGGTTTGAATTTTTGGAGTTCCAGAAGTAGGCGAAACCTGCAGATTACTACACACTGTTCTGTTTTTGACAGATTCTCTTTTTCGTGTGTTGTTTGCTTATTTCAATACATCTATGAGTAGTATTGGAGGATATGAACCATAGAGAAGTTGGAATACAGTAGGTTTAACACCAATATAAACAAAGAATGAATTCATTGATGCATCTTTGAGTAGTGGGTTGCTTTCTTATGCTAACGGAGCTCACGAGAATTTTTGTCTAAGTTTTGTGTTGTGAAGTTTTCAAGTTTTGAGTATTGCTTTGATGGACTATGGAACAAGGAGTAGCAAAGGCCTAAGCTTGGGGATGCCCATGACACCGCAAGTAAATTCAAGGTAATCAAAAGCCTAAGCTTGGGGATGCCCCGGGAAGGCATCCCCTCTTTCGTCTTCATCCATCGGTAACTATACTTGGAGCTATATTTTTATTCACCACATGATATATGTTTTACTTGGAGCGTAAATTTAGTTTATTTTGTTTTGCTTGCTGTTTGAATAATATCCCAAGATCTGAAGTTCTTAAATGTTAGAGAGTCTTCACATAGTTACATAATTATTCAACTACTCATTGATCTTCACTTATATCGTTCGTAGTAGTTTGATATTGCTCTAGTGCTTCACTTATATCTTTTAGAGCACGGTGGTGGTAATATTTTGGAGAAATTGTTGAACTCTCATGCTTCACTTATACCCATTTTGAGAGTCTATTAAAACAGCATGGTAATGTGTTTAGGCTAAAGAAACTAGTCTTCACATGATAGACATCCAATGTCATTGTAGTAAGAAAGTTCACACCAAGTGCATTGAATAGAATGAGATGTTGGATGCTTGACAATTGTTTTGAGATATGAGGATAGTGATATTAGACTCATGCTAGTGGAGTTATTATGAAATTGAGAAATACTTGTGTTAAGGTTAGTGATTCCCGTAGCATGCACGTATGGTGAACCGCTATGTGACGAAGTTAGAGCATGATGTATTTGTAAAGTCTCAACCTTTGTGTGGAGGTCGGGGCGCACGATGGTTAACTCCTACCAACCTACCCCCTAGGAGCATGCGTTGATTGCTTTGTTTTGATTACTCGTAGATTTTTGCAATAAGTATATGAGTTCTTTATGACTAATGTTGAGTCCATGGATTATACGCACTCTCACCCTTCCACCATTGCTGGCCTCTCTTGTACCGCGCAACTTTCGCCGGTACCATACACCCACTATATATCCTTCCTCAAAACAGCCACCATATTATTCCTCAAAACAACCACCATACCTACCTATCATGGCATTTCCATAGCCATTCCGAGATATATTGCCATGCAACTTTCCACCGTTCCGTTCATATGACGCGCATCATATTGTCATATTGCCATGCATGATCATGTAGTTGACATCGTATTTGCGACCGTTTGCGCAGATGCTCTTCTTATTCTTGTATTCGTAAGTTAGCCACCATATATTGCTTAGCCTCTGCTGCAACCTCACCACTATCCTCTTCCTACCCATTAAGCTTTGCTAGTCTTGTTACCCATGGTTATGGGATTGCTGAGTCCTCGTGGCTCACAGATACTACAACAACAGTTGCAGGTGCAGGTTTCTGATGACTTGACGTGAGAGCGATGTTACCTTTTGTTGGAGTTCTTTCCTCTTCTTCTTCGTCAGTCTTGGGCTAGGTTCCTGGTCGGCAGCCTGGGGTAGTAGATGGATGTCGTTGTGTTTTTCATGTTTGCATCCGTAGTCGGATGCCTCGTTTTGATGATGTTGTATTCATGTGACTTGTAAGAATTGTTGTATCCTCCCATGTATTTATGTAATGGTACGATGTAATGATATCCATCTTGCTAAGCGCCTGAGATGCGGTTGTGCCCCAATCACATAGGAGTCACGTGATTGGGATAGAATCACATCTTGGGCCTGACAAGTTCGTATCAGAGCCTCGACCGACCATAGGAGCCCCCTTGATTGATCGTAGAATGGCCGTTGTCGAGTCTAGTAGAAAACTATTTTGGAGTCTAGTTATATCGGAGAGTAGGAATTCTTTTTACTCCCCTGCCCCTTCGTCGCTCTGGTGAGGAATATTGACATAGGTGTTTTGAATTACTCCTCTTCCCCTTCAATTTCTTTAGGATCACACGGTTAGTTTTCGTTCTTGCGTTGTCAGTTCTTTCATCTGGTGCATCTCTCGTCAAGTCAATTTGACCCTCCCCGTCTTTTGCTTCAATCCCCAGTTCCTTCCGACCGGTGTCATTTTCCCCGTCCGAAGTGGTCTTTATTTTCCCACCCGCCCACCCTTTTTCTTCGCGGAGTCGGAGTCCTTAATCGATTATCCATCCTACTCGTGTGAAGTCTTTGCTTTCTTTCATTAATTATTCCAACTGGCGAATTCTCGTCTAGTTCGTCCTTCTTCATCTCTTTTCTTTTTCGATGGATTTCAATTCGAGTTTTCGGTGTTGATCTTATCTTTTTCCTTGGCTCAAGTGTTTTCACCTTCTTGTACGCTTCTCGCCATTTTATTATTCCGGAGTCCCGAAAATATCTCAGGAGATTCGTCTGTGTTCTAATTTATTCGAGGTTGTCACCTCATTCGAGTGTTTGAATCATTTCCAATGTATCATCTCCTCTTGTCAATCAATTCTCAACGGTGTTTTCTCTTCGGTGGGCTCATAACTCACAGGTCTTTTCCTAGGATCTTACCTGACTCTTCTAATTTTCCGGAGTGTTCCAAAATTCTTTTCAAGTGTGATGTAAGTATGGATTCCATCAGTCATGTGCTTTCTCCAAGATAGTTTACAAATTCTTTTCATCGTTGATTCAACCTTTCTTCCTTTCATTCTTCCGGAGTATTTCATGAATTATTTTCTTTGTGTTCCTTCGAAGGCCATCATTTAAGAAGATTTTTTCGTTCTCAGCTTTCAACTTCGTCCTCCAAATATTCTTCATTCATGCCTCTTCGTTCGTCTCACATTCGTCCGGTGCTTCGTTCAAGTATTCTTTAATAAGTTCGCGATCTCTTCGTTCTCTTGTATCTAAATTCCCCAAGTGCTTTGTTCTTCCCCGTGATGCATTCTCTATTCTTCGTTAATTTTAATTCTTCCCGGTGGTTTGTTCTTTTCTTCACTCGACTTTAATCCTTACGGTGGCTCGCTCAAGATTCCGTGTCCTTTGTTTTCATATCAATCCAGTCATTTTTTTATTCCAATCCTACCGGTGTTTCATGAAGATTTTTGCAATTTCGCGATATATCCCTGTTTAATCTTTTTCAACGAAAATAAGTGGTATGTGAATCCATTGTTCATCAATTTAATTGATAGAGATGAAGCATAACATAACTTTTATTCTTTCTCCTCAAGTTGATTTATCACTTCCTTCAGAGTTTATTCTTGAGGAATAAATTCTAATTCCAAGTGTTTTCATCTTTTCTTTCCGGAGTTCAAGTTTTTCTCGGCTATCTCGTCGGATCATCCATCTGAATCATTCCAAGGCTGTAATCTTATTCTTGTAATACTTCAATTCGATCTCATCATCATTTTATGAACGAAGTTCTATGGTGGTTCATCATGTTTCTAATCATTCTTCAAGTGTTCACCAAATTCTTTTGGATCAAGCGCAAGCATTATTCTTTTACCTCTCGAGTGCAAATAATTCTCTGTATTCGTTTGAAGTGGTGTTTTGCAATTCGTCATCCTCAGCTATTCAATCTTTGGTTGCGGCATAATATCACCTCAAGTTTTGGGATGATTTCCATAAGTCCACAACAAGCTCATTCTTTTGTTGTTGATTTTCTCAACAACTCCGTTCAATCCTTCCTTTTAAGGATGCTTTCAAAGTCATTCGCACTCGAAGTTATTCTTCTCTCATTCGTTCTTCCATTCCACTCTTTTAATTCTTCCGGAGGCATTGGGTTGTTGATCTCGTCAAGTATCATTTCATCTTTTCAAGCTCTTGTTCCATTCCATTCTTGTTCAATCGGTGTGCTATTTCGTTTAGTTTCAGCCGGAGTGTTGCCCGAATTACTCCGTTCAAATTCCTTGTCTATCTCTTATTAACCGGAGTGGTTTCGAATTCATTCTTTTCCCGTCAACTCTTGCTTCATATCCTTCAACCTTTTGGTTCTCGTCGTATCCCTTGTTCCTCTTGTCTAACGAAGTGTTTGCAACTTCGTCCATCTCTGTTGTATCCTTTCTTTCAAATTGTTCAACCTCTCAAAGTTCTTTGGTTTCACTCTTTTGTCCTCGAAGAACTTTGTTCTTCCTTTTTCCCCTTCCGTCTCGTTCCTAAGATCTCGGGATGAGATCTATTGTTAGTAGGGGAGTGTTGTGACACCCCGAGACCAGTGCGCCAGGTGTCAGCCAGTTATTCGTCGTCGTTGCCATGCCATCTGCTTGCGTGTCGCATCTTTGCCTTGTCATCATGTGCATTGCATCATCATGTTTTCAAAACTTGCATCCGTCCGAGTCCGCCCGGCCTTTCCGTTGTCCTTTCTGAGCCCAGTCACACTCACATGTGCCCGTGGCACTTCCGAGTCCTTTCGTGTGTGGCCGTGTAACATTCTCGTAATGAGGTGAGACTTGTCGTGCGTTGTTGTTTTAGTACATGTAGGCCGCCTGTCAAGTTTCATCGCGTTTGGAGGTCGTTTGATACTCCAACGGTTAACCTACTCGGCTAAAAGCTCCTCTTCCTTTTGGCCCAAGACCCCCTCCACAACAGCCCACTAACCCAGCACAACCACTCCATGCTCTCGGTCGTTGGATCGTGATCGCGTGGCCGAAAACCGCTCCTCATTTGGACACTCCTAGCTCCCTCTACCTATAAAAGAGCACCCACCCCCGTATTTTTCGCACATGAAATCCTAACCCTCTTCTGTCAGCGCTGCCGGACACTTCTTCCCCACCGACGGACATGTCCGGCCGCCCCCACAGCCAGTGGCGTGCTGCCACGTGGCAACCGCGCCCACTTCGCCGCTCCGGCCCGAGCACCGCCCTTGCGCCGCCCCCGCGCCCCGCGCTCGGCCCCGCCGCCGCGCGCCCGACCGCCGGCTTGCCGTCGCCCGCCTTCGGCGACCGGACCTCACCGGAGGAGCTCGTCACCGCCACAACCGCGCCTCCGGAGCTCGCTGAAGGAGTCGCTCCCCGCGAGCAGCAGCTCCCCGCGACGCCAGCGCCTCGTCTCTGCCGCTCACCATGCGCATCACCCGCACCCCGCCTCGCCCCCGCATCGGCCTACGCCGGCGACCCCACGGCCGTCGGACCAGACTGTCCCCGCCTCTGCTGCTCGGATCCGCGCCACCCCTCGCCGTCCTCGTCTAACTCCGGCCGGATCCGGTGCCGAAGGTCCGGATCTATCCATCCCCGACCTCAACTCCGGCCTTCGTCCACCCCGCCGGTCATCCCCGTCGCCGTAGTCCCAGCGACCGCCGCAAACCGCCATGGCCTCTGCCTCGTGCGTGAGCACGGGAGGACGACCGAGCCCGCCTTCTGGGTCAGCCTCCATCGGCCCATGGGCCCCGCGGCGCCCCAGCCCGGCATCCCGGCCGGCCCCCATCTCTCCACCGCTGGGCTCGGCCCACTTCGGTGAGGCACGGCTAACCCTCGCCCGAGCACTTTATTGCTAAGCTGCGCTCACGTGTTTTTTTCTTTCCTTTGTGAAATGGCTAAGTCCTTGATAATGCTTAATATGTTGCATACTTTGTCTGCTTGTAACTTTTTGTGTGTGTCTCCAAATGGAGCATATAATATGTCAAAATGTTCGTTGTGATATGATCTTTATTTTGTTCCATTGTGGCATGCTTGTTTGAGTTCATCTTGATGCCCTAATCCTCGTTGCAAGAGTGCTATATGTTTAAAATTGCTGGTAACTGTAATTTTGTTGCATGCTTGTGGTGATGATAACTTTGTGCACGTTGGTCCAAATGGAGCATATGATATGTCAAAATATTCATTGTGAAGTGCTCTACATGTTGGTTGTTGTAGCATTCATGTTAGGTGCCATATTGCCATGTTAATCTCTGTTGCAAAAGTGCATGTGGCTGCTAAGTGCTGAAACTTGTTATGAGATGTTGTTTTGACTTGTTCATAGCTATTGATGTGTTGTCTTTCATGCCACATGTCAATATGTTTTAGAAGCACAATCATGTCCTCTTTGCTGTGGTGCAAACCACTTTTCATGTTATGCCTTGTGGTGTTTGCAACAAGCTTGTAAAGTAGCCTACTCGCCTACTCGCTGTTGTTGTTTTCTAGGACTTGTTAAAAACTGCTAAGTCTGAAACTGTTAAACCTGATGCTATTTTGCTTGATGCCTCACTCAAATCCTTGCTTGTTTTAGTATGTGAAATGATCATATCTTGTTGTCCATGTTATGCTATATCCATCCATGCCTTAGTTTGCATATATAGCCTGTTGTAGCTTATTTATTTCTTTCTCTCAAGTTGCTATAAATGTACATGTCAGATTGTTATCAGCATGATCAATTTGGTGAAGCTTGTTGTTATTGATCCATGCCTCCTATGGAGATGTTCCAATGGAGTTGTTTGATGTATGCTATGTCTATTACATGTCCATGATCTTTATATACTTAGTAGAATTGATATGCTTGTTGTTTTGTCCCTCCGAAGGCAGCATCGTGATGATGTTTTTGCCTTCCCAGATTTTGACTAAGTCTGGATAAATTTATTGCAACTTCCCATGCTTGTTTAATTGTGTTCTAGCAAGTTTTTGGGTGTGATCTAAGTTCATGCTTGTTAAGTATCATGTCTATTTCACATCCATGCCTCTTGTTATCATGTTTGAGTGTTGTAGCATATATATATATACCTTGCTCCAAAGTTGCTATGTGGCTGAATTTGACAGCTTGTTGTTATATCTTGTTTCATGTGTATGTGATGAACTGTTGCTGCGTTTTGAGCGTGTCCTACATGAAACTTGTGTGATTTTGCATGTAGAAGCATAATATCATGTTGTTTACATGCTTGGAGTGTGTTTGCTTGATGTTTGGATGCATTTTGCATCAACGCCATGCTTGACTTGTTTTGCTCATATCTTCTAGGCCGTATGTCAGGGATATTACTAGCAGGTGTAAACCGGCTAGGGTAAACCGGACTATGGTGATATAGTTATATAATTGTAAGCTCAGTAGAGATTACAGCCCATGAAGGCTTAGGGCCCATGTGTAGAGTTACGGTTTGTAAACCGTCTTATCACGTAACTTGAGACACAAGGAAGAAACATCAGAGACCGAGGCGGACACGATTATGAGCCGGCCTCGGGACTCTGTAAACCGGACCGGGCGTTACCTCCTATATAAAGGGACGACCCGGCGACGGTTCAGGGACAAGAAACAACCTGTCGAGAAGTAGGCAAGAGATCAGCTCCCTGTTCATCGACGCCCAAGCAATACCAAACCAAACTAGACGTAGGCTTTTACCTTCATCGAAGGGGCCGAACTAGTATAAACCCTCTGTGTCCTTTGTGTGCTTTTAACCCCTTCAAGCTAACCCGTGCGATGGTTCCATCACTAATTCCGTTAAACCGGACATCTGCCGTGCTAATTCCGCGACAGTTGGCGCCCACCGTGCGGCTCGAACCCACGACCACAAGGTTAAGAGCTCAGTTATTTCTTCAGCTCTCCAGGTCAAGTTAGCGTGCAAGAAAATCAAGTGAAATAATTGATGATTCAGACAAGTCTCAAGCACACAACCAAGTTATCTACTTGACACTTGGGGGCTAATGGGCAGTTGACGTATCAAAGGGTGACAATTAAAAACAAAGTCTCAAGCACATAAAGCAAGTTATCTACTTGACACTTGGGGGCTAATGGGCAGTTGACGTATCAAAGGGTGACAATTAAAAACAAAGTCTCAAGCACATAAAGCAAGTTATCTACTTGACACTTGGGGACTAATGGGCAGTTGACGTATCAAAGGGTGACAATTAAAAACAAAGTCTCAAGCACATAAAGCAAGTTATCTACTTGACACTTGGGGACTAATGGGCAGTTTAAGCATCGAAAGAACGATTCAGACAAGTCCCAGGCACATAAAACGAGTTATGCCCCTGGCACTTGGGGGCTAATATAAGATTATTTGCTCACATGTGGAAGTTCCGATTCACCTTCCAACAAAGCTAAACCGGAACTTGGGGGCTACCATGCTATAGACAGAAATATAAAGAAGGCAAAAGCAAAAAACAAGTAAGATACCTCGTATTTGTCTTTCATCATATTGACCAAGCCCGCTTCATAGTCCCGGCTGGTATGAAGCCGGTTCAAATACCCGGAATAAAGCTCCTGGGCACTCAGCTCGGCATAACTGTACCAGTATGTGCTCCACTTGCCCTTCTCTTGCTGGAGTTTCTCCGTTTTAGCAGTGTGCTTAGCTAAGACGATAGGCTCAGCAGGAGCGGTAAAACCCGTCCCGGTTATTTGAACAACCGGGGAAGAAGCAGTAGTTGGCTGTGAAGGATCGGCAGTATGAACCGGACTAGCAGGAGCCGGGTTATTCCGAGGAGGGCTAGCCCGGACAGGGTTTGCCGGTTCAGAAACATCTTCAGCATTTGTACCTTCAGGAGCAGCAGTGTAATCATGGACCATGGGAGCAGGATCTTCAAGTTGAATCATAGGTTCATTTTCCGGAGGGATGACTTCATCCGGATCAGCTGCCAGATCAGCAGTAACAGTCTCAGCAGCCGTTTTGCTAGCCTTGGCCCTTTTGATAGGCTTAGGCTTGCTGAAAGGAATTGAAAAAGAAATCAGAGTCACAAAAGCAAATACAATCGTAAGCCGGATAAGATGAAGGACTTACCCAGGGACAGTTTTCAGAACCGGGACCTGTGTGGCAGTTGATTCACCAGAAGATGATAAAGGAGTCTCCTGATAATTAGGATCAGACGGTTTAAGTGGTTTGCGTATAAGTCCAGCCTTGGGATGAAGAAGACTTGGGGAAAGTAAAACCTCAGAGCGGCGCCTCCGGGCCGGAGTAAGGGATATTCTGGAAGACTCGACTACATGGCCACTATGGCGTGTAGTCCGGCGGACTTCGTGTTGCTGCTTCTTCAAAAGAATATTGGGGTCTAGTTGAGCGTAAGGATGAGAAAAAGGGTATTTCCAAGATGCCTTACGAATCTTGGGCACCGACGGTTCAGAATCTGAAGAAAGAGTGATTACCTCAGTTTCGGCCGCTTTATCAGCTTCAGCCAAATCCTGTGAAAAGATATTGTTAACATAAATCGGGATAAAAGTGAACAAATCATATCCGGATTAACTCATACCTCAGAATCTGGATAATCTTCTTCAACATGTGAACCGGAGCCAGCAGCCGCCTTTTTCTTCTTAACAACGAAGGTTTTCCGGCGCGGCTGTTTTCCTGATTTATCCTGAGGTTTCCTTTTCCAGAAAGGATCGTCGGCCTGTGTAGAAGATGAGAGAGAAATGGAAGATAATTGAAATGGACGGATTAGAAACAAACATAAGAGATTAAGGCTTACCGCTGGCAGTTTGTTCTTCTTATAATATGGAGCCAATCCAGTTTTGCTACATTCCTCCAAAGAGATGTTGAGCATTTTCTTGGCAGATTCAATAACTTCCTTTTCAGGAAGTGTTACATCGGTAAACCACTGAGGATCATCTGGCTTTCCGATATACTGATACATTAAACCGGAGCGCCGGCTCAGAGGGAGGATACTCCAGGCAAGCCAGCAACGCATAAAATCAACTCCAGTTAATCCATTGGCCATAAAGGCTTTGAGTTTGGCGAGTTGAGAGGCGAACAGGGGCCGTTCTGAAGAGCTAAGACGCTGCGGCAGTGGATGATCTTCAGGAAGATGATGTTCGCGATAACCCGGCAGTGGGTTCTCTCCTTCAGGTGAAGTATCGTGGCAATAGAACCAAGATTTGTTCCAATCCTTGGGGTGTGTATGGAGAGCAGCGTGAGGAAAGACCGCGTCTCTTCTCTTTTGAATGCTAACCCCACCCAGTTCTTGATGAGGTCCGCCAGTAAACTCAGTTCGCCGGTTCAAATGGAAAAAATCCCGGAACAAGTCGACTGATGGCTCCTCTTGAAGATACACCTCGGAGAAAACTTGGAAATCGCAGATGTTTGATATGGAATTTGGGCCTATATCCTGAGGATGAAGCTGAAAAGCGGCAAGAACGTCCCGGAAGAACTTTGAACCGGGAGGACTAAAGCCCCGGGCTATATGATCAAAGAAAAAAATAACTTCTCCTTCTTTGGGAGTAGGGGGGCATTCATTTCCTGGGGCCCGCCATTTCAGAACTGCTTGAGGACCCAGAGTGCCAATTGCAGCAGCATTAGCTAAGTCTTCTTCCGTAATGATGGAAGGAACCCAGTCGCAAGAAACGAACTGCTTGGCAGACATATTAGCAGAAGGAAAGTGCTGAAAAGGTGAAGTATAAAATCCGGATTATTCAAGTACAGAGGCATAAGCCGGATCACATATGCAAAATCACAACGACGGTTTAGACAAGGGACTAATGGCATTGACAACCCGGAAGCAAGCGGGAAACGAGCTGCTACCGGTTTATGACAATAAAAAAGAATCTAAACCGTCGGGTTCATGGTTGATACATTGCAGAAACAATGCATGATTGACTAAACCGGCGAGTATCTTACAGATCTATGAGGATGAAGAAACAGGTTTCTACAAGAGGCTAAGGTAAAACAGATCTGAGTGGTAAGAAAAAGAGGAAATTTATGCAGGTCTATTACAGAAGAACTGCGGGGGTCTTATACAGAGCGGATGAATCTAAGGATTTAATCTAGAAATACCAAGTCTAAGCATAAAGCAACAGAGCAGGAGCAGATCTCAAAGGTAATCCGAGATTGAATCTACCGCAGAAACAGCGTAAGGGATGAACAGATAGAGCTTCGAGGTCTCATGGCTGAATCAATGGTGAAACCCTAAGATACAGATCTACAGCGAGGAAAAAAGGGATACCTGAGGCAGAAGGAAACGGCGGCGGAGTGACTCTGGACGCGATTTGGGTTGATGCAGCGGCCTGGTCGACAACGGCGACGAGCTTGAGCGCAACGGAGAAGCTTCGGGCGACGGAGGAGGAAGATGAGCGGAAGGAAGAAAAGTAAGGGTGCGGCCGTATTTATAAAGGTGGAGAGACGAAACGGCAAGCGCGGGATTTGAGGAAGTCAGAGATTGGATAAAGATTCTCCTGTTGCCTCGATTTTCGGGATGACCTTTAAACAAAGGTAACAAACAGCTGCGCGCAATAAATGCGGAAGTGATGTCACGATCGAATCAAATGATTTCCAGGGATGACGTCATAGCCGGTTTACAAAAACCAAGAAGATACAAGAAAGAAGGTTATGCAAGATTTAGAAGACTGACATGAACAAGTTCAAATCATTCTGGGGCCTAATGTCAGGGATATTACTAGCAGGTGTAAACCGGCTAGGGTAAACCGGACTATGGTGATATAGTTATATAATTGTAAGCTCAGTAGAGATTACTGCCCATGAAGGCTTAGGGCCCATGTGTAGAGTTACGGTTTGTAAACCGTCTTATCATGTAACTTGAGACACAAGGAAGAAACAGCAGAGACCGAGGCGGACACGATTATGAGCCGGCCTCGGGACTCTGTAAACCGGACCGGGCGTTACCTCCTATATAAAGGGACGACCCGGCGACGGTTCAGGGACAAGAAATAACCCGTCGAGAAGCAGGCAAGAGATCAGCTCCCTGTTCATCGACGCCCAAGCAATACCAAACAAAACTAGACGTAGGCTTTTACCTTCATCGAAGGGGCCGAACTAGTATAAACCCTCTGTGTCCTTTGTGTGCTTTTAACCGCTTCAAGCTAACCCGTGCGATGGTTCCATCACTAAGTCCGTTAAACCGGACATCTGCCGTGCTAATTCCGCGACACCGTAGCTCCGAATTAAATAAACTTTATATGAAACTTGACTAGAATTTTTATAGATCATCATGGTGCATGTTAACTTGCTGTTTAACAACTTTAACTTAAGGTTAGTTCAGATCTGGACCCATTTCTAAATGTGCATATGAGGACTTACCAAAATTGTTATATGTTGTTTCCGACCTCATTTAAACTTGTTGGTTTGTATTGTTCTTGTGTGCTTCATCCCTTGCCATGAATTGCATCATATAGATTTGTCTTGCATCATACTTGGTTGAGCTTCTTGTCATGTTCTTGTGTTGTGTGTTTACCATGTTGTGTGCTTTCTTCTCGCTAGTTCTTTTCCGTTGTGATTGTGAGGACTCGTTCGTCTACACGTGGTTCGCCTTCGTGGCTTCTTCTTCGTCTTCTTCATGGACTCATTTCTTATTCCTTGCGGGATCTCAGGCAAGATGACCATCACCCTGGATACCTTTACTATCATTGCTATGCTAGATGTCTCGATGCTATCGCTATTTGTCGCGCTACCTATCTTTTGTTGTCAGCCTCTCCTTGATGCCATGAAACCTCTAACCTTTGACACCTTCCCAGAAAAACCGTTGTTTGGCTATGTTACCCGCTTGATCAGCCCCTCTTATAGTGTTGTTAGTTGCAGGTGAAGATGAAGATTGCTCCATGTTGGAGCTGGACGTTGTTGGAATATCACCATATATATCTTATATATATTAACACACATATATACTTTGTAATGGGTGGAAGGCTTGGCCTTTTTCTCGGTGTTTTGTTCCACTCATGCCACCCTAGGAGCCGATAAACCGGCGTTATGTTCCTTGAATTTTGCGTTCCTAACACAGTTGGGTATATGGGGACCCCTTGACAGTTCGTCTTTGAATAAAACTCCTCCAGCAAGGCCCGACATTGGTTTTATTGCAACATAATAAAAACTTTAATTAATTAATTGCATAGGGAGTTAGCGCTACCCGAGGATTCTTTCTACATACAGGGGGGCAGTGCTGATGGTGTTGGTCCCAAACGGGCAGACTGCGGGGCCGCCTCGGGGAAACTCGAGGTATCTGGCTCCCGTAGGATGTCCCATCCGGTCGTGGCCTGAGATGAGATACGCGCGGCTACTATCAGGGTGTCGGCACGCCGGGAGGTCTTGCTGGATTTGTTTTACCATTGTCGAAATGTCTTGTGCACCGGGAATTTCGAGTCTGATCGGGCCTTCCCTAAGATAAGGGGTAATATTATTATTACTTCTGCTGATCGTGAGAGCTTGTGATGGGCTAAGTTGGGACACCCCTGCAGGGTTATGATCTTTCGAAAGCCGTTCCCGCGGTTATGTGGCAGATTGGAATTTGTTAATGTCTGGTTATAGAAAACTTGACAGAGGATCCGAAGTAAAACACACAACTATGTGAGTAACCGTGACCGTCTCTTTTCACTTTGAGAAGAGAACACGGTGGGGTTATGTTTGACTCGTAGGTAGTTCAGGATCTTTAGCGATCACTACTAGTTTGCGACCGTTTGCGTAGATGCTCATCTTATTCTTGTACTCCTAAGTTAGCCACCATATATTGCTTAGCCGCTACTGCAACCTCACCACTATCCTCTTCCTACCCATTAAGCTTTGCTAGTCTTGTTACCCATGGTTATGGGATTGCTGAGTCCTCGTGGCTCACAGATACTACAACAACAGTTGCAGGTGCAGGTTTCCGATGACTTGACGTGAGAGCGATGTTATCTTTTGTTGGAGTTCTTTCTTCTTCTTCTTCGTCAGTCTTGGGCTAGGTTCCTGGTCGGCAGCCTGGGATAGCAGATGGATGTCGTTGTGTTTTTCATGTTTGCATCCGTAGTTGGATGCCTTGTTTTGATGATGTTGTATTCATGTGACTTGTATGAATTGTTGTATTCTCCCATGTATTTATGTAATGGTACGATGTAATGATATCCATCTTGCTAAGGGCCTGAGATGCGGTTGTGCCCCAATCACGTAGGAGTCACGTGATCGGGATAGAATCGCATCTTGGGCCTGACACTAGTGCACCTATACAATTTACCATTGTATTGGGTGTGTTGGGGACACAAGAGACTCTTTGTTATTTGGTTGCAGGGTTGCTTGAGAGAGACCATCTTCATCCTACGCCTCCCACGGATTGATAAACCTTAGGTCATCCACTTGAGGGAAATTTGCTACTGTCCTACAAACCTCTGCACTTGGAGGCCCAACAACGTCTACAAGAAGAAGGGTGCGTAGTAGACATCAATATACTCTTGCCATGCTTACTTGAAATGTATTGTGAATGTTTAAACGTGTGCTAAAACTCCACCTTAACTTGAAGAACTAAAAAAGTACTACTTTCCTTTGTAGAGGGGCTTATCACCCCCTCTAGACACCTCTTCTTGATCCTTTCAAATGTACTAGAGGCCTAGGATAACACGAGTCCTAGTTGAATACGTCAGTGGAGAGCAGTCCTTGTCTTGATCACCAAGTCTTGTGGGATCTTCGTCGTATATGTCATGGGTTGCCCGAAGAAGCCCATTAGTGAACTGCCATGGAGGTCCTTGGTCCGACCCACCTGGTCGGGAGATGACATGGTGAGTACCCCCCTAGTCCAGGACACCATCACTGGGTTAATATGTTAGTAAAAAAGTAATAAAATATTGCATACCATGAAAATACATATCATGGAACATATAAAAGTTAATTGATATGGTTACGACGTATTCGGTACCAGAAGCCTTCGAGCAATACAATTAGCAAGGGTAATATGCATATTTTGGGAGGCCCTAGATAAAACCCACCTTCTTCCCAGCGAGGAAGGTGACGATTCCACTTCTCTCTCATCCACCACTTCTTAATCTTACAAAGCTCGAGATCTCCCTCCCTAGAGCTCCATTCTTTCTGAAAATTTAGGGAGATGTACAGATGATCGCGATCTATATTTCTATGAAGCCGGAAGTCAAGTTTGTTTATTTCTTGCTATATCTCATGCACATCTTATTACTCTTGAGTTGTGGGGAGGCCTAGACTATTGGTGTTTTTTGGGGGTTTCGTGTTGTGGATTCGTGCTCGGGCTCTTTTGTGAGAGTTTGGAGTTCGTCCAAAGAACTACCCGTAATGAAGGGTGCTTGGTCATTCGTTGGCCAACACACTCAGAGATTAAGGTGAGACATTAGTTTTCATGAGGGAGCATTTGTTGAACTCAACCTCTCAAACGAAGATTAATATTCCCCAAAGAGTATGCACTTCTGATTACATCTTTGTCTCCAACACATGTGGTTTTCTATTTTCCTATATCTTACTTTTTGTTACTACTTGGAGATAGTTGTACATTGTGCATCTTGCTAGCTTGTTGAAACCAATCATATTGGGTGCATCACTTAGTTGCATTTATACAAAACTTACTATTCTGCTATTACCTATACAATCAACTAAGAAAAAAAAGCTGCATATTCAGGACCTCCCCTCTAAACCAAATTTGTGGGCATCTTTTGATCCTTCAATGATGATGGAAGCTGAACTCAAAGTGGAGTCAAGCTTCTTGTATGTAGAAATAGTTACCCCACCCTTTTATCAAATACTTACATGTGAACATTTAGAAGTCCAACTTATTTTTAATTCGACCAAGCAAATTCACTATGTAGCATAGCTGCCATGGAGTGATCATCTAAATGGAAGTGGGGGCACTAGATGTAGAAGTTGGAGGTGTCATGGGAGACATCGTTGGTACATATATGTAGGAGGTTGACATGTCCTTCTTGGTCATCTTGACATGGAGCTGGTTTGAGAATAAGAAAAACCTCAAGAGTTGGAGTGTAAGAGAACTTTAACATTGGAGTTGATGAACCTTTGGAAGAGAAGTGCATACATACATATAACATCCGGATTAATAGGATTGATAGACTACTCATATCAGGAATTCCTTCTTTTTTGGCAGCCCATCCGCATGGAATCTCAAAGTGATCCAGGGTGTGCACGGGTGAGGACAAAGTGCGTAGGAAAGACTAGTGTTGGTATGTAGGGCCAATTTAGATCCATGTGGTAGCTAGGTGTAGCGGCCTTATACCTGGTAGCTAGTCCGGGGGCGTCACAATACATGATTGATGTATTGAGCTCTGAAGATGTCCTCTTGATTTGTCACAAGGATGAACTCCATAACATTGAATTACATGCCCATATCAAGGTAACACTCCAAACACTGGAGTATCACCTAATGTTGGAAGAGTTCCCGACCTTTGGCAACAATATGTACCTCCAGACACATGGTTGATAGGGTAGAGGTCGTGAAGTGAGTATGATGTGTGATCCAAAACAATCTTTCTCACCTTTCTTGAGTTTTTTCTTGTATAGTATTCAACCTAGCTCCCTTGCTACAGTGCCCAATGTAGGCACAATGGGTTATAATGTGTCATGCTAGTCTGTCATGAACTCATGATGGTCGTTACATAGATCAACCTCATTGTAGTGGTTGCCAACATGAAGGAAATACTTCAGATGATTTGATGTGTTGGTTTTCTTCAAGCAGTTAGCAAAGGGTTCCATGGACTAGCCCGTGAACTTTCTGGGCACTAAAAACTTGAGGGAGTACAATGTTACCATCTTTGGGCGGGGGAAGCTGAGACGAATGGAGCCAATCAGGATGGACCATGATAGATATGTGGCGCTAACACATACTAGGGAAGACCACGTGGTTCATGTGTTGGTTTCATTGCCCCAACCAACGCAAATGGACATGTTCAAGTCTTAGTTCTTTGAGCTTCTCGTTAACCTAGGAATTATCTTTTTATTTGAATTTACTAATACCAAGTCGTCTTAGTTTCTTCAGCTCAGAGTGTAGACATAGGTTCTTTTTAAGTTTTAACATATTGATTTCGAATCCAATTTTGATTAAAACTGCCATATGGTAAATCAACCATCAATTAAGTTGATTGGATCCCGTCTCCCGATTAATCAACTTATTAGTGTGGTATATCACATGTAGTACTTTGCAATAATAATATACTAAAGTTGTAATATGACTATATAACTTATTGACATCTTGCTTGGTTCGCATGATTCTAATAACACATAATATAAAAAGTTATGATTTAGATGTCATGACATGTTTTGTTTGAAACAAGGCAAATAACTTGCGATTTTCATTGATTAAGGAAGAAGGTTTAACAGATACCCACCAAGTGTGGAAAGAAACAACTGCTCTCGTGGAATTATTACAATTGTCAAGTGCTTAGCCCCGCCAAACCAGAAAGATGGGCCTCCTCCTTGATCTTCGTCACAATCATCATCGTCAGGCATTGAGGTTGCGGAAGACTCTGGCATTCCGCTCTTTCCAAATCTACCATGCCATGAAATATTCAATCGTGCATGAAACAAAGCACACGAATGTGAAATAGAAGGTGATTGGCTGCACCACGTGAACGCCCATATCCCTTGAAAGGGATTGGCTTGTCACAGAAACAAAATGGAAAATATTGATAGGTTCGACCCAAGGAAATTTTTGTTCTCTTGCAAAATGATCGGGATTTATTACCAAAGTTCACCAAAAATACAAAGCACCTCAAACATAATAAAAAAATCACATCAAAAATTCGAGACCACTATCATCGTCAGAACGAGCCGCTGATGTGCCGCTCCCCTACCGGAGCCGGCTTAAACTTGTCGATGACAGACGGAAAGTCTTCGTACAAGTGCCCCTAAGGGCCAGCGCCCCGGAGCCGTAGTCGTCGTTGTGGAACCCTTGAATAGATATGAAGCATCTGCCATCAAATTTTGTCACATGACAAAAAACCCTAAATTGACCACCCCAAGGAGATGACCGGAATCTACGTTAGAGCTCCATCTACTACGTCCAGATGGACGAACTTGAGGAGGATTAGAGCTTGGGAGGCAAACTCGAAGATGAAGCCTGCAAGGACTAAAAAAACCTACCCTAAACTACCAACTGGAGTGGAGGCACCAACCATCGGAGCGGCAGACAGAGGGGAGACAAACCCATGGGCTTGCCGGCAAAGCCTGGAAGAAAGAGTATACCCTAGCCACTAAGAGATAGCGGAAGAAATTTTTCGCTTTGAAATTGCACAGGGAAAACTTTATAGATTTTGATCGTACAAACCAAACATGCCCCACAAAATCAAAATTCATCGAATTTTTTTCCTCTAAAAATCATATTAAAAACACCGTTTGAACGATAAAGACCTCGTAAACTCATGCAGCCTGCACGCACACGCCTCACTTAACCTCGTGCGTGCACGCAGCTGTCCGCGCGCGCTCACCGTGAACACCCGAGCGGTTGACCTCACACAGGAACCCACTACAGAGGTATACCGTATACACACCACACATAGACGCACGCGGCTACACCGTCCAATCCATTCTAGCTCGACATGTAGCCACTCCTCATGCAGGCGATGCACATGCATGCAAAACCAGCAGTACGTCACTACACTCCCCATCAGTCAGTACAACCCCGAAGGTCCTAGCTCGCCGTACAATCCTCGCGCTGGCTGCCGCGACTTGAGGTGCAAAGCGGGCACGCGCATGGACCGGCCGGTGGATCTTGTGCAACGCAGGAGCCAGCCAGCGTACGCACCAACCGGCATGGCATGGCATGCCGTGCACAGTAGTGAGAAACCACGCACTGGCACGGCCCTCGGGTCGGTCGATCGATCACCGCGTGTGCCAACGTAGGCTAGTAACATGGGCAGTACTCCAGCTTAGGAAGAAATCTTTTTATGCCCCGGGAGGCGCCTTCGCGCGCAGCTTCCGTGGGCCGCGCAGCGCACGGTGGGGGCACGCGCGGCGGCGACGGCGACGGCGACTTGGGCGCACGGACAGCCGGCAGCCGGTCCGGTGGTACTACGTACGGTCTCGTGGATTCGGTCACCACTCGAGTAGGTACGTCGCTGCCATGGGATCAGGAGGATCAGGCTTTGCTAGCTGGAGCCGCACTGGCCTCCGCCCGGCAGCATGCAAAAACGCGTCGACGGGGGTAGCTAGCTGATGCGGTGATGATGATGCCGATCGGCCCGATGCGATAGCTCGGCCCTCGCTTGGGGCAGGTTCCGGGGTAGAGAGACAGCGATGGGTGTCGCTGACGTAGCTTCGCGTCGGATATGCACGACCGGTCCGTTGGATCCAGGATATTTTGATCTGCTGCGTGGGATTAGCAGTACAGTACTCCCTCCATTCCACAATGTAGTGCTTATAGATTTTTGTCAAAGTCAAACTTTACCAACTTTGACCAAATGTATAGAGAAAACTGTCTACATCTATAATACCAAACATGTACGTTCTGAAAATATAACTCACGATGTATCCAATGATGTGCATTTGTTATTCTAGATGTACATAATTTTCTCTATAAACATGGTCAAAGTTTGTAATGTTTGACTTTTGTAAAAATCTATAGGCACTACATTATGGAACGGAGGGAGTATCATCGTGTGTGTGTGCGTTATAGTGTGCGTGCAGTGCATGCATGGATGACCTTGTCAGAGCTGGCTGGCTGGCGCTTGTGTCCTTGTCTCCTTGAGATCTTCAGTTTTCTCCGTGTCTATAGTAGAAGTACGCGTGGTGCCCCCCAACCCCAACAGCCAGTATGTGTTATTGAGACCACAACCGTTGGTACTAATCTACGTACTCGCGCATACCACGAGCTTAAATCGGACGCTACCTAGTACTCCACACAATGTAATCATGGTGCCACGGGGAAAGCTCGATCGTGCTCGTGCATGACAGGTGCAAGTATATACGGGCCAACAGGTGTATCGTACCCAGCAGGCTACCCAGCGTACAACTCAAGGTATGTATAGTACGTAGATCGCAGAGCTCGACCCGGTCCTAGTATATATGATTGCGAAGCTCAGATTAACACCACATGCATGTACGTACGCTGCTGCCTTGCACTGTCAGCCAGCGAGACCGATCGGACGAAAAGTGAAGACGGAACCTTTGCTTCTCAGAAGAAAAAAAAGCAGGAAATCCACTACTGTGGTATCTTTCCAGAGACCCAGATGGCATTCGTACGTACTACGTGCATCATCAATCAACCTTGATAATCACACGCCGTCGGTGCACAAAAAGCGTCGAGGTACGTAGACGGTGCTAGACTGTCAGTGTAATTCCGGCACGAGGGGAACGAGGGTCATGAACCCTCGATCGACCGGGCCAATTATAACGGCGCACGACGGCACGACAGAGGGGGTGGTTTTCATGAGAAAATCCGAGGAAAGGTGCATATATTCCAGAGAGGTGCCGGGCCGATCGGTCTTGACTTTGTGTGTCCTCCTCTTCCTCGGTCGGAGTGGAGGGGCGTGGACACGAGCAGCCTGGTCGGTCATGGGCGTGGGTACAGGCTGCACCGCGCACCGTACGTGAAGCAGAACCTCGTGTCGGGAAGATGGGAAGGCGTGGTGGCCAGCCGGTAGCCGGAGGACCGCCCGGCCGGTAGCTAGCTAGCCGGGGTAGTCGGAGGGTCTCCGTGTGCGTGCATGCGAGTGTCATGTGATTGGTCCAAGGAGGAGACCCGCCAGAGAAATATGAACGGTTTCTCCCGTACGTGATGAGTCCAGTGACGACTATGGTTGGAGAAATGCTCGAGACACCTTTTTATAGATGAATGTTCGAGACACCCTACCCTAGCTAGCTTGGGACCAGAAGAGAAGATAATACAGTATACGGTACCTTCCTTGCGGTTAGGTTGTGTAGTGCTTGGGTCGTGTGATCGGTTCTTAGTGGTAGAAGTAATTCTGGCTGTGATTGTTGTAGTATGGATTAACTATGGGGCCAGGGCTGGGTTCTGTTGGTCAAGGACGGCGCCGGCCACTACTTATTACGGGCAGGAAGCCAGGATCTAGCTATAGCTATAGCTAGCCGGTCAAAGTGTACAGATCAGTCCGGTGTCCCATCCATCCTCCTTTCTTATAGTACTACCTATGGTCCGGTGTCCTAGTACTCCATTCCGTTGTCTAGAAAATGGTGTTTACAAAAACAGCCCTCTCCTTGGTGTTTACAAAGTGTATCCATTCCGTTGTCTAGAAAATGGTGTTTACAAAAACAGTGCATGCACCATTTGCAGCTAGATTGCACTCTAGCCTCTAGGTGGTGCAAAAAGCCCACCTGCCGACGAGCAGCCCTCCCTGGACTCGACATATCATATCAAAACACCTTTCGTTTTCAAGGGTAATTAAGAAACCCGGGTCCAAGATCCCGGTACAAAGGGGAAAAAGGTAAATAAATATAACTCCGGTCGACCATGCTCACTGTCTCACGCCACAGCCTGAATGCCTGATCACGACCGATGCGTAGATTAATGCCGGTAAATGCACGTCCCATTCACCAGCACGTCACTCACACATACCACTCCAGGTCCAGCAAGACAGCTGAGGATGATAGGGGACAGCCAGTCTCCTCTCTCCAGTAAATCTTCGAGTGGACATCCCTGAAATCCAGGACGGTCAAAAGAGGCCAAGGGCGAAGACAGGCGACCAGAAGAACAGCCTGCCTAGCCCAGCCCACCATTTTTCAAACGGAGATTAACTACTAATCGGATATACTCCCTCCGTCTCAAAATAAGTGTTTTAAGCTTAGGACAACTTTGTACTAAAGCTAGTACAAAGTTGAGACACTTATTTTGAGACGGAGGAAGTATGTGCTACATCGAATCCTGCTGTCGACACACACACGCACACTCGACTTGATCACACCACGTTGCTTTCGGATCTTATCTTGGATGCAGAACGCGGCACCCGTCCGCCTCACACAGTTGTCCCTCCGGAGAAGAAGAGGAAGAAGAAGAGCCGGTCTCTGGGATGTCAGCAAACCAAACCAAACCAGACGCCTCATCGCTACAATAAACAACAGCACAACAAACAGAAGCTTAGCTGCCCGCCGGTACGCACGCAGTACGTGGCGCCCCCACGCGCCGCGACGCGGTTTCGCAGCCAGCCTAGCTCGCACAACGGCACAAGAGGAAAATGAAATCTCTATAGCATGAACGCATGGTGCCGTCGCTTTTACTACTAGGGAAGGATCGTCAAAGGGAGGGAGCAGCAGGGGAAACGGACAGCGGCAATTGGTTTGGGTTTAATCTTACGACGACGGGACAGACAGCCTGCCTCGTGGCGAGCAGCTGGAGTGCATTAGGAGCGGGGGACACTGAGCATGGGCCGGAAGCTTCCTTCCTTGCTGATGAGAAGAATTATTACTTATTGTTATCATTCGTGTGTGTGATGCTTTTGGGTGATGGTTCTTGTTTTCTACCCTTGCATGTGTGGAAGGGGGACATGTTAACCTGCCTGCCGGGAGACCTGAATGGGAGTAGTTGCAGTGATGGTGTGATACTACCATGTTAAATGCTCCTTTTTTCTTTGAGGATTTAACAGTGCTCAACCCAAAGCAAGAAGCTTTGAGGATTTATGCACATGCTTTACGAACAGAGATGTTGTTGCATGCAAAGGTATGAGATACGAACAGCTATGTTATGGATAGCTCCAAGAAAACGAAATAAAGTAGCTGACCCGGCCCTTTTGACCTGCCGAAAATATCAATAACTAAATCCATTCAGTTCTACAGCTGTCACAAAAGAGAGGAGGAGGAGAAACTGCTATATCCATAGAATTACCACACTGAAGATTTAACTGATGTCCAATCCCCCTTCACCCCGCAATTTTTTTTAAAAAAAAAGTGTAATCCCCCTTGACTACCCTCTCTCATATGTATGGCCAGTGTTTGTTGTTGGCCATCTTCTCAGGGATTCTTTTCAGAGTTGAAAAAAATAGCACAAATCAAAGACTTTAGGAGACCTCAGTGCACCAAAAGATCCCAGTAAAAAGGGGCCTCTTCGTAAGTAAAAAAATTGGTACATTGCCTGCATCTTTGTTAGAGCACTAGAGCCACTACGAGGTCGCACTTCCTCACGGGAAGTTGTTACTAGTGCTTAACAGCCGATGGACAGGCGCAGGCATATATTCTGTAACCTCAAAGGAAGATAGTGAAAGTAAGATTTGCGTATGCTGCTCTAACTGAATCGCCAAAACACATAATTAAAATTCCAGCACCGGCACCTTCTACACAATGCAGTAATCTGTGAAAAAAAAAGTGACATAGATTATGAAACCACCATGGCTTGCCGCAGATCGATATTCACATGGTGAAGGGTCACCAATTTTAGTCGAAGATCGCTTCACTCTGTACATCTTCTGAATTTCCTCATAACGATAAAACCAGTGCTGGTTTTCATCTGCAAGTTGGTGCTGAGAATCAGCCGATTTTCTGCATAAGACAAAGAAGCCCCACAATGCCACCATGCCATGGCCACTAGCCAGCAACCCCCCCAGCAACCATTGATGGCAGATTAGGTGCAAAATAACGTTGGCCTTTCAGTAGCTTTCATCGCCGATCCCTTTCCTTTACCTCACAATCAGAAATGTGGTGCTGAGGAGTGCATTTCTCAGTCAACATCAGTCCTTCTCACCACCAGTGTTTGGGAATCGGTAGACATTGCATGACAGTCTGTTATGCATGACGCGTGGATGCTCCGTTAGCACCACAGGAGGATTTTAAGAAAACATTACAGAAAACGGGGACATGTCGATATTACGCACGTAGCATCTCGTCACAGTAATCTA
Source organism: Secale cereale (assembly GCA_902687465.1). Classification (NCBI taxonomy): domain Eukaryota; kingdom Viridiplantae; phylum Streptophyta; class Magnoliopsida; order Poales; family Poaceae; genus Secale; species Secale cereale. The sequence continues at coordinate 613,463,751 of LR738714.1, read as the reverse complement.
TCTTTTTCGCGGCAGAAAACGCGTCTTCGCACAGCATATTCTCTTCTCTACATCAAGATTATTGTTCCAAGTTAAAAAAAAATGTTCCAGACATGGAACACACATACTGAATATGGACTGACCTGGTCTGCCTCCCTCCAGTCTCTGTTAGCAGATGTCTTACTCTTCATTTTAATGGACCATTGATGTTTCTTCTGGCAATCGCCTGAAATATTTGGATCATTCTCTTGCGTACCCGGCGCCGAGTTCTTCGCTGAGGGATACGTAGGAGAGCACGCCAGATTTATGCACCGACAAAATGTGTATTTTTCAGCTGTACTTTACAACGCACTCACAATACAACATGTTTACACATGATGCGCTAGCAGAAGGCTACACTTTGTGACCGCGTTAGCAGTAGAACTCCCAGACTGCATGAGATATGAAGTAGACAAGTAAAGTATCTGCATATCCTCACATACAAATGTGTTTGGCAAAACTTTTGCATACTTGATGGCTGATATGCTGCCAACAGATTCCAAATTCAGCATCTTCAGACCGCAAAATATGGCTGGCGGTCTGTTTCTGTGGCTACTACAGAGCGAATATGGTGTTGCTACGCCACACTGACTTTCTGTTCAGTACTATACATTGTAAAGGCAAAAGCTAAATAAGCCTGTATTCGGCCTAACAACTATACTATTTGCATCCGTAACTCGGTAATCCCGTGAGCAAACATATCTGAGACAGGACATGTCCTTGGCACACTGTCAGAATAAAGAGACCCCGTATCGTTTTTGCCTGATTTTCATCATGATTATCTTCCTAGTACCAATCAAAAACATCCAGATCCAGGTCATCAGCAGCATTCCCAGAAACATGCTCGCCCTCTCTGACCTCAGGTTGGCGCATGCCCAGCTCTTTATCTGACCAATTTGAATCATTCTCTTCCTCCATGAAGTCCTGCAACACATGCTTAAAACAGAAAAATAGAGAAAGAATAAATTCAGTATTAAAAACTGCGTGTGCGTGTTAGTTTCAGAAAGGAAAGAACCTCATTTCCAGTGTCTCCTTCAATTGATGCAACCTCTTGTTTATGTGTACTGTTGATGTCCCTCTGCAGATCTTCAATGTTGAGCTGTTTGATTACTTGTTTTAAATATTAATTATCTGCATACAGTTGTAAAACAGAAGCATTAAGTTAAGAAAAAACACAAATCAGAAATACTGGCTGGACAACTTATAAAGCAATCGCTAACCTCTTGAGCGATGAAGTATAGCATCGTGGACTTGCATTGGATGCTTTTTCTCCTCAGTTTTAAACTTTTGCCGCACCTGATCACGGGACTTATCAGGGAATAGTTGCTGTATCATTGCAAAATCACTACCAAATTGTTGAATACCCTGGACCAGAACAGATAAAAAGGTTGTCCAAACTGTCAGCATGGAAAAGGTATATTCAACATGAAAAAAGTTGCCTGAGAAGTTGATTTCTAAATACCTGGTAAACCAAGTCAGTGTCAGATTTCGACCATTTGGCCCGTGTTTGTTTGTTCATGTAGGAATGGTAATTCAGTTTGGTTGCATTTTCTAGCACATGCTTCTCTGTTCCATCATTGTCATAGTTCTCTCCAGAAGGATCAAAACTGCCGGTGTCTCCAAACTGGGAGCTGATGTGAAAAGATATCAACAAAGAAAAGGGCATGTGAAAAATCAGCTGAAAATGTGATTGAAGCAGAGTATAGCAGCCTATTAAATATAAGAATACAAATTTATATGCTAGAACAAACAACTGCAGCAGCAATGCAAGTTCAAATGACCTATTTGAAACAGCAAAGTATCTCCATGATAAAATAGTTTGCAAATCAGTCTTTAGCATCATTGTCAATGACTCTTATGTTACTACACTTTAGGTAAAAAATATCTGGATAGAAAATAAGAAATGTCAGTTAAACACGAGATAGAGAAAATATCCATGCATGAATATTTGAAGTGAAAAAAAGGAGCACACCTTTGATTAGAGGATGATGGTCCTGACGCAATTATTTTACTCTAGGAAAAGCCAAAACAAGATCATGAAACAACAGCAGAATAATGTTTCCTAAATAGAACCACCAGCTGTGTCTCAACCCAGCTCACCTCAATACGCTCTCTGGCCTCTTGTAACAACCTGAGATGCATCACACTTAGCTTCATGTGATCTATCTCATGATCAGGTTTTTCCAGTAGCGTTTTGACTTCTGAAACAATAAAGGCCAAAAATACAAGAGATAAGAGCTCATATCATGTACAATCAACGTTTGGTTATTTGGGTGCCGTTGTTATTTTAGCCAGATACCTTTTGTTCTTTTTTGACGAATTCTGCGAGTAAGCTTCTTGTCAGACCGCTCTGTCAATGTATCTTTCATGGTTCTCTTATGACCGGGTGATGATACTTCACTTATATTTTTCTGCTGGTTCTTCTCAGGCAGTTCTGATCTGTTGGAAATCTTTTGAAACATGGGAGAGTGATTAGAGAAATTTGTTAAAAGTGGAGGCCATGCTGGAGGAGAAGCGAGCAATAGTGGAGCAGTGGCTGGTCGTGGGGCACCACATGCGAGCTCCTGATTTTCACTGGGGCAAATATTGAGCTATCTACTCTAGGCATATTTTTTTAACTATTTCGAAAATCATAAAAATTATCTGGCAATTGACGACAATACCCTACTTAATTTTTCTGGGCTGAACAATACAGCACTATGCCCTTGAATATTAAGAAAATTCCCTTTGCAAGCAGTATTTCCCCTTCAATATTTGCCCTTTGTAAATTCAAAAACAACCATAGGTTTAACACAGCAATCTGTGGGTCCAATTCTATTTATATCGAGGTCAAATTCTATATTTATAGTTTTCACAAACTACTCCCTCCGCTCCTAAATACAAGTCCTTTTGGAGATTCCAATATGGACTACATACAGAGCAAAATGAGTGAATCTACACTCTAAAATACGTCGATACACATCCGTATGTAGTTTGCATTGAAATCTCTACAAAGGCTTATATTTAGAAACGGAGGGAGTACTTATTACTAACCACAAAAGGTCAATACTATCTTCTATGAGAGCCTTCATGAGAGAGCAGCCCAAGCTCCTCCTCACTGGTCACTGGTACTCTGACCATCCTACGGAAATAATATCAAAGTATTATCCTTGCAACAATAGCACCATCAGCTGGTTCCGGCTAGCTGCTTTCTTTTCCATTTATTTGTGGCTCATGGGTGCCCTGATCCCTTTCTGAGTAACTAAGCATTACTGATTCTCCTATGAAATGCATTAGCAGTACAACTGCCTGTTCCCTAGAAAAACATAGAAAAACTGGGAACTAGAAACCAACTGGTCCATCCTTCAAGTGCCCAGTTCCTATTTGAAATCTACTCCAAAACATTCTATAGTTCTTGGGTTCTACTCCTATAAAAGAATAGGATGGTAATTTTAATTATCAACCCATCCAAAAGAAGAACATGTGTGGCACCTAAAATTAGAAATGCAGACAGCATGCTCTTCACTGCACCTATCTTCACGCCATCCTATCAACCTAAATTCGCGTGCATACAGAGAGAAGCAAAGCTAACCAGGGAACATAATCCATCCACCACATCGACTAAATTAAAGCCCAACATCGGAGCCACCTCCACACCATTCCTAGTTCCATTTCATCCATGTGTACCGAGTCAAGAAAACGCGAGCAGAAACTTACCAGATCAAATATCAGAAATGGGAGAGGGAAGCAGTTGAGGGAGCGTCGTGGGGGTGGGGCCGCTCGACCGAGGAGTAACCGAGGCGGGCGAGGAGAGATGAACCCGACGGGGGAGGGAGGTGGGGCGCGGCCGGGGCGATCGTACCGGCGGCGTCCGTCCACGGCGGCGGCGAGCGGAAGAGAAAGTGGTGGCTACGGCGTCGTCTGGAGCAGAGACGCTTCTGGCCCATCACAAAAAGTCGCTCGATAAGGCCTCTGGCCCATCATGACCCAGCGCTCGTTTGGCCCGTGGGCCATTAACCGGTCACATCTCACTTGAAGA